>CM062817.1:1264000705-1265200705 GCA_031772625.1 Pinus tabuliformis
GGGATCATTTTACAAGAGATTGCCCTCATCGGCCGAGGTTGTGAAAATCGTCAAGGTTCCTCAACTCCTGCTGTTTTGAAAGATCCATTTCCAAAGCAGGAGAGTAAGATGATAGGTTCTTCCTCGGGTGCCACTGAAGAACCCATATTGATGATGTCTCATGTAAGGATTGTGACTCGATCGCAAGATTATGGTAGTAAAAGTCCTGTTGATGGATCGAAAGAAGCAGAATCTTCTCATTCAAATCCATCAACCTCAGCTCCCCGTTCCGATCCACTACAGATCGAGAAACCTAACCCTGACTTAGTAATAAAACCGCCTGCCAAGGGTGTACTTCGAAGGTCTGCTTTCAATCCACATGCGAGAGCGGCCCAGAATTACAACATTGTTGAGGATTTAGATGTTTCACCCTCAGTGATGTCAGCTTTAGAAGTGCTGCAATCATGCCCAGCACAGCGAAAATTACTTTTGTCGGCTATAGGAGCTGTTGATGTTCAGGACCCGAACCTAATAATCTTTGATCTAGAAAATAGTACACCGCGTTTGCCTCATCAGATGGCTTTCCAGATCCCAGTGATAGTCAAAAACAGGCCTATTCATCGGACTGTAATTGATGAGGGAGCTTCCACGTGTATTATGTCGATACAGTGCTGGAGATCGCTTGGTTCTCCTTCACTAAATCAATCCCCGACAATTCTTAAGGCCTTTGATGGCCGTGGGTTCCATCCGTTTGGCATTCTACAGGATTTGCCTATAGGGGTTGAAGGAAAAACTGTTAGTCTAGATGTGGAGGTGGTTGATGCCCCTCTAGACTACAACCTTCTTTTGGGTCGAAGTTGGTCTTACGCTATGACAGCGGTCGTTTCATCGGTCTTCAGAGTAATAAAGTTTCCACATAATGGCAAGATCGTAACCATAGACCAGCTGGCTTACTTTTCATCTGACCCAGCCTCTTCAGAGAGTATCCAGCATGTCGGTAAAACGACTATCCCTTATAAGGATGTTGGCGTAGGATTAGTTAAAGATGCCGGTTTACTGGGAACTTTTCCTTTTCCTCCACTCAACGCCGTGTCTTCATTTGCATCTATTCATATGATTACTTCAGAAACTATTATTTATGATGATCCTTGGATCGTTCCTTCTGGATCTGAGATAGACTCATTTGGTGATGCAATGCCTTTAAGTCCAGATGAAATAGCCTATGAAGCCGTGCAGTATTTTACCGACCCAAGTTCAACCAAAATCGACCAAATGAATGTGGTCCGTGAGGAATCCCTTTTCGCGTCAACCTCGGAGTTAATAACGTTTCCCGAAGTTGTGTCATCTGACGAAAAACTTTGTGAAGTCCTGTGTGTAGACGATTTACCATGGGAGGATCTCCATCATAGATCTTTGTTTTTACCTGAGGATGATCGTTTTGAAAACGATTTCTCATCAATCTTTACAGCTGAATATGTCAAAGACGCTCAGAGTCCAATGAAACATCCTGATTCAGAGCTGAATTTGGGAAACATTTCTCGCACTATTCCCATTGACATTTCAGTGAAGCCCGGAATTGTTGAACACATTCATATAGGTGCCTCGTGTTCAGATGACGAAATTCAAACATACAAGGCCCTATTTCAAGAATTCCGTGACGTGTTTGCCTGGTCTTACGAGGAAATGCCAGGAATTGATCCCGCCATTGTTGTCCATGAAATAAAGACTTACCCGGACGCTAAACCCGTCCGGCAACGTCTGCGTCAGATTCAACCACAAAAAGTGGCTGCGATTAAAGCAGAAGTTGAGAAGCTGTTGAAAGCAGGTTTCATTTATCCAATCCCGTTAACAGATTGGGTATCGAATATTGTTCCGGTTAACAAAAAACAGGGAACAATAAGAATATTTATCGACTATAGGGATATCAATCGTGCTTGTCCCAAGGAAAACTATCCAACACCCTATATCGATCAAATAATTGATGATTGTGCCGGCAGTGAAATATTTTCCTTTATGGATGGTTTTTCCGGTTACAACCAAATCAATATTCTACCTACTGATCAACCAAAAATGGCTTTCATTTGTCCATGGGGGACATTTGCTTATTGCAAATTACCTTTTGGGCTTAAGAATGCCGGAGCCACTTTTCAAAGGGCGATGTCTTATGCATTTCATGACATCAAGCACATTGTGCAACCGTATCTCGATGATTTGCTCGCTCACTCCTTACATCGAGCTGATCACCTTGTCCATTTACGAGCAATTTTTATGAGGTGTAGGCATTATCGTATACGGTTGAACCCACACAAATGTGTCTTTTGCATAGAAGTAGGACGATTGCTGGGATTTGTAGTTTCAAAAGCCGGCATTCGCGTCGATCCCTCGAAGGTAGAAGCTATCATCAAATTACCTCCTCCTTCGAGTTTGCACCAACTCCAAAGTTTGCAGGGGAAAGCAAACTTTTTACGCCGATTCATTCCTAACTACGCCGAGGTTACCAAGGTTTTTACCCGGTTGTTGAAACAAAATACTCAATTCTCTTGGGATGAGATAGCTCAGAAATCTTTTGATGCGCTAAAGCACGCGTTGACCCATGCACCGTTGCTGCATCCTCCCAACTACAACCAGGATTACTTTTTGTACCTCGTCGCCGCTCATTCCACCATTGGGATGGTCTTAGTCCAGGAAGATGAATTCGGAACGGAACATGTGATCTATTATCTTAGTCGGACGTTAAATCCCACTGAGCTCAAATATTCACATGTGGAGAAATTGGCCTTGGCAGCTGTTCAAGCTGTCCAACGTTTTCGTCACTACATTCTTCTCCGTAAAACTACAGTCATTTCGGATTGCAACCCTATGATCTACATTTTGACTAAACAATTGCTAGGGGGCAAGTACTCTAAATGGATCGTTATCCTGCAGGAGTTCGACTTGGAATTTGAAAAGTCTAAGTCTAAGAAATCTTTAGTTTTTGCGGAATTGATGTGTGATTTCCCGCGTGCTGACACGGAAACTGTGGCAGAGGAACCCCTTGCGGACGAATCTTTGTTTCTCATCAGCACTTTAGATCCGTGGTATGGGGATATAATTGTCTATCTCCAAACCCAATCCTTTCGGCCCGAAGTTTCAAAGTCAGAACGTCGGAAAATTCGATTCCAGTCCCAACAGTATAAAATTATTGGAGATACTCTTTATCGCCGTGGGGCGGACTTGGTTTTTCGTCGTTGCTTAACTCATGAGGAAGCTGAAAGGGTTTTGAATGACTGTCATTCTGGAGCGTGTGGCGGTCATATGTCTGGGTATGCCACAGCTCAGAAGGTGTTGCGTGCTGGCTACTTCTGGCCGTCCATGTTTAAAGATTGTATTATTGTGGTCCGGAAATGCCACAACTGTCAAGTGTTTGATCGCAAGATGCGCGCACCACCTGCTCCTCTCCACCCTATAATTGCCGTTGGACCTTTTTCTAAATGGGGTATCGATTTTATTACATGTAACCCTCACTCGGCCGGGGGGCATGCGTATATCATCCTTGCGGTTGACTATTTTACTAAGTGGGCCGACGCAATGCCTACATTCGAGGCAAACGGAAAGACAGCTACGATTTTCGTATTCAATCATATTATTGCTAGGTTTGGTGTCCCACAAGTGATAATCACTGACCATGGGCGCCATTTTCGAAACATTATGATGACAGAACTTACAGGCCAGCTTGGTTTGCGTCACGATAGCTCAACTCCTTATTATCCACAAGCCAATGGCCTGGTTGAGTCTATCAACAAAGTTTTAGTTATCATGATCCGACGAATCATTAATATTCATCGGTTGAATTGGCACAACATGTTATTTTCCGCGCTTTGGGCGTACCAAACCTCAGTGAAAACATCAACAAGGTTCACTCCTTTCCAACTAGTTTATGGTTTGGAAGCAGTGCTGCCCATTGAATGCGAAATCCCGTCACTTCAAATGGCTGTCGAATTACTTCCAGCTACTTCTGAAGAGGAGAAACGTCTATTATACTTAGCTCAATTAGATGAGACTCGACGTGACGCTGCATTGGCAATCGAGACTCACGCAAAACGGATGAAAGCTCAGTATGATCGTAACGTGACCCCTCGAAATTTTTCGGAAGGAGACCTAGTGCTATTATATGATCAAGCTAACGATAAATTAGGTGCTGGAAAATTCGTTCCTATGTGGCATGGGCCCTACATTGTCAAGCGAAAGCTAGCAAAAGGAGCCTATGAGCTGGTAGATTTTGATGGGGACTCTTTGGGTAAGCCCAGAAATGGACTTTACTTAAAGAGGTATTATGCTTAAATGATGGGTATGTAGATTTAGTTAGGTTAGTTTTTCTTTCTAGCTGGTGTGTTTGTTAGTATAGACAGTGTGCTTAGCTTAGAGAGTGTGTTTTTCGTCGTTATTCTGGCTTATCTTGGTTTTACTTTTGATATTGCAGATGTCGACGCCTCTCCAAACGTACATTGGATTCGCTGATGGTGCTTGTCGTAGTACACGGAATATCTCTTCCACAGCTTGGGTCATCTATTCGCCCTCTGACGAGTTATTTTATATGCATGGGGTGAGCCTCGGTCAAACAACAAACAACATTGCAGAATACAGTGCAGTGATTGAGTTATTGTCTGAATCTATTTCATTTGGGATTCGGAGTTTGATAGTGAGGTTAGATTCTGAACTCGTTGTATTACAGCTTAATAGAGTATATGCCATTAGAAATCCAGTGTTATTAAGGTTATTTTTGAGAGTGCGCCTCTTGGAACGTGAATTTGATTACATTGAATATCAGCATATTCCAAGGTCATTAAATACATTAGCAGATGAAATTTCTTCTCGAATGTTAGACAGACATTTGCGATAATCATACATGTAAATTTAAAAACATTTCATCATACATGTTTAACAAGATAAGCCGGTAATAATGATATATATAGATAGGAGTGTGTCAAAATATACATCGTCTTCGATTATAGGTTGAAAAACACCTTATGATCGGTAAAAATGATAAGTACAAAAAAACAAAATGTCACATGTGTCTACAAAAAGTGACTAGCCAATCACTGGTGGTGCTCTCTATACGGCACCACTGCACGTGCTACCCTACACAGGAACCTCCTGAAAGGTCCTGGGACTGCAACCACATAGCGCTGAAGTCGGATAGGAATATCGTCTATAGTCGTCTCTGGTATGTCCGCCGTAAGATGCTCTAGGTCCTGTTCCAACTCGGCTAAGGTCTCTGCGGCCACATCCTGTGGGGCCGGTGCTGGTGCAACTGGTACTCTTCTCTCGAAAGGCCAGAGATTGGCCGGACGTTGTGGACCTACATCTGCATTTTGAAAATTGTCACTATCAATTTTGAGACGATATAAAAAACAAAAAATATATATATAGATAATTTAAAAACTTGTGAAAAATGAAGTACCTCTGTCGTCCCATTGTTCTCCCTGTGGAAGAACCATGTCCGGATCACCGCGAAAATCCACTCCGGCATAAGGAAAATCCTGGATCGCAAAGACCTGGTCCTCCAACCAGTGAAAGTAACCCGCAGGAAATCGGACAACTCTCGCTCCCTCATCAAGATGTCGGGCCATCACCGCAACCCATGGCATCAACTTTGGCTCCCGAGGAGGCCCAACTGCAACGGTGAGATGCTGCGGGATCAACATCGGAACTCTCTCTAGGGCAAAGCTCACAACTAAAAGCCCATACCCAAAGGTCTTTAATTGCCCGTTCTTTGCCCTAGTCAGTTGGCCCTTCATATTGGCCAACACAGCGTCGCACCAGTTGAAAATGGTGCCTCGAAAGCAATCAATCGCCATCCGCATTTGGGACCCGGTGGCAATGTGCAAAGAGGCTGCGCCGCAGAGTCTGGTAACTGTAAAGGCAATTACCATAAGTTCAGGTCGGGATATGTATTTAATTTCTATCCCCTTCTCCTGGTGCTGATTATTGCACCACTCTAGCTGGAGACTAGCGAGGGATTGGCCACTCGGCCTAGTCCCGAACAGAGACAGTTGCTCGCCCCTATTAGGCAAACCAGTGAGAAAATATATGTCTGAGGGCTCTATCTCGAGCTGGTGCCCTCCGATGTAAAAACATTGATCCTGAACATTCCACCTTTCAACCAGCCACTCTAAGAATCGCACCTGGGCCCTCATGCCAAGTATGGCCCAGTATTTGTAGAGACCGCATGCTTTCAAAGCATCAATGGAAGGTTGATGATCTATTGTGGCCAAATCAACATCTTCGTGTTCTCTTTCGCGCCAATCAAGGATGGTGGGCAATCTACACACTAGAAAACATCCATTAAAATTCACTAAATCAAAAATTAATGGTCCAAATTTGAGATTTGGGGGTTTAAAAATGCTTTGCGCGGAGTACGCACCCCGCGTTCAGAAACAGAGCGTGGGTACGCAGCTGCTCTGAAGGTAGGTTGCGTACACCCGCCATTTTCCCAATGGAGAAAATGTCGAGGTACGCAGGTCACCCATGGGGCACCTGCGTACCCCGAAAAGCGGATCTTGAAACCCTTAAGCCCCCAAAAAATCAAACTAGGGCCTAAAATGAAATTCTAAACGGATGAAAACAAAGAGGAGGATGTTGTGAAATACCTGAAAGAGACGACGCTCGATTCCGACGGTCGGATTCTCCGCAAAGTCCACGGGAAGTTTCTTGCCAAAAGCCCTTTTCTCTCCCTCAACAGTAAAATGGTAAAAATGACATGGTAAAAGGTCTTTTTATAGGTTTTTTTGGATAAATGAATGCTAAGTTTGTTTATTTTTCACCATGGAAGGATATTTTTCAATGTATTTTTGCCTATCTTAAACAGGTATGAGTAATGTGTCATTTTTGTGCAGGACAAAAGGACTTTCAGGGAAAATTATCATTTTTCACGAACCAAAACATCAGAGTCATCTTTTAAGCCCTTTTCTGACTCCTAAAACATGAAAAGATTGTCGAGCGTTTCTTTTACACTCGTTAAAACGGAATTAAAAGACGGTCCCCTTATAGCCCTTTTCTGACCGTAAAAACAGGAAAAGATTGTCGTATTTTTGTCGTTTCAAATTCGATATTGGAAATAAAACAACGTGTCCTTGATCGCTTTTTACTTTTCAGGTTAGAGGCACTAATCATGAAAGTACTCCTTGGTCGCAAGATCAAGCGGTTCTCTCAAGTATTATTTTATACTTTTTCGGGCTTGGGAGACACAACTTTACGAAAAAGTTCAACCTGGAGTCTTCTTAAGTTTTTTCAGACTCTCTAAAAATGAAAAACGTCGAGTTTCTCCTATACTGGACTCGTTAAAATTTCACAGTAAAGGACCTATTCGATTACAAACAGGAACGGACCACTCCTTCTTAGGGTTCGAATCAAAACTAAGTTGGACTCATCCGAAGGATGAGCTTATAATCAAGCATATGTTATCCTCCTCAAGCTTGTAAAAAATAAAGAGGTACTTGCCAGAAATGGTGGGGGAAAAGAGGGAAAAATGAGCCCATTTGTCATCCTTTGTCTCAGAAGAAGCCTTATTACCACTCTTGAACACGACACTTTGCATTCACCTGGGTTGGGAAATCCTTTGCCTCATAGTTGATCAAACCACATTGAAAGTCTTCAGCCGGGTATTAACTTTGGGTCAAATGTCACCAAGCCATCTGTCGTGTCGTTATGTGTTCAAGAGGTCTCTGCATATAAACCATTCATCCGCAAAATACCCGTCATCCATCTTGACCATCCCTGAGTCAGTCCTTACAGCTACATTTCTTCAACTTGATCTATGATTTCGTGTTGTGGGCTTGCCTGCAACGGGTCGCTTTCTATCGACATCAGCACATTATCTAGAAAGATGACCTAGGAATCGTCAGTACCTTGAAGTCTGCATGCATCAATGGCAGGTTTCTCGCCTTTGACGATGGTTTACATCATTGACTTTTGATCGAAGGATTCCGTGAAATGTTCGACATCAACTCATTCATTCACTTCTCATGGATTGTACTGGGTACTTTGAGAACCATTGACATCACTGGTGGTCTCTCTCATGCTTGTTAACAGTTTGCATCATTGACTGGTAATCAAGTGGTTTCTACCATGTTCGACATCAACTCATTTATTCGCATGGATAGAATCGTACCTGTTCGGGAAGTAGAAATGAAGACCCTGGATCTAGTTTCCACCATCCATGCTGCGAGGAGTTTTGTATTCATTATATAGTAGACCAACTATAAACAGATGGCTGCGTCCATACTGTGTCTACAAAAAGTCTATGATTATGATGTACTGCAAAATCATTCCTGTATCAGAGCAGTAGATAGTCAATTAGTTAAAGTTTTCAATCTGAGTATGGGAATGCCTACCTCAGTGATGATATGATCTTATATATGTATTTTGTGTTGAATACTTGCAGGTTCCGACTGGGCTCTCCACAAGATAATCCTTGAAATGATAAAGTACTTCACCCTTCCTAGATGATATGAAACCCTTATCTACTACAGGCTTCGCACTTTAGGGGGCAATCTGTTACACTAAAATTTGTCACCATGACTATTTGCAGTTAGTATGGCTCCATCAACTGTCATACTATCCTCCTTGGCAAGCCTCATACCTCTGCTCTCCATGTCAAACTCCAAGAAAGAGAGAAAGTCATTAAAAATCTATATATCTCTGGGTACGCAGTTTCTCTTAGCCTTACCTGCGTGTACGCACCCCAAGTTCACAATACCTGCGTACTTGTACGCTCTGTCTATAAAGCAATGGGTGCGTACTCCTGTAAAGGTCAAAAGGCGCAAGTTTCACTCCAAAAAAGTTACTTGTGGTCATTTCTAGAGAATTCTAGAAGCTTGTTTGACGTGTATGGAGCGCCTCCAGATGGTTCATGTATCCCTATCAAAGAGGAACTTATCCCATCAAGAGGGGAGCTATCCCATCCAAAGAGGGGCTTATCCCATTGATGGTGGACCTGAATAACTTCCTCTAGAGCACTATAAATACAGGCATTGGGCCATAGGGATGGGAGGTTGAAAGCTGAACATTCCTAAGGGTAGATGCTGCTGGAATTAGGACTCCCTTGTAAAGCTTGAGAGGAGAGATTCCCATCCTTTCCTAGCCTTATTTGAGAGTGGGTGAGCTGATCAAAGTAAAGGAAAACTCTTGCTGGACCCTAGGAGGGACCTGCACAACACCAAGGCTCAGGTTGTAATGGTTTCTTTTGTTTCCACTTAATACAAATGAACTCATTTTTCTCAACAGATTGTTATTCATGATTTGTTTCATATACTCCTTGGTCTGTATGATGAATATGTATTGTTTTATGAGTTTATCAGGTGCTATTTAATCTTTTGGCTTGTTAGTGAATGCAGGTTTCGAAGAGAAGGAGGAGCTCATCCGGATCGGCGAGGCTGGACTACTACAAAGCGTTGGACTAAAGGTATGTTAAAATCACCTGATTACTTGTATTCTCGATGCATGTTTAGAGAAAGGTAGTGTTTATTTGTCTTGTTTGTCACTAGAAAGCCCTTGCTTCTAGGGAGGTCGGTTTTCTCCGCATTATCGACTCTTTCCGCATGACACATAGGCTTCACACCCTATGAGCTAGTCTATGGGAAGAAGGCTTTGCTGTCCATAGAATTTGAATATAACACATTAAGGATGGCAGCTCAGCTGGACCTAGATCTTAGCCATGCACAAGAGGAAAGATTGCTTCAGCTAAATGGATTGGATGAACAGAGAATCCAGGCCCTTCTCCACTCAGAGGTAGTCCAACTTCAAAGGAAAATATGGCATGACAGACACCTCAAATAAAAACAATTCCAGCAAGGAGATCGGGTGCTGCTGTATGGTTCGAGATGCAAATATTTCAAGGGAAAAGTGAGGACAAGATGGCTGGGACCATATACAGTAGAAAAATGGAATGACAATGGTTCAGTCCTTGTCCGGACCATTAATGAAGAAGCCATCCCCATGCTCGTCAATGGGCATAGATTGAAGATCTACAGGAAGCCCCTTTCCAAGCAAAAGTTCATTGAGAATCTGGGTAAATCAATGTTGGTAGTGGAGCAGGTCCCTGTCTCCACTCCACCCACACCCTGAGAAAACAACAACAACAACAAAAAAAACCTAACTTCTTTTGGATGAATTGTAGGTTGTAGGAGGGTCACACAAGAAAAAGACATGGCCAGGCTACATACACCCTTCATTGTCCATCCCTCCATTGTTGTTATCCTTTCTCAAGCCTTGGTCTCATTTGTTCTGAAAATTTCGCATCCTATAGGAAACTTTGTGTATTCTACGGGAGGATCCTGCAGAAACTACAGAAAGGCCAAAATCAATTTCAGAGAAGGACCCGAGGGTTGGAAATTTGTTTAGAAGGCCTATGAGCCTCCCTGCCAACATCCATCCACCTAACTCTCCATTTCATCCCTGCACACCCACATTTCCACTCGTTTTTCTTTCCCTGCATAAACAAATACAGAAATTTTGTTTCTTTCATTCTGTAAACACAAAAAATGATGACAAATAAAGCAGTAGCATTCTTACTTATTCCTACCTGATACCTTCTAGCTACTATTTCTTTTCATTCGAGACCTTCTTCAGCAGTTTTTTTTAGCCCTGCTCAACCATCAACCTGAATTTCAAAAGGAGAAGCAGCTACAGGAAATCCTGCAAGATTCCTGTAGTAGTTGATCCCTTTGAAAAACATACTCCAGAGACAGGGTCAGCAGCGAGGATGCATGCAACATACAAGGAGCAGAGCCTAAGTGAACCATCATCAGCATAAGCCAAAGGTCGAGCATGCAAAGCACCAGCAGCAATAGCAACGAGGAAATGAAGTGCCAAAGTCCAAAGCATGCATAGCGCAGTAGCGACTAAGTAGGTAAGTGGCTAAACCTATTCCTCGATTGCATGAATATTATTTCAAAACTGCATGAACTATGGGAATGGTCATGATTAAATAGAATTGGTGGCTAGCTAACTGGCCACCCTCATTCAATTCACACACCCTCGTGGAATTCAAATGAGCCTCGTCAAATTCAAACTGTCGATCAGATACACATTCAGCACATGTGGCATGTCAACTCGGGAAGAAAACATTCGGAACTGATAGTGGTGGCGGCGTATAATGGGAGTAAGGGAGGTGATGGCGGTCAGGTGACATGAAGAACCATAATGACACTGGCATAGGACCAACGGTCCGGATGGGGATAACGTACCCATCCGGCCACCTCACCTCCTCACCGCAGATTACGCCATCAGTTAAGTACAGTGTAGTCTAAGCCTCCACCACCCTTTTGTTTCATTTCCATTTATGAAGCTTTCGACTGCAGTACTCACCTACCACCTTCAGAACAACGAACCAGTCGTTTTCTACCAGTTTTTGCCAATTTTTCAAAACCCTCCCGCCTATCGGGCTCTACAGGAGCACTACTGCATTCTACAGGAGCAGGAACACCGTCTACAGGAAGATTTCTACAGGAAGGGCAGAGAGCAGCTCTGTAGAAGGAAAATCTGAGATTTTTGTCAAAATTCGAGCTTGAAAAGAGGTAGGCTCGAGAAACCGCTCTACATATGATATATTTATATAAGGTGGTGGATTAAAAACACGGTATTGGGTTGAAAGAAAGGAAAGTGAAGCTTAAAAGTCTGCTTGTATTTTTTTCCTGAGTTCTACACAGTCTCTCCATTTTCTTCTCTGCATTCAAAATCTACCTTTTTCTTCCTCACATTCTTCTAAAAAAATGGATGCAACCATAGAAACCAACTTGTGAAAAAAACCAAATTTGCAAGACTGTCCACTCTTTGAAGAAAAAAAACATTGTGTTATATATTCTCTGTTCTGTCAAAGTATTGATTTTTCCCAAAAACCGAGAAGCAAATTTCAAGTTGGAAACAGTCCAAAGAAAGGGGAAATTGCAAACTATTGTTGTGAAGAGAAAGCACACAGGAAAATTCCCTCTCTGGTTTCAGAAAAAAGATAAAACTCAGCTATCCCTCTGTTTTTGGTTTTGCCTTCTTCCTCACCTGAGTATTTTTAGAAACCACTAAACACTGTGCCAGGAGGTTTCATGAGAAAAGAGCCTTTGAACTCCAAAAAATTGCATGAGCAACCTGAAGTTGTGGCCCTCTTCACCAAGGCAAACTGGATGCCTTTCTTTGAGAGAATTCATGGATATGATGAGGAGGTGACTGAAGAATTTTTTATGTCCTTAAGACCCCATTCGAAAACACATGCTACAGTTAGTTTCAGGGGTCTAACCCTAGAGCTTACAGTAGATTTTATCAGCAAAATCATAGGTCTTCCACTTGGGATCCCTTGGAGCAAGGAGGAAAAAACATTGGCACAGGTTGCTAAGAAGACATTTTTTCAGCCTGAGGAGCATCATGTAGAGAATAAAAATGGGGTCAGAAAGACAAGCTTACCCCCTCCATAGAGTGAAGTCAGCTACCAGATAATGAAATATATCACTTGTGAATGGAGGTTCAGTATAAGTTATGGTTATCACTTCAGGTTATTGCATGAATTGAGATATGAGATGGACCTACTTGCAGCTAGAAAACTCAGTCTCCCATATTTCCTCCTCCAATCTTTGATAGAATGTGGCACCAAGCTAAATGCAGGGGTCCCAGACCAGCTGGCCCACCATGGGCTCATCAAACTGTTGGTAGAAGATTCCCTACACACATACACCATCCCCATAGCTTGGGAAATTTTCAGAAATATGTCTAGAGAAGATGACATCAAAACTTTTACTGAGGACATTAGCCCATCTAGCAGTGAAGAGGAGTAGACAGAGGAACTTGAGAAGAACAATCATGAGGAGGCACAAGACATTCAAACAGAAGGAAAAATAGAGGAGAAACTGATCCGGACTTAAACAGGAACGCAACAAATTACAGAGATAACCAAAAACACAAATATGCAGCGGAAATAATACTTCATTTCATTAATGTAAAATACTGAAATATGCTTACAATTAGTAATAGAAATAAACCAGTTAGGGCGATAGTAGCTTATCTATGAGAAGAGATGTGGTGGCTACATGCCTCTGAACTGTGTTACAATGAGGCTCGAAGGCCTATTTATTGTTGAGAAACAATGGAAAACCCTTAACATCCCAAAACCTAACCCTAGAAGATGAAACGCCAAATTGTGGAGCCCGTTTTGGGTAAATTGCTACATCAATTTCCCGGGGTCGTAACTTTGGCATACGATCTCCATTTTATGTGTACAATAGCTCGTTAGAAAGATCTATATGAGAACTACCACTTTGGGAAGGGAAACATCGGTCCATGGACCCATGTTGCCCCCGGATTTCCCAAAAAACGTCGTTTAGGGCCTTAAAACAGCTCCAAAAGTTCAGGACCCGAAAAACTACTAAAAATAGTAAACTGTGGTACAATTTAGGAAACTGAAAAGACTAAAAGAGACAGATGTGGGGGTCCAAATGGGATAGGTGGGTGGCCACCAACATCCACCTGGATCATTCCTCCCCCCTTAGAAAGCAATGGTCCCCATTGCGTTGAGTTCCTCCTTGAGATGAGGAAGCTTCTGCTGAGCTGGGTCTCTAGTGAGCTGTTCTGTAATCTCTGATGTGTCTCGAAATGGTGGGAAGCATGGTTGACGACAGTCCACATTGAACACTTGGTGCAAGCTAAGGAATGGAGGAATGTTGTGCTTCAAAGCATTGTTTCCCGTAGCCTTGGTACTAGTGTAAGGACCATGTCGAAGTGGTCTGAATTTCTGCTGGATTCTGGTAAGGTGTTCTCTCTGCAGATGCAGCCAAACTTTGTCACCCACCTGAAACTTGTGTGGTACCCCTATGGGCGAGGAGAAGTTGTTCCTATGTTCTGTCATGATCGTATCCCTTTGCTGTTGCTGCTGCATGGAGGAACCCTTTGTGGGAGTCATGGATGTAGCAATGATCTTCCCCTTACTTTGGGAGCAAACCAGAAAGAAAATGGATTTCTTATTCTGGGAGATGAGCTTGCTGCCTTTCTTGGCAGTGATCAAAGAGGTGGCGATAGTTGGGGCTACCTCCGGTATCCTGTATAATGAATTATCCAAAGAAATAATGACAACACGAGGCCTTGACTCATACACAGCATGTCACCTCCACAAGTATGGTTGGCCTAATAGTACATCGCAAACATCCAGAGGTGTAACATCACACAATACCTCATCTGTGAAGGGCTTGATGCTGTAGGGAAGGCAGCACTACCGGAAAACTTTGAGATCTCTTCCTTCATGAAGCCACCCGATACTATACGGCTGCGGGTGTGGTGTAGTCAGTGGGCCCAACCATTTCATGACCTCTACTGAAATGAGGTTCTTTTGGCTACCACTGTCGACAATGAATTGTAGCGGCGAACCCTTCACCCACATCTGTGAGTGGAAAAGAGATTCCCCCTCCTCTGGATCTTCGGGTTCATTCTTCTAGACCTTGGCGGTGGCAACAGTAGCGTTGGGCTCCACATCAATGATCTGCTTCCCTTTGCCATTCCCCTTGTCAGATTCTGGCTCAGGGTCAGAACATGCATCTGATTCGGAAGCCTTCAACTCGGCCACTAGCAACTGCTTGGTCCGACACTCACTTGTGTTGTGAGTGGGGCTCTTGTGGAACTCACACCACATTCCTATGTCCTTCTTCGGCTTCGTGGTGTTGTTATTTTCTTGTGGCTTCGACGGGATGTCTTGGGTCACCCAGCCTTGGTTTTGTCCTTTGGTCTTCGGATTTGTAGATCCAAAGTCTCGCTTCTTCTGTTTGAACTTTTGCTCGATTTTGACAGCATATCGGTATGTTGTGCTGAGCGAGGAGATGTTCAGGAACTCCATCTCTTCCTGGATGTATCTGTGTATGTAGCCACAGTATTTGAGTACCAAATGTAGCGCAGAATCTTTGATACCCAACTGTGTACGAAGGGTATGAAAAATGTTTTTGAGCTCTGGCACATCTTGGTCTCATCCCTACCGCAATGTGGTCCATTTGATGTATTTTTCCTCATAGATTTTGACAGGGTAGTACTGCTCCTTGATGGCATCCCGAAAGTCATTCCAAGTGGGTTCGGCTGAAGATAGTGAGCCTGTGCTTTCATTCTTCTGCTCGCAGTAGGTTTCCCACCAGTCCTTGACGTGGGGGGCTGCTTTGAGAAGAGCGAAAACAATCTTTTCCCAACTCGAAAATTCATGAACAGAAAAATACCCATCTAACAGATTTAACCATTTATCTATGGAATCTGTGTCTATTTAACCCTTGAAGATGGGATTTCAAAATTAACTTGTACCTTAAAGGGTGTGGCGTTTCCAGAGTAGCTGTTGGAAGCCGATGCGTCGCCTCTGGGTATCTACTGAAGGATCTTTGCAAAGCTGTCCATCATCGCGTTCCTTTGTCGCTCGAGCACTTCTTCGAGCAAGATTTTGATAGGATCTCCTCCCCCTCATCTTTCTTTTCATTCGCCATGGGAGGTCGTTGGGATTTGTGAGGATGGTCTTGCAAAGGTTCGACCAATTCAAGCCCTAACTCCTTATATCGTGACCTCATTGGGGACATGCAAAGAAAAATAGAGAAAAAGCAAACCGCTCTAATACCACTGATCTGGATTTAAATGGGAACGCAATAGATTACAGAGATAACCATAAATATAGAGATGCGATAACCATAAATATAGAGATGCAGTGGAAATAATACTTCATTTCATTAATGTAAAATACTGAAATATGCTTACAAACAGTAAAGGAAATAAACCAGCTAGGGCGATGGTAGCTTATCTCTAAGAAGAGATGTGGTGGCTACATGCCTCCAAACTATATTACAATGAGGCTCGAAGGCCTATTTATTGTTGAGAAACAATGGAAAGGCCTTAACATCCCAAAACCTAACCCTAGAAGATGAAACGCCAAATTGTGGACCCCGTTTTGGGTAAATTGGTACATCAATTTCCCGGGGTCGTAACTTTGGCATATGATCTCCGTTTCACACGTACAATAGCTCGTTAGAAAGATCTATCCGAGAAATACCACTTTGGGAAGGGAAACATTGGTTCATGGACCTATGTCGCCCTCGGATTTCCCAAAAAGCGTCGTTTAGGGCCTCAAAACGGCTCTGGAAGTTTAGGACCCGAAAAACTACTAAAAATAGTAAATTGTGCTACAATTTAGGAAACTGAACAGACTGAAAGAGATAGTTGTGGGGGTCCAAATGGGATAGGTGGGTGGCCACCAACATCCACCTGGATCAGAAACTTGACAAAACCACTGTTGAGCCTAAGGCAGAAAAGAAGACAGCCTCAAAAACAAAGAAGAGGAAAAGGACAAAGGGTGAGAAGAAAAAGCCCAAGAAAGCCCAGAAGAAAACTACCACAGGAAAGTTAGGGACTTAGCAAGAAAAGGAGAAAACACCACCAGAGGCAGTAGAGACAAAAACAAAAACAGCAGACACAAGAAAAATTGTAGGAGATAAAGAAGAAGAACAACAAGAAGAAACATCCCCTGAAACACTGGCAAGGGAAGCAACAATTATGCTTGCTGCATTAAGCACTCCAGCAAAACAAAAGGGAAAAAGAAAAAGGCAAACCTCTATGTACTTCAAATCTAGAAGGAGCACTAGGATTAAGGTGGGCAAGCCCCAGCCACCGTCAAAAGAACCAATTATCATTGAGGATGCACCTACTGAGAAGAAAGAGGAATCTCCCTCCAAGACCTCTATCACCTATGAGAGAGGAAGCCCCAAAACCTCCACCTAGAAGGAAATAATTAAATTGATGGACTCCAAAGCAGTTCTACAGGAGGCACAAACCTCTCTATAGGAGACACTGGCCAAGCTTAAAGAAACTGAAAAATTGGAAATGAAGGCAGTAGAACAGTCACAAGAGGAAAGAAAGGAAAAGGAAATACCTGAGCCAAGCCCTCAACCTAATTTAGGCTCCTATTACAATCTTCTAGAAGGTGGGAATATCATCCCACAAAAATTCGTTGTGCCTCTTTTCTTTGAATTAGAAAAAGAAAGGGTCGGAACCCACACCTGGATGCAGATTTCTAAATCTAAAGGAGTTGAAAATATAAGGCACATGGAAGACAAGTTGAAAGAGTTGAGAGGGGAGTTGGCCATGGTAAGGCACATAGAGAGCATTAGAAGAGCCCAACTACATGAAGAAAATGAACTGTTGAAAAAGCAGTTACAAGAACGGGAAACTCAAAGGGGAGACAAGTTGCCAATCTTGGAAGGGCAGCCACAACAAGAAGGTCCCCTAGCAGATAATGAAGTAGCAGAGAAACAACAGCAAGAGGAAGAGCCACAGACTGATGTTGAAATGCTAATGAAATAGCTGCAAGAAAAAGAGTCTCAGGAAGAACCTGAAGTGCCGATTTTGAAATAGAATTTGCAGGAAAAGGAAGCCCAGATGGCCTGCATGGCCAGCTGGGCAATGGAGACCTTGCAGTGCAAACAACCAGCTAGATCCTATGCATTGTATCTCAAAGGCCAATGGCTCCAATTCCATATTAAAACCTTGGCCCAAAGGGGCATAATCCCATTCCAAAATTATGATCAGTTTATGCATTTATGTGATAATAGTTCAGCCGAGGATAAAGCCAAATTAGCAGAAATTTACCTACACAATATGGCACTCGTCAAGATAATCTTCAGCAAAATCACATAATCAATCTTTTGTCGACACGTTTCGAACCAACCAGTGTGTTTCATCGTTAGGACAAGTTGAAGAACTAATCTGGCTTAGCTTGATTAAATAGAGTGTGCAGAGACTCCAACGACTATATTGCAACGGCTAATTTTGACCAGAGGATCAAAGTCAAACCCCTAATTATATTATTAATAGAAGCATATAATTCATTATTATTAGTTAATCTAATAATATAATAAATTTATTGTTTGAATACAATGGCCATTATGTCTTTATATTTATTACATAACCTATATTTATTATTATCCCTAAATTATTTAAATACAAACAAATAGTATTAAATTACTATTATTCTTGGAATTTTGTAACAATAGGTAACTGTGTATTTATTTAATAATAAATGTTTAAATCAAAGGGTCCAGTGGTAAACTAGATATAATGGTCATTAATAAATTATGGTAAAATAAATAATGGTAAACTAAATATAATGGTCATTAATAAATCATATCTTCATCTATGGGATCCAAATGAATTTATGGGATCAAATGCTGCATTGGGAGATCTATAGCTCATGGCTATGGCTTCTTGGTTGAGCCATGAAGAAAAGAGAGCAGTGGAAATTCAGAAGATCATGACAAAGGAGCTAAGTGAACCCCTCATGATAAGGGCAAAACCAGCAGATCCATTAGCTCTAATATATGCACACCAGCACCTTGCAGCTAATCCTCAAGTTGCCCCTGACTATGTTGAAAGGCAAGCACATGCTATTGCTCACTTTGAAGATATTGAGAGACTGTTTGGCGATAAATGCCTTCATGCTTGCACAAGAAGATGGAATACATTGTCCCATAGTCTAAAGATCAGGGAGTATCACTCCCCAACCAGAATGAGGGAAGATATGAGGAGAGTGCCCTTATATGAACAATCAATGCAAAACTTGAAAGCCAACTGGATTGGTCTAAAATACAGTCCTCCACTGTTGCTAGGACTATTAGAAGGAGTTAAAGAGGAGGAAGAACAGAAACAATGGGAGGAAGTGGACAAAAAAGAAGGTTTCCATGACAGAGAATAAGACATCACATCAGAAGCTTGGGATGTCAGGGAAGCTATTAAAGCTATTAAAGATGAAGAACTGGATTAGTTGCTTAGAGGATGAGCAACCCATTCAGTAGGGGGGTGATGATGAGCCCTAGAAATGGGTAACTATATGGGCTCATTCTACCTATTATTTTCATTTAATCCACCATTCTCCATATTTTTTTGCATGCTTTTGAATATATTTATGTCAATAGAGTGAATGGGGATAGTCACTTTCCACATAGTCTAATGAGTGTTTATTGCAGATTTTTTGACATTTTTGGACAAAGACCAGGCATTTATGAGTAAATTGGCAGCCAAACTCAAGGAAACAGGGCTGGGACTTATAGGAGGGGTGTCTCCTTCATTAATGACCCCTTCCTCGAGTTCTCCATTAGCAGCTCAGAGTACAAAGGCCCACAATGATAATTCCAAGGGGCAACCAAGCAAGTCTAGTAAAGTTGTTGTTGTTTTCAATTTTAGGCAGTCGAGTTCCTTAAGTTTAGGAGGACTATTGGGAGTCCCCACTTGTATAAATAAGAAGGCTTCAAGCCTCAGTAGGTTAGCCATTTCATAGTAGATTTTCACACTTTTGTGCAGCCTTGTACTCAGCTCATTTTCGAGCTCTTTTTGAAGACAGTTTTGTGATGTAACTACTATTTTTTTTATAAATGAAGATGAATCTAGTTTTGAACCAACACTGATCTTTCCTAGAGGGTTGAAGCTCTTAGGTTAGGGCCCAACCCAAGTTTCCCAGCACCTCCTTTGTGTATTTATATGCTTTTTCTTGCATTCATGAGATAATTTCTATTGTTTAGGTTAAATCTTGCTTTGTTAATTAGGTTGCTTTTGATGGTTAGAATAATTGTTCTTGCTTCATGTTGATTAGATAGTTTGCTGTAGTAACAGAAAAAAAAAAAAAAAAAAAAAAAAAAAAAAACTACCAAGCAGGCCCTGATCTCCTTTCTCCCTCTTTGGGACCATGATTTGAGATCAAGGCACTATTGCTGCCACCAAAAACACAGTTTTTGCTTTCCAATGCAATTGCTAGCATGAGATTTCGAGTTGGAGAAGTTGATATTAGTTTGAATTCACTTGCTTAGATCATTTCATGTTCATTTACCATGTCTTTCTCACATAATTTTAGATCCATTAAGTTCTGTTCAGTATTTCTCTGGTTTTAGGTCAGATTTTAGGTCAAAATAGGCAAAACTTTGTTTTTCAGTTCTTGCTTGGGTCAATTTTGAAAAGTAAGTGTGCAGCTCACTTGAAGAAAACTCCAGCTTATCAATCGTACATAGCATAACCAGTACCAGTTCATCTCTCAAAGATTTCCCCACTCATTCGCCTCATTTTGCCAAACTGCCCTAATCTCTATGTTTTTGTGCAAAATTGCTTTCTTTACCTTTGAACAAATCCAACCATCTCCTTCATTTCTGATCTTCATTGACAGAGTCCTAGACCCCTCAAAACCTCCATCCAGCCTTCATTACCCTCTTCCCATCATTTTTCCACCTTCAAACCTCCAAAAACCACTTTTGGCCTCCTCCTGTAGATCCTCCTGTAGAACCTCTTGTAGATCCCCTGCAGCCTCCTATAGAAGTTCATGCGAGTGATTTTTCGAAGTCTAATCACAATGGAAGTCTCTAAAAGGGTACTAGGAACCTCTTAGGACCTCTCCACACCTTCCCCACCTCCTGCAAAAGCTAACTCCATCTCCCTTCGCCACCAAACCTCTGCACAGTCACAACTAGTTAAAACACAAGCATAATAATTCCACATAAAATTGCTCAAAAGTACAAAAAGATGGTTTCTTCTCATTTCTCTTCCAAAATAGCTTGAATACATGCATTTTACCATTTCAGTAGTCAATGGAATCCATTTTAGTAGTTTCCATCTCTTTTCTCGTAAAAGTAGGGTTAGTGGGTAAAACTAGGGTTTGCTAGGGTTTGTGTTTCCTTTCAATTTTCATTCTCTTTCTGCAAGTAGAATAGCCTCTTTCAAGTTAGCTTTCTTCCATCACAGATAAAAGCTTCTTTTGAGAACTCATAGAAGTTGGCTTAAGCTCCTAGTGAACTTGTGCCAGCTGATTAAGTGACAGCCTGCAGTAAGAGCTAGTACTCGTGCATATAACACTATCACTTCCAAGTTTGTTACGAACTACCGGGTTGATAAAAGTAAAGTAGGGAGCCCCATGAGTTGCAGCATTATTTTTGCAATACTGGAGCTCACCAGGAGGTGAATGGTAGGGATAACATGGAGTTGGGTATGGAGGATATTGAGAAAGATATTGTGGATATTGTGGATGTCTCCTATGAGTTCCTTGCCAACCTTGTTGCCAAGATTTGTTTTGGGGTTGAGATGGCCAAGGTCTCCAAGGAAAGGGTGTGTTCCAATTGCATTGAGATGGATGTGCATAAGCTTGAAATTTTGAATTAGGCTCTTGCATCATATCAGGTTGAATAGGCTAACATGGTCCTTTTGGAGCTACATAACATAGTTGCATTTGCAATTGACTTGCTCCATGGTCCTCTTGGTAAACTTCCTTCAACCTTGGTAATGAGGGGCAATATTTAACATGTGATTCTGCATGGACATCACAAATATCAGCATCTTCTTTTTCTTCATCTTGCATTCTTAACATTTCTACTTTTTTTATTAGATTGACAAATTTCCTCATCAAACAAATTTCCAAGTTTAAATTGACGTATAGATTTTGATGTTGATTTACTTACTCTTTCCCTTCCTCTTGATATGTGCTTGCATGTTTCACAAATTTATTCAAATGATAATTGGTATACGTCACCTCTACTCATGAGATCAAGAATATCAATCCACTCATCCCTAATTATTCTAAGATGGTTTTTAGTGTGTCAGATCCTAAATGATGTAGTTTTTCCCTCTTAATATTATACATGAACCTCTCTATTAGATCCTTAAGGCTCTCATATTATTTTTTATTCATTCAAAAGATTTCTTCTTTAAGATCATGATCTTTATATTTTTCTAGAAATATCTTTTGCATATCATTCCATGATCTTATTAAATTAGTACCTAAACTCATGAACCATTAAGATCTCTATCCTTCAATGTTTCTGGAAACAATCTCAACTTTTGAGTGTTTAGCAAGTAACCATAAGATCTAGCCCCACAGGGGTATGCGAGTTGGTAATCACAATGCGGTGAAGTTTGTTAGAAAGGCGGACTCCGTACTGAAGGTCACGAGTTCAAATCCCCCGGACTAACCCGAAAGCTGTGGAGAGGGGAGAGCGCAGTTTCCAAGGGTTATAGTGGTAGTGGTCAGAATCGACCCCATGTAACGCGAGTTGTGAGGCTGCTCTAGTTGTCGATTCCTCTGTAATCAAAAAGAAAAAACAGTAACCATAAGATCTACAACGATTTCAAATTCAAAGAGAAAGGTTTCTAGATCCTCTGACCTTAGACCATAAAATTTTGGAAGAAAAGATTGAGGGATGTTCTTCATGTGCACACTACCATCAGTATATTGAATGGGAAATCCAAGAGGATCTTCCTCATTGTCATCATCTCCATCCATTTTTTATACATTCTTTTCCATCTCTTATTCTACTTGCAAAAGTGGTTGGCAATGTGGCTCTTACTGCACCACATAATCAAATGGGGGGTGGGTTGGTGTCGGCGAAATTTTTTTTTTATGATTGAATGAAAACACTAAGGTAATGCACTTTTTTGTTTTTGAAACGAAATATTCCTAATGCAAATCTTTTTTTTTCTTTTGCAAAAAGTAAAAAGAAATGAATTAACTAGGGAAGAAAACAATGCATACTTTGACACCTCCCCGACAACGGCACTAAAAAGTGATGAGCCATGGTATTGCAACAAGAATTCTGCAAATGCCAAGGCTACGAACTTTAACTATCAACCCAGGGTTTGTAAAAAATTAAGAGGTATTGACACTATATGTGCAGCATACAATGTGTCATTCCTTTAATGTCATGATGTAATGGAGTGAATATAATAAAATCATATCCTAAACTAATTACAAAAAATGAAATGCTCGAAATGGAAACCTTAACCTATTGCAAGAAATAAAATACAAGGAAAGAAACCTATTCTAATTGAATAAAGTAAATCCCATAAAGTAAATCAATCATTACATTTTAAAGATTTTAGGTCCATTAAGAGATTTCATTGGATGTGGCAATCATCATTGTATTATGCATTTCATAAATCTGTCCACTAGCCCAAATCGTTGAAATGTTTTGCATGGGTAAAGAGGAAAGACATAAGGGGTATTTAGTCTTCCCTAATCATTGATTTAGAGCCTATGGGTCTTGATTCAAACCTAAGGGACAATAACCAAGCTTCTTGAGAAAATTTGGGCAAGTATATATACACTGGAAGAGTACTACAGGAAACAACAAATTTACTACAGGAACCTATAATTCACCGAATGACTAAGAAAATCAAATTCAAATTGGATGGAAGAAAATTTTTTATTGACTAGTATGTATTAGGTCTCCATTACAATTGGAATCACTCAAAAATACCTGTTCTAACCCATGCTAAAAAATAGCACAAAATTACGAGTCTAAAATCTAGAAATTCGAGAACTAGCGAGCTAGTAAATCTATAAAATTCCTAACCTAATCAAGTGAAAATGAAATGGGGTAATTTTTGTTATTAACTAGAATTTTTTTGTGATATAATTCAATTGGAATCAACTCAATCCAAGCTCTTTATCATGCTCTAAAAAATAGTAGAAATTTAATGTTAATTGTCACAAGGGACTTCCATAAATCTAGATTTGGGAATAAGCAAACTAATCTATGTAGCTCAATGATTACTATGACCTTCTAAAGTTTTTCCAATGATGAAATGATGCTTGTGATCCTGCAAAATAACTTACTTCAACCATTTAACCCAATCCTACAACAAGAAGTCATTAATACTAAATGCAGAAATAGAAAAAAAAGAACAAGAGATGCATGTGAATAAGGAGTGAAAGGAAGAAAAGTAAAATCAGATTCCTATGGAGGATACCAAGATTTAGAAGCTTAACATGGCACCAATCTTCGATATTTCCATCAATACAATTATAATCGTGCAAGAAATGAAAGTGGATCTGCAAAAATATGAGTTCTCTCCACAAGAAGACTAAGAAAAATCAACACCTAGAGGAAAATTTGGCATGGTACTTATAAAAAATGATTAGGAATCATTCCCCATGAAAGGAGGAAGTTTCCCCCCCCCTGAAATCCCTTGATTAGTGGATTTGGTTCCCAATACTAGGAATCTACATTAAATGGTGGGGAACACACTCCTAGATTTTCTCAATCATTGGAGCTCCACAATTTGTGCCATAATTCCAAAATATCTCATTGATTTATTATTTAATATTGATCCTCCTGTAGTAGGGAGTAGGTCCCTAGATTATCTCCTCCAAATCTTCATAATCTGCCCAACATTCTCACAATATTCCACAAAAATAAATAATATTAGGCACAAATATGAAATTATCCATAAACCTTCCTAGTGAACATATTAAAGTTAAAAATACATTATATAATGCAAAAAGAGAGGTTTAATGTGTTGAAGGATGGTCAGATGGGCCTTAATTAATGTCTAATTTAGAGGCATGGGTCTTACTTTATGTCTAATTTAGAGGCCCATCATATCCCCTATTGAAAGTGTTGCTCATCCTCTGAGAAACATAGTGACCTCATTGTGCCTCATTCATAGCCCTGGTGGCCTCTCTATTATGCATTCCTCCATATTTTCTCTTACGAATCTTGGTTGTAAGTTCTGCAAGGACAAGCACAAAAATATAGTTGTTCTTTTCATGATTGTAAAACAGTCTTTCAAGCAAAAAACATAACTTTCTTCTTTGCAAGTGAACTATGTTGGCTTGTAGATCAACTTCATTCATAATCTCTCCCTTGAAACCTTCATTCAATTTTCACTCATTTTTCCAAAAGTGTTTGTGCATAGAAAGATCACAATGTTTCTTGACACCATTAGCCTACCTTATTTACCTTATTCAAGATGGGTTCTTGAATAGTTTTCAGTTTGGCAAGGTTGTCCACATCCATTTCCAACCTTCTGCTACCTTTTTCCACCATTTGGACACCTCTAAAACCTTCAAAACACATTTAGATGAGAACTAGGACATCCTGTAGTATCTACAGGAAACCATGTTGCATCCTGTAGTAACTATAGGAAACCTCGTAGCAGCCTGTAGTAACTACAGGAAACCCTGCATCATCCTATTTAAACCTATTTTGAGCAGAAATGATAGTTTGAGCATAGAGTAGGCCCTCAACTTGACTTCCACACCTTTCTCCCCTTTCTATAACATATTTTAGGCCTTGGACAAAAGCTAGAAAGAGATTAGAGACCTCTTGGAAAGCCTATTTTCATCACTGTAGTTTGAGTTCTATTTTGATTGTGAATTCCTTCTTGCATATTGTTGCCTTCTTCTTCTCTTTTGTGGCCTAGATGATTGCCGAATGGCCTTGGAGTTCTCTATTTTAATTAGGTCTCCCTTAGGCACTTTCATTTTGGATTTTAGCACAATTTGTTCCTTTCTTCCCTCTTGTAGTAGCATTCTATCTTCCTATAGTAACCATTCATTCTATTTCAGGGTCTTATAACTGTATGGGAGTGATGAGAAATGATGTAGAGGGGTTGGAGGATGATGCTAGGGCTGAGAGGGAGTAGTGTAGGTTTGTGAAAATGGAGAGGATATGCTTTATGTGGTTTTCAATAAATTTTTAGGGTAAGATAGTGTAAAGTTTGTTCTTGAAAAATATTAATTTTTTCTTATGAAATGGGATGGATAAATGATGGATAGATAGTGGATATGAAGTGGATGGAGGGCTTGGAATGTTGTGGTGACTTGTCCTTTGCAGAATTTTTTTTCTTTAATTATTGTCCACATTCCTCAAAATCATCACCCTCCATAATTTGGTTTTTCCACATTGCAGGAATGAAGGAGTGATCAACAATTAACTAGTTAAAGGTGGCCAATACTCATGACTCATCCTTAACTTATAAAACCTCATCTCTCATGCATTAACAACAAATTTCTAACTATAATATGCTCAACAGAAGAGGTCAATAATATTGCATACCTATACCTGCCTAATGATTGTTGGAGAGGCATGCATGTTGGAGCTGAGTTGATGATCAATCCTTGGTCCTCTACAGGTGATAATTTCCTTTGTTTGCTTCTGCACAAGTATTCATATCTTGGTGATTCTAAACCTATGTCTTCTAGTTACCGTGAGCAAGATATCTTAGTCAAATCTGGCCTTCTTGGAGTGTTAGGCTTGGCCATGTGTGATATTCACTTTCCCTATACCTTATTCCACCATTAGACACCTTTCCCAGACTTGATTTCACTATCTATGCCGTCCTATAGCTTTTAGCCTGTTTCCTATAGTAAACTAGGACATCCTGTAGTACTATAGGAAACCCTGTAGCAACTTGTTTAAACCCATATCTCCCAAATGGTATACTGGATTAACCTGAAATTTTCTGAGCATGTTTCCATCATCCTTATGCACCTCCCCATAAAAATAAAAATAAAATATTGGCCAATGGATGTATGAATCTCGAGAAAAATTAAAAATGGATGAAGTTGATGGAGATCAATTTCTTCGACACCATGCACTGGAATTTTCTGCAATTTCTTGGGCATGTTACCATCATCCATATGCATCTCGCCATGAAACAACTTTGTAAATGGATTCATGAATATCAAGAAAATTCAAAAATGGTTGTAGGTGATGGAGGTCGATTTCTGGAAAATTGTGCACTGGAATTTGCTGAAATTGTTTGGTCATGTTTCCATCATCCATATGCATCTCCCCATGAAACTGATTTACAGATGGATGTACGGTTTTCAAGATATGACAAAAATAATTTTCTGCTCTAGGTATTTTTGTTTCCTGTAGTAATTACAGGATTTCCTGTAGTATTTCAGGACATCAAGGAAAATGAGTGGTAGAAGTTTGGGAATGATGATTGGATGGTGGAAATAGATGAGGGTGATGGATTAGCATGGCCTTAACCCTGTTGGAGAATTTGATCAAAGCAGGAGAAAGTCAAAATTTGACTTCTTTTAACTAGGCTTGTGATCAACTTTTCTTTTGGCGGCTAACTTGTTTTTGTTGCTTGCAGAAGTTGGAGAGCACCTACATTCATGAGAGAGAGATACATGGAGAAAATATTTTTATTTTTTCTTATTTTTTTCTTCTAGGCATACTCGTCACCTCAATAAGGTTTTCAACTAGTAGGTCTTCCTATGCACCTCAAAGGAGGTTTTCACCTAGGATCTTTTATTTTTCTCTTTTTTTAATTTTTTTCCAACCCATTAATTGCATCATGGAGGTTTTCAATTAATGAGCCAATCTTAGGGGCCTCAAAGAAATTTTTCACTTGAGATTTTATTTTTTCTCTTATTTTTCATTTTTTATTTCTTTTCCTATCCTACTCTACTTGAAAACACAAAATCATTTTCAAGTGTAGGAATACTTCCAATGGAGCCACCTGCATAACTAGATGACAGATAAAATCATGTGTAGGCTCAAAACATATTCTTTGACATGTACCTGAATGTAAGAGACCAAATTCTTTTACTTTAATGATATCAAGCATAATTGAAGAAGAGAGTATTACTACAACTTAGTGATTGTCTGGAACCATATTTCAATATAGTTGTGATGCCCCTAGTCCACTTGCTAATTTAGATCATCTTGGATGTCTTTTTCTTCCATGAAATTCAGATCTTCTTCTTTTTGTTGATTATTCTCTTGAACACATAGAGGATTTTATGGTAAACATGAGGGCACTTTCCCAATCTCTGATTCTGATGTCTTCTCTTCGTCAAGTGCAGCCCATGATTCTTCGGTCTTCTCATTAGAATCTTATTTTTCTGCATGTTGTCCTTCAATGATATCAAGAGAATCTATCTTTTGTGATTCTCTTCCTGAGCTAAGATGAATACCATTTATATCAAGAGGAGATGTTTTTAAGTGTTGTACCTCAACATTGTAAGTGGGATGAGTTACTTCATTGTGTGGGTTTGTAAATGGTGGCACATGTAGTTGAATGGGAGTGGATATTTGAGATGGATGTGGTTGGGGTTGTGGTTGTGGTAAAGGTGAATGGTAGGGATAACATGGAGTTGGGTATGGAGGATATTGAGGAAGATATTGAGGATATTGTGGATGGCTCCCATGAGTACCTTGTCAACCTTGTAGCCAAGATTGGTTTTGGGGTTGAGATGGACAAGGTTGCCAAGGAAAGGGTGTTCTCCAATTACTTTGAGATGGATGTGCATAAGCTTGAAATTGTGAATTAGGCTCTTGCTTCATATCGGGTTGAATAGGCTGCTATGGTCCTCTTGGAGCTACATAACATAGTTGCATGGCAATTGACTTGCTCCATCGTCCTCTTGGTAAAATTTCTTTAACCTTGGTAATGAGGGGCAATATTGAACATGTGATTCTATGTGGACAACACAGATATTGGCATCTTCATTTTCCTCATCTTGCATTCCTAACATATCTACTTTTTTGCTTAGATTCCTAATAATTTATGTTTTAAAGTCATCAAAAAAATTTCCAAATTTAGCTTGACTTACCGATTTTGATGTTGATTTACTTACTCTTGTCCTCCCTCTTAATATGTGTTTGCATGTTTCACAAATTTCTTCAACTGATAATTGGTATACATCACCTCTACTCATGAGATCAAGAATATCAATCCATTCATCCCTAATTGTTCTAAGTAAGAGGGTTTTTAGTGTGTCGGATCCTAAATGGTATAGGTTTTCCCTCTTAACATTATACATGAACATATCTATTAGATCCTCAAGGCTCTCATCTTCTTTTTTATTCATTCTAAATATTTCTTCTTTAAGATCATGATCTTTATATTTTTCTAGAAATATATTTTGCATATCATTCCATGATCTTATTGAATTAGTCCCTAAACTCATGAACCATTTAAGATCTCTATCCTTCAATGTTGCCGGAAACAATCTCAACTTTTGAGTGTTTAGTAAGTAACCATAAGATCTACAAAAGATTTCAAATTCAAAGAGAAAGGTTTCCGGATCCTCTGATCTTAGACCATGAAATTTTGGAAGAAAAGATGGAGGGATATTATTAATGTGCACACTACCATCAGTATCTTGAATGGGAAATCCGAGAGAATCTTCCTCATTGTCATCATCTCCATCAATTTATTCTACATTCTTTGCCATATCTTCTTCTACCTGCAAAAGTGGGTGGTGATGTGGCTCTTCCTGCACCATGTGATCAAATGGGGGGTGGGTTGGTGTTGGAGAAATCTTTTGTTTTTATGATTGAATGAAAACACTAATGTAATGCACTTTTATATTTTTGAAATGAAATATGCCTAATGCAGATATTTCTTTTGTTTTTGCAAAAAGTAAAAAGAAATGAATCAACTAGGGAGGAAAATAATGCATACTTTGACACCTCCCCGACAACAGTACTAAAAAGTGATGAGCCTTGGTATTGCAACACTAATGCTACAAATCCCAAGGCTAAAAACTTTAATTATCAACCCGGGTTTCGTACAAAATTAAGAGGTATCAGCACTATATGTGCAACATACAATGTGTCATTCCTTTTATGTCATGATGTAATGGAGTGAATGTAATAAAATCAGACCCTAAACTAATTGCAGAAAATGAAATGCTCGAAATGGAAACCTTAACCTATTGCAAAAAATAAAATACAAGGAAATAAACCTATTCTAATTTCATAAAGTAAATCTCATGAAGTAAATTTCAATCATTACATTTCAAAGAGTTTAGGTTCATTAGCAGAGTTCATTGGATGTGGCAATCATCATTGTATTATCCATTTCATAAATATGTTCATTCGCCCAAATCGTTGAAATGTTTTGCATGGGTAATGAGGCAAGTCATAAGTGTTATTTAGACTTCCCTAATCATTGATTTATAGCCTATGGGTCTTTATTCAACCCTAAGGGACAATAACCAAGCTTCTTGACCAAATCTGGGCAAGTATATACGCACTGGAAGAGTACTACAGGAAACAATAGACTTACTACAAGAAACTATAATTCACCGAATAACTAAGAAAATCAAATCCAAATACGATGGGAGAAATTTTTTTATTGACCATTATTTCTTAGGTCTCCATTCCAAGTGGAATCACTCAAAAAGACCTATGTTAATCCATGCTAAAAAATAGCAGAAAATTACTAGTCTAAAATCTAGAAATTCGAGAACTAGCAAGCTAATAACTATATCAAATGCCTAACCTAATCAAATGAGAATGAAATGGGGTAGTTTTTTTTATCAATGATAATGGTTTTGTGATCTAATGCAAGTGGAATCAACTTGATCGAAGCTCGTTAGCATTCTCTAAAAAATAGCATAAATTTATTGTTATTTGCCACAAGGGACTTCCAGAAATCTAGATTTGGGAATAAGAAAACTAATCCAAGAAGCTCAATGATTACTATGACCTTCCAAAGTTGTTCCAATGATGAAATTATGTTTGTGATCCTGAAAAATACTTTACTTCAAGCATTTAATATAATCCTACAACAAGAAGTCATTAATACTAAATGCAAAAATAGAAAAACAAGAACATTAGATGCATGTGAATAAGAAGTGAAAGGAATAAAAGTAAATGATAGAAAAGGGCTCTGAGGTTCCTGGAATGGCCAAGCCCAAGGAAAATTAGAGTCCTATGGAGTAGACCAATCCTCCTGTAGTAGGGAGCGGGTCCCTAGATTATCTCCTCCTCCAAATCTTCATAATCTGCCCAATATTCTCACAATATTCTGCAAAATAAAATAATATTAGGCACAAATATGCAATTATCCATAAACCTTCCTAATGAGCATATTAAAGTTAAAAATACATTATCTAATGCAAAAAGAGAGGTTTAATGTGTTGAAGGATGGTTAGATGGGCCTTAATTAATTTCTAATTTAGAGGCATAGGCCTTAATTTATGTCTAAGTTAGAGCCCCATCACAACTGCGCATGTAGGAGTCAACCCACTTACACACTTTGAATGTTGCATGCAACTCACATGCATGTTGCATGCAAGCTTCTAAAGAGGCAAAATAGGTCCTTCTAGTTGAGACACAAGGCTAGAAGACCTTCCGTAACTACAGAAATCAACATGGATTGGACAGAGTTCACCTCGAAGTCTTAAAAAAGAGTACTAAGAGTTTGAATGGAGGTCTTAGCAACTGAGGAGCTATAAGAGATGTTCATTTCACCCATTTGTGTGGCTAACTAGCCTATGTTTCTTGAGGATTTGTACCCAACGCACCATTGGTGTGAGTTTCAGGATTATGATTTGATACATTAGTCGGTGATCAAGGAGTGTTAGGAATGATTTCATGATCCATAAACTGTCGTGGATATTCCACTAGACAGTTCGTCACAATAGATCTAATAATATTATATTAAAAATCTGAGATTCTACACTGTTACAGTTTTATTTAATTTCTAGATCTATAAAATTAACTGTAATTAGTGCATGCATGTGAAAGTAAATCAAGCATAAAATTAGAGAATGAAAAATTAAGCTCACATGCACATAATACACAAGGTATGCTCTCTGGGAAACCCTTTCGAGAGAAAACCTAGCTGGAAGGTGAGGCCGCTTCACTCTTTTTTTATCTCGAAATATGGCTGCAGATACAAAGAACTAATTTTTGTGGCTCATGAGCTGATACAGTGCACATATCCCCTTTGTGTGCTCTATATCCTATCTCTCTTGGCTATATTTTCTCAACTATGGAACAAAATTCTCTCGAAAGAATCAAATGCCTCTTCCTCCTAGTGGCCCGGTTATAGCACAACCCGATAGCCTACTAGTTGTTAGGTTTGACTATATCAACTCTTAACTAGAGTTACAAAATAGAATCTTCTATAGTATTTTACATCACAAACAGGTATTTATCCCACTTTCCATGAATAATGGGGGCTGACGTGGCATGCTCTTGAACTATAGGTGTGAAAACAGGAAGGTCAACTTCTAAGTGGCATAACTTTTGCATACAAACTCTGATTGACATGATTCTTATGTCATTGGAATTTTCTATGAGTTTATAATAGCATGAAAAGGTTTTTCATTCAAGAAACAAAGTTTTACCCCCCAAAAAACATCGTTTGATGACTCAAAACGCTCCTGGAAGGTTTCGGAACCCATTTTGCCAAACTGGGTCCCGTCGGTAAAAATAGTCCTGTGAGATGATTCCTCCACTTTTTCCACTCCAAATGCATCGAGATGGATGAAAAACAATATAATGATCCAATTCAGATCACACCTCCCCATTTTGGGAGGCTTTTGGTCCCCAAAATCTTTTACTGAATGAGGTGAGGAATTTTTTCCTCCACCTTCTCTCTGGTGTACCATTTAGCTTTGCCTGGAAGTTGTCCCTTCAACCCAATTTTCCAAAGGTCTTGTTTCCCTTGTCTTGTAGTTCTAGACCTCTTCTACAAAATTGTATCTTCTGTCAACTCTGCCTAAGCGTCTAGTACCAAATCCTCCATAGAAGGTAGGACATGTTCCTCTTCCTGATCTGGCATGGAAGGCTCATAGAGTTCCAAATTCTATACATTTACAACTGAGTAAATGTGCATATATGGTGGTAAACTGAGTCGATAGGCATTATCGACCACCTTTTCTAGTATCTCAAAGGGACCATACCTTAGAGCCTTTATTTTCTTACCAGGCCCCTGCAGCCTCTCCTTGTTCAATTGTAGCCATACTCTGTCTCCCACCTTGAATGATTTGTCTATTTTGTGTTGATCATACATGGCCTTATACTTCACCTGTGACCTCTGCAGTGTTTCTTTTACCTATATATGGATCTGCTTGATCTTCTCTATAAAAATTTTAGCCCTCAAAGCATCTCCTGTAAGTTCTTCCTTCACTACTCCTTGATGCCCGTATGCAATATCCAAAGGTGAAGGTGGAAAATATCCAAAAAAAGTTTCAAATGGGCACTTTCTTGTAGAAGTGTGGACTGCTATGTTATAAGAATGTTGTATATATACCATATTTCCATCCCAGGTCTTCGAATGCTTTTGGTTGTAACCCCTCAGAAGCTGCACCAAATTCTTGTTGACTACTTACGTTTGTCCATCTATGTGTGGATGGAATGTTATAGATCTCTTAAACTTTGTGTCCATCTTCTCCCACAATGTAGTTCAGAATGCATTGAAAAATCTTGTATCCATGTCTGAAATGATGCTCCTTGTTATCCCAAATCGTACCCAGACCTATCCAAAGAACAAGTTTGTTGCTTCTTGTCCACTGATGGTCTTTTTACAAGGCATCAGAACACACATCTTGTTGAACCTGTAAATTACCACAAACAATTAGTCATGTCCCTTCCTGGTTGTCAGTAAACCTCCCACAAAGTCCATGGAAATGCTTTCCCAAGGACGAGTAGTTATAGGTAAGGGATGATACAGACCTTGTTTCCTATTTCTAGGCTTGTTGGTACAACAAAGCATACATCCTCTTATGAACCTAGATACTTGTTCTTGCATCTTGGGCCAATAAACATACCTCTGCAAGTTAGCCACGGTCTTCCCTACACCAAAGTTCCCTACAACCTTGGAGGTGTGAGCCTCTCTAATCAACTGCAAACATTCGCCTTTAGGAACAAATAGCTTATCCATCCTATAAAGTAACCCATCCTGGAAATGGTAGTCAATGGTGTTGTCGCCATCATGCACATGACTTTGAATCTACAACTCCTGATACACCTCCTTGAATTCCTCATCTTCTGAATATGCCTCTTTGCATGCATCATGGGTGAATGGATTCATGTGCATAAGAGTCCCCAAAGCTTTAATATTTGATGTGGGTGGACTTGAAATCATATTATCCAACTTGTTTGTGCTACCCTTTTTATACTTGATCACCAAATGAAACTGTTGTAAAAACCCCATCCACTTGTAGTGCTTGGTCTATTGTAGCTTATTCTGGGCCTGCAAGTATTATACAACTGGTTATCTGTGTGGATTATTGTCTCATTTCCCATTAGATAGTGCTTCCACTTCTTCACATCTTGCACCATGGCATGGAGCTCCTTATCATAGGTAGGGTAGTTAAGAACTGCCCCATGAAATACTTCAGAATGGTAGCAAACGAGCCTTCCTCCTTGCATCAAGACTGCTCCCATAGCATACCCACTCACATATGTCTCTACTCCAAAGGGTCATTGCAAGTTTGGTAATGCCAAAACTGGTGCTTCATTAATCTTCTTCTTTAACTCTTCAAAAACCTTTTCCTTCCCTTTTCCCCACTGGAAATCGTTTCCACTTACTGTTATGGCGTGGATTAGTGCTGCTGCCACTGAAAAATGAGGCTATGAATTTCCTCAAGTACTGTGTTGCTCCAATGAAACTCCTAAACTTAGTAACATTAGTAGGCGATGGCCATTTCATGATGGCCGCCATCTTGGAAGGATCTATCTTTAAATATCCTCCACCAATCACATATCCAAAATACACCAAGGATTGTTACGCAAAATCGCACTTCTTTAGATTTTCTAGCAGCTGGTACTTCTTCAATGTTTCAAGCACCTACGTCAAATGTGAAATATGATCCTCCTAGGTAGCACTATATACTAGTATATCATCCAAATAGACAATAACAAATGAATCTATAAAAGGGTGCAGTATATCATTCATTAATCTCATAAATGTAGTTGGTGAATTACATAGGCCAAATGGCATAACTAACCACTCATACAAACCTTGCCTAGTTTTGAAGGCAGTCTTCCATGTATCTTATTCTTTGACTCAAACCTGGTGATATCCAGACTTCAAGTCCAGCTTGGTGAAACACTTTGCTTGTTGCAGCTGATCTAGCAAATCATCTACCTTGGGCAGGGGGTATCTATGCTTGAGCGTGATTTTATTCAATGCCATATAATCTATACACATCCTCCAAGTCCCATCCTTATTTGGCACAATGACAATGGGTGAACGACATGGTGATGTACTCGGTCGAATGACACCTTGTTGTAGAATTTTTTGCAATTGTTTCTTCACCTCACTTACTTCTATAACAAACTACCTGTACATCCTAATATTTGGAAATGGGGAGTCTGGAAATAGTTGGATCTCATGCTCCACTTCTCTCTTATGGGGTAACCCTTTAGGCTCTCGAAACACGTCCTTATATGCTTGTAACAACTCCTCCAATTGTTTTTTTGTTTCTTGGTACACCCCTCTAGGGATTCCTTTCCTCTTATTAACTCCTCTATAGACAAACTTTCTCTTAAAAGCAATAAAACATACTTCTTGTTGGAAATGATCAATTTCTTGGCCTTGTTGACACTTAACAATGAAATTTTTGACTTGCCTTTATGCGCGTTGATGATGAATGATTTTCCATCCTTGATGAGCCGGTACTAGTTAGCTCTCCTCATGAATATTTCATCACACATGTACATGTATGGACTCCCAAGCATGACTCCACGTACATCAAGGGGAACCACATCCAGATCTACTTCATCAATAAAATCAACACTGATAGCAAATCTATTTTTTTCATTTTTTTGTTACCTTCAGCTCTGCATCCTTATCTACCCATCCCAATGGATATGGGTTTGGATGATCATGAACTTCCAGCCCCAAATTCTTGACCAGGTTTGCTGCAATGAGATTTTCTTGCGATCTTGAGTCAAACAGAGCATCAATCTTCGTCTTCTTAACCTATATCTTTACATGGAAGAGTTTGGTCATTTCTTTATCTTCCTATTGTTGAAGGCTACTCGGAATCACCTCCTTCTGCATCGATGTACAGTCGATCTTCTCATCTACGTCTGAGATAATTTCAACTTGGTTTCTCGAATCAGTGACCATGAGATTCTTCTTTTTATTATCTCTCTTCTTTTTCTTTGCGTTTAGCTCTGGATTCAACTTCAAGCTTCCCCTTTGTGTGGCCATAAATGTTGCAGTGGTTGTATTGGTTTCTAGTATATTTGCACTAGTGTGTTGTGGCTACCATTTTTATACCTTTTCCCCATTTTTTCTTCTTCTTCCCCTCCTTAGAAGTGTCTTGTTTCTCATTTTTCTTCGATCCACTTGATTATGCTCTTTTTATGCCTATGTTCTACAGGTATTGTGTCTGTACACAAGACTCGTCCACCGTTTTGGGCTTGAACAACATCACTTTCTCATGCAGATGGCGGTGCAAGCCCCGTAAATACCTGAGGAGTATATCTGGGTTATTTGGAGAGATACCCAACATTATAGTTGTCTTTCTAAATTATGTGGTGTACTCCTACACGCTTTGGCCCGACTTTGGCCTGAAGTAATGCCAATGGATCCACTAGTCTTCCACATACCCAATGGGATAAAACTGTGACTTAGTATGGGTTTTTAAATCCTGCCACTTAGTCACTAGAGGTTCTTCGTCCAATCTCAGGGTTTCTGTGTGGCTCTCCCACCAAGTCAGTGCATGGCCCTCCAATTTTAGTCACACGAATGAAATCTTCTATCCTTCCTCAGTTTGATGGAAACTGAAATAAAATTCCAGTTGCTGCAACCAGTGGTTCAACTTCTGAGTGTCGATCTAACCATGGTTTGATATCAACTTTTACTTCCACTTTAAACAAGGATTGGTTCACAACACTCAAAATGGGTTGATCTTTTCTAGGTTATTTCTTCGATTGGTTATTTGAGTCTTCCCAATCTCCTGATCCCCCTTCTGATTTTTCCTCTACATTTGAACCCCCTTCTTCTCCAAATATCCCAAGCTTATTGCTAAGGGCCACCATGAGGAGGTTAATATTGTAGTTTATATTGTTGGCATTATGATGTATGTATTGTAGTTGATGGCAACCCACTTGTAGCAGAACAACTCACCTGTATATGGTAACTAGATGAATCTACAGAAGAGATATCAGATGTGACATTATGCATGACAGTAGTGTTTACAGATGTGATGAAATGCAGGACAACTCCAATTCAAAAGGCAACTCACTCATATGAAAGATCACAGTATAGCATGTATACAGCAAAGAATTGCATATCACTCTTCACAGAATGAAGAAACAGAGGTATACGCAGGTTCACCATTGACCAAGCTACGTCTACACACAGGTTCACTATATACAAGTTGTGTATACATACACATGCACTTTCACAGAAGAAAAAGCGCATATACCTTGGAAAACTAAATTTTTGGTCCGAAGTATTTGGTCCATGGTATTTTGATCCATGGTATTGGTCCAAGTTATCTGGTCCGAGGTATTGACCCTAGGTATTTGATCCGAGGTATTGGTCCTAAGTGGTTTTGGTCCATGGTATTGAGAAAGGCCTAAAACTATAAAAGGAGGAGAAGATCATTAGGCAAGACACACAAGCGTTGAATATCTGATGAAGTGTGAAATCTAATATGCAGGTTATTGGCTTATGATGTTGCGCTCGATCTGAATCAAGGATGAACCTTAGCGTTTGATGAAGGATAAGATCTAATGGTGTATTAGGATCTTAAGGGTTGAAGTGAATTATCGTTATGTGGTTTGATCATGTATCTGAATAAATGGTGCATGTTGTAGTCTGTAAATATGATGATCTGAGTATGACTGAAGTCTGGAATAGTTGTAATGTTTAAATCATCATTTACAGATCTGTACGCACGTTCACTTTAGAAAAGAAGCATATACACGCTGGTTCTGCATATCAAAGTGGCGTATACATCATAAATTTGATTTGCAGATCTGTACGCTGGTTCTCTTTGAGGAAAGCACGTATGCACGCATGTTAGACACATGGAAGTAGCATATACCTTATAAAATATGTTCTAGTTGCTTTTGTTTACTGTTGCAGTGTTCTAGGTTCTGGCTTAGGTTCTGGTTACTGTATTTTGGTGACAGCATTATGAATGATCATATTGATGGGTTGTCAAAGTGATTGATTAATTCGGTTGTGGTTGGTTCAAAAGGAGATTGGTTGATGCAGACATATTTGATGATTGAATGATGTTGTTGATGGATCCAGTCTGAAAATTTATGAAATGTGGTCCCTGGTAGAAAAGAAAAGGTTGTAACCTTCTGTAGACCGACACCTACGTACTAGTAAACATATCAACTAGTACAAGAGCTAGGGGTTGTATCTCCCTCCTAGTAGAAGCTGGAGAATGAGAGAAGGTTGTAGCCTTCTGCAGGTAGAAACCTGCGTATTGGTATAAGACTGCACCAGTACAAAAATTGTAAACAGAATTTTCTTATCATTAAAAGAAGACAGAGATGACAGTAGCAGGTGGTTTTTACCCACATTGGGTTTCCACCTTATATCTTGGTGTTCTTGTGTGTTGCTTATGTGTGATACTTTATTCTGCTTTTACTGCACCGTTTAATGAATTCTTGATATACTGATTAAATTTAATTACATGATAATTTGGGTAAATCTAAAGATCTCTGCATATACGATGGTTGCATTAAGTATAGTCGTGTATACAAGCTAGTTCACAGAGTTGAAGTAGCGTATACAAAATCAGTTTTTGAAAATTAAATTATTGATCTAATAATACTGATTCACCCCCCTCTCAGTATTATTTCCAACAATTGGTATCAGAGCAGGTCCTTCAGAAGAAGCTTGATCGCTTGAAGGGAGATGCATCATCATGAGTAATCAAGAAAGCGGTGGATCCATCAGACCGCCAATCTTTGATGGGAGAAACTTTGTTTACTGGAAGGTAAGAACCACAGCCTATCTTCAATCACTTGGAACAGATGTCTGGGAAATCGTGGAAGGAGGATATACATTTCCATTAGCAATTCCTACAGATACGGCAGGTAAAAAGAAATATGAAACCAATGCCAAGCATGTCAATACATTATTGGGAAGTATGTCAAAATCAGACTTTGTCAAAGTTATATAGCACAAATCAACCAAAGAAATATGGGACAAAATCGTTCTAAGCTACGAAGGAGACTCTCAGGTAAAACGTGCTAAACTGCAAACTCTCAGAATTCAATATGAAACTCTCAAGATACACAATGATGAAAGTATAACTAGTTACTTCTTACGTATAGATGAGGTTGTTAATTTCATGAAGAATCTGGGTAGAGAGATAAAGGAAGTTACCTTAGTTGAAAAATTTTTAATATCCTTGTCTGCTAAATTTGAATCAAAAGTATCTGCCATAGAAGAAAAGCAGGATCTATAGACTATTACTATGACACAGCTTCACGAAATCTTAACTGCCTTTGAGATGAGAAAAGGAGGTCCATCAGATATGAGAGAAGCTGCATTTAAAGCTTTAGCAAAAGGAAAAGAAGAAATTAATGAATCAGGACATATTTCAGAAGAAGAAGAAGAAGAAAACTTTGTCAAGAACCTTCAATGGGATTCCGAAAGATTCAGAGGTAAACTACCTTTCAAATTTTTTGCCTATGGTAGAGTCAGTCATTATGCTACCAAATGTCCTCATAAAGATATAAATGATAAAGGGAAGGAATCTGCAAAATGGAATAGAAAACAAAGTGTAAGTAAAAAGAGCTACTGTACTCATGAAGATAGCGATGGTTTATCAAATAATGATGAAGATGAAAATAGTAATGACTATAGACTTTTGATGGCTTATGAAGATGATGACTTTTTGGATGCTTTAGATGAAAATCACCTTTATGAAGAAATCTCTAAACTTAAAATTTGTTAAGAAGAAAAGAATATGATTATAGATACCTTGACATACCAACTTGTTGAAAGAGAAAAACACAATGAAAAACTAGAATATGAAATTGTGGGTCTAAGAAAGGATCTTGAGAAAACAAAAACTCTCAATCTTAGATTTTCTAAAGGATTAGAAACCTTAAATGAAATTATCAAAGTGCAGCGTTCTCCTCTGATAAAGACAGGTCTTGGATATACTGAAGAAGCATCTCAATCATAGAATTCATCAACCTCCACTAAAAGCTATCTTGATGCAGCAAAGGCATAAAGCAGATCACCAGGTAAACCAAGCTCAATTTAGTTCAAGGATGAATAGAAGCCACAACCAACCTCAGGTAAATCGTACTCAATTTGCTTCAAAGATGAATATCAATAGAAACTACAATCACCAGGGTAGTAGATTCGATAATCGCAGGAACTTCTTTAATGGTAAATGTTTCTCATGTCATAATTTTGGACACAAAGCTACTCAATGTGTTGCTTACAAAACCATCATGACTAGAGAAGCACAAAATCAAAGGAATGTGAAAAGGATCAAGAAAAATTCCTATAATAACTTTTCTCTGCTTGAAAATGAAATAGAATGCTCAATTTGTAACAACTTTGGCCATGAAGAATCTGAATGTAGGAGAAAATTTTGGCAAATATCTCAAAAGGAGCAAACTCCATTAAATCCCAAAATGTGGAGAAAGAAAGAACCACAAACAGAAAGATGTGGTATAGCCTTGTATGCAGAAAGACAAGAAAACCAGTGGTACATCGACAGTGGATGCTCAAAACACATGACAGGTGACAAATAAAAACTACACTCATATAATGCCTTAGAAAAGGAAAAGAGTGTCTCATTTGGAAAAGACACTCCTGCTATCATAAAAGGTAAAGGCTCTGTTTTCTTGAAAGAAAACAATTAAAGCTAGAAATGTTATGTATGTTGATGGCTTAAAGCATAACCTGTTGAGTGTGAGTCAAATGTGTGATCAAGGAAATGAATTTGTGTTTCGATCAAATGGATGTGTTGTTCGTGAGCTTGATATAGGAGAAACCGTGATTAAAGGTACAAGAACTCCAAAAAACCTATACATACTCAAGGGAGGAAAACAACACTGCTATCTAAGCAAAAATTATGAAAACTAGCTATGGCACAGAAGATTGGGACATTTAAGCTTTTCTCAAATAAGAAAAGCATGCAGATTCCAGGTTGTTCGAAATCTTCTAGATATCAACATTCCTGAAAATACTATATGCAAATCATGTCAATTTGGTAAGCAAACCAAATCTCAATTCATCGAAAAGGAAGGATAAGCTAGTAAGCCTCTTAAACTTGTCCATATTGATTTATGTGGACCACCAAGGAAAAAGTCACCTTGTGGAGAAGAATACTTTATATTGTTCTTTGATGATTTTTCCAGAATGTGTTGGATAGGTCTTTCCGCTTGAGTGTTTCCGCTTGAAATTTGACTGACGGTTGATTTTGTTCAGTCAATTCATCAATTATTGAAGGATTTAGGGAGAGTTTCCTGTAACTAGATGGAAGTCGTTGCGGTGAAACAGGACAGTTATCCAACACTTTTCTGGCTTCGTTCAGATAGGGACAAAGTTGAATGGGGTGATTCCCTTCACATAACCTACAGGGAAACTTAACTTTACCCTTATTTCCGTGAACTTTACTATCACTAGTTGGTGGTGTGTCACCAGCATGATCTCTAGAAGTTGATGATACAGGATGATGTGAACAAGAAGACCATTCTTCTAATATCTAAGAAATATCAGGACAATTTCGAAGAAATGGTCTCCCGCACAAAGTTTGCATGGATATCGAACTTTGTGAGGCTTAGTGGATGGTTTCTCATTAGGTGTTGCATTTAAAGCAATGTTTGCTTGGTTGCCCCTCTGCTGAATTTGCTTCTTCTTCTTCTTCTTCTTCCCTTTCTTCTTCTTCTTAGCCACCTAGTTACTAGTACCAATACTTTCACCACACGAAGATGAAGAAGGGGAGGAAGAAACAACCGAGGAAGAAGGAAAAGGGTCAACTTTAGGATCAACTGGAGGTTGATTTTTTCCAGTTGGAGGTGTACTCGATTGTGGAGAAATCACGACATTTTGAACCAAGGAGGTTGAAAGCAACCATACTGGTAAGCCAATGGTCAATCCCGGAAGGGACAATGTAGCCATAGATGGAGCACCAATATTTCCAAAAGGAGGAAAAGGACTAGGATTCCCATCAAAAGGAATTCCTTGATCAGTGGACTCCGGATTTGTCGCCATATATTTCAACCTAAGATCAACTAAGTAATGCGCATGGAGGATGTTATCCACGGTTAATTAATTTTATTTTAATCAAAGTAACATAACAAAATGAAAGAGGGATAATCTAGGAAAAATGTTTACCAAGCAACTGTGAACTGCAGAATACCTCCCGAGGAACCGAGAAGTATGGGCAAGCAGTCTCCCCGAATGTTGTGTTCAAAGTATCACAGTTTACAAAGCAGCCGACTCGGTTACTTAAGGATGGATAGCAACCTAGATTTGTCCTCCCATATATACCTGAAGGTGCATGGAGGCCCAATCTGTATATTCATTGTCTAATGCAAAACCGTACAGTGAGAGAATTTCCATATACTTTACATACTATAACAATGCCCTATATACCCAAAGGTACATGGACGAGCTACGATATACTCACGTACATGGAATGAGGTATCACACTCGGGATGTATTGTAGACAAGTTAGCGATAGCTTCTTTGTTTTACGATGCCAGAACATGTCTCTAGCCTAGACCCCTAAATGTTTTTCGTTAGGTCACAATGATCCATTAGGTAAATTCAGATAAATTTTAAGTTGATCTTCTTTAAATTTGCCTTTCAAGGTTCACCACATGATATATGTTTGCAATTCCTAAAATGAAACTAATATGATAAGCACTATTCTCATTCAATTGAACAATGAAAACCTTAGCTAGTAGGGATAGAGCAATTAGATCTTCGACAAAGAGCAAAGAGCACAACTAATGCAATTTCCCTAGCTATTCCTTTCAAGCATTAACAAACTACAATATGAACGATGCAAGTCTTTCTTTTTGAATCCCTTAATGTTATGATGAACAAAAAAGGAAATATGCACCTAAAATCTATCAATCTTTCATAAGAACAAAGACTTTGATGACAGTTCTATTTCGAAGAAAAAGAAGAATTTACGACACTTTATTTTGAACAAAGATTAATCAATTGTATTCTAACTTTGAATATAGACTGATAATGACAAAGAAAACATTTAATAAACATTAATCAATCAATTCAAAGTAGGGCTAGACAAGGAGATAAAAATTTATCCTCCGAGACATGACATTCATTGATCAATCAACAAGCAAATAAACAGAGAAAAGTTGGCAAAAACACTTTCCAAAGGCCGGAATTTGACCTAAGGTTGATCATCGCAGGTCAAAGAGGGCCTAACTATGCTGTAGAGCACTGTCTCTCACTCAAGGGTGCTCTGCAGAGCATTGTCCCCTGACCAAGCCTGCGCTGATTTCTGAGAGGCCACTCAAGAGTCATCTAACATTCAATGCAAAAGAGCTGAAATACAGTCACTGAACACAAGTAGGGTCTACAAGAATGTCTTAGGAGTTGAATAAGCTACTAGGAAAGGTGATAGTCTACCCAGTGGAGTCACCAATTTGTTTTGGAGAATTTAGCATCTACGGATAAACACTAATTCACTAGACAAGTAGTTGTACCTAGAACAACAGTTTAAAGTGTTTTATACTTTTCCTATAAAAAATGGATAAAATAAGAAGATAGAAGGCCTACCTTTAGTTCCGCTTTCCTCTTGTCTCTCTTGTATTGATTCCGTCACTCCTTCCCGTACTTAAGCCGCTTGAGAAGTACCCTATAAACACAACAGAAGATAATAACTGATCAAAGCATATGATCCATTGAATATAAATGAAAGGAATCAGAAGCAATTCACACATATAAGCATTATGAAAGAACACAACATATGGAAAAAGGTTCAAACACTTTATTAGATAGAAGAAGGAATTACAACCATCAGTGTCTGATTCAAAGTCATTCCTTCAGCTTGGATCCCATCCACATCACATCAAAAGCAAGACAAACTTGTAGCATCACAACACTTTCTTCAAAGCCAAATCTCATAGCAGCATTATCTCCTTACAATTCAACATAGTCCAACCCCTGATCACTTAGATGAGTGGTCAATTTATAGGAGGATGAAGGAGGTTTTGTCATTAATGGTGGCATTGAATGGCCTTCCATACTTAGAATTAGTTCCATGGAGGAAGGGATGAGAGGATAGGATGCACCTTAACTCATTCCTCATCCATTTTCGAGCTCATAGGAGTTGATAAGTTAGGGAAACTTCTAGATGACTCTAAAAGATAAGAATATTCCCCAAACCCTATGTGAATTGCACTCATTCTCATCCAACGCAGGTGAAAGGAAGCCTAAGTGCTTTGCAGGGCGCCCTGGTAGTGGACTTAACTGCTCTGTAGCACACCTTCATAAGGGCTTACCTGTGTTGGTCCCTCTAGAGGCTATTTTTGGATGTCTTCAAGTCATGAAACTGTCTAGGAAGGAGACATTTAAAGGGGTGACTTGTTTAGGGCATGAAGCAACTGAAATTATGGTTTGATGATCCCTAAAACACTGATCTGGATGTTGGGATTTGATGTGCCCAAATAGATCTGTAACAATAGGTCCAATTAAGTCCATGACCCACTTGTCAAATGGCTCGAAAGTAACTTGAGGTTGCAGAGGAATTTCATCTCACGGAGTAGGTTTTCCCATCCTTTGGCACCGACCACACTGACTAGTATATCTTTTCACATCCTGATGAAGAGTGGGCCAATAATAACCAGCTTGTAACACTTTAAATGTTGTCCTCTTTGCTGCAAATTGACCTCACAAGGCCCATCATGATAGGTCAGAAGGATGTCAAAGACTTCCTCTTCCTTGACACACCTTCTTAGAATTTGATCCAAGCCTATTTTGAAGAGGTTGCCCCCATTCCAAGTGAAGGGGGTGCTCTTCCTCACAATCTTGCTTTTCTCTTTGGAGGACAAATTCGGTGGGAACTGTGCAGATACCAAATAGTTTTCTATGTCTGAAAACCATGGAGAGAGAACTGAAATGGTGAATAGGTGCTCATCCAGTAACTGATCATCAACCATTCCCTCGTCACCTACAGGAAAAGTTAATCTGAACAAAAAATCTACAACAACATTTTCCTTGCCAGGCTTGTCAACAATAGTTAGATCAAACTGCTATAATAAAAGCAACCATCTAATAATTTGGGCATTCAAATCAGGTTTATTCATTAAATATTTGATTGTAGCATGGTCAATATGTACAAATGTTTGATAGCCTGTAATATAATGCCTCCATTTTTTCAATGAATGCACAATAGCCAGTGCCTCCTTTTCGGTCATTGTGTAGTTTAGTTCGGCCTTTGATAGATTCTTACTGATAAAGTAAATGGCATAAGGCAATTTTTCATCTATCTGGCATAGGGCTGCTCCTATGTCTTTGTGTGATGCATCATCATGTATATGAAAAGGAAGGGCCTAATTGGGGCCTCAAAGAATCGGTGCAGTGGTTAACCTATCCTTCAGGGTGCCCAGGGCCTCTTGACAACTTTTTGACCATACAAATTCAGAGTCTTTGGCCAACAACCCAAATAAAGGAGAAGCCAACTTGCTGAATTATTTTATAAACCTTCGGTAGTATCCAGATAACCCTAGGAAACTTATGACATCTCTCTGCTTTTGTGGAGGTGGGACCCTTTGGATGATAGATATTTTGTTTGGGTCCACCTGCAGTCCTTGCTGAGATATTGAATGACCTAACATAGTCCCTACAGTCATCAAGAATTCACATTTTTCGAGACTAAGAGATAGGTTCATTTCAATGCATTTTTGCAGCACCTTACCTAAGTTGGATACGGCCTCCTGGAAATCACATCCATAAGGTGTAAAATCATCCATATAAATCTTTACCGCATCATGGACTAACTTGGCAAAGATACTCAGGATTGCTCTCTGGAAAGTGGCAGGAGCATTGCATAGGCTAAAAGGAAGGACCATATATGTGACATTACCCCAAGGACAAGTGAAGGTGGTTTTATCCTGGTCTTCCAAGCTGATCTAGATTTGATTGTACCCATTGAATCCATTTAGGAAAGAGAAAAGCTTTTTCCCTTCCAAGCCATCTAGCACTTGGTCGATGAAAGGTAGAGGGAAATGGTCATTCTTTGTGGCTTTGTTTAACTCCCTGTAATCGACACAAATCTTGCACTTACCATTTTTCTTTGGAACCAACACCAAAGGAGAGACCCATGCACTGTCTGAGATAGAGTAAATGAATCCTACATCTAGAATCTTTTGCAGTTCTTCTTTGACTATATCTTTAAGAGTTGGATTAATCCTCCTTTGGGGTTATCGGACTGGCTTGAAACCTTCTTTGATATAAATGTGGTGAGTACACATCGAGGGGTGCACTCCCTTCATTTCTTTGTAACTCCAAGCAAAGGCATCCAGGTGTTCCTTTAGCAGGTTGCACAACTTTTCTTCTCGTTGAACAGAAAGAGATGAGTTGATTTTCAAAGTTCTATAGGGGCCAAATTCTATGGTTTTGACTCAGATAGGGTTGGAATCGGCTAAGTATAGATCAATCTGATGGTTGTTTTGGGTTTCCTTTAATGCTTCTTCTAAGGACAAGGTATTGGGAGTTGGACTTTGGAGTATGTGTTCAATCAAATCATCTTTATCCTTTTGTCCCCCTGCCATGGTTGTTTCTAACGTATAGAGTTGGACGGAATAAAATTCATCTTCTTCCTCCTCTTCCAGCCACAAAGGTAAGTCATGTTCTAGAGATGGCTGCGTAGGAGGGTATAGGACTAACTACTTGTACATAAGCCCATTCTTGATAGCCATATTTCTAGCCCTGTAGCTAATGTAGGCATTGACAGTGGCTAACCAGGGCCTCCAAAGGATGAGAGGGTAACTAGTAAGCTTAGCCTTAGGTTGGAGAACTAGGAAATCTATAGGGTATTCCCAAGAGTCATGAGACCCTCACATCCTCCACAATCCCCTTAAGGGTCACTATGGAGTGGTCTGCAAGTTGTAGAATTGTTGTGGTCTTTCTCAATGAGACTTGGAGGTTGAGCTTGAGCATGGTGTTCTTGGTCATCACATTAATGGCAGCCCTAATATCGATCAAAGTGTGTGGGACAATGGTGCCATTGATGTGCACATCTACTATAGGGCTTCCAAGGTCCAAATACTTTGGACATATTACCTGCCCCAGCATTAAGTTGGACAGCTGTCTAATGACATTAATGGTAGGGGAATCTCTTCTTCGCCTCCTTGGATGCTTGAAGCACTTATCCTTAATCAACTTTTTGTAAATAGATACCTCTTTAATAGATTGGAGAAGTGGATTTTTGACACATAGGTTTTTCAATTCTCCTAGAAGTTCAGTCTCTTCTGGGGAAGCATAGAGTGGTTAGGTTAATCTCTCAAGAAAGGGTGGTGGATTTACTTTAGGCATGCTTTCCTCTCTTTCCTCCTCAACCTCCCTAGGTGGAGGTAGAGGTTGGTTTTCCGAGAGTACTCTCCCAGATCTCAGGCTGATTTCCTGAATCTCCACATCATAAGCTGGATAGGATGTCTCTCCACTGTATACTTGTTGTGTCTGTCCGTTGTTCGGGTTCAGATTTTCCTGGGTAGGCATCTGGGGTTGTTTAGGTGGAGCAGAGTGTAAAATTTGTGGTTGAGCAGGTGGTGAAGGCAATAAAGCTAGAGCATTGTTATATGGGGGCCTCCACCCCTGGGGCAATGCATTCCAATGAGGTTGTGGCGAAGCATACGATTGAAATGACTAGCTGGTTGAATGGGAATGATACTGAGGTGCAAAGGACCAAGGAGGAGGTGTAGACCAGGAAGGATGAGCAAGGGGACCCCAAGAAGGTATAGATGTGGTCTAGTTGGGTTGTAATATGCATGGGATGATGCTTGCATTCCCTACTGGTATGGCCTAGGCCCATGAGGTCTCCTTTGGTTTTTGTAGCAGAGTTTTTCAGTTACCCCTTTAGCTCCTTGATATACAGTTTTTAATCCAGGGAGAGAAGGGCACTTTTTTGTGGAGTGGTTTTCTTCACAGACTGGGCATATTTCAATAGAATTCAATGGACATTCATTCCTAGGGTGCCTCCTGGTGCATCTAGGATAGAAAATGGCTAAGGCTCTCTCTGCATCCTCTTGTTTTCTCTTAATGTGCATAATGTCCATCTGTAGGGAAAGTGTTTGCAACTTATCACTCTTGAAATCCTCCAGCATGTTTCCAATTTCACCCTTGATGGATGAATTGGAGGAGGATGGACTGACCATAGGTTGACTACCCCTACCCTTTTTCCTAGCTACCCTAGAATGGTTTCTGAAGATAGTATTGATATCCTCATACGGTAATTGGTAGATATCCCCTCCTGCTAACAAGCTAAGGGTATCCAGAAGATCTTGCCTTACTCCTCTAAGCAGGACCAAATTCAGTGACTCACGGTCAAGTGTGCACCTGGCCTTTTTGTAGCAAAGCTGGAATGTTTCTTCATAATCCTCTAGGGATCCGTCATGCCCTAAGGTCATCCTAAAATTTCCTCTTTAGTGTCTTTTTACCTATAGTAATTGTGATACTCGTTGTTAAAGGCTTGCTACATCTGAGCCCAAGTTGTGATGCTATCCCCAGGTAAACCCATGAACCAAAGCAAAGTTGCATCCTTGAGAGTGGATGGAAATAGTTTCAACTTCTGCTCATCATTGGTGTAGTCATAGGTTCGACATATGATAGCAAACTCAAATAAGAGAGTATCTGGATCTTCTAATGTCAGGCCATGTAAATGAGGAAGGGTAGAGGGGCTTATATTTTTCATCTTAGTATCCCCATTGGTTTCCCTAATGGAGAAGGTACCCTCAACTCTTTCTCTATTTCCTCTGTCATTTCTGTTTTCAGCCATTGGTTCAGTAGGAATGGGTTCTTCTTCTTCTTCTTCTTCTTCTACCCCTGTAGGTTCTTCAAATATGTCTAGTTTCTCTCCTAAGGGTTCCTCCAGTTCACAGCCACTGAAGAAGAGGGAAGGTTGGCTGTTTGAAGCAGTGGAGGTATTTGGCAAAAATTTCCCTAAGTTATCCCTATTCCTATGAGGCATGAAAAAAATGTTTTTGTTGTGTTTTGTGTTTTTTTTTCAAAGTTTGAAAGTAATTGCATAATTAAAATTGCAGACTGAATGAAAACTATTGACTAAATGAAAAATTAACTCCTTGACTGAAATATTACTTGCAGAATGGAAAAGGAAGCAAACTAAATTAATTTTGTGGAAATGAAACTACTAGTAGAATATTAGAAACAAGAAATGGAAGAAAGAAAGCAATAATCACATATTACTCAAGACACCTCCCCGTCAACGACGCCAAAAAGTGATGACCACCAGTATTGCAGCAAGAATGCTGCAACTCCTGGGGCTACCAGCTTTACTTTATCAACCTGGGGTTCGTACAAACTTGGAGGTGACAGTGTTGTACACACAAGTAAAAATGATGGTTCTGCATTTTTTCACTATTTAGCTGGCGAGAGACCACTAAGGTTTTCAAGCTAGACCTCCATGGATTCATAGGAAGCTTGAATACTAATGAAATAAAGAGAAAAATACTCTAGGAGAAATCTTATCTAGTGCACTCAGGAAAAGGACTGAAATCCAATGTCAAAAATGTTAGTGTTAGTCTTTCCAGCCTTCCTCTAGTGATCAAACATGCTCTTACAAAGTGATTTTAAGGTGTCAAGGTAAAATTTTGTCATTTCAGTGAGTCTTCAAGTAAAATTTGATCACTAGGCATTAGGTCTAGGGTTTGCTTTCACTCCTTCCAAAGTCGTCCAAATGTCAGTCCATGTCACCATTCAGTTGATTGTACCATCATTCAGAGAGTTTTCATTATCATTTCAAGTCCCACGGAGTCATTTTACACCTTGTTCATGCTTCAGTTGTGCCTAGGTAAGGTCATTTCCCTCTCCTAGGGTTTTGAAGGCAATTTCACTTGGACGGTCAAATCATTGGCAAAACTTGTATCCTGATGTTCATACATCTTCCTCTATCCTTAAAGTACCTTATCAAACACTTACCATCACTGAGATCCCCCAAATTCCTCATTTTCGCACAAACCCTAATTTCTTGCTACAACCTGGCAATTTTCTAGGTTGGACCTGTGTTTTGCCTTTTTGGACCCCTTCCCCTCACTCAATTTCTAAGATTCCACTTTCCCCTACTTCCTAACATCCCTCCCTACTTCCCAAAATTTCCTTAAGAAGTTAGAAGCTCCCTATCCCCTTCATTTCGCTTCATTTCGACAAATCCCTTGTTCCACACATCAGGATAGGTTTCACTAAAATGAGGTTTCTAAGCAATAAAAGATGAATTTGGAGAAAATGAGAGAGGTTTTTTGTCCAGAACAGGCCAAGGAAGAAAAACCTCCTTCAATTTTTACACAGGTGTCATGGTTTTAGAGAAATGTCAAAAATACAATTGCCTCGGGAGAATTGATGCACCTCTGAAGTGACCTTGGGAAAATCAAGTTTTCTCCTAGCTTGGTTGGCCAAATGACTTTCTTGATGAGTCAAATGATAATGAGAGACAAAGAGCTTTCCAATGAGCTATCACAAGCTCAATTTGGAGTTGAGGAATGCATTCAAAAGTTAACTGTAACAGCACTCTGCCTTGAGGCAGCCTCATTTGGCACATTTTGATCAGTCTTGGGAGATTTGATGTTTGACAGGGAAAATGAACTCCAAATTGAAAAATTCTAGTTGGGTTGTAAAGTAAACTCAAAGACCATTCCAAAACGCTATCCTGCACCCAATTTAGACACCGGGAAGGCCTCCAAAAGACGCATGGAAAATGGCGCGGCGCACATAGGGAGCGCGACGCACTGGGAGAAAATTTCCAGTGTAAATTTACATTGGCGCGACGCACATAGAGAGCGCAGCGCACAGGGCTAAAAGGCCTGAAATTGTGCATTTCCTCAAGTTTCCTATGAATCCCATCAAATTGCAAGATATCACAAAAACAACAACCAGCTTCACCATCATCAAAAGGCAGCCTAAGTACAGTTCATAAACAGCAGTCCTCTTGCCCTCAAGGTATTTTATACAACAGACATGGCATCTGAGCATTCATTAGACTATGAGGTTATGAGTGCCATGAGACTGCTAGTGTGCCAGAATTCATCACCTATCAGAGAGGCAGTAGGCATTTGTTTGCAGCAGCAAAGTGAGTGTTATCTCCACCCGGGGTGGAAGGGGCCTCGCTCCCTACATCGACAACACAAGTACACGACAAGGACAAGAAACCCATGCATGATGAAGGGCCATCAGGTGAACAGGAGGTCGATTTCATCCTCATTCAGGATGATAATGCAGATGTGGAGAGCACCTGACTTAGGATGACTATTCAGGAGCAGAACACAGAGATCCAAGACTTGTCACTCAATGTGGAGAGGGCCAAATGGATCATCAAGTATTTGGAGCAGAGAAACAAGTAGCTTGAGGACCAGCATGAGATCATGGAGCTGCAAAACATCCATGAAGACCAGCAGGCTACCCAAAGAAGCCAAAATGAGAAGACACCTATTCAGCAGGAGATAGAGGCTGATTGAGAGATTTGGCTCGAGAGGATCCACATCCACTTAGAGAAGTTGTTGGCGAAAGCAAACAAGGACAGGGACATGCTTAGGAACATGAAAAACCACTATTGGGCACGGAACAAGGTTTGCAAGGCACGAATAAGGAATTTGAAGGCAAACCTAAAGAAGGCATCAAAAAGGAAAAAGAGGCAAAAATAGCATGATCGACTCCGGATATTGGCTGAGGCAATCCTTGGCCCACCATAACACTTAATGAAGAAGCTGCAGACCAAATTTCAAGAAATTTGGAGTACATTTTGAAATTTTGAAATTTTTTGTGCAAAAAACAGGGTTTTCCTCACGTGCACAACGCTAAAAATCTAGAGCTCCAAATGAGGAATGGTTTACATTTTTGGATTCAGCAAGGAAAATCACGACTACTGGTGCCCGGACAAGAAATTTTGGCAAGAGATGAGTCTCCAAAAGGTCAAAAAACACCCAAAAATGGCCTCTCTGCCACTTTTTTGACACACAGAAAGCAGTCTTGGGAGAATGAATATTTGGAGGGGAAAATGAGCACCAAATTCAAAAATTCTAGTGGGGTTAGAAATTAGATAGGACAGGCTTTCCAAAATCCCACTTGGGCACATTTTGGACACCTGCAAGTGCCCCAAAATAGGCCCCAAATTAGCATGACGCACAGAGAAAATGGCACGGTGCACAGAGGAAAAATTGCCAATTTGCTTCCGTTTTGAGAAATTTCGGTTTGCGACTTCTCCAAGTGGGCCCGCTCATCTAAACTTCGGTTTTTTGGCACCAAAGGTGGCATTTAAATTGTTTTTTCTCCAAATTGGCTTCTATCCAAGTGGCAAAGGAACGCAAATGGTCACCCCAAGCCAAATGTCATGTTTGTAGCGCTGCACCTGTAGTTGATGGTTGGCTCTCCATCTCCATTTTGTAATGATTCGAGTAACTCCCCAACCCTTGGGCATTCTATCTCTTCCTTACACATTCTATATATTGTATGCAAGCTATTTGCAAAGGGTTGGTTGGCTTGTAACTTCTGGGAGACTGTGGGAAAGAAACTTTGTTTCTTCACTGTGTATTTTTGACAGAGAATTAATGAAAGGCAGTGGCTCTGTTTCATGAGATTCTTGTGGTTGTGAGTGTAGCAAATGTGTCTCTTATGTTTTCATATGTATTTCGTTATGTTTCATAATTCAATTCATGTTCATTTCCAGTGAAATTTTCTGAGTGAGATTAGGTAGAATTCAATTTTATTGCTCTGCCTGTGGGAAAATTTCATGTTCAGTGTTATTCTTCTGTTGAAAAGGATTCATGTCACTATGCCCTTTTCACTTTCTTCAGCAATATATTCATGTCGTGGTACCTCAAACTAAATTGTTACATTTTCTGCCTACCTTGCCTCACGGAATAATCTATGCCTTTGTATTAAATTCTCTGTTATTTGTTGAGCGTTGGTCCCATAACATCCCAGAAGCTCGGTCATTCATGAAAATTGTTTCCTGAATCCCTATTCACTTACTAGCCTAAGGTAAATATTTCATTGTAAGTCATCTCAGACCATTTTCGATTATCTATTCACTGAGCATGACTCTGAGAGAGCCCTCTCCTACTCTGGTAGGGCTAGCTACCAGACTGAGCGTGGTTTGTGGTTACCCTAATTTTTGCCTTCCAATCAGCCTAAGGAAGATTTAGGTGCTAACATAGTGGCAACTCCGCTGGGGACGAAAATGGTTTGCTTGAAGATTGTTTTTCCCCAGTACATATCTCAAGTTCAGAGCTGATTGTTGATGGTGAACAACGATCAGACATAAGAAGACGACTGAAATCATTCATCTGGCGATTCCATTCACTGAAGAATCCAACAAGCGGTGCTTCATGGTGACTCCACTGCAGAGAGGTCAGTAGCTTTGAGATTTTCAAGATGGATCGGGTTGCAAGAAGATATGCTCCCATGAGCCAAGATCACATTCTAGGCTTTCCAAATAAGATTCTGAAAGTAGACTGGTCAAGGAATTTGCCTACGTTTAAAGATGATGGTAAGAAGGACATTGCTTTACATCTAGTTCGATTTCACATGCATATTTGCAAGTTGAAGGTTGATTTTCCTTAAGATAACTTAATGAAGATATTCATGGCCACTCTAGAAGGTGAAGCCCAATCTTGGTATGAAAGTTTGCTGCCTGCTTGTATTTACTGTTTAAAGGATTTTCATGCCATGTTCATTGAAAGATATAAAGACTCTTATCCATCATTAAATCTAGTTCATGACTGTTGCAAACATGCTTCTACTTTTATTGAAAGCCTTGAAAAATACTATGAGGATGATAATTTTATGGATGATGAGATCATGGAAGCCCTGGATGAAAATCCCTTTCAGCAACATAAAGACGATCATGAAAATTTGCAGCATGATCAAGATTGTAGTACGGTGGAAGAGGAAAGAATTTTTCATCTTGAGAGTCAACACGAATTACATGAAATAGATCAGCAGGCTGAAGATTTCCATATGGCTGAAAATGATGAAAGAAGGAGTTTTATTTCAGATCCGGTTGAAATAAATGAGGATACGCTGGAAAATGATGTTCCAATCTCATAAAATGATGATGATAAACCAGATCGAGAGACAGATTGTGATGAGGAAAAACATGTTGTTCTGGATCTCATAGAAGAGAATTGCATTGTTGAGGCTACCTCAAATGAAGAAGACAGAGTTACAGACCTAACTGCCCTCATCTCATCAGAACACAGCCTTCCTAACAAGGTAATCCAGTCAATTCATGAACAGCAAGAGGATATCTTTGTTCAAGTAGGTGAAAAAGTTTCTCTGGATGAATTTATGATAGATGACTGAAATTTCATGCTTGAGTTTCACAAAACAACTGAAGTTTCTTTTCTTATGATTAATGAATGTAATGAGAATCTGGCTGTCATATCATATGAAGATAACCTGCAAGATGTTCAGACTACCAAAGATCAGACCATTCACGATGCCATTTTAGATTCTTCTTCCTATGTTTCATGTTTTGAAATGTTCTTTGAAACGGAGAGCTGCTCATCTACTTGTTCCAAATTTTTTAAGGACCAGGAACATACTCTTATTTGTGAAAGGAGATCAACATCACAAGAAATTGACACCTTGTTTCCTCAGCAAGAGGTAAATCTTCATGTTTTTCATGATCCAATGGCAAATATGTTATAGTCAGCAGTGAAGGTCATTATTGCAGTATTCAGTGATGAAGGAGATCATGGTCAGCTATGTTTTTGGAGGCCCAGTTACCAATATCTGTTGTTGACCAGAAGATCTGATCCAGAGAATCAATCAAGGAGGCATCTACTTGATTGGTTACATTGGAAGACACATTACACATGATTGTACATATTGCATTAGTACACAGGTGGCTGTCATCATGATTTGAAACCCTCGGATCTTGATGGGCTGCTGCCATTGAATAAGTTCTCAGTTCTTGTTTTAGTTAAGTCAGTCATGAGTCAGTTCCTTTCACATTGAGTCAGTTTTTTTCAGTCATTGTAAGTACAAATTAGAGTCAGTCCGAGTCAAGTTTTAGTCAATAAATGATTCAATAGTTGTGTGTCATTTGTCAAAATGATGACTCCATAGCCCAATGGACGAAGGCACTGTCTGCTCACCCAAAGATCTACAGTTCTTGGCACCTCCAAGGAGCTGCCATCCCTATTGGAGCCAATGTTAGTGTCATTCTTTCCAGCCTTCCTCCAATGATCAAACATGCTCTTACAAAGTGATTTTAATGTGTCAAGGTAAAATTTTGTCATTTCAGTGAGTCTTCAAGTAAAATTTGATCACTAGGCATTAGGTCTAGGGTTTGCTTTCACTCCTTCCAAAGTCGTCCAAATGTCAGTCCATGTCACTGTTCAGCTGAGTGTACCATCATTTAGAGATTTTTCATTATCATGTCAAGTCGCACTAGGTCATTTTACACCTTGTTCATGCTTCAGTTGCGCCTAGGTAAGGTCATTTCCCTCTCCTAGGGTTTTGAAGTCAATTTCTCTTGGACGGTCAAATCATTGGAAAAACTTGTATCTTGATGTTCATACACCTTCCCCTATCCTTAAAGTACCTTATCAAACACTTCCCATCACTGAGATCCCCCAAATTCCTCATTTTCACACAAACCCTAGTTTCTTGCTACAACCTGGCAATTTTCTAGGTTGGACCTGTGTTTAGCCTTTTTGGACTCCTTCCCCTCACTAAATTTCTGATATTCCACTTTCCCCTCTTCCTAACATCCCTCCCTACTTCCCAAAATTTCCTCAAGAATTTAGAAGCTCCCTATCCCCTTCATTTCGCTTCATTTCGACAAATCCCTTGTTCCACACATCGGGATAGGTTTCACTCAAATGAGGTTTCTGAGCAATACAAGATGAATTTGGAGAAGCTGAGAGAGATTTTTGTCCAGAACATGCCAAGGAAGAAAAAACTCCTTCACTTTTTACACAAGTGTCATTATTTTAGAGAAATGTCAAAAATACAATTGCCTCAGGAGAATTAATGCACCTCTGAAGTGACCTTGTGACAATCAAGTTTTCTCCTAGCTTGGTTGGCCAAATGACTTTCTTGATTATTCAAATGATAACTAGACACAAATATCTTTCCAATGAGCTATCATGAGTTCAATTTAGAGTTGAGGAAGGCATTCAAAAGTTGACTGTAATACCACTCTGCCTTGAGGCAGCCTCATTTGGTACATTTTGACCAGTCTTGGGAGATTTGATTTTTTATAGAGCAAATGAACTCCAAATTAAAAAATTCCGGTTGAGTTGGAAAGTAGACTCAAAGAAATTTCCAACGAGCTATCCTGCATCCAATTTGGAATCGGGAAGGCCTCCAAAAGTTGCATGGAAACGGGCGTGGTGCACAGAGGGAGCGCGACGCACTGGGAGAAAATTTCCAGTGTAAATTTACACTAGCGCGGCGCACAAGGCTAAAAGGCCTGAAATTGTACCAAATTGCCTCAAGTTGCCTGTGAAGCCCATCAAATTGCAAGATATCACAAAAACAACACCTAGCTTCACCATCATCAAAAGGCAGCCTAAGTACAGTTCATAAACAGTAGTCCTCTTGCCCTCAAGGTATTTTATACAGCAGTCATGGCATATGAGCATTCATCGGACTATGAGGTTATGAGTGCCATAAGACTACTAGTGTGCCAAAATTCATCACCTATCAGAGAGGCAGTATGCATTTTTTTGCAGCAGCAAAGCGAGTGTTATCTCCACCCAGGGTGGAAGGGGCCTCACTCCCTACATCGACAACACAGGTACAGGGCAAGGACAAGAAACCCATGCATGATGAAGGGCCATCAGGTGAACAGGAGGTCGATTTCATCCTCATTCAGGATAATAATGCATATGTGGAGAGCGCCCCACTTAGGATGACTATTCAGGAGCAGAACATGGAGATCCAAGACTTGTCACTCAATCTGGAGAGGGCCAAATGGATCATCAAGTATTTGGAGCAGAGAAACAAGTAGCTTGAGGACCAGCATGAGATCATGGAGCTGCAAAACATCCGTGAAGACTAGCAGGCTGCCCAAAGAAGCCAAAATGAGAAGACACCTATTCAGCAGGAGATAAAGGTTGATTGAGAGATTTGGCTTGAGAGGATCCACATCCACTTAGAGAATTTTTTGGCGAAAGAAAACAAGGATAGGGACATGCTCAGGAACATCAAAAACCACTATTGGGCATGGAACAAGGTTTGCAAGGCACGAATAAGAAATTTGAAGGCAAACCTAAAGAAGGCATCAAAAAGGCAAAAAAGGAAAAAATAGAATGATCGATTCCGGATATTGGCCGAGGTAATCCTTGGCCCACCATAACACTTAATGAAGAAGCTCCAAACCAAATTTCAAGAAATTTGGAGTACATTTTGAAATTTTGAAATTTTTGTGCAAAAAACAGGGTTTTTCTCCCTGTGCGCCGTGCACGTGGCGCGGTGATAAAAATCTAGAGCTCCAAATGAGGAATGGTTTACATTTTTGGATTCAACATGGAAAATCACGACTACTTGTGCCCGGACAAGAAATTTTGGCAAGAGATGAGTCTCCAAAAGGTCAAAAAACACCCAAAAATGGCCTCTCTGCCACTTTTTTGACACACAGAAAGCAGTCTTGGGAGAATGAAGATTTGGAGGGGAAAATAAGCACCAAATTCAAAAATTCTAGTGGGGTTAGAAAGTAGACAGGACATGCTTTCCAACAAGCCCACTTGGGCACATTTTGGACACCTGCAAGTGCCCCAAAACAGGCCCCAAATTAGCGTGATGCACAGAGAAAATGGCGCGACGTACAGAGGAAAAATTGCCAATTTGCTTCCGTTTCGAGAAATTTCGGTTCACGACTTCTCCAAGTGGGCCCGCTCATCTACACTTTAGTTTTTTGGCACCAAAGGTGGCATTTAAAGTGTTTTTTCTCCAGATTGGCTTCTATCCAAGTGGCGAAGGAAGGCAAACGGTCACCCCAAGCCAAATGTCATGTTTGTAGCGCTGCACCTGTAGCTGATGGTTGGCTCTCCATCTCCATTTTGTAATGATTCGAGTAACTCCCCAACCCTTGGGCGTTCTATCTATTCCTTACACATTCTATATATCTTATGCAAGCTATTTGCAAAGGGTTGTTTGGCTTGTAACTTCTCGGAGACTGTGGGAAAGAAACTTTGTTTCTTCACTGTGTATTTTTGACAGAGAATTAATGAAAGGCAGCGGCTCTGTTTCATGAGATTGTTGTGGTTATGAGTGTAGAAAATGTGTCTCTTATGTTTTCATATGTATTTCGTTATGTTTCATAATTCAATTCATGTTCATTTCCAGTGAAATTTTCTGAGTGAGATTAGGTAGCATTCAATTTTATTGCTCTGCCTATGGGAAAATTTCATGTTTAGTGTTATTCTTCTGTTGAAAAGGATTCATGTCACTATGACCTTTTCACTTTCTTCAGCAATCTATTCATGCCGTGGTACCTCAAACTAAATTGTTACATTTTCTGCCTACCTTGCCTCACGGAATAATCTGTGCCTTTGTATTAAATTCTCTGTTCTTTGCTGAGCGCCGGTCCCATAACATCCCAGAAGCTCGGTAATTCATGAAAATTGTTACCAGAATCCCTATTCACTTACTAGCCTAAAGTAAATATTTCATTGTAATTCATCTCAGACCATTTTCGATTATCTATTCACTGAGCGTGACTCGGAGAGAGCCCTCTCCTGCTCTGGTAGGGCTAGCTACCAAACTGAGCGTGGTTTGTGGTTACCCTAATTTTTGCCTTCCTTCAGCCTAAGGTAGATTTAGGTGCTAACAAAAAACACACCATTTCCTAACTAACTACTGAGAAACTATGCTTTACAAGAATTCCAAGGTAACATGTATGAAATGCTATTGTCCAAAGCATGGAAGTTCAGAACATCAAACATCACTATTGTGCATGTAAAGGACTAAAATAAATTTGTTTTCTTATTTTTATTCTTTTTTTGAAAAAACAAGTGTGAAAGCTAATCTCTTTTGGTGGTGTGGCAGGTGTCTTAGGGATATTGATGGATGGTTGGAAGGTTTTGGATACCCTTAGGTGACCTTGTGTGGATTCCTAGAGATTTTCCCTCAATTTGGCCTCAAAACAGGCCACTACAGGGAAACCTACAGGATGTCCTAAAAACTTGCAGGATTCCCTGTATTTCTACAGGATACAACCAAGAGAAAAACGATGGGTGTTGGAGGTGATGGAAGGCTTAGGGAAGGTGGTAGGTGGATGGCATGGAATGAGAAAATTCCTAGGATCACTGAGAACTCAAAACCAAGGTTGGGAGATGGCTGGATTTTCTCAACATGCTTGGAGAAGTATCCATGTAAAATGATGAAATTGGTGAAGGTATTAGTGAAAGCAAGGAATGATTATGGATGGATGAAGTTGGAAGGAGGTTGTTTGCTATGAAATATTTCTCTACTTTTGAAACACTTTCACTGCATCAAACAATGATATTTGCCCAAAAATCATGTAAACAAGAAGAATTTCAATGAGCTAGAAAAACAGAGTTTAATGAGCTAGTTGTCTACTTCATGCATGAGGAAAATTTGCATAATAAGATGAATTCATTGATGAGATCTACTGTAAGACTGAAAATGGAAGAAATTGTAATTAAATCCTACACTTGAAAACTGATCAAATGTTGGTTCCAGTACAGTAAACTCTAAATTCTATGAGAAAGTAGAAATCTATCTTTTTGGGGCTGCATAGGGGTCCTTTCCTCAAATCATGATCCCTGAAGGAAGAAGTGAGGCCAAGACACATATTGACAGCTTTTTGGTGTTCCTTTAATCCCTTCTAACCTACTGCTGAAGTAAAGCACAAATGGAAGCAAACTAATAAACAAAATAACCAAATCTACACTACTTGCAATGAATACTTCTAAGGGCAATTTAACCATGAACCTATGGAACTAATATAAGCATACAGATACAAGAAGAGGAGCCTTTGCTGCTAGGGTTGGGCCCTAACTAAAGAGCTTCGGTCCTCTAAGTTAACTCAGTACTGGATCATGAAAAAGCTCATTCTCATTATCAAAATAGAAAATTACATAGCAATGTCTTCCACAAGTCTGGAGCTCAAAAAAAAAGAGTGTTTTTACAACAAAAATTTGAATCCTAATGAGGCTCTAGGCCTATTTATTTATACAACTGAAGTCTCCAATGACTTCCTTAAATCTAGGGAGGCTCATCTCCCAAACACAAGATGAGCTAACTCTTTGACTATCACTTGCTCAGCTACCTTTTGATCTTCATGACTTGGTTTCTTGTACTCCGAGCTAGTGTGATTGATGGAGGAATATTCGAATGAGGGAGGAGTAAATGAGGAGGATTTACCTCCTACTATCCCATTTGAGTTTTAGCCCTTAATCTTGCCAGAATTCCCTAATTTTCTCTCACAAACTCGCATTCAATGCACATTAGTCCACTAGGCATAATATCTTAATTTAACTAATCTCATTAAGAAAAATATAATCAAAACGTGTAATAAGTTGTGAGAAGAGTTGATTTGACTAATCTAGGAGGTAAATGAAGGTCCATATAGTTACCCAACGATGAGGCTCATCACTTGATAGGACAACCTAGTAGAGCTCAAAGAACTTTGATCGTGTACATGTCAATATTTGAAGAACAAGGGATTATCCATGGATCATGAGACCAATCATAATTATAAGTGACTAACCTGATCATGTTGATAATGTCGGTTGATTGTGACAGTTCAAGAGGAAGCAAGGGAAAAGTTCCCATTAATGAGGAGTCTTTGAACATCCATGTTCCAATGCTATCAGCAATGAAAGGGAACTCTCCTACAAACAAAATAAACTAAGAATCATGGAAACATAATTCAGGCTTTAAAAATTCAATTGGTCAATAATTTACCCTAATGGGGGAATATCATGACATAGAAGATGGATGACACAATAGAATTCATGGCATAAAACCAACTTTTCCTAAGAAAGAGGCAATATTCTAAGAGTGCATCAATGACCTTTACTTCAATTAATATCACTTTTCCCACAAGTTCAATGGGTAAAGTAGGATAACCATTGAGGTTCCAAGATATGCCCATTATAGGCCTTTAACGGAGACTTAGGTTATCACAAAGTTGGTAAACCAAGAGCTTGCCACCACTTTGATGACATGATACATGTAGATTCCCCTTCATATAAGACTATCCAATGAACACATTGTCTGAAAATGTGGACCATTATATGTAAGGCCAGATGATGTGGAAGATAGGATTTCTAAGAGGATGGATTGAAAGTGGTGAGATTTGAATCTGAGGGATCTACTCCACTACTAGAAGTGAGAAACATCTTGCCTTGTGTGGGAGAATTTGCAAAACTGTAAGTGCAAATGTAATCGTAGGAGCTTAGGCCAGATCCTCCACAATATTGTAGTTGTGAACAACCCTTGCATTAGGATTATGCGTAGTCTAATAAAGAGCACCTTTAGGAGGACATGACGCAGTGTTCAATGATGGTTTATCAAAGTGAATAAGACCATCAGGAAGAGTAGGATTCATGGGTTTCGATGTAGAAGTACCACTCTTAGGGTTCTCATAGTTATGTGCTCAAATGATGACATTTATTAGGTGTTCTAGGATAAAGATATATTGCATTGATGATGAAGCATTATTGGAAGAATTGCCCCCACTGCCCACTTGTTGAAGAGGTGTAGGGTTCACAATCATGTTTTGTTACTGGCTTGAAGTTGGATTCATCAAGATAGCAAGTTGATGAGTAGTTTTTTGTTGTGAGAAATTGTGATGGATATCATCCATTCAAGAACACTCATGAGTAAGGTGGTCCGCCCCATAAATCTTGCAAGGAAAATGATTCTTTTTCTTTTTCTCTTTTGTGTCACTCCTAATGGTGTCTTGGGTCTGAGGTGCTCCTTGTTAGGTATTTGAATGTTTATTATACTTTCTTTTTTTCTTGTTTTTACCTCCTAGTTGTTGAGGATTCTTCGTAGGTGTGGATTGTTACTTTTTGATAGCCCAATTACATATTAACTTCTCAACAATTTTTCACATAATAGACCAGAAAAAGAATTATTTATCTAATTTGTAACAACCAATAATCTCGGTTAATTAACAACGATAAACAATGGCAGAAAATTCACATGAAACCAATCACATCAACAAAATAACACAGGTATACCCAAGAAACCCTAGTGTGGGGGAAACCTGCAAAAGTTAGGTTGTTTTATTTAGATTCAGGAGCAAGATTTCCTACAAAAGTTACACAAATTTGCTACAAGTATTTCACAACAATAATTTCAGCCTCAAAACCCTCACTCAACCCTCTCATACAGTCCACACCTGGCCTTCTCAATCCACATGTGCATCCTAGCTGATTTACTTTCAACGTACAGGAAAAAAAACATGACGTGTTGTTGAAGGAACTTGGCTTAACTCAACCTCTAGATGAATCAGGCTCTTTGATGATCAATTTTCTCTTGGTATCTCTATAGCTAGCTCGACCTCACAACTTTCTTTCTTTCCCAAATGCTCGCTCTCACTTGATCTCCAACTCGTGCTAATCAATTATATCTTTACCTTATTGCACAAGTTCAATTTATAAATTTTCTAAGCTAATATCGACATGTATAAATTACATATGTTTAGTTAAATTTCCTATATTTAGATTTATTTACTTTAACTCAAGTATCAGTCATAAATTTATCTTGTATTACGTGCATATATCATGCACGTCACATATAACTCATCTGCACACATGCAACTTGATGAGCCTTGGTATTGCAACAATAATGTTACAAATCCTAAGGCTATGAACCTTAATTATCAAACCAGGATTCATACAAACTTAAGAGGTATCGGCACTATATGTGCAACATACAATGTGTCATTCCTTTGATTTCATCATGTAATGGAGTGAATGTAATACAATCAGATCCTAAACTAATTGCAGAAAATGAAATGCTCGAAATGGAAACCTTAACCTATTGCAAGAAAGAAAATACAAGGAAACAAACCTATTCTAATTGCATAAAGTAAATCACATGAAGTAAATGCCAAACATTACATTTCAAAGAGGTTATTTCCATTAACAGAGTTCATTGGATGTGGCAATCATCATTGTATTATCCATTTCATAGATCTGTCCACTAGCCCAAATCATTGAAATGTTTTGCATGGGTAAAGAGGTAAGACCTAAGTGGTATTTAGTCTTCCATAATCATTAATTAGAGCATATGGGTCTTGATTCAAATCTAAGGGACAATAACCAAGCTTCTTGAACAAATCTGGGCAAGTATATACACACTGGAAGAGTACTACAAGAAACAACAAATTTACTATAGGAACCTATAATTCACCGAATGACCAAGAAAATCAAATCCAAATTGGATGGGAGAAATTTTTTTATTGACTAGTATGTCTTAGGTCTCCATTACAATTGGAATCACTCAAAAATACCTCGCTAACCCATACTAAAAAATAGCACAAAATTACTAGTCTAAAATCTAGAAATTCGAGAACTAGCGAGCTAGTAAATCTATCAAATGCCTAACCTAATCAAGTGAAAATGAAATGGGGTAATTTTTGTTATTAACTAGAATTTTTTGTGATATAATTCAATTGGAATCAACTCAATCCAAGCTCGTTATCATGCTCTAAAAAATATTATAAATTTAATGTTATTTTCCACAAGGAACTTCTAGAAATCTATATTTGGGAATAAGAAAACTAATATAAGTAGCTCAATGATTACTATGACCTTATAAAGTTTTTCCAATGATGAAATGATGCTTTTAATCCTGCAAAATAACTTATTTCAACCATTGAACCCAATCCTACAATAATAAGTCATTAATACTAAATGCAGAAATAGAAAAACAAGAACAAGAGATGCATGTGAATAAGAAGTGAAAGGAGGAAAAGTAAAAGATACAAAAGGGTTTTGAGGTTCCTGGGATGCCCAGGCCCAAGGAAAATCATAGTCCTATGGAGGAGACCAAGATTTAGAAGCTGAACATGGCACCGATCTTCATTATTTCCATCAACACAATTACATCCCTGGAAGAAATGAAAGTAGAGCTGCAAAAATGCGAGTTCTCTCCACAACAAGACTAAGAAAAATCAACCCCTATAGGAAAATTTTACTTGTTAATTATACAAAATAATTAGGAATCATTCCCCATGAAAGGAGGAAGCTTTCCCCCCAAAATCCCTTGATTAGTGGATCTGGTTCCCAATACTAGGAATCTGCATTAAATGGTAGGGAACAGAGTCCCAAATTTTCTCAATCAATGGAGCTCCACAATTTGTGTCTCAATTCCATAATATCTCATTGATTTATTATTTAATATTGATCCTCCTATAGTAGGGATAAATTCCCTAGATTATCTCCTTCTCCAAATCTTCATAATCTGCCCAATATTCTCACAATATTCCACAAAATTAAATAATATTAGGCACAAATATGAAATTATCCATAAACCTTCCTAAAGGACATATTAAAGTTAAAAATACTTATCTAACGCAAAAAGAGAGGTTTAATGTGTTGAAGGATGGTCAGATGGGCCTTAATTGATGTTTAATTTAGAGGCATGGGCCTTAATTTATGTCTAATTTAGAAGCCCATCATACCCACTTGCTGAAAGTGTTGCTCATCCTCTGAGAAACTTAGTGACCTCATTATGCCTCATTCATGGCCAGGATGGCCTCTCTCCTATGCATTCTCAACCTTTTCTCTTATGAATCTTGGTTGTAAGTTATGCAAGGACAAGCACAAAAATGTAGTTGTTCTTTTCATGACTTTTTAATAGTCTTTCAAGAAAAAAACATAACATTCATCTTTTCAAGTGAACTATATTGGCTTGTAGATCAATTTCATTCATATCCTCTCCCTTGAAACCTTCATTCCATTTTCACTCGTTTTTCCAAATTTGTTTGTGCATAGAAAAAATCACATTGTTTCTTGAGACCATTAGCCTACCTTCTTCCCCTTATTCAAGATGGGTTCTTCAATATTTTTCAGTTTGGCAGTTCTTCCACATCCATTTCCAACCTTCTGCTACCTTTTTCAACCATTTTGACACCTCTGAAACCTTCAAAACACCTTTAGATGAGAACTAGGACATCATGTCGTAACTACAAGAAACCTTGTAGCATCCTATTTAAACATGTTTTGAGCAGAAATGATAATCTGAGCATATCGTAGGCCCTCAACTTGAATTCCACCCCTTTCTCCCCTTTCTATAGGTTTTAACCCCGTACAGAAATTACCTACATACGAATTCTAAAAACACAGAAAATAACAATGCGAGAGCATAACACATAAAACATATATACACAGAGATTTTCCGCTGGATCCCAAAATTGGGACTACCAGCTTTATTTTTCATTATGTTCCTTTCACTGTTACAATACATATTTATACATGCTGAAGCATCCAATACCATGGACCAAAAAATATTGCGTCCAAAAAAATGGACCGAAAACCATCGCGTCCTAAACCATGTGCGAAAATCATGCACAAAACCATAGGTAGGTCTACCCAACATAATATAGGGTCCAAAAAATAAAATTTTCCGGGGAACTGCCCCAAACCCCACAAAGGGGGGTTACCTGCACCCCTCAAACCCCTTGTGACCCCCCCGCTACGCAATTAGCATAACGAAGGGGGTGCTCCCCCCCCTCTAACCCCAAGGTTAACTACGTGGGCTAGTCATGGAAAGAATATAACACAACCCAACATTCTCCCACTTGTTGTTTTCTTTCCACAAGGGACCACAAGAGAGCTTAGTAATTTATCGAGCCCTGCAACACCCATTGTTTCTCTACACCAAGAGAACTTCTCAAAGCTCACAGATTTTGTCAATGCATCTGCAGTATTCTTCAAAGAGTCCACCTTTACCAGCAACACCTTTTTGTCTTCTTTCATATCCCTCAAAAAGTGATACTGAACATCAATGTGCTTTGTCTTTAAATGATATGCAGGGTTCTTTGCCAAGAAAATTGAACTTTGACTGTCACATTCTATCCTTATAGCTCCCTATACTAACCCCACACGTGAACAAAATCTTTGAAACCAAACTACTTCCTTGCTTGAATGAGTGGCTGTCATGTATTCTACCTCTATAGTTGATAGTGTCACTACAGATTGTTTCTTACTCATCCAACTGACTGCACCTCCAAATAGGTTAAACACATACCCACTTGTAGATCTTCTCTAGTCCAGATCTCCAACCCTGTCTGCATCAACAAAGCCACGAATATCTAACACTTTGTCCAATCTTGGTCTTCCTTGGTAGCACAAACCATAATCACTAGTGCCACGCAAATACCTGAAAACTCGCTTCACTTTTGTCCAGTGCTCCTTCCTTGGTTTTAACATAAACCTCCTCAATACTCCCACTTCATGTGCAATGTCTAGTCTAGTACAGACCATTTCATACATCAGGCTACAGACTGCACTTGCATATGGAACACGGGGCATGTCCACTTCCTCTTCTTGTGTCTTGGGACACTGTTCAACAGATAACTCCACACCTACAAGAATAGGAACCTTCACCGGTTTACTATCCTGCATATTAAACCTTTATAGAATTGTCTCGACATACCTCCTCTGGTTTAACCAGAGCTTCCTCTTTTCCCGATCTCTTTTAATTTCCATGCCCAAAATATAGTTTCCAACACCAAGATCTTTCATGTTGAATTGGGAGGACAATTGGGTCTTCAAATCCTAGATAATTTCTCTGTCATTTCCAACCAGCAACATATCATCCACATACAAGACTAGATAAATAACACAGTTACCAATTAATTTAAAGCACATAGTGATCTTCTTTTCTTCTGGTGAAGCCAAGTCCCCATATAAATGTATCAAATTTATAATACCACATCCTTGGTGATTGTTTTAACCCATACAGAGACTTATTTAACTTGCATACCAATTCTCTCTTACCCTTCACCACAAAGCCTTCAGGTTTCTTCACGTAGACTTACTCTTCTAGATCCCCATGAAGAAATGTTGTCTTCACATCCATCTGTTCTACCTCAAAATCAAAAGCAGCAGCAACAGATAAAAGTAATCTAATAGAAGTTACCTTGGCAATAGGGGAAAAAATATCACCAAAATCAATTCCTGACACTTGGGAGTAACCTTTTGCTACCAACCGAGATTTGTATTTCTCCACCTTTCCTTCTGCATTTGTCTTCTTCTTGAACACCCATTTGCTGCCAATGGGTTTCCTTCCAGCCGCCAACTCCACCAGATCCCAAGCCTCATTTTTGCGCAAGGATGCCATTTCATCAACCATGGTCTCTTTCCAAAGTTTTCCATCCTCTGAATCTACTGCTTCCTTCACAGTTCTGGGATCATCGTCAGTAATAGATAAAGAAAAATTTGAATAGAAAGCAGATGGACTATACCTTTCTGGTTGCCTTCTTTCTCGAACTGATCTTCTCACACCCTGAGTTTGTGGCTCTTCATCTTCTAATTCCTCCTCTGTTGTAGAGTCTGATTCTTCCTCCTTAAGCTCAAACTCTGTCTTCTCAGGTTCCTTTGGTTGGACTTCATGTTTAATAACATCTTTTACCTCTCTGAACACCACATCTTGGCTGTACACAACCTTCCTTGATATTGGGTTCCAAAGCTTATAACCCTTTAAAACATCCTTATACCAATAAAGATGCACTTTTGATATTTACTATCTAAATTGGTTCGTTTATCCTTTGGAACATGTACATATGCATCACATCCAAATACCCTCAAATGTGAAAGAGAAGGTTTCTTACCAGTTCATACCTATTGTTGAGTCTTATCCTCCAACGCTGATGAAGGTGATCTGTTGACTAGGTAACATGTTGTCTCCACTGCCTCTACCCATAATTCTTGTCCTAACCTGGCACCATTGAGTATGCTTCTTGCCCTTTCCACCAACATCTTATTCATTCTTTCTACAACTCCATTTTGCTCAGGTGTGTATGGAGTAGTTCTGTCGTGCTATACCACACTTCTTACAGAATTCTTCAAATTCCTTACTATAAAACTCTCCACCGTTATCTGTCCTTAACACCTTTATCTTCTTCTTTCTTCGGTTTTCCACCAGAGCCTTAAACTCTTTGAACCTATCAAAGGCTTCAGATTTCTTCTTAAGGAAATATATCCATGTATTCCTTGAGAAGTCATCTATCAATGATACATAGTACACATACTTACCCAGTGATGGAACCTTCACAGGTCCAAACACATCACTGTGCACAAGTTATAATATATGTTTCGCCCTCTTACCACCAAAGGGGAAACTCAACTGATTCTGCTTCCCATATACACAATTTTCACAGAAATCTAAACCCAGAGAGCTATTACGCATACCTTCTACCATACATTTACCATGAAGTATCTGAAGGCCCTTCTCTCCAATATGTCCAAGCCTTTGATGCCACAACATGGTCTTCTCTCCAAAGACTACTAAATTTTCTACTCCACTTTCAGGAACCACAGAGTTGTTGCACCCATCAACAACAGTGCTACCTTGCAGCTGGTACAGAGTTCCAATCTAGACTCCCCGCATCAATACCAATGCTCCCCAAACCATCTTGTAGGTATCCTTCTCGAACACTATTTTTACACCTGCATCATCCGACTTTCTTACAGAAATCAAATTTCTAGCCAATGCAGGAATATTCAGAACACCCAATGGAGATTTAGATCTCCCTCTAGATTTAGATATCCCACTCGATGACTTATTTTTGTTTCTATTTTGGGACCGTCCTCATACAAACAAGGCATCACCATTCTGGCTCTCCACATTTTTCCGTCTCATCTCCTTTGTCAGCAAGGATGAGACTATTTCATCAAACTGCAAGGCAGTTGCATTGCTACCTATTGCAATAACTAGACTATCCCACGAATCTGGTAGAGAACACAACAAACTAATGCACTTATCTTCATCTAAAATTTTAATATCAATAGATAATAATTGACTTACCATAGTATTAGATGCATTCAGATGCTCTATCACCGAGTCTCCATCTTTCATCCTCGGGTTATACAGCTTTTTCTGTAGGAACAATTTATTCACTAGAGACTTAGATTGGTAAAAAGTCTCTAAGTTATCCCACAAAGCCATCATCGTAGCTTCCCCTGATACATTCAACAATACTAAATCTGAGACACACAATTGTATTATGCTCTTTGCCTTCCGATCCAACTTCTTCCATTCTTCATCGGACACTCCCGTTGGTTTAGTACCTGGATCTACCACGATCCACTGATCTTTATCCACCAACAGATCCTCCATCTTGAGTTTCCACAACTCAAATCTCTAACCATTAAATTTCTCGATCTCTATCTTTCCACTGCTCGCCATCTTCTTCCACCACCAAAATCGATCTCGCAGATCTCCCATTGAACTGGGTCTACCACAGGCCCGATCGAAACCCCTCAGCAACAAAGGCATCCCCTTGAAGCCAAAACAACTCTGATACCAAATGTAGGTTTTAACCCCGTACAGAAATTACATGCATACAAATTCTAAAAGCACAAAAAAAACAATGCGAGAGCATAACACATAAAACACATATACACAAAGATTTTCCCTGGATCCCAAAACCGGGACTACCATTGTGTTTTTTCATTATGTTCCTTTCAATGTTACAATACATATTTACACATGTTGAAGCATCCAATACCATTGACCAAAAACCATCGCATCCAAAAACATGGACCGAAAACCATCGCATCTAAAACCATCTGCGAAAATCATGCACAAAATCATAGGTAGGTCTGCCCAACCTAATATAGGGTCCAAAAAACAAAATTTTCTGGGGCACTGCCCCATACCCCATAGAGGGGGATTACCTGCACCCCTCAAACCCCTTGTGACCCCCCCCGCTACGCAATCGACACAACGAAGGGGGGGGGCGGCTAACCCTCGGTTAACTATGTGGGCTAGTCATGGAAAGAATATAACACAACCCAAAACTTTCTATAACATCTTTTAGGCCTTGGACTAAAGCTAGAAAGAGATTAGAGACCTCTTGGAAAGCCTCTTTTCATCATTGCAGTTGGAGTTCTATTTTGATGGTGAATGCCTTCTTGCTTTTTGTTGCCTTCTTCTTCTCTTTTGTGGCCTAGATGATTGCCTAATGGCCTTGGAGTTCTTTGTTTTGATTAGGTCTCTCTTAGGCACTATCATTTTGGGTTTTAACACAATTTGTTCATTTCTTCCTTCTTGTAGTAGCATTTTGTCTTCCTGTAGCAATCATTCCTTCTCTTTCAAGGTCTTCTAATTGTATGGGAGTGATGAGAAATTTTGTAGAGGGGTTGGAGGATGATGCTAGGGTTGAGAGGGAGTAGTGTAGGTTTTCAAAAATGGAGTGGATGTGCTCTGTGTGGTTTTTTCAAGAAATTCTTAGGGTGAGATAGAGGGTAGGGTTTGTTCTTGAAAAATATTATTTTTTTTCTTATGAAATGGGATGGATAAATGATGGATAGATAGTGGATATGAAGTGAATGGAGGTCTTGGAGTGTTATGGTGACTTGGCCTTTGCAGAAATTTCTTCTTTTAACTGTTGTCCCCATTCTTCAAAATCAACACCATCCCTAATTTGGTTTTTCCACATTGTAGGATTGAAGGAGTGAGCTTCAATTAACTAGTTAAAGGTGGCCGAGACTACTGACCTTATGGTTGTTGGAGAGGCATGCATGTTGTTGTTGAGTTGATGATCAATCTTGTTAGGATATTGCGACACATAGAAATTATTTAAGTATAACTTGGTTTAGTGTAGAGTTAGGTAAAGTGTTTTTCTTTACTATGTACATTGTAACTTACAATCCGACGGTCATGATATGTTCTAGACATGAAGTGATCTAACAGTTCATTCTCTCCTCGGTATTACCAACACTTGATCTGTGGCTTCAGACCCGATTGGTCCATGATCCGTATTTAAAGAGCATGGAGGGTGATTTGTAGGGTGACCGTTCATGAGAGAAGCTTATGTAAATTTTCATTCTTTTATTAATAAATTGCCTAAAGTGGTCGCGTTGGCTCAGGCCATGGATTGTTTCCCTCTTTAAGGGTTTTAACCACGTCAAGAATACTTGTGTATTGATCTGTGATCTATTTTTGAGCGGTGTCATTTGGTGTTCTATCTAAGGAACTTACCCTGTAAATTCCTAGATGGTATCATAGCTATTTGAGGGCCGCATCCATTGGTGATCCAAATTTGAAGCCAGTACAACTTCATCTGATTGTCGTTTCCTAGATCTACTATTTCTGACTACTTTCGGGCCGAGAGGACAGCTCTATTGTGTTAGGAGCATCTGTTCTAGTGAGGAACCCCCTTAATTTCATGTGAAAAGGTTTCCGATAGCCCTAGCTACGTCATTTTTAAGATCTGCAAGTATACAGTCTTTATTTGCAGTTTTAGTTATTCATCTTTCTATTTATTTTGGTTTATTTAGATCTCTGTTTTTTATTACTAGATCTACATCTTTCATTTCTACGTATTTTCTTTGCCCTATGACTATGTGCGATCTGGACAAATTAGAAATAGAAAGGAAGAATTTTTCTCATGCGTATACTCTTTTCCACCACGCCTTAGCGTGATCTCGGAAAATCAAAAACATTGAGAAAAATATATAGTTTCCGGCAAAAGCTAACTTCAAGCCATAAGGTTTGGTTTTTTTTGCATGTCCATGTTGGGTTGTGTGATTTTTTGTTTTGTAGGCAAAAAGAGCTTTTTCAAGTAAGCACGCACCCCAAAGCTTCAGTGACTAAAAAAAACCCCTTCCTCTTTTCCAAAAATTACTAACCTTTTAAACTAGCTCACTTGGTCCAAAGTTACTTTATGAGAATAGAGGTCTTGGGTTCAAGTTTTTCTTTTTGTTGAGTTACTTTTTCAAAAAGCACATGTAACTTATGTTTTAAAGTTACTTTATGTAAAAGTGTTCTCACCCATTATAAAAAGTGAGTCACTTATAATTCTAAAATCTCTTTATCTTTTATTTAAGTTACAATTTAGTGAGTAGCTCATAAAGTACCATTGTAAAAGTGACTTTCACTTATTTATAAAAGTGGGTCACATAAAATATTTTTTTAAAGCAAGCTAATTAGATTATGTTTGGAAAGCCGAGGGGCGGGAGGAGGAGTTTCTTAAATATAACATTATCATTCACTTCTGCACATTCACACACTTCGTTGGCATCTTCAACAACTTTTCTTCAAAAAACCATAACTTCTTCATCCGAAAGTCGTTTTCAGAGCCATTTTCTTTTAATCAACCTAATTTTTCGAGATCTTTCCATTGGAACACTTAGTTTTAGCATCTACAACTTTAGTTTCTGTTAAAATGTAAAGTCCATGCTAAGTTACTCTTGACAACACCAACTACTTCCAATGGTGGTCCTACATTATGGATTTACTTAGAAGTAAAGGTCTTTACAGAATAGCCTTAGGCCAAGAAACTAAACCTAAAGATTAAGATAAGGCAGACAAATGGGAAAAAAGGAAAGATCAAGCACGTGGGCTGATAGGGATGTCTATTTCTCCAAACCTTAGATTCCATATCACATAACTTGATACCCCTAATGAAGCAATCAAATAGCTTACTAAAGTTCTTGGAATTAAAAATGAAATTAGAGCCCATCAACTCGAAAATAAGTTGCTTATGTTGGAACCCAATATTTTTTCTTCCATTGAAGATTTTTTCCAAGTTCAAGACCCTTATACTTCTCTTGGAAGGTGTTAAGGTTAATAAAGAAGATGGTAGCCTTATCTATTCCATTATTACTAAGTTGGGACCAACCTACTCTGTATTTCTTTCCACCTTCCATTCTACTAGAGAAGCCTTTATTTCTCAAGGACAAGACTACAAGACCCCCTCTTTTGATGTCTTTTGTGATTCTTTAATAAGAGAACAAGAAAAACTCTTACATATTGGTCTTCTTAATCTTGGAAAATCTTCTAAGAAAGCCTTAGCCACCCATCAACAACCAAATTCAAAGAATCCTAAGAAGCAATATCCTAAAAAGAATGGTACTAAACCAAACAAGGGTCCTAAGAAATTTCAGTCTCTAAATGCTAAGGCAAATAAAAACAAGGGAATAAGACTGATAGACAATGCCACTTTTGTAATCGAGATGGCCACTTCAAATCCAAATGCTTTAAGAAGATGGAAGCCTTGGAAGCAGCAATGAATAAGCATAACATCCATTTGGAACACTCTTCAACTTCAACTTCATCTTCAAGAATATCACTTTCTGCATGTGGTTTTCAAGCATCTCGGTCTGGTTATGCACTAACTGTGTCTTCTTCTTCTCATTCTCATGAGTGGCTCATTGATTCTGGAGCTTCTTATCACATGGCCAAAAACAAAGCCATGTTTTCTTCTTTAAATGATTGTAACACCAAAAATATATATGTTGGTGATGATATATCTCTTAGTGTTGTAGGGACTGGAACTGTTCATCTAGACAATGGTCAATTTAATAATGTATTATGTGTTCCAATTTTATCCTACAACCTTCTATCTGTATATCAGATAACTCATTTAGGTGAAGGTAAAACTGTTGAATTTTCACCTCACGATGTTGTAATTAAGGACCTAAGAGATCCTAAATAGATTTTAGCTACTGGCATTGTTGATGATTCTACAAGGTTGTATAAGTTTAACAACTTTGGTTCATCAACTCTTCCCTCAGTATTTGTTGCTCATAATGATGAAGTGAGCAAACTTTGGCATGAGTGATTTGGTCACTAGAACTATCGCTCCCTTCAAAATCTATGTAAAGAAAATATGGTGACAAGTCTTCCTATGGTATCTTGCAAAGATGGTGTTTGTTCTAGATGTGTACTCGAAAAACATCATCAGGATAGTTTTGAAAAATGTGCCTCTTGGCACGCCTCAGCCACTGTATAGCTTGTGCATAGTGATTTATGTGGTCCACTTCCAGTTGTTTCATTCTCTAGATACAAGTATTTATTAACTTTCATTGATAATTTCTCCAGACGCACTTGGGTATACTTCTTAAAACTCAAGAGTGAAGTATTTAACATGTTCTTAACCTTTAAGGCCTTTGTTGAAAAACAATCTGAACATCAAATTCTTAACCTAAGATCTGATAATGGCGAAGAATATGTTAACAACAAATTCATCAAATTTTCCATTGAGAATGGAATTCAAATGAAACATATTGTTCCATATACTCCACAACAATTTGGTGTAGCTAAAAGGAAGAATCACATCTTAAAGGAAATGGCTAATTGTATGCTTCAATCTAAAGGACTTATTCTTAATTTTTTGGCAGAAGCAACTAACTGTGAAAATTACATAGTAAATCGCACTCCTACTAAGGTTTTAAATAATATCACTCCATAAGAATCATGGAGCTCAATTAAACCATATGTAAGTCACTTTCGTGTTTTTGGAAGTGAATCATGGGACCATATTCCATATGAGAAACATAAATCTTTAGAACCAAAGAGTGAAAAATGTATTTTTATTGGATATTCTAAAGATGTCAAAGGATATAGACTTATTCCACTTAATTCCAAAAATGTTATCATTAGAAGAGATGTAAAGTTTGTTAAAAATATATCGGCCTACAAGCCTAGTTTGGCGGATGTGCCACCTCTCTCTATCCATTTTACTTTTGAAAATATTTCTTCTTCAGATGATGACAGCGAGGATGAAAATCCTCCCCCACCTTCTCAAGATTCTCCTTCAGCTACTCAGCTTCCAAAATGGGTATGTGCTACTCGGGATGCAGCAGGTGCTCTTGTAGGTGATCCTACAGATCAATGACATACACATTCTCAGTTCGATAGAGCCTCTTCTTTACTGGCTCAAGCTTCAGTGAATTATGATCCTGACACCTTTGCAGAAGCTTCAGGCCATCCAGATTGAGACGTAGCTATGAATGAAGAATATCGTTCATTATTGGCAAATGATACATGCGATCTTGTTCCTCTTCCAAAGGGATGAAAACTTGTTAGATACAAATGGGTTTACAAAACCAAGTATGGACCAGATGGAAAAGTTTATAAACATAAAGCTCATATTGTTGCTAAGGGTTTTTCACAAGTTGAAGGTATTGACTATACTAAAACCTTCCCCCTATTGCTAAAATGAACTCTATCTGCCTTGTTCTTTACCTTTCTGCCTCTTTCAAATGGGAAGTCCATCATATGGATGTTAAATCTGCCTTCTTGCATGGGGACTTGCATGAAGAAATCTATATGGAACAACCTACTGGTTTTATACAAATAGACTCTAGCCTTGTATGTTAGCTTAAGAAATCCCTTTATGGTCTCAAGAAAGCCCCTAGGGCTTGGTATGCCAAAATGGATAGCTTTCTTTTAGATACTGGCTTTTCTAGGTGTCATTCTGACAACACTGTCTACACCAAGAAAGTGGGTAAGTCTCTTATCGTTCTTGTTCTCTATGTTGATGATATTATCCTTACTGGTAGTGATCCCAACCTTATAGACCATATTAAGTCCAACCTTAAAAATAAGTTTGAAATGACAGACTTAGAACACTTGCATTATTTTCTTGGTCTTCAAGTCTTGCAATCCAAGGAAGGTATTTACCTTTCCCAGTCCAAGTATGCATGTGATGTTCTACGCCACTTTCACATGGAATACTATAAGACAGACCCTTCTCCCTTTTAGTCTGGAGCCAAAATTTTAGTCACTTGTACTTCCCCTGAAGTTGATGCTACCTTATATTGTCATCTTGTATGAAAACTTTTGTATTTGGCCCATACTTGTCCTGGTGTTTCCTTTGTTGTTGGCCTTATTGCTCGGTTTATGCAAAACCCCCACGAAAGTCATTGGAAAGAAGCTAAAAGAATACTTCATTGTGTTCGAGGTACAGTGTAGTTTGGGATTCATTACAGTGAAGAAGCATCTCCTCTATTGGTTAGTTTCACTGATTTCGATTGGGCTGGTGACCCTGATGATTGGAAGTCTACTGCAGGTTATGTCTTCACTCTTGGTTCTGGACCTATTACATGGGATTGCAAGAAACATAGTGCCATTTCTCTTTCTTCAGCAAAAGCAGAGTATCGTGGCGCCATAGAAGCTAGTAAGTAAGCCTTGTGGCTTCAGCAGATCTTGTCAGAGTTTGGCTTTTAGTAGCAGCATCCGACTACACTTTGGTGTGATAATCAAAGTGCCATTCAACTATGCAAAGATCCAGTCCAACATTAGCGTAGCAAACACATTGAACTACACATGCACTTCATTAGAAAGCGCATTCATGGTCATGTTCTTGAAGTGCAATATTGTTCAACTAATGATCAAGTTGTAGACATCTTTACAAAGGCTCTCACAAAGGCGAATTTTACTAAACTTCGATTTATGGTTAGAGTTCAAGAAGTTTTCACTAAGGGTAATAGGCTTTAATTCCTCCTTCCTTCTCCTATTGTGTCATATTTGTACATCCTTCAATCCTATCCCAAATTGTTCTTAAGGGGGGATGTTAGTATAGTTCGACACATAGGAAATAGTTAAGTATAACTTGGTCTAGTGTAGAGTTAGGTCAAGTGTGTTTCTTTACTATGTACATTTGTAACTTACAATCTGACGGTCATGATATGTTCTAGACATGAAGTGATCCAACGATTCATTCTCTCCTCAGTATTACAGACACTTGATTTGTGGCTTAACACCCGATTGGTCCATGATCTCTAATTAAAGAGCATGGGGGTCATTTTTAGGGTGACCTTTCATGAGAAAAGCTTATGTAAATTTTCATTCTTTTATTAATAAATTTCCTGAAGTGGCCGGGTTGGCTCAGGTCGTGAACATTTTCCCTCTTTGAGGGTTTTAACCATGTCAAGAATACTAGTGTATTGATCTGTGATATGTTTGTGAGTGGTGTCCTTTGGTTTTCTATTTGAGGAACTTACCCTGTAAATTCCTACAAATCCATGGTCCTCTGAAGGTGATAACTTCCTTTGTTTGCTTCTGCACAAGCCTTCATAGCTTGGCGATTCTAAATTTCTATCTTCCAGCTACTATGAGCAAGTTATCTTAGTCAGATACAATCTTCTTAGACTACTAGGCTTGGCCATGTGTGATGTTCACCTTCCTTATACCTTATTCCACCATTAGACACCTTTCCCACACTTTATTTAACCTTCTGAAGACCTTCCTATAGCTTTCAGCCTATTTCCTGTAGTAAACTAGGACATCATGTAGTACTATAGAAAACCCTTTAGCAACTTGTTTAAACCCATATCTCCCAAATGGTATACTAGATTGACCTAAAATTTTCTGAGAATGCTTCCATCATCCTTATGCACCACCCCATAAAAAAAAATTGACCAATAGATGCACGAATCTCAAGAAAAAAATAAAAATTGTTGAAGTTGATGGAGATTGATATCTTGGAAATCATGCACTGGAAATTATTGAAATTGCTTGGGCATGTTACCATCATCCATATGCATCTCCCCATAAAACAACTTTGTAAATTGATGCACGAATATCGAGAATATTCAAAAATGGTTGTAGGTGATGGAAGTCGATTTCTCGAAAATTGTGCACTAGAATTTGCCAAAATTGCTTGGTCATGTTGCTATCATCCATATGCATCTCCCGCGAAACAGATTTAAAAATAGATGTACGGTTTTCAAGATATGACAAAATAATTTTCTACTTTGTATTTCTGTTTCCTATAGTAATTACAGGATTTCCTGTATTATTTCAGGACATCAAGGAAAATGAGTGGTAAAAGTTTGGGAATGATAAGTGGATGGTGGAAATATATTAGGGGGATGGATTTTCATGGCCATGGTCCTGTTGGAGAATTTGAGCAAAGGAGGAGACAGTCAAGATTTGACTTCTTTGGATTAGGCTTGTGATCAACTATTCTTTTGGTGGCTAACTTTTTCTTTTTGCTTGCAGAGGTTGGAGAGCACCTACATTCATGAAAGAGAGATACATGGATCAAAGATTTTTATTTTTTCTTCTTTTTTTTCTTCTAGGCCTACTAGCCACCTCAATGAGGTTTTCAACTAGTAGGCCTCCCTAGGCGCCTCGAAGGAGGTTTTCACCTAGGATATTTTCCTTTTCTTTTTTTCTCTTTTTTTCCAACCCATTGACCACCTCATGGAGTTTTTCAATCAATGAGCGAATCTCAGGCGCCTCAAAGGAGGTTTTCACCTGAGATTTTATTTTTTCTCTTATTTTTCATTTTTTATTTCTTTTCCTATCCTACTCTACTTGAAAAAACAAAATCATTTTCAAATGTAGGAATACTTCCAATGGAGCCACTTGCATAATTGAATGATAGATAAAATCATGTGTATGCTCGAAACATATTCTTTGACATGTACTTGAATGTAAGAGACCAAATGCTTTGACTTTGATGATATCAAGCATAGTTGAAGAAGAGAGTATTGTTGCAACTTAGTGATTTTCTGGAACCATAGTTCAATATAGTTGTGATGCCCCTGGTCCACTTGTTGATCTGGATCATCTTAGATGTCTTCTTCTTCCATGAAATTCATATCTTCTTCTTTTTGTTGATTATTCTCTTGAACACATAGAGGATCTGATGGTAAACATGAGGGCACTTTCCCAATCTCTGATTCTGATGTCTTCTCTTCGTCAAGTGCAGCCCATGATTCTTTGGTCTTCTCATTTGAATCCTCTTTTTTTGCATGTTGTCCTTCAATGATATCAAGATAATCTTTGTGATACTCTTCATGAGCTAAGATGAATACCATTTAGATCAAGAGGATATGTTTGGAAGTGTTGTACCTCAGCATTGTAAGTGGATTGAGCTACTTCATTGTGTGGGTTCGGAAATGGTGGTACAAGTAGTTGAGTGGCAGCAGATATTTGAGATGGATGTGGTTGGGGTTGTGGTTCTGGTGGAGGTGACGAGCCTTAGAAATGGGTAACTATATGGGCTCATTCTGCCTATTATTTTCATTTAATCCACCATTCTCCATAGTTTTGTGCATGTTTTTGAATATATTTATGTCAATAGAGTGAATGGGGATAGTCACTTTGCCACATAGTCTAATGAGTGTTTATTGCAGATTTTTGGACATTTTTGGACAAAGACCAGGCATTTATGAGAAGATTGGAAACCAAACTTGAGGAAATAGGGCTGAGGACTTATAGGAGGGGTGTCTCTTTCATTAATGAACCCTTCCTCAAGTTCTCCATCAGCAGCTCGGAGTACAAAGGCCCACAATGATGATTCCAAGGGGAAGCCGAGCAAGTCTAGTAGAGTTGTTGTTATCTTCAGTTTTAGGCAGCCAAGTTCCTTAAGTTTAGGAGGACTATTGGGAGTCCCCACTTGTATAAATAAGAAGGCTTCAAGCCTCAGAAGGTTAGCCATTTCATAATAGATTTTCACACTTTTGTGCAGCCTTGTACTCAGCTCATTTTTGAGCTCTTTTTGAAGACAGTTTTGAACCAACACTGATCTTTCCTATAGGGCTGAATCTCTTGGGTTAGGGCCCAACCCAAGTTTCCCGGCACCTCCTTTATGTATTTATATGCTTTTTCTTGCATTCATGAGATAATTTATGTTGTTTAGGTTACATCTTGCTTTGTTAATTAGGTTGCTTTTGATGGTTAGAATAATTGTTCTTGCTTCAGGTTGATTAGATAGTTTGATGTAGTAACAGAAAAAGATCCAAAAAGGCTACCAAGTAGGATTTGATCTCCTTTCTCCCTCCTTGGAACCATGATTTCAGATCAAGGCACTATTGTTGCCACCAAAAACACTGTTTTTGCTTTCCAATGCAATTGCTATTGTGAGATTTCGAGTTGGAGAAGTTGATATTAGTTTGAATTCACTTACTTAGATCATTTCATGTTCATTTACCATGGCTTTCTCGCATAATTTTCTGTCCATTAAGTTCTGTTCAACATTTCTCTAGTTTTAGGTCAGATTTTAGGTCAAAATAGGCAAAACTCTGTTTTTCAGTTCTTGCTTGGGTCAGTTTTGAAAAGTAAGTGTGCAGCTCACTTGAAGAACACTCTAGCTTATCATTCCTCCATAGCATAAGTTGTACCAGTTCATCTCTCAAAGATTTCCCCATTCATTCACCTCATTTCACCAAAATGCCCTAATCTTTGCGTTTTTGTGCAAAATTGCTTTCTTGACCTTTGAACAAATCCAACCATCTCCTTCATTCCTGATCTTCATTGACAGAGTCCTAGACCCCTCAACACCTCCATCCAACCTTCATTCCCATTTTCCCATCATTTCTCCACCTTCAAACCTCCAAAAACCACTTTCGGCCTCCTCCTATAGATCCTCCTTAGAACCTCCTGTAAATCCCCTGCAGCCTCCTGTAGAAGTTCATGCGAGTGATTTTTCAAAGTCTGATCGCAATGGAAGTCTCCAGAAGGGTACTAGGGACCTCTTAGGACCTCTCCACACCTTCCCCACCTCCTGCAAAATCTAACTCCATCTCCCTTCGCCACCAAACCTTTGCACAATCACAACTAGTTAAAACACAAGCATAATAATTCCACAAAATTGCTCAAAAGTACAAAAAGATGGTTTCTTCTCATTTATCTTCCAAAATAGCTTGAATACATGCATTTTACCTTTTCAGTAGTCAATGGCATCCATTTCAGTAGTTTCCATCTCTTTTCTCGCAAAAGTAAGGTTAGTGGGTAAAACTAGGGTTTGCTAGGGTTTGCGTTTCCTTTCAATTTTCTTTCTCTTTCTGCAAGTAGAATAGCCTATTTTGAGTTAAATTTATTCCATCACAGTTAAAAGATTCTTCTAAGAACTCATAAAAGTTGGCTTAAATTCCTAGCGAACTTATGCCAGCTAATCAAGTGATAGCCTGCAGTAAGAGCTAGTACTTGTGCATATAGCATCGTCGCTTCCAAATTTGTTACGAACTACCGGGTTGATAAAAGTAAAATAGGGAGCCCCAGGAGTTGTAGCATTATTTTTGCAACTCTGGAGCTCACCATATTTTTGGCGTCGTTGCCGGGGAAGCGTCAGAGTATTTTGTGATTATAGTTTTTCTTCTATTTTCTACTGCAACATTCTGCTAAATAGTTTATTTCAGCAAGAGTAGAGTAGTTGTTTCATTTCAATTCTGCAATTTCCTTTCTGCAAAATTAGATTAGAAATTTCCTTCTTTCATTTCAATTCTGCAATTTCATTTCAGTAAGAGTAAATTAGACATTTCCTGGTTTCATTTAAATTCCGCAATTTCATTTCAGCAAGCGTAAATTAGGCATTTCCTGCTTTCATTTCAATTCTGCAATTTCATTTCAGCAAGGTTTATTTTAGTTAGTTTCAATTTGTTGTTCAATCCATTTCAGTTTTTGCAGGTACAAGCAGAAAAAGAAACACAAAAATCACCCAAAAAGAGATTTCCTTTCATGCCTCGTAGGAACAGAGACAATTCAGGAAAATTCCTACCCAACACCCCCACCACATCACTAAGTCACCCTTCTCTCTTCTTTGGTGGCAGTGATCCAGAAGAATCTATAGGTGAACCTCCAGAGATATATGAAAATATTATAACAGAATAAGAACAAGAAACCATTCCTCCTGAGACCATGGCTGAAAACAGAAACATTAGAGGAAATGGGGAAAGAATAAAAGGTGCTTTTCCTATTTGAGAGACCAATGGGGACACAAACATGAAAAACATAAGTCCCTCAGCCTTACCTCACTTCCATGGATTGACTACCAAAGACCCTGATACCTTCTTGTTTGAGTTTGTTGTTCTCTGTCAAACCTATGACTATGCAGAAGACGAGCAGAAGTTGAAACTCTTTCCCTCTACCCTCAAGGATGCAGCATTACTCTGGTTCATGGGGTTACCTGGAAACAGTATCACAACTTGGGCTCAGATGCAACAAGACTTTAACAACAAATACCAGGACCACTGTAGGTCAAAGGATACAAAGGAAGAAATCTTCTGAATGACCATGGGAAGTGATGAATCTTTAGAAGACTATGAAGAGAGCTTTCAACTCAATTATAAAAGGGCCAGGTGCACACTTGACCCCGAATCTCTGAAGTTGGTTCTGCCCAGAGGAGTCCCTGAAGACCTTCTAGATACCCTCCATTTGCTGGTTGGGGGAGACATCTACCAACTACCTTATGATGACATAAAGAATGTGTTTAGAAACCATTCTAGGGCAGCCAGAAAGAGAGGTAGGAGAAGTCAACCTTTAGCCAGTACTCCCTTATCCAGTTCATCCCTTAAAAATGAACTTGCAAATCAGATGGAAGATTTCAAGAGTAAGATGAGGCAGACTCTTGCCATGCAAATAGATACCTTGCGAATCCAAAGGAAGCAAGAGGAAGTCGAGAGGGCTTTGGGAATCTTTTGTCCCAGGTGCACTAGAAAGCATCCTAGGAACGAATGTCCATTGCACTTTGTAGAAGTGTGTTTTGTCTGTGAATAAGACCATCCTACAAATCAGTGCCCTTCCTTACCTGGATTCAAAGATATGTACCAAGGGGTTGAAGGAGACACTGAACCACTCTTTTTCATGAACCAAAGGAGGCCACATGGACCCAGACCTTACCAGTAGGGAATGCAAGGGACATCTCAGACTCATTACAACCCCAATAAAGCCACTTCCATGCCTTCTTGGGGTCCCCCTGCTCATCATTCCTGATCCACACCCACTCCTTGGTCATATCCATCTCCATATCATACTCAACCAGCTGCTCATTCGTTTCACTCTTATGCCCAACCACAACCTCAGTGGAATGCACCTCATCAGAGGTGGAGGCCCCAATACAACTCTCCTCTCACTATTTTGCCTCCACCACCTGCTCAACTACAACCATTACCTCCTGCTCCTCCAAGGCAACCCCAAATACCTACTCAACCAAACCCGAACCCCAATAACGGACAGGGCCAATAGGTATATACTGGAGAAACAACATGCCCTACCTATGCTGTGGAAATTCAGGAGATCAACTTACGATCTGGGAAGGTTCTCCCAGATAGCCAACCTCCTTCTAAGGAGGATGAGGAAGAGAAACAGGAAAGTGAACCAAAAACCATTCCACCCTTTCCTAAGAGACTAACTGGAACCACACAACCGACCACAGAATAAATTGAACTTCTGGGAGAACTAAAATAGTTATGTGTAAAAATACCACTTCTCCAAGCCATAAAAGATGTACTAATCTACAACAAGTTGATTAAGGAGAAGTGCTTTAGGCACCCAGGCAGGCGCAAGAGAGATGCCCCAACTATCAATGTCATAGGACAACTGTCCGACCTGATGTTGGGGTAGGTAATCTATCTGAAATATCTAGACCCTGGGAGTCCTGTAGTCGATGTCCACATCAATGGCACCATAATCCCCACACCTTGATTGATCTAGGGGCTGCCATTAACGTGATGACCAGGGACACTATGCTCAAACTCAACCTTCAGGGTTCCCTAAGAAAGACCTCAACAGTACTGCAGTTGGCAGACCGCTCCACCGTGACCCCTGAGGGGATTGTGGAAGATGTAATGGTCTCTATTGACTCCTGGGAGTACCCTGCTGACTTCCTGGTTCTTCAGCCAAAGGCAAAGCTCACTGGGTATCCTCTCATCCTGGGAAGACCTTGGTTAGCTACTATAGATGCTTACATCAGTTGTCGAGCTGGGAGCATGACCATCAAGAATGGGCATATGTCCAAACAGCTAGTCTTATATCCTCTTACCCAACCTCTACTAGAACATGACTTACCTCTTTGGTTGGAGGAGGAAGATGAGGATGAAGTCTACTCTGCACCATTGTGCACAATGGAAGCTACCATGGGGGGTCCACAAACCGAGGATGATCTTATTAAGAACTTGATTCAGAATCCACCCCCCAGCATGTTGCCATTAGAAGAGTTGGTGGAAGAAACCCAAGCCAATGCTTTAGTTGATCTTTGTGTGGCTGATTCGACCTCTCTCCAAGTTAAGAATGTGGAATTTGGTCCAGAAAAAACCTTGAAGATCAACTCATCCCTATCCACCTCTCAGGAGAAAGAACTGTGTAGCTTATTGAACAACCATTTGGATGCTTTTTCTTGGAGCTATAAGGAGATGAAGGGAGTCCACCCTTCAGTTTGTACTCATCACATTTACATTAAAGAAGATTGTAAACCAGTCAGACAGCCTCAAAAGAGGATGAATCTAGCCCTTAAGGACATTTTCAAAGAAGAACTGCAAAAGTTGTTGGATGTAGGATTCATCTACCCCATCTCTGACAGCGAATGGGTTTATCCTTTGGTGCTAGTGCCAAAGAAAAATGGGAAGTGGAGAATCTGTGTAGATTATCGGGAACTAAACAAGGGCACCAAGAAGGACCATTTCCCTTTGCCTTTCATAGATCAAGTGTTAGATGGCCTGGCAAGGAAGAAGTTTTTTTCCTTCCTAGATGGGTTTAGCAGGTACAACTAGATCCAAATCAACCTAGAAGACCAAGATAAGACCACTTTCACTTGTCCATGGGGTACCTTTGCCTACCGGGTCCTTTTCTTTGGGTTTTGCAATGCTCCTGCCACTTTCCAGAGAGCAGTATTGAGCATATTTGTTGAACTGGTTCATGATTCAATGGAAATCTATATGGATGACTTTACCCCTTATGGTTCTAACTTCCAGGAAGCTTTGACTAACCTGAGGAAAGTTTTATCCAAGTGTATTGAAATGAACCTGTCCCTCAGTCCTGAAAAATGAGAATTCCTAATGACTGAAGGGACCATGCTAGGTCATACAATTTCTCAGCAAGGATTACAGGTGGATCCCAACAAGATTTCTATCATCCAAAGGGTTCCACCTCTTCAAAAGGTAAGAGATGTTCAGAGTTTTCTAGGCTTAGCATGGTATTATAAAAGATTCATTAAGGATTTTAGTAAGCTAGCCTCTCCATTGTTTGGTCTTTTGGGAAAATATGTTGAGTTCATATGGACTGACAACTGTCAAGAGGCTCTGGATGCCTTGAAAGGTAAGCTGATAACTGCCCCAATCTTGAGAGGTCCAAACTGGGCCCTACCTTTCCACATTCAAACAGATGCCTTGAACAAAGCTATAGGAGAAGCCTTAGGGCAGGTTGAAGAGAAGTTGCCATATGCCATATATTTTGTCAGTAAAACCTGTCCAAGGCAGAATTAAACTACACTGTAACCGAAAAAGAGCTCCTAGCTGTAGTCCATTCCCTAAACAAGTTCAAACACTACATCACTGGCTATCAAACATTCATACACACCGATCATGCTACAATTAGGTATTTGATGAATAAACCTAATGTAAATGCTTGTATCATTAGATGGTTATTTTTATTGCAGCAATTTGATTTGACCATTGTTGATAAGCCAGGTAAGGAAAATGTTGTTGTTGATTTTCTGTCTAGACTAGATCTGCCTGCAAGTGAAGAAGGAATGGTGGATGATCAAATGCCAGATGAACACCTATTTTCTATTTCTGTACTCTCTCCATGGTTTGCTGATATAGCAAATTATTTTATTTCAGCACAGTTTCCACCACACCTGTCCTCAAAAGAGAAGAGAAAGATTGTGAGGAAAAGTACCCCATTCACTTGGATTGGCGGCAATCTTTTTAAACTTGGCCCAGAACAGATTTTGAGGCGATGTGTCAGGGAGGAGGAAGTTTCTGATATCCTCCTAACTTGTCATGATGGGCCCTGTGGGGGCCACTTTGCAGCAAAGAGAACTGCCTTCAAAATTCTACAGGCAGGTTACTATTGACCCACTCTTCATCAAGGTGTCAGGAGATACATCAGCCAATGTGATTGATGCCAAAGGATGGGAAACCTACTCCAAGGGATGAGATGCCCTTGCAACCTCAAGTGAATTTCGAGCCATTTGAGAAGTGGGCATGGACTTTGTGGGTCCTATCAACCCTCCTTCAAAACAGAAATCTTACATCATTGTGTGCCCGGATTACCTGACAAAATGGGCAAAAACAAAGGCAATCAAAGTAGCAACAGAAGAAAAAGTAGCTAAGTTTTTGACGGAAAATATCTTCTACAAGTTTGGCTATCCAAGAGAATTAGTCACAGATCAAGGAAGTCAGTTTACCTCCAATCTAATTAAGGACCTGCTCACACATCACAAAATTAAGCACAGAACTTCCACCCCTTATCATCTGCAAGAAAATATATAGGTGGAAGTCACTAACAGAGCTTTGGAAGGGATTTTGACTAAGGTAGTGAGTAGCAGCAAAAAAGATTGGGCAGATCGATTGGTTGAGGCTACCTAGGCCTATAACACTACTTGGAAAATCACCATAGTGTTACACTAAAATTTGTCACCATGACTATTTGCAGTTAGTATGGCTCCATCAACTGTCATACTATCCTCCTTGGCAAGCCTCATACCTCTGCTCTCCATGTCAAACTCCAAGAAAGAGAGAAAGTCATTAAAAATCTATATATCTCTGGGTACGCAGTTTCTCTTAGCCTTACCTGCGTGTACACACCCCAAGTTCACAATACCTGCGTACTTGTACGCTCTATCTGTAAAGAAATGGGTGCGTACTCCTGTAAAGGTCAAAAGGCGCAAGTTTCACTCCAAAAAAGTTACTTGTGGTCATTTCTAGAGCATTCTAGAAGCTTGTTTGACGTGTATGGAGCGCCTCCAGATGGTTCATGTATCCCTATCAAAGAGGAACTTATCCCATCAAGAGGGGAGCTATCCCATCCAAAGAGGGGCTTATCCCATTGATGGTGGACCTGAATAACTTCCTCTAGAGCACTATAAATACAGGCATTGGGCCATAGGGAGGGGAGGTTGAAAGCTGAACATTCCTAAGGGTAGATGCTGCTGGAATTAGGACTCCCTTGTAAAGCTTGAGAGGAGAGATTCCCATCCTTTCCTAGCCTTATTTGAGAGTGGGTGAGCTGATCAAAGTAAAGGAAAACTCTTGCTGGACCCTAGGAGGGACCTGCACAACACCAAGGCTCAGGTTGTAATGGTTTCTTTTGTTTCCACTTAATACAAATGAACTCATTTTTCTCAACAGATTGTTATTCATGATTTGTTTCATATACTCCTTGGTATGTATGATGAATATGTATTGTTTTATGAGTTTATCAGGTGCTATTTAATCTTTTGGCTTGTTAGTGAATGCAGGTTTCGAAGAGAAGGAGGAGCTCATCTGGATCGACGAGGCTGGACTACTACAAAGCGTTGGACTAAAGGTATGTTAAAATCACCTGATTACTTGTATTCTCGATGCATGTTTAGAGAAAGGTAGTGTTTATTTGTCTTGTTTGTCACTAGAAAGCCCTTGCTTCTAGGGAGGTCAGTTTTGTCCGCATTATCGACTCTTTCCGCATGACAAAATGGCGACTCTGCTGGGGACTCCATTGATGTGAATGTTTTTTCCTTTGTATGAAATTTTGATCTGAGAAAAGTCGTCTGTTTTCTCGTTTTTGGCTGTCTGACTGTATTTTTGGGTGGGCTAGCTTAGGGTTAAATTAGATTTTAGTTTTTCTTTGTTTTTCTAGAAGTACGCAGCCTCTGCGTTGAGCACAGTGCGTACCTGTACGCACTGCAGCTTTGTGCACAGAGCGTACCCGCACCTGTGCAAACAGGTCGCCTACGTACCCTGTCAAAATTAAGAAAATTTTTAATTTTCTTCTTTTTGCCTTTTAGATTTTGGTTTTAATTTGTTTTTCCTGCCCAAATCCACTGGTTATCTGCCATCAATCTTCACCTAAGCTTGTTTCGTCAGTGTCGAGAGTTTTAGTGAAATTCATAGAGATTTTGCCCTAGGGTTTGATTTTTTCACTGGTCCTGTAGTGACTTTGGCTTTAGAGGTTGTCAAACTTTGGATCTCCCTGGTTTTGTTCAGTCCTCTTAGGAGTCGGGCCTTTCATAGAATCCACCCTTGTGAGAAACCTACCTTTGTGTCCTCTCTTTGCGAATCTCGAAAAAGTTTGTTGATTGAACTTTGAATTTTATTCTTGAGAAAAAGAACAAAAGATTTTGATTTTTGTTTTTGACTGGTTTTTGGTTCTGCATTAACTAGTCCTTAGTTACATTTTGACTGAGTAAAACATCCAGGAATCATCTTTAGTAGGCTTTTGCCTCGTTAGATTTACTTTTAGGTGAATTTTCTCTTAGATTTGCTTTTGAGTGAAATTGAGTTGATTTGATTGCCATAGATTTTTTAACTTTGATTTTTGTTAAAGTAAGTTTTACATGCTTTATTAATTAGGAAAAAGACAAAAAATATCTTTTGAAGGAAAGTTTGCTTTGGTAGCATTTGAGTCTTTGAAAGAAAAATGAATTTTCGTGAAGTGATTAGTGGTCGTGTGTTGTATGTTTTGGAAAAGATAAAGAGTTTGTTTCTTTGATTTTCATTGCCAATTATATCAATTTTGCATTCTCCAACTCTCTTAGCTAGGGAATTCATTGAAAAAGAAAATTAGTATAAATCATCCTAAGTGCATCTTTTTAGTGGATTTGAGTCGAGTCTACACACCATCAGTTTCATCTCCACTACCTTTTGTCTTAAAGAAAAGCCATAAAAATTAACGCTTAAAGTAAAATCAACTTAGTAACTTTTTATTTACTAGGGTTCTGAAACACCAATATAGATCAGGCTAGTGTCTTGGAGTAGGAGAGTAATCAACTCTCCAAGACAGTAAAACCAAACAAGTAGCTCATCTTGTGGTAGGATAAATCCAACTGTTTCATTTGTACTCTGGGAAAGCTCCTCTTAAAGGAGAAGCACGAGACCGTGTCCGAACCAGTGAGGGGATCAATCCTCCTTCATTGGGAAAGACGCCAGATACGCACGTACTACAAACGGTAAACCTCGGATTATTGTCGAGGAGCCTGGGGTCACTTGTCGGTAAACCTTGGATTATTGTCAAGGAGCCGGCAAGGGGATTGAGCTTGTTACTCTACCCTTGCGTGCTATCGGGTCGTAGACTGTTCCCCCAGGTGCATTTGTTGCTGTTGGTAACCTTAGTGACCATTATCTTTAGGATTCTACCGAGGTGACGGTGGAGGGAAGATCCCACTGTACCTACAGCAGACGTCGGCTAGACTCACTTGGATTTTCCGGGGGGTTCACTTCACTCGAGATGGTTAAAGTGGAGGAACTTGTGCCGGTCTATTCATTAAACAGGTTGCCGGGGTAACTGTTCCACCCACCACTTCTGTACTGAATTCGGCGATGTTGGGTTTCATCTCCAACTAGTGTTTTCGGTCCGGAAGGCTACTGTTTGTGTATGGTTTGACGCCCTAGATTCTTTAGGCGTGTGATTCAAATTTGTTTGGTTCTTTAGAGACTTTAGGTGGTTTGCTTTGAGATTTTACTTTGTTTGCGTGTGTAGTAGTTAAAAGTTTTTAACTGTGGCTGAATTACCGAGACAGTCCCGTAGACTTCAGGGCAAGTCTCCTGAGATTGTTACCGTGGCCGATTTGTTGAGGAAGTCCCATAGACTTCGGGGCGAACCTCCTGAAGAGGTTCCGGGTCATTACGAAGGTTTGAAAGTCCTTGTAACTCCTAGTGGCAGTAAAGTAGGTTCACCTGAAGAAGGAGAATCGTCGTTGGTAGTCCATCTAGATTACCAAGGTCTAGAAACAGGTTATAATCCCGAAGCTGTTGCAGTTTCCGAGCTTGCTGGTAGTTTTTCATCTACTAGTGATATAGGCGAAGAACCTGAAATATCTGAACCTGTTACTCCAACTTCTAGTGCACCTGATTCACCCAGGGTAGAAAGCGTTATCACTGAAAATCTTCCTGCTGGTTTGATAGCTATTGAAGAACTTGCTCCATAGGAAGAATTTGGCGTATCTATCCTTGAAGATCAACCTACTATTGATCTAAGGGAGCGTGAATCCATCTTTTACAGTCCTCCTAGAAGTACTACTTGGTACCTTTCGTTAACCAATTATTTAGACAACTCAGGGATAAGTTTTTCTCCACCTCGTACTCCTTTTCCACCTGGAGGTATTTATACTCCTGTAAATATGTCTGGTCAGTCGTCCCTGTTCACTCAATCTCCTGAATCTTTCTTGTATGGCGGTCCTTCTGTTCCCTCTGGGTATCAGTCACTTTCTGGTACTTTTGCGGGAGCATCTCCTCAACCCATTGAACATGGGTTATTAGCTGGAAACAATGGTAATAAACCGTTGGGTGTAGGAGACATTTACATGATGTCAGGTTCAGTTCCCGGTTCTCAACCTCAAGGTGGCCAATTACCGCCTGGGGGGCAGCCTCAATTAACGCCTGGGGGACAACCTCAAGGTACACAAGTTGCGTCTGGGGGGCAACCTCAAGGACAGTATGTACCCATAGTACAATACATTCCTTAAGGTCAACCCCAGCCTCAATATGTACCCCAAGGTCAACCTCAGTATCAATTTATAGCTCAAGGTCTATTGGGTCCCTATAATACTAGGGATTACCCCATTACTATTGTAGTTATACCCCCTATTTATATTGTTGTGCCCCTATTACCCCCATATTGTTATTTCTGTGCCCCATAGAATCCCTCTATTGTTATTTTTGTGGCTTTATATTATTATTGTTAGGTCGGCTGGATTATATTGTGACTCCTTAGACTCCTATATATAGAAAGGAGGTTTTGTCATTTGTATCATCCAAGAATTGTTCATTTATGTAATGTAAAGGAGGTTGCCCCCTCGAAGAGGCTGAATTCTAAGGCGTGGATCTCTCTTTTCTATCTTTTTGTGAGCTGGTTTCATAACATTTGGTATCAGAGCTTTGGATTCTAGGGTTTCGCTGCTCCAAACAGGTCATCGTGGAATTTTCGCTATAACTTTGTTTCTGTGATGTTTCCGAAGACGCAAAAAAAACCCATTTGAGAAGAATTGGCGCTGAATCTTGGGTCCGAATTTCAGATCTTTTCGCGCGATATGTTCGGAGATATGATCTGAGGAAGTTGGCCTTTTTGCAGACTCCTGAATTACATTCAAAATAGGTGACCTGGGGAAAATCATCATATCTCTCTCTCTGAGGATCGGATTGAAATTTCGTAAAAAGGTACAGAAAGAGGACGGACTGTAGGTTCTTGTTTGTGTGTTTTAGATTCAAAGGTTGAAACAAGGACTCGTGGCACGTCGTACAAGTTCGCTCTACTGAACCAGTATAAAAGAAAGTCACTGTGGGAGATTTCACATAACTCTTCCTTGGAGAATCCAATTTGTCTCAGACTTGCGGCATTGGAAAGAGGACACAGAAGGCTACTATAGGTAGCAATTTCAGAATTGGATGATCTGAGATTACAGAGATACATCAGATGCAATATCAGGCTTCTATAAAGTGAAAAAAAAGATGTGTAGTTCTTTTTTAATTTTTGTGTAAGATTGGTTTAACGGAATTCAAAGGGCATAGTAAAGCATTATTATCGGTAACTGATGCCCCGAGGAAAGAAAATGCAAACACCTAGTAAGGAACCTGAAAGCTCTAGCATGACTCATGAAGAAGAGGAAGAAATGCTACATGATATATCAAAATTACAAGAACAAGTGCAACAAATGTCACGCTCAGAAAAGCTAACAGAAGCTAAGGTAAATGGCGTGGAATCTAAGATAAAGGGTATGGAAGCTAAGATGGAGGATTCGATGGCAAATTTGAAGATAGATTTGAAGACAGACATGGAAGAATTGAAGAAGTTGCTACAAGAAAGGGTCACTAATGGTGAAAAGGTAGTAAAGGAAACTCATGATGAGAACAAAAGAAATGTTAATCATGATTCCATAGACTCTAATGTTGGATCGAAGACTCACCATGTTCCAAAAATCGATATGAGGAAGTTTGATGGCAAGGATTCCGCCACATGGATATTACAGATGGAGCAATTCTTCGATCTCAATAATGTGCAAAACACACAAAAGGTACGTATGGAAACTTTATATTTGGAACCAAATCAGTTTGTATGGTATCAATGGCTTTGTTCTCGTAAACAATTTATCACTTGGGCAATTTTTACGGAAGAATTGATAGCACATTATGAGGATACAAAAAGCAACACTTTTTTTAGCCAATTGATAAGTCTCAAACAAAAGGGTTCAATAATGGAGCACATTGAGGAGTTCCAAAAATTGAACATAAGGGTAAAAGATATTCCAGAGGAGCATAGGATTGATGTGTTCATAGGGTCTTTAAAGGATAATATCCAACATGATGTGCGCCTTTGGGAACCTGATTCATTAGAGAAGGCATTCAGGTTAGCAAGAAAAATGGAAAGCAAAATTATGGCAACTAGGAAGCATACCATTCACAACTATAAAGACGGAAGTGTTGTTGCCCATAGTCTTCCACAACCTACAAGGTTGACACCACAACAATTGGAAGAAAAAAGAGCAAAAGGGCTTTGTTACAATTGTGATAGCAAATACACAAAAGGTCATAAGTGTGCTGAGAAGAAATTATTCTACATAGATTGTGAAGAGGAAGAAGAAAAGGAGCAAGAAAGGTCAAAAGAAGAGGATATATTCCAGGAACAAAGCCTAGATGAAGAACAAATAAATCCGACCATATCTTGTAATGCATTGGCGGGAATTACCACTCCTCAAACCATCAAGATAGAAGGACAAATCAAGAAGAAAAAGGTAATAGTGTTGATTGATTCAGGAAGCACCCACAATTTTATTCATTGTAAGGTAGCAAAAGAATTGAATTGCTTCCTATATCCAGCACCAGAGTGTCAAGTGATGATTGCAAATGGAGGAACAATAAATTGTTCTGGAAAGTGCCATAATATCAAGCTATCCATGGGAGAATATGTATTGACTAGCCCAATGCTTTCCATTCCAATGGGAGGTGCTGATGTTGTACTAGGAGTCCAATGGCTACAATCCTTGGGTACAATAGCTTTTAATTTTCAAGAACTTTTCATGAAATTTTCTGTGGAAGGAAAGGAAGTTGAATTAAGGGGTATTGCAGGGAAACCAGGAAAGATAATCAGCTCTAATGGCATGACAAAGCTTCTAAAAAAGGAGCAAAGAGGTGTAATTGCACAATTATGTTCGCTAGATGTTTCCACATTGGAATCATCTATTTCTCCAGATCTCCAAAAAGTCCTGGACAATCATTCCAAGGTATTTGAGACTCCCAAAGGTCTCCCACCTATGCGTGATCATGATCATGCTATTCATCTGATTCCAGGAAGTGTTCCTCCAAACATCAGGCCGTACAGATATCCATATGTCCAAAAAAGTGAAATTGAACGTATGGTTGCAGAAATGCTAGAGGCTGGTATAATTCAACCAAGTCAAAGTTCTTTCTCAGCTCCAGTAGTATTGGTGCACAAGAAGGATGGATCATGGCGCATGTGTCCAGATTATAGGGAGCTCAACAAGCTCACTATTAAAGATAAGTTCCCCATTCCTGTTATTGATGAATTACTGGATGAATTGCATGGATCAATTTACTTCACCAAGTTGGATCTTCGTTCGGGATATCATCAAATTAGAATGAAGATTGAAGACATTCCGAAAACGGCATTTAGAACTCATGAGGGTCATTATGAATTTTTGGTCATGCCTTTTGGCCTTACCAATGCACCTTCAACATTTCAAGGTTTGATGAATTCAATTTTCAAACCATTCCTTAGAAAATTTGTGTTAGTATTTTTTGATGATATACTAATCTACAGCAAGTCTTGGAAGGATCATGTTGAACATGTTGACAGGGTGTTACAACTATTGGAGGAGAAACAATTATATGCAAAAAGATCCAAATGTTTCTTTGGAGTCCAGGAGGTGGAATATTTGGGTCATATTGTATCTCATGAAGGAGTTAAGGTAGACCCTAGCAAAATTAAAGCCATTAAGGAATGGAAAATCCCCACATCCATAAAGCATCTGCGAGGATTTCTTGGGTTGACAGGGTATTATCGCAAGTTTGTTAAGAATTATGGGAGAATAGCAGCACCTCTAACAACATTATTGAAGAAAGATTCATTTTCATGGACTTCGGAAGCAACAAAGGCCTTTGAACATCTTAAAGAGGCAATGTGCCAAGCACCGGTCTTAGCTACGCCGGACTTCACAAAAACCTTTATTGTGGAATGTGATGCTTCAGGAATGGAATTGGTGCTGTTCTAATGCAAGATGAAAGACCCATTGCTTTTGAAAGTCGTCCAATCAAGGGAAAGTTTTTAAGCAAAGCTATTTATGAGAAGGAAATGTTGGCAATACTCCATGCACTTAAGAAATGGCGACCCTACCTAATGGGAAGACACTTCAAGGTAAAAACGGATCATGATAGCCTTAAATACTTTTTAGAAAAAGATTATCCTCTGAAGAGCAACAAAAGTGGGTCACAAAGATGTTGGGTTATGACTTTGAAATCATCTACAAAAAAGGGAAGCAAAATGTGGTGGCAGATGCACTCTCAAGAAAGGATGAGGATGTGGAAGCATTGTTGTGTGCCATTTCTATTATCCAACCAGATTGGATAAACGAAGCAAGGGAGGAATGGAAGAACGACGAAGAAGTGTGGGCACTTATTCAAAAGCTACAACAAGATTCCAGTACTTCTGATACATTTAGCTGGCAAAATGATTCGTTATGGTACAAAGATCGCTTATACCTCTGTAAGAATTCCCAGCTAAAACAAAAGATTCTTATGGAATTGCACACTTCTCCCTTAGGAGGGCACTCAGGATTTTTAAAAACTTACCACAGGGTTAAGAAGGAATTTTTTTGGGATGGCCTTAAATCAGATATTCAAAAGTTTGTGGCGGAATGTTTGGTTTGCCAGCAAAATAAAGTTGAAACAATTAAGACACCAGGTCTATTACAACCTTTATCCATTCCAAGCCAACGTTGGGAGGAGGTTTCAATGGATTTTATCACAGGTTTACCCAAGTCTGAGGGAAAGAGTGTCATCATGGTGGTAGTTGACAGACTTACCAAGTATGCACACTTTTGTGCATTATCACATCCATTTAAAGCCAGTACAGTTTCTACTGCATTTATGGAAACAGTTCAAAAGCTACATGGAAACCCAAAGATTATTGTAAGTGACAGAGATCCCATTTTCACTGGAAATTTTTGGACAGAATTATTTTCTTGTCTTGGTACTCAGTTAGCTCATAGCTCATCTTATCATCCTCAATCTGATGGGCAAACTGAGATAGTAAACAAATGTTTGGAAGGATATCTTCGTTGCTTTGTATCTGATAAACAAACACAATGGGTCAAATGGTTGCCTCTGGCTGAATGGTGGTATAACACTTCCTTCCATACAGCAACAAAAATGACCCCATTTATGGCACTTTATGGGTATCAACCACCATCCATCACATCATATTTAAGAGAAAATTCTAAGGTTCAGGCAGTGGAACATCACATCGAACATCAACAACAAGTCCTCCAACTCTTAAAGGATAACCTCGTGTTGGCACAAAATAGAATGAAACAACAGGCAGATCAACATCGCAGTGAAAGAAGTTTTGATGTAGGTGATTGGGTATTCCTACGGCTACAACCATATAAGCAAATGTCCCTAAAGCAAGCTAAGAAGGATAATAAATTATCACCAAAGTATTATGGTCCGTACAAGGTGTTGGAAAAGATTGGTACTATGGCATACAAATTGGAGCTTCCTGCAGCTTCTCGATTGCACCCAGTTTTCCATGTTTCATGTTTAAAGAAGGTTATAGGTGACAAGCTCCCAATTCAAACAATATTGCCAGAACTTGACGAGGAAGGAAAAATTATATTGGAACCGGAAGCAATCACAGAAACAAGAACTCGACAGCTACGAAATCGATCAATTTCAGAGTATCTTATCAAGTGGAAGAACTTATCCGCTGAAGATTCCACATGGGAAGATGAGAATTTTATGCAGAAGTATCCAGAACTGCTCAAGCGTTGAGGACAACACTTTTTTGAAGGAGAGGGGCATGTTGGGTCCCTATAATACTAGGGATTACCCCATTACTATTGTAGTTATACCCCCTATTTATATTGTTGTGCCCCTATTACCCCCATATTGTTATTTCTGTGCCCCATAGAATCCCTCTATTGTAATTTTTGTGGCTTTATATTATTATTGTTAGGTCGGCTGGATTATATTGTGACTCCTTAGACTCCTATATATAGAAAGGAGGTTTTGTCATTTGTATCATCCAAGAATTGTTCATTTATGTAATGTAAAGGAGGTTGCCCCCTCGAAGAGGCTGAATTCTAAGGCGTGGATCTCTCTTTTCTATCTTTTTGTGAACTGGTTTCATAACAAGGTCAACCCCAGTATCAGTATTTACCTCAAGGGTATCAACCTCAAGGTCAATACTCGAGTCAAGTTTATCAACCACCTCAAGGTCAATCATATGTTCAAGGTACGGGAACTGTGCCTTTCAGTTATCAATCCTACCCTCAATCCGGTTATGGATCTCAATATCCTCAACCTGTCATGGGTCAATACCCCAGAATGAACATAGTGTGGGATCCATCGCAAGTTCAAAAGATATTGCAGCCAAGCGTACAGTTTTCATCTCAAGCTGGACAACCCTTAGTTGCTGGTCCATCCCAGCAACCTGTCCAGTCTAATGTTCAAACTTCTGTACCTTCGGTAGTTACTCAGTCGCCAATTGCACCTAATACTCCATCTCAAATGACTGCTGCAACTACCGCAACATCTGTTCCTTCCACCACACTTGCTTCTGGAGTATCGACAGCTCCAGTTTCTACTGTCTCTGCAACTAATCCTCAAACATCTTTACCATTGTCTGGATCTACGATTCAAACTACGGTTCATATGCCTGTAGGACAACCTGGTTTAAGTACGGTTGTCACTAGTCAACCACAATTCACTTATCAACCGTACCAGGGATAGTACCAATACGGGCCTGCTGTCCAACAGCCAGTTTACCAGTATCAACCGTATCCTGGGTACACTTATCAACAACCTCAGCAACCCCAGTATGGTCCGGTTAATCCTGGTTTTCCAGGAGGATATAATATCCCGAATGCGATTCCTATTCCAAGTTATCCTAGATATCCTCCTCCTGGGACTGGTCTTGTGACCCAGAGTTTTAGGGATCCTAATCGACAGTTACCGTTTATCGCAACTTTGGATTTACCAGACTTGTCGCACCTAACGAACGATCCAATAAATTATCTTCTGTTCTGGCCGCCAATGCCAAATAAGTTGCCCAGTGACATACCCATGTTCGAAGGTAAGTCTGGAGAGGATCCGTCAAATCATGTGATGACTTACCACCTCTGGTGTGCTTCAAATTCCATCTCGGATGATTCGATCCGCTTACGTCTTTTCCAGCGTACGCTCATTGGTCTCGCGGCCAAGTGGTACATTGAGTTACCACGGGCCTCTTTTTACAATTTTAGTGAGTTAGCTACCTCGTTCCTAACTCATTTTCAGTTGCCGGTCAGATATGACAATGGCACAGAGCTACTAACTTCCTAAAGCAGTCAACGTCCACTTATATTTCTGATCTTATACATGAATGGAGACGTCGACGGCGATTAGTGAAAGTTTTTATCCCGGACCAAATCTTAGCTGAATGGTTTGTTAAATCATTATTACCGAAGATTACTGAAGACGTAGCTAAGGCCGGAGTAGTTACTGAGGAGCAAGTAATTGCTCAAGCGCAGTACCTTGACTTAGTTTACACTCAGTCAGGTACGTTACACGAAAAGATCCCAGATCTTCCAAAGTCAAATCAAATCGCTGCTGCTCCTTCGGGATCTCATGCTGCTGATGGCATGATTGGTACGGTAAATACTAAAAGCAAGAAGAAGTCTTCAAAGAATTCTTCGCCCATTATAACCTTACCAGATTCCCCGACAGGAGAATCTTCTCCTGAAATTTCCGCTGATATTCACGCTGTAGAGTCATCTACGGCTAAATCAAAAAACGGTGGGAAGAAGAAAGGTAAGAAGAAGAGTAAAGCAGACAAGACTCCAAAGGAGAAAACAGAAAAGTCGGAAACCAATGACGAAAAGCGCAAACCTCGATATCCTTGTCTTATTTGTGAAGAGGATCATTTTACAAGAGATTGCCCTCATCGGGCCGAGGTTGTGAAAATCGTCAAAGGTTCCTCAACTCCTGCTGTTTTGAAAGATCCATTTCCAAAGCAGGAGAGTAAGATGATAGGTTCTTCCTCGGGTGCCACTGAAGAACCCATATTGATGATGTCTCATGTAAGGATTGCGACTCGATCGCAAGATTATGGTAGTAAAAGTCCTGTTGATGGATCGAAAGAAGCAGAATCTTCTCATTCAAATCCATCAACCTCAGCTCCCAGTTCCGATCCACTACACATCGAGAAACCTAACCCTGACTTAGTAATAAAACCGCCCGCCAAGGGTGTACTTCGAAGGTCTGCTTTCAATCCACATGCGAGAGCGGCCCAGAATTACAACATTGTGAGGATTTAGATGTTTCACCCTCAGCGATGTCGGCTTTAGAAGTGCTGCAATCGTGCCCAGCATAGCGAAAATTACTTTTGTCGGCTATAGGAGCTGTTGATGTTCAGGACCCAAACATAATAATCTTTGATCTAGAAAATAGTACACCGTGTTTGCCTCATCAGATGGCTTTCCAGATCCCAGTGATAGTCAAAAACAGGCCTATTCATCGGACTGTAATTGATGAGGGAGATTCCATGTGTATTATGTCGATACAGTGCTGGAGATCGCTTGGTTCTCCTTCACTAAATCAATCCCCGACAATTCTTAAGGCCTTTGATGGCCGTGGGTTCCATCCGTTTGGCATTCTACAGGATTTGCCTATAGGGGTTGAAGGAAAAACCATTAGTCTAGATGTGGAGGTGGTTGATGCCCCTCTAGACTACAACCTTCTTTTGGGTCGAAGTTGGTCTTACGCTATGACAGCGGTCGTTTCATCGGTCTTCAGAGTAATAAACTTTCCACATAATGGCAAGATCGTAACCATAGACCAGATGGCTTACTTTTCATCTGACCCAGCCTCTTCAGAGAGTATCCAGCATGTCGGTAAAACGACTATCCCTTATAAGGATTTTGGCGTAGGATTAGTTAAAGATGCCAGTTTACTGGGAACTTTTCCTTTTCCTCCACTCAACGCCGTGTCTTCATTTGCATCTATTCATATGATTACTTCAGACACTATTATTTATGACGATCCTTGGATCGTTCCTTCTGGATCTGAGATAGACTCATTTGGTGATGCAATGCCTTTGAGTCCATATGAAATAGCCTATGAAGCCGTGCAGTATTTTACCGACCCAAGTTCAACCAAAATCGACCAAATGAATGTGGTCCGTGAGGAATCCCTTTTCGCGTCAACCTCGGAGTTAATAACGTTTCCCGAAGTTGTGTCATCTGACGAACAACTTTGTGAAGTCCTGTGTGTAGACGATTTACCATGGGAAGATCTCCATCATAGATCTTCGTTTTTACCTGAGGATGATCGTTTTGAAAACGATTTCTCATCAATCTTTACAGCTGAATATGTCAAAGACGCTCAGAGTCCAATGAAACATCCTGATTCAGAGCTGAATTTGGGAAACATTTCTCGCACTATTCCCATTGACATTTCAGTGAAGCTCGGAATTGTTGAACACATTCATATAGGTGCCTCGTGTTCAGATGACGAAATTCAAACATACAAGGCCCTATTTCAAGAATTCCGTGACGTGTTTGCCTAGTCTTACGAGGAAATGCCAGGAATTGATCCCGCCATTGTTGTCCATGAAATCAAGACTTACCCGGACGCTAAACCCGTCCGGCAACGTCTGCGTCAGATTCACCCACGAAAAGCAGCTGCGATTAAAGCAGAAGTTGAGAAGCTGTTGAAAGCAGGTTTCATTTATCCAATCCCATTAACGGATTGGGTATCGAATATTGTTCCGGTTAACAAAAAACAGGGAACAATAAGAATATGTATCGACTATAGGGATATCAATCGTGCTTGTCCCAAGGACAACTATCCAACACCCTATATCGATCAAATAATTGATGATTGTGCCGGCAGTGAAATATTTTCCTTTATGGATGGTTTTTCCGGTTACAACCAAATCAATATTCTACCTGCCGATCAACCAAAAACGGCTTTCATTTGTCCATGGGGGACATTTGCTTATTGCAAATTACCTTTTGGGCTTAAGAATGCCGGAGCCACTTTTCAAAGGGCGATGTCTTATGCATTTCATGACATCAAGCACATTGTGCAACCGTATCTCGATGATTTGCCCGCTCACTCCTTACATCGAGCTGATCACCTTGTCCATTTACGAGCAATTTTTATGAGGTGTAGGCATTATCGTATACGGTTGAACCCACACAAATGTGTCTTCTGCATAGAAGTAGGACGATTGCTGGGATTTGTAGTTTCAAAAGCCGGCATTCGCGTCAATACCTCGAAGGTAGAAGCTATCATCAAATTACCTCCTCCTTCGAGTTTGCGCCAACTCCAAAGTTTGCAGGGGAAAGCAAACTTTTTACGCCGATTCATTCCTAAATACGCCGAGGTTACCAAGGGTTTTACCCGGTTGTTGAAACAAAATGCTCAATTCTCTTGGGATGAGATAGCTCAGAAATCTTTTGATGCGCTAAAGCACGCGTTGACCCATGCATCGTTGCTGCATCCTCCCAACTACAACCAGGATTACTTTTTGTACCTCGCCACCGCTCATTCCACCATTGGGATGGTCTTAGTCCAGGAAGATGAATTCGGAATGGAACATGTGATCTATTATCTTAGTCGGATGTTAAATCCCACTGAGCTCAAATATTCACATGTGGAGAAATTGGCCTTGGCAACTGTTCAAGCTGTCCAACGTTTTCGTCACTACATTCTTCTCCGTAAAACTACAGTCTTTTCGGATTGCAACCCTATGATCTACATTTTGACTAAACAATTGCTAGGGGGCAAGTACTCTAAATGGATCGTTATCCTGCAGGAGTTCGACTTGGAATTTGAAAAGTCTAAGTCTAAGAAATCTTTAGTTTTTGCAGAATTGATGTGTGATTTCCCGCGTGCTGACACGGAAACTGTGGCAGAGGAACCCCTTGCGGATGAATCTTTGTTTCTCATCAGCACTTTAGATCCGTGGTATGGGGATATAATTGTCTATCTCCAAACCCAATCCTTTCGGCCCGAAGTTTCAAAGTCGGAACGTCGGAAAATTCGATTCCAGTCCCAACAGTATAAAATTATTGGAGATACTCTTTATTGCCGTGGGACGGACTTGGTTTTTCGTCGTTGCTTAACTCATGAGGAAGCTGAAAGGGTTTTGAATGACTGTCATTCTGGAGCGTGTGGCGGTCATATGTCTGGGTATGCCACAGCTCAGAAGCTGTTGCGTGCTGGCTACTTCTGGCTGTCCATGTTTAAAGATTGTATTATTGTGGTCCGGAAATGCCACAACTGTCAAGTGTTTGATCACAAGATGCGCGCACCACCTGCTCCTCTCCACCCTATAATTGCCGTTGGACCTTTTTCTAAATGGGGTATCGATTTTATTACATGTAACCCTCACTCGGCCGGGGGGCATGCGTATATCATCCTTGCGGTTGACTATTTTACTAAGTGGGCTGAGGCGATGCCTACATTCGAGGCAAACGGCAAGACAGCTGCGATTTTCGTATTTTATCATATTATTTCTAGGTTTGGTGTCCCACAAGTGATAATCACTGACCATGGGCGCCATTTTCGAAACATTATGATGACAGAACTTACAGGCCAGCTTGGTTTGCGTCACGATAGCTCAACTCCTTATTATGCACAAGCCAATGGCCTGGTTGAGTCTATCAACAAAGTTTTAGTTATCATGATCCGACGAATCATTGGTATTCATCGGTCGAATTGGCACAACATGTTATTTTCCGCGCTTTGGGCGTACCAAACCTCAGTGAAAACATCAACAAGGTTCACTCCTTTCCAACTAGTTTATGGTTTGGAAGCAGTGCTGCCCATTGAATGCGAAATCCCGTCACTTCAAATGGCTGTCGAATTACTTCCAGCTACTTCCGAAGAGGAGAAGCGTCTATTATACTTAGCTCAATTAGATGAGACTCGACGTGACGTTGCATTGGCAATCGAGACTCACGCAAAATGGATGAAAGCTCAGTATGATCGTAACGTGACCCCTCGAAATTTTTCGGAAGGAGACCTAGTGCTATTATATGATCAAGCTAATGATAAATTAGGTGTTGGAAAATTCGTTCCTATGTGGCATGGGCCCTACATTGTCAAGCGAAAGCTAGCAAAAGGAGCCTATGAGCTAGTAGATTTTGATGGGGACTCTTTGGGTAAGCCCAGAAATGGACTTTACTTAAAGAGGTATTATGCTTAAATGATGGGTATGGAGATTTAGTTAGGTTAGTTTTTCTTTCTAGCTGGTGTGTTTGTTAGTATAGACAGTGTGCTTAGCTTAGAGAGTGTGTTTTTCGTCGTTATTCTGGCTTATCTTGGTTTTACTTTTGATATTGCAGATGTCGACGCCTCTCCAATCATACATTGGATTCGCTGATGGTGCTTGTCGTAGTACACGGAATATCTCTTCCGCAGCTTGGGTCATCTATTCGCCCTCTGACGAGTTAGTTTCTATGCATGGGGTGAGCCTCGGTCAAACAACAAACAACATTGCAGAATACAGTGCAGTGATTGAGTTATTGTCTGAATCTATTTCATTTGGGATTCGGAGTTTGATAGTGAGGTTAGATTCTGAACTCGTTGTATTACAGCTTAATAGAGTATATGCCATTAGAAATCCAGTGTTATTAAGGTTATTTTTGAGAGTGCGCCTCTTGGAACGTGAATTTGATTACATTGAATATCAGCATATTCCAAGGTCATTAAATACATTAGCAGATGCAATTTCTTCTCGAATGTTAGACAGACATTTGCGATAATCATACATGTAAATTTAAAAACATTTCATCTACATGTTTAACAAGATAAGCCGGTAATAATGATATATATAGATAGGAGTGTGTCAAAATATACATCGTCTTCGATCATAGGTTGAAAAACACCTTATGATCGGTAAAAATGATAAGTACAAAAAAACAAAATTTCACATGTGTCTACAAAAAGTGACTAGCCAATCACTGGTGGTGCTCTCTATACGACACCACTGCACGCGCTACCCTACACAGGAACCTCCTGAAAGGTCCTGGGACTGCGACCACATAGCGCTGAAGTCGGATAGGAATATCGTCTATAGTCGTCTCTGGTATGTCCGCCGTAAGATGCTTTAGGTCCTGTTCCAACTCGGCTAAGGTCTCTGCGGCCGCATCCTGTGGGGCCGGTGCTGGTGCAACTGGTACTCTTCTCTCGAAAGGCCGGAGATTGGCCGGACGCTGTGGACCTACATCTGCATTTTGAAAATTGTCACTATCAATTTTGAGACGATATAGAAAACAAAAAATATATATATAGATAATTTAAAAACTTGTGAAAAATGAAGTACCTCTGTCGTCCCATTGTTCTCCCTGTGGAAGAACCATGTCCGGATCACCGCGAAAATCCACTCCGGCATAAGGAAAATCCTGGATCGCAAAGACCTGGTCCTCCAACCAATGAAAGTAACCCGCAGGAAATCGGACAACTCCCGCTCCCTCATCAGGATGTCGGGCCATCGCCGCAACCCATCGCATCAACTTTGGCTCCCGAGGAGGCCCAACTGCAACGGTGAGATGCTGTGGGATTAGCATCGGAACTCTCTCTAGGGTAAAGCTCACAACTAAAGGCCCATACCCAAAGGTCTTTAATTGCCCGTTCTTTGCCCCAGTCAGTTGGCCCTTCATATTGGCCAACATAGCGTCGCACCAGTTGAAAATGGTGCCTCGGAAGCAATCAATCGCCATCCGCATTTGGGACCCGGTGGCAATGTGCAAAGCGGCTGCGCCGCAGAGTCTGGTAACTGTAAAGGCAATTACCATAAGTTCAGGTCGGGATATGTATTTAATTTCTATCCCCTTCTCCTGGTGCTGATTATTGCACCACTCTAGCTGGAGACTAGCGAGGGATTGGCCACCCGGCCTAGTCCCGAACAGAGACAGTTGCTCGCCCCTATTAGGCAAACCAGTGAGAAAATATATGTCTGAGGGCTCTATCTCGAGCTGGTGCCCTCCGATGTAAAAACATTGATCCTGAACATTCCACCTTTCAACCAGCCACTCTAAGAATCGCACCTGGGCCCTCATGCCAGGTATGGCCCAGTATTTGTAGAGACCGCATGCTTTCAAAGCATCAATGGAAGGTTGATGATCTATTGCGGCCAAATCAATATCTTCGTGTTCTCTTTCGCGCCAATCAAGCATGGTGGGCAATCTACACACCAGAAAACATCCATTAAAATTCACTAAATCAAAAATTAATGGTCCAAATTTGAGATTTGGGGGTTTAAAAATGCTTTGCGCGGAGTACGCACCCCGCGTTCAGAAACAGAGCGTGGGTACGCAGCTGCTCTGAAGGTAGGTTGCGTACACCCGCCATTTTCCCAATGGAGAAAATGTCGGGGTACGCAGGTCACCCATGGGGCACCTACGTACCCCGAAAAGCGGATCTTGAAACCCTTAAGCCCCCAAAAAATAAAACTAGGGCCTAAAATGAAATTCTAAACGGATGAAAACAAAGAGGAGGATGTTGTGAAATACTTGAAAGAGAGGGTGCTCGATTCCGACGGTCGGATTCTCCGCAAAGTCCACGGGAAGTTTCTTGCCAAAAGCCCTTTTCTCTCCCTCAACAGTAAAATGGTAAAAATGACATGGTAAAAGGTCTTTTTATAGGTTTTTTTGGATAAATGAATGCTAAGTTTGTTTATTTTTCACCATGGAAAGATATTTTTCAATGTATTTTTGCCTATCTTAAACAGGTATGAGTAATGTGTCGTTTTTGTGCAGGACAAAAGGACTTTCAGGGAAAATTATCATTTTTCACGAACCAAAACATCAGAGTCATCTTTTAAGCCCTTTTCTGACTCCTAAAACATGAAAAGATTGCCGAGCGTTTCTTTTACACTCGTTAAAACGGAATTAAAAGATGGTCCCCTTATAGCCCTTTTCTGACTGTAAAAACAGGAAAAGATTGCCAGATTTTTGTCGTTTCAAATTCGATATTGGAAATAAAACGACGTGTCCTTGATCGCTTTTTACTTTTCAGGTCAGAGGCACTAATCATGAAAGTACTCCTTGGTCGCAAGATCAAGCGGTTCTCTCAAGTATTATTTTATACTTTTTCGGGCTTGGGAGACACAACTTTACGAAAAAGTTCAACCTGGAGTCTTCTTAAGTTTTTTCAGACTCTCTAAAAATGAAAAACGTCGAGTTTCTCCTATACTGGACTCGTTAAAATTTCACAGTAAAGGACCTGTTCGATTACAAACAGGAACGCACCACTCCTTCTTAGGGTTCGAATCAAAACTATGTTGGACTCATCCGAAGGATGAGCTTATAATCAAGCATATGTTATCCTCCTCAAGCTTGTAAAAAATAAAGAGGTACTTGCCAGAAATGGTGGGGGAAAAGAGGGAAAAATGAGCCCATTTGTCATCCTTTGTCTTAGAAGAAGCCTTATTACCACTCTTGAACACGACACTTTGCATTCACCTGGGTTGGGAAATCCTTTGCCTCATAGTTGATCAAACCACATTGAAAGTCTTCAGCCGGGTATTAACTTTGGGTCAAATGTCACCAAGCCATCTGTCGTGTCGTTACGTGTTCAAGAGGTCTTTGCATATAAACCATTCATCCGCAAAATACCCGTCATCCATCTTGACCATCCCTGAGTCAGTCCTTACAGCTACATTTCTTCAACTTGATCTATGATTTCATGTTGTGGGCTTGCCTGCAACAGGTCGCTTTCTATCGACATCAGAACATTATCTAGAAAGATGACCTAGGAATCGTCAGTACCTTGAAGTCTGCATGCATCAATGGCAGGTTTCTCGCCTTTGACGATGGTTTACATCATTGACTTTCGATCGAAGGATTCCGTGAAATGTTCGACATCAACTCATTCATTCACATCTCATGGATTGTACTGGGTACTTTGAGAACCATTGACATCATTGGTGGTCTCTCTCACGCTTGTTAACAGTTTGCATCATTGACTGGTAATCAAGTGGTTTCTACCATGTTCGACATCAACTCATTTATTCGCATGGATAGAATCGTACCTGTTCGGGAAGTAGAAATGAAGACCCTGGATCTAGTTTCCACCATCCAGGCCGCGAGGAGTTTTGTATTCATTATATAGTAGACCAACTATAAACAGATGGCTGCGTCCATACTGTGTCTACAAAAAGTCTATGATTATGATGTACTGCAAAATCATTCCTGTATCAGAGCAGTAGATAATCAATTAGTTAAAGTTTTCAATCTGAGTATGGGAATGCCTACCTCAGCGATGATATGATCTTATATATGTATTTTGTGTTGAATACTTGCAGGTTCCGACTGGGCTCTCCACAAGATAATCCTTGAAATGATAAAGTACTTCACCCTTCCTAGATGATATGAAACCCTTATCTACTACAGGCTTCACACTTTAGGGGGCAATCTGTTACACTAAAATTTGTCACCATGACTATTTGTAGTTAGTATGGCTCCATCAACTGTCATACTATCCTCCTTGGCAAGCCTCATACCTCTGCTCTCCATGTCAAACTCCAAGAAAGAGAGAAAGTCATTAAAAATCTATATATCTCTGGGTACGCAGTTTCTCTTAGCCTTACCTGCGTGTACGCACCCCAAGTTCACAATACCTGCGTACTTGTACGCTCTGTCTGTAAAGCAATGGATGCGTACTCCTATAAAGGTCAAAAGGCGCAAGTTTCACTGCAAAAAAGTTACTTGTGGTCATTTCTAGAGCATTCTAGAAGCTTGTTTGACGTGTATGGAGCGCCTCCAGATGGTTCATGTATCCCTATCAAAGAGGAACTTATCCCATCAAGAGGGGAGCTATCCCATCCAAAGAGGGGCTTATCCCATTGATGGTGGACCTGAATAACTTCCTCTAGAGCACTATAAATACAGGCATTGGGCCATAGGGAGGGGAGGTTGAAAGCTGAACATTCCTAAGAGTAGATGCTGCTGGAATTAGGACTCCCTTGTGAAGCTTGAGAGGAGAGATTCCCATCCTTTCCTAGCCTTATTTGAGAGTGGGTGAGCTGATCAAAGTAAAGGAAAACTCTTGCTGGACCCTAGGAGGGACCTGCACAACACCAAGGCTCAGGTTGTAATGGTTTCTTTTGTTTCCACTTAATACAAATGAACTCATTTTTCTCAACAGATTGTTATTCATGATTTGTTTCATATACTCCTTGGTCTGTATGATGAATATGTATTGTTTTATGAGTTTATCAGGTGCTATTTAATCTTTTGGCTTGTTAGTGAATGCAGGTTTCGAAGAGAAGGAGGAGCTCATCCGGATCGGTGAGGCAGGACTACTACAAAGCGTTGGACTAAAGGTATGTTAAAATCACCTGATTACTTGTATTCTCGATGCATGTTTAGAGAAAGGTAGTGTTTATTTGTCTTGTTTGTCACTAGAAAGCCCTTGCTTCTAGGGAGGTCGGTTTTGTCCGCATTATCGACTCTTTCCGCATGACACATAGGTTTCACACCCTATGAGCTAGTCTATGGGAAGAAGGCTTTGTTGTCCATAGAATTTGAATATAACACATTAAGGATGGCAGCTCAGCTGGACCTAGATCTTAGCCATGCACAAGAGGAAAGATTGCTTCAGCTAAATGGATTGGATGAACAGAGAATCCAGGCCCTTCTCCACTCAGAGGTAGTCCAACTTCAAAGGAAAATATGGCATGACAGACACCTCAAATAAAAACAATTCCAGCAAGGAGATCGGGTGCTGCTGTATGGTTCGAGATGCAAAGATTTCAAGGGAAAAGTGAGGACAAGATGGCTGGGACCATATACAGTAGAAAAATGGAATGACAATGGTTCAGTCCTTGTCCGGACCATTAATGAAGAAGCCATCCCCATGCTCGTCAATGGGCATAGATTGAAGATCTACAGGAAGCCCCTTTCCAAGCAAAAGTTCATTGAGAATCTGGGTAAATCAATGTTGGTAGTGGAGCAGGTCCCTGTCTCCACTCCACCCACACCCTGAGAAAACAACAACAACAACAAAAAAACCTAACTTCTTTTGGATGAATTGCAGGTTGCAGGAGGGTCACACAAGAAAAGGACATGGCCAGGCTACATACACCCTTCATAGTCCATCCCTCCATTGTTGTTATCCTTTCTCAAGCCTTGGTCTCATTTGTTCTGAAAATTTCGCATCCTATAGGAAACTTTGTGTATTCTACGGGAGGATCCTGCAGAAACTACAGAAAGGCCAAAATCAATTTCAGAGAAGGACCCGAGGGTTGGAAATTTGTCTAGAAGGCCTATGAGCCTCCCTGCCACCATCCATCCACCTAACTCTCCATTTCATCCCTGCACACCCACATTTCCACTCGTTTTTCTTTCCCTGCATAAACAAATACAGAAATTATGTTTCTTTCATTCTGTAAACACAAAAAAAAAATGATGACAAATAAAGCAGTAGCATTCTTACTTATTCCTACCTGATACCTTTTAGCTACTATTTCTTTTCATTCGAGACCTTTTTCAGCAGTTTTTTTTAGCCCTGCTCAAGGATCAACCTGAATTTCAAAAGGAGAAGCAGCTACAGGAAATCCTGCAGGATCCCTGTAGCAGCTGATCCCTTTGAAAAACATATTCCAGAGACAAGGTCAGCAGCGAAGATGCATGCAACATACAAGGAGCAGAGCTTAAGTGAACCATCATCAGCATAAGCCAAAGGTCGAGTATGCAAAGCACCAGCAGCAATAGCAACGAGGAAATGAAGTGCCAAAGTCCAAAGCATGCATATCGCAGTAGCGACTAAGTAGGTAAGTGGCTAAACCTATTCCTCGATTGCATGAATATTATTTCAAAACTGCATGAACTATGGGAATGGTCATGATTAAATAGAATTAGTGGCTAGCTAACTGGCCACCCTCATTCAATTCACACACCCTCGTGGAATTCAAATGAGCCTCGTCAAATTCAAACTGTCGATCAGATACACAGTCAGCACGTGTGGCATGTCAACTCGGGAAGAAAACATTCGGAACTGGTAGTGGTGGCGGCGTATAATGGGAGTAAGGGAGGTGATGGCGGTCAGGTGACATGAAGAACCATAATGACACTGGCATAGGACCAACGGTCTGGATGGGGATAACGTACCCATCCGGCCACCTCACCTCCTCACCGCAGATTACGCCATCAGTTAAGTATAGTGTAGTCTAAGCCTCCACCACCCTTTTGCTTTATTTCCATTTATGAAGCTTTCGACTGCAATACTCAACTACTACCTTTAGAACAACGAACCAGTCGTTTTCTACCAGTTTTTGCCAATTTTTCAAAACCCTCCCGCCTATCGGGCTCTACAGGAGCACTACTGCATTCTACAGGAGCAGGAACACCGTCTACAGGAAGATTTCTACAGGAAGCACAGAGAGCAACTCTGTAGAAGGAAAATCCGAGATTTTTGTCAAAATTCAAGCTTGAAAAGAGGTAGGCTCGAGAAACCGCTCTGCATATGATATATTTATATAAGGTGGTGGATTAAAAACATGGTATTGGGTTGAAAGAAAGGAAAGTGAAGCTTAAAAGTCTGCTTGTATTTTTTTCCTGAGTTCTACACAGTCTCTCCGTTTTCTTCTCTGCATTCAAAATCTACCTTTTTCTTCCTCACATTCTTCTGAAAAAATGGATGCAACCATAGAAACCAACTTGTGAAAAAAACCAAATTTGCAAGACTGTCCACTCTCTGAAGAAAAAAAACATTGTGTTATATATTCTCTGTTCTGTCAAAGTATTGATTTTTCCCAAAAACCGAGAAGCAAATTTCAGGTTGGAAACAGTCCAAAGAAAGGGAAAATTGCAAATTGTTGTTGTGAAGAGAAAGCACACAGGAAAATTCCCTCTCTGGTTTCAGAAAAAAGATAAAACTCAGCTATCCCTTTGTTTTCGGTTTTGCCTTCTTCCTCACCTGAGTATTTTTAGAAACCACTAAACACCGTGCCAGGAGGTTTCATGAGAAAAGAGCCTTTGAACTCCAAAAAATTGCATGAGCAACCCGAAGTTGTGGCCCTCTTCACCAAGGCAAACTAGATGCCTTTCTTTGAGAGAATTCATGGATATGATGAGGAGGTGACTGAAGAATTTTTTATGTCCTTAAGACCCCATTCGAAAACACATGCTACAGTCAGTTTCAGGGGTCTAACCCTAGAGCTTACAGTAGATTTTATCAGCAGAATCATAGGTCTTCCACTTGGGATCCCTTGGAGCAAGGAGGAAAAAACATTGGCACAGGTTGCTAAGAAGACATTTTTTCAGCTTGAGGAGCATCCTGTAGAGAATAAAAATGGGGTCAGAAAGACAAGCTTACCCCCTCCATAGAGTGAAGTCAGCTACCAGATAATGAAATATATCACTTGTGAATGGAGGTTCAGTATAAGTTATGGTTATCACTTCAGGTTATTGCATGAATTGAGATATGAGATGGACCTACTTGCAGCTAGAAAACTCAGTCTCCCATATTTCCTCCCCCAATCTTTGATAGAATGTGGCACCAAGCTAAATGCAGGGGTCCCAGACCAGCTGGCCCACCATGGGCTCATCAAACTGTTGGTAGAAGATTCCCTACACACATACACCATCCCCATAGCTTGGGAAATTTTCAGGAATATGTCTAGAGAAGATGACATCAAAACTTTTACTGAGGACATTAGCCCATCTAGCAGTGAAGAGGAGTAGACAGAGGAACTTGAGAAGAACAATCATGAGGAGGCACAAGACATTCAAACAGAAGGAAAAATAGAGGAGAAACTGATCCGGACTTAAACAGGAACGCAACAAATTACAGAGATAACCAAAAACACAAATATGCAGCGGAAATAATACTTCATTTCATTAATGTAAAATACTGAAATATGCTTACAATTAGTAATAGAAATAAACCAGTTAGCGCGATAGTAGCTTATCTATGAGAAGAGATGTGGTGGCTACATGCCTCTGAACTGTGTTACAATGAGGCTCGAAGGCCTATTTATTGTTGAGAAACAATGGAAAACCCTTAACATCCCAAAACCTAACCCTAGAAGATGAAACGCCAAATTGTGGAGCCCGTTTTGGGTAAATTGGTACATCAATTTCCCGGGGTCGTAACTTTGGCATACGATCTCCATTTTATGTGTACAATAGCTTGTTAGAAAGATCTATATGAGAACTACCATTTTGGGAAGGGAAACATCGGTCCATGGACCCATGTTGCCCCCGGATTTCCCAAAAAACGTCGTTTAGGGCCTTAAAACAGCTCCAAAAGTTCAGGACCCGAAAAACTACTAAAAATAGTAAACTGTGGTACAATTTAGGAAACTGAAAAGACTGAAAGAGACAGATGTGGGGGTCCAAATGGGATAGGTGGGTGGCCACCAACATCCACCTGGATCATTCCTCACCCCTTAGAAAGCAATGGTCCCCATTGCGTTGAGTTCCTCCCTGAGATGAGGAAGCTTCTGCTGAGTTGGGTCTCTGGTGAGCTGTTCTGTAATCTCTGATGTGTCTCGAAATGGTGGGAAGCATGGTTGACGATAGTCCACATTGAACACTCGGTGCAAGCTAAGGAATGGAGGAATGTTGTGCTTCAAAGCATTGTTTCCCGTAGCCTTGGTACTAGTGTAAGGACCATGTCGAAGTGGTCTGAATTTCTGCTGGATTCTGGTAAGGCGTTCTCTCTGTAGATGCAGCCAAACTTTGTCGCCCACCTGAAACTTGTGTGGTACCCCTGTGGGTGAGGAGAAGTTGTTCCTATGTTCTGTCATGATCGTATCCCTTTGCTGTTGCTGCTGCATGGAGGAACCCTTTGTGGGAGTCATGGATGTAGCAATGATCTTCCCCTTACTTTGGGAGCAAACCAGAAAGAAAACGAATTTCTTATTCTGGGAGATGAGCTTGCTGCCTTTCTTGGCAGTGATCAAAGAGGTGGCGATAGTTGGGGCTACCTCCGGTATCCTGTATAATGAATTATCGAAAGAAATAATGACAACACGAGGCCTTGACTCATACACAGCATGTCGCCTCCACAAGTATGGTTGGCCTAATAGTACATCGCAAACATCCAAAGGTGTAACATCACACAATACCTCATCTGTGAAGGGCTTGATGCTGTAGGGAAGGCAGCACTGCTGGAAAACTTTGAGATCTCGTCCTTCATGAAGCCACCTGATACTATACGGCTGCGGGTGTGGTGTAGTCAGTGGGTCCAACCATTTCACGACCTCTACTGAAATGAGGTTCTTTTGGCTACCACTGTCAACAATGAATTGTAGTGGCGAACCCTTCACCCACATCTGTGAGTGGAAAAGAGATTCCCCCTCCTCTGGATCTTCGGGTTCATTCTTCTAGATCTTGGCGGTGGCAACAGTAGCGTTGGGCTCCACATCAATGATCTGCTTCCCTTTGCCATTCCCCTTGTCAGATTCTGGCTCAGGGTCAGAACATCCATCTAATTCGGAAGCCTTCAACTCGGCCACTAGCAACTGCTTGGTCCGACACTCACTTGTGTTGTGAGTGGGGCTCTTGTGGAACTCACACCACATTCCTGTGTCCTTCTTCGGCTTCGTGGTGTTGTTATTTTCTTGTGGCTTCGATGGGATGTCTTGGGTCACCCAGCCTTGGCTTTGTCCTTTGGTCTTCGGATTTGTAGATCCAAAATCTCGCTTCTTCTATTTGAACTTTTGCTCGATTTTGACAGCATATCGGTATGCTGTGCTGAGCGAGGAGATGTTCAGGAACTCCATCTCTTCCTGGATGTATCTGTGTATGTAGCCACAGTATTTGAGTACCAAATGTAGCGCAGAATCTTTGATACCCAACTGTGTGCGAAGGGTATGAAAAATGTTTTTGAACTCTGGCACATCTTGGTCTCGTCCCTACCGCAGTGTGGTCCATTTGATGTATTTTTCCTCATAGATTTTGACAGGGTAGTACTGCTCCTTGATGGCATCCCGAAAGTCATTCCAAGTGGGTGCGGCTGAAGATAGTGAGCCTGTGCTTTCATTCTTCTGCTCGCAGTAGGTTTCCCACCAGTCCTTGACATGGGGGGCTGCTTTGAGAAGAGCGAAAACAATCTTTTCCCAACTCGAAAATTCATGAACAGAAAAATACCCATCTAACAGATTTAACCATTTATCTATGGAATCTGTGTCTATTTAACCCTTGAAGATGGGATTTCAAAATTAACTTGTACCTTAAAGGGTGTGGCGTTTCCAGAGTAGCTGTTGGAAGCCGATGCATCGCCTCTGGGTATCTACTGAAGGATCTTTGCAAAGCTATCCATCATCGCGTTCCTTTGTCGCTCGAGCACTTCTTCGAGCAAGATTTTGATAGGATCTCCTGCCCCCTCATCTTTCTTTTCATTCGCCATGGGAGGTCATTGGGATTTGTGAGGATGGTCTTGCAAAGGTTCGACTAGTTCAAGCCCTAACTCCTTATATCTTGACCTCATTGGGGACATGGAAAGAAAAATAGAGAAAAAGCAAACCGCTCTAATACCACTGATCTGGATTTAAATGGGAACACAATAGATTACAGAGATAACCATAAATATAGAGATGCGATAACCATAAATATAGAGATGCAGCGGAAATAATACTTCATTTCATTAATGTAAAATACTGAAATATGCTTACAAACAGTAATGGAAATAAACCAGCTAGGGCGATGGTAGCTTATCTCTAAGAAGAGATGTGGTGGCTACATGCCTCCAAACTATGTTATAATGAGGCTCGAAGGCCTATTTATTGTTGAGAAACAATGGAAAGCCCTTAACATCCCAAAACCTAACCCTAGAAGATGAAATGCCAAATTGTGGACCCCGTTTTGGGTAAATTGGTACATCAATTTCCCGGGGTCGTAACTTTGGCATATGATCTCCGTTTCACACGTACAATAGCTCGTTAGAAAGATCTATCCGAGAACTACCACTTTGGGAAGGGAAACATTGGTTTATGGACCTATGTCGCCCTCGGATTTCCCAAAAAACGTCATTTAGGGCCTCAAAACGGCTCTGGAAGTTTAGGACCCGAAAAACTACTAAAAATAGTAAACTGTGCTACAATTTAGGAAACTGAACAGACTGAAAGAGATAGTTGTGGGGGTCCAAATGGGATAGGTGGGTGGACACCAACATCCACCTGGATCAGAAACTTGACAAAACCACTGTTGAGCCTAAGGCAGAAAAGAAGACAGCCTCAAAAACAGAGAAGAGGAAAAGGACAAAGGGTGAGAAGAAAAAGCCCAAGAAAGCCCAGAAGAAAACTACCACAGGAAAGTTAGGGACTTAGCAAGAAAAGGAGAAAACACCACCAGAGGCAGTAGAGACAAAAACAAAAACAGCAGACACAAGAAAAATTGCAGGAGATAAAGAAGAACAACAACAAGAAGAAACATCCCCTGAAACACTGGCAAGGGAAGCAGCAATTATGCTTGCTGCATTAAGCACTCCAGCAAAACAAAAGGGAAAAAGAAAAAGGCAAACCTCTATGTACTTCAAATCCAGAAGGAGCACTAGGATTAAGGTGGGCAAGCCCCAGCCACCGTCAAAAGAACCAATTATCATTGAGGATGCACCTACTGAGAAGAAGGAGGAATCTCCCTCCAAGATCTCTATCACCTATGAGAGAGGAAGTCCCAAAACCTCCACCTAGAAGGAAAGAATTAAATTGATGGACTCCAAAGCAGTTCTACAGGAGGCACAAACCTCTCTATAGGAGACACTGGCCAAGCTTAAAGAAACTGAAAAATTGGAAAAGAAGGCAGCAGAACAGTCACAAGAGGAAAGAAAGGAAAAAGAAATACCTGAGCCAAGCCCTCAACCTAATTTAGGCTCCTATTACAATCTTCTAGAAGGTGGGAAGATCATCCCACAAAAATTCGTTGTGCCTCTTTTCTTTGAATTAGAAAAAGAAAGGGTCAGAACCCACACCTGGATGCAGATTGCTAAATCTAAAGGAGTTGAAGATATAGGGCACATGGAAGACAAGTTGAAAGAGTTGAGAGGGGAGTTGGCCATGGTAAGGAACATAGAGAGCATTAGAAGAGCCCAACTACAGGAAGAAAATGAACTGTTGAAAAAGCAGTTACAAGAACGGGAAACTCAAAGGGGAGACAAGTTGCCAATCTTGGAAGGGCAGCCACAACAAGAAGGTCCCCTAGCAGATAATGAAGCAGCAGAGAAACAACAGCAAGAGGAAGAGCCACAGACTGATGTTGAAATGCTAATGAAATAGCTGCAAGAAAAAGAGTCTCAGGAAGAACCTGAAGTGCCGATTTTGAAATAGAAGTTGCAAGAAAAGGAAGCCCAGATGGCCTGCATGGCCAGCTAGGCAATGGAGACCTTGCAGTGCAGACAACCAGCTAGATCCTATGCATTGTATCTCAAAGGCCAATGGCTCCAATTCCATATTAAAACCTTGGCCCAGAGGGGCACAATCCCATTCCAAAATTATGATCAGTTTATGCATTTATGTGATAATAGTTCAACCGAGGATAAAGCCAAATTAGCAGAATTTTACCTACACAATATGGCACTCCCTGATATGAATTTATGGGATCCAAATGCTGCATTGGGAGATCTATAGCTCATGGCTATGGCTTCTTGGTTGAGCCATGAAGAAAAGAGAGCAGTGGAAATTCAGAAGATCATGACAAAGGAGCTAAGTGAACCCCTCATGATAAGGGCAAAACTAGCAGATCCATTAGCTCTAATATATGCCCACCAGCACCTTGCAGCTAATCCTCAAGTTTCCCCTGACTATGTTGAAAGGCAAGCACATGCTATTGCTCACTTTGAAGATATGGAGAGACTGTTTGGCGATAAATGCCTTCATGCTTACACAAGAAGATGGAATACATTGTCCCATAGTCTAAAGATCAGGGAGCATCACTCCCCAACCAGAATGAGGGAAGATATGAGGAGAGTGCCCTTATATGAACAATCAATGCAAAACTTGAAAGCCAACTGGATTGGTCTAAAATACAGTCCTCCACTGTTGCTAGGACTATTAGAAGGAGTTAAAGAGGAGGAAGAACAGAAACAATGGGAGGAAGTGGACAAAAAATAAGGTTTCCATGACAGAGAATAAGACATCACATCAGAAGCTTGGGATGTCAGGGAAGCTATTAAAGCTATTAAAGATGAAGAACTAGATTAGTTGCTTAGAGGATGAGCAACCCATTCAGCAGGGGGGTGATGATGAGCCCTAGAAATGGGTAACTATATGGGCTCATTCTACCTATTATTTTCATTTAATCCACCATTCTCCATATTTTTGTGCATGCTTTTGAATATATTTATGTCAATAGAGTGAATGGGGATAGTCACTTTCCACATAGTCTAATGAGTGTTTATTGCAGATTTTTTGACATTTTTGGACAAAGACCAGGCATTTATGAGTAAATTGGCAGCCAAACTCAAGGAAACAGGGCTGGGACTTATAGGAGGGGTGTCTCCTTCATTAATGACCCCTTCCTCGAGTTCTCCATTAGCAGCTCAGAGTACAAAGGCCCACAATGATAATTCCAAGGGGCAGCCAAGCAAGTCTAGTAAAGTTGTTGTTGTTTTCAATTTTAGGCAGTCGAGTTCCTTAAGTTTAGGAGGACTATTGGGAGTCCCCACTTGTATAAATAAGAAGGCTACAAGCCTCAGTAGGTTAGCCATTTCATAGTAGATTTTCACAATTTTGTGCAACCTTGTACTCAGCTCATTTTCGAGCTCTTTTTGAAGACAGTTTTGTGATGTAACTGCTATTTCTTTTATAAATGAAGATGAATCTAGTTTTGAACCAACACTGATCTTTCCTAGAGGGTTGAAGCTCTTAGGTTAGGGCCCAAGCCAAGTTTCCCAGCACCTCCTTTGTGTATTTATATGCTTTTTCTTGCATTCATGAGATAATTTCTGTTGTTTAGGTTAAATCAGGTTGCTTTTGATGGTTAGAATAATTGTTCTTGCTTCATGTTGATTAGATAGTTTGCTGTAGTAACAGAAAAAAAAAAAAAAAAAAAAAAAAAAAAAAAAACACTACCAAGCAGGCCTTGATCTCCTTTCTCCCTCTTTGGGACCATGATTTGAGATCAAGGCACTATTGCTGCCACCAAAAACACTGTTTTTGCTTTCCAATGCAATTGCTAGCATGAGATTTCGAGTTGGAGAAGTTGATATTAGTTTGAATTCACTTGCTTAGATCATTTCATGTTCATTTACCATGTCTTTCTCACATAATTTTAGATCCATTAAGTTCTGTTCAGTATTTCTCTGGTTTTAGGTCAGATTTTAGGTCAAAATAGGCAAAACTTTGTTTTTCAGTTCTTGCTTGGGTCAATTTTGAAAAGTAAGTGTGCAGCTCACTTGAAGAAAACTCCAGCTTATCAATCGTACATAGCATAACCAGTACTAGTTCATCTCTCAAAGATTTCCCCACTCATTCGCCTCATTTCGCCAAACTGCCCTAATCTCTATGTTTTTGTGCAAAATTGCTTTCTTTACCTTTGAACAATCCAACCATCTCCTTCATTCCTGATCTTCATTGATAGAGTCCTAGACCCCTCAAAACCTCCATCCAGCCTTCATTACCCTCTCCCATCATTTTTCCACCTTCAAACCTCCAAAAACCACTTTTGGCCTCCTCCTGTAGATCCTCCTGTAGAACCTCTTGTTGATCCCCTGCAGCCTCCTATAGAAGTTCATGTGAGTGATTTTTCGAAGTCTGATCACAATGGAAGTCTCTAAAAGGGTACTAGGAACCTCTTAGGACCTCTCCACACCTTCCCCACCTCCTGCAAAAGCTAACTCCATCTCCCTTCGCCACCAAACCTCTGCACAGTCACAACTAGTTAAAACACAAGCATAATAATTCCACATAAAATTGCTCAAAAGTACAAAAAGATGGTTTCTTCTCATTTCTCTTCCAAAATAGCTTGAATACATGCATTTTACCATTTCAGTAGTCAATGGAATCCATTTTAGTAGTTTCCATCTCTTTTCTCGTAAAAGTAGGGTTAGTGGGTAAAACTAGGGTTTGTGTTTCCTTTCAGTTTTCATTCTCTTTCTGCAAGTAGAATAGCCTCTTTCAAGTTAGCTTTCTTCCATCACAGATAAAAACTTCTTTTGAGAACTCATAGAAGTTGGCTTAAGCTCCTAGTGAACTTGTGCCAGCTGATTAAGTGGCAGCCTGCAGTAAGAGCTAGTACTCGTGCATATAACACTGTCACTTCCAAGTTTGTTACGAACTACCGGGTTGATAAAAGTAAAGTAGGGAGCCCCATGAGTTGCAGCATTATTGTTGCAATACTGGAGCTCACCAGGAGGTGAATGGTAGGGATAACATGGAGTTGGGTATGGAGGATATTGAGAAAGATATTTAGGATATTGTGGATGTCTCCCATGAGCTCCTTGCCAACCTTGTTGCCAAGATTTGTTTTGGGGTTGAGATGGCCAAGGTCTCCAAGGAAAGGGTGTGTTCCAATTACATTGAGATGGATGTGCATAAGCTTGAAATTGTGAATGAGGCTCTTGCATCATATCAGGTTGAATAGGCTAACATGGTCCTTTTGGAGCTACATAACATAGTTGCATTTGCAATTGACTTGCTCCATGGTCCTCTTGGTAAACTTCCTTCAACCTTGGTAATGAGGGGCAATATTTAACATGTGATTCTGCATGGACATCACAAATATCAGCATCTTCTTTTTCTTCATCTTGCATTCTTAACATTTCTACTTTTTTTATTAGATTGACAAATTTCCTCATCAAACAAATTTCCAAGTTTAAATTGACGTATAGATTTTCATGTTGATTTACTTACTCTTTCCCTTCCTCTTGATATGTGCTTGCATGTTTCACAAATTTATTCAAATGATAATTGGTATACGTCACCTCTACTCATGAGATCAAGAATATCAATCCACTCATCCCTAATTATTCTAAGATGGTTTTTAGTGTGTCAGATCCTAAATGATGTAGTTTTTCCCTCTTAATATTATACATGAACCTCTCTATTAGATCCTTAAGGCTCTCATATTATTTTTTATTCATTCTAAAGATTTCTTCTTTAAGATCATGATCTTTATATTTTTCTAGAAATATCTTTTGCATATCATTCCATGATCTTATTAAATTAGTACCTAAACTCATGAACCATTAAGATCTCTATCCTTCAATGTTTCTGGAAACAATCTCAACTTTTGAGTGTTTAGCAAGTAACCATAAGATCTAGCCCCACAGGGGTAGGCGAGTTGGTAATCACAATGCGGTGAAGTTTGTTAGAAAGGCGGACTCCGTACTGAAGGTCACGAGTTCAAATCCCCCAGACTAACCCGAAAGCTGTGGAGAGGGGAGAGCGCAGTTTCCAAGGGTTATAGTGGTAGTGGTAAGAATCGACCCCATGTAACGCGAGTTGTGAGGCTGCTCCAGTTGTCGATTCCTCTGTAATCAAAAAGAAAAAAAAGTAATCATAAGATCTACAACGATTTCAAATTCAAAGAGAAAGGTTTCTAGATCCTCTGACCTTAGACCATAAAATTTTGGAAGAAAAGATTGAGGGATGTTCTTCATGTGCACACTACCATCATTATATTGAATGGGAAATCCAAGAGGATCTTCCTCATTGTCATCATCTCCATCCATTTTTTATACATTCTTTTCCATCTCTTATTCTACCTGCAAAAGTGGTTGGCAATGTGGCTCTTACTGCACCACATAATCAAATGGGGGGTGGGTTGGTGTCGGCGAATTTTTTTTTTATGATTGAATGAAAACACTAAGGTAATGCACTTTTCTGTTTTTGAAACGAAATATTCCTAATGCAAATCTTTTTTTTTCTTTTGCAAAAAGTAAAAAGAAATGAATTAACTAGGGAAGAAAACAATGCATACTTTGACACCTCCCCGACAACGGCACTAAAAAGTGATGAGCCATGGTATTGCAACAAGAATTCTGCAAATGCCAAGGCTACGAACTTTAACTATCAACCCAGGGTTCGTAAAAAATTAAGAGGTATTGGCACTATATGTGCAGCATACAATGTGTCATTCCTTTAATGTCATGATGTAATGGAGTGAATATAATAAAATCATATCCTAAACTAATTACAAAAAATGAAATGCTCGAAATGGAAACCTTAACCTATTGCAAGAAATAAAATACAAGGAAAGAAACCTATTCTAATTGAATAAAGTAAATCCCATAAAGTAAATCAATCATTACATTTTAAAGATTTTAGGTCCATTAAGAGATTTCATTGGATGTGGCAATCATCATTGTATTATGCATTTCATAAATCTGTCCACTAGCCCAAATCGTTGAAATGTTTTGCATGGGTAAAGAGGAAAGACATAAGGGGTATTTAGTCTTCCCTAATCATTGATTTAGAGCCTATGGGTCTTGATTCAAACCTAAGGGACAATAACCAAGCTTCTTGAGCAAATTTGGGCAAGTATATATACACTGGAAGAGTACTACAGGAAACAACAAATTTACTACAGGAACCTATAATTCACCGAATGACTAAGAAAATCAAATCCAAATTGGATGGAAGAAATTTTTTTATTGACTAGTATGTATTAGGTCTCCATTACAATTGGAATCACTCAAAAATACCTGTTCTAACCCATGCTAAAAAATAGCACAAAATTACGAGTCTAAAATCTAGAAATTCGAGAACTAGCGAGCTAGTAAATCTATAAAATGCCTAACCTAATCAAGTGAAAATGAAATGGGGTAATTTTTGTTATTAACTAGAATTTTTTTGTGATATAATTCAATTGGAATCAACTCAATCCAAGCTCTTTATCATGCTCTAAAAAATAGTAGAAATTTAATGTTAACTGTCACAAGGGACTTCCATAAATCTAGATTTGGGAATAAGCAAACTAATCTATGTAGCTCAATGATTACTATGACCTTCTAAAGTTTTTCCAATGATGAAATGATGCTTGTGATCCTGCAAAATAACTTACTTCAACCATTTAACCCAATCCTACAACAAGAAGTCATTAATACTAAATGCAGAAATAGAAAAACAAGAACAAGAGATGCATGTGAATAAGGAGTGAAAGGAAGAAAAGTAAAATCAGATTCCTATGGAGGATACCAAGATTTAGAAGCTTAACATGGCACCAATCTTCAATATTTTCATCAATACAATTACAATCGTGCAAGAAATGAAAGTGGATCTGCAAAAATATGAGTTCTCTCCACAAGAAGACTAAGAAAAATCAACACCTAGAGGAAAATTTGGCATGGTACTTATAAAAAATGATTAGGAATCATTCCCCATGAAAGGAGGAAGTTTCCCCCCCTGAAATCCCTTGATTAGTGGATTTGGTTCCCAATACTAGGAATCTACATTAAATGGTGGGGAACACACTCCTAGATTTTCTCAATCATTGGAGCTCCACAATTTGTGCCATAATTCCAAAATATCTCATTGATTTATTATTTAATATTGATCCTCCTGTAGTAGGGAGTAGGTCCCTAGATTATCTCCTCCAAATCTTCATAATCTGCCCAACATTCTCACAATATTCCACAAAAATAAATAATATTAGGCACAAATATGAAATTATCCATAAACCTTCCTAGTGAACATATTAAAGTTAAAAATACATTATATAATGCAAAAAGAGAGGTTTAATGTGTTGAAGGATGGTCAAATGGGCCTTAATTAATGTCTAATTTAGAGGCATGGGTCTTACTTTATGTCTAATTTAGAGGCCTCATACCCCCTATTGAAAGTGTTGCTCATCCTCTGAGAAACATAGTGACCTCATTGTGCCTCATTCATAGCCCTGGTGGCCTCTCTATTATGCATTCCTCCATATTTTCTCTTACGAATCTTGGTTGTAAGTTCTGCAAGGACAAGCACAAAAATATAGTTGTTCTTTTCATGATTGTAAAACATTCTTTCAAGCAAAAAACATAACTTTCTTCTTTGCAAGTGAACTATGTTGGCTTGTAGATCAACTTCATTCATAATCTCTCCCTTGAAACTTTCATTCAATTTTCACTCATTTTTCCAAAAGTGTTTGTGCATAGAAAAAATCACAATGTTTCTTGACACCATTAGCCTACCTTATTTACCTTATTCAAGATGGGTTCTTGAATAGTTTTCAGTTTGGCAAGGTTGTCCACATCCATTTCCAACCTTCTGCTACCTTTTTCCACCATTTGGACACCTCTAAAACCTTCAAAACACATTTAGATGAGAACTAGGACATCCTGTAGTATCTACAGGAAACCATGTTGCATCCTGTAGTAACTATAGGAAACCTCGTAGCAACCTGTAGTAACTACAGGAAACCCTGCAGCATCCTATTTAAACCTATTTTGATAAGAAATGCTAGTTTGAGCATAGAGTAGGCCCTCAACTTGACTTCCACACCTTTCTCCCCTTTCTATAACATCTTTTAGGCCTTGGACAAAAGCTAGAAAGATATTAGAGACCTCTTGGAAAGCCTATTTTCATCACTGCAGTTTGAGTTCTATTTTGATTGTGAATTCCTTCTTGCATTTTGTTGCCTTCTTCTTCTCTTTTGTGGCCTAGATGATTGCCGAATGGCCTTGGAGTTCTCTATTTTAATTAGGTATCCCTTAGGCACTTTCATTTTGGATTTTAGCACAATTTGTTCCTTTCTTCCCTCTTGTAGTAGCATTCTATCTTCCTATAGTAACCATTCATTCTATTTCAGGGTCTTATAACTGTATGGGAGTGATGAGAAATGATGTAGAGGGGTTGGAGGATGATGCTAGGGCTGAGAGGGAGTAGTGTAGGTTTTTGAAAATGGAGAAGATATGCTTTATGTGGTTTTCAATAAATTTTTAGGGTAAGATAGTGTAAAGTTTGTTCTTGAAAAATATTAATTTTTTCTTATGAAATGGGATGGATAAATGATGGATAGATAGTGGATATGAAGTGGATGGAGGGCTTGGAATGTTGTGGTGACTTGTCCTTTGCAGAATTTTTTTCTTTAATTATTGTCCACATTCCTCAAAATCATCACCCTCCATAATTTGGTTTTTCCACATTGCAGGAATGAAGGAGTGATCAACAATTAACTAGTTAAAGGTGGCCAATACTGATGACTCATCCTTAACTTATAAAACCTCATCTCTCATGCATTAACAACAAATTTCTAACTATAATATGCTCAACAGAAGAGGTCAATAATATTGCATACCTATACCTGCCTAATGGTTGTTGGAGAGGCATGCATGTTGGAGCTGAGTTGATGATCAATCCTTGGTCCTCTACAGGTGATAATTTCCTTTGTTTGCTTCTGCACAAGTATTCATATCTTGGTGATTCTAAACCTATGTCTTCTAGTTACCGTGAGCAAGATATCTTAGTCAAATCTGGCCTTCTTGGAGTGTTAGGCTTGGCCATGTGTGATATTCACTTTCCCTATACCTTATTCCACCATTAGACACCTTTCCCACACTTGATTTCACTATCTATGCCGTCCTATAGCTTTCAGCCTGTTTCCTATAGTAAACTAGGACATCCTGTAGTACTATAGGAAACCCTGTAGCAACTTGTTTAAACCCATATCTCCCAAATGGTATACTGGATTAACCTGAAATTTTCTGAGCATGTTTCCATCATCCTTATGCACCTCCCCATAAAAATAAAAATAAAAATATTGGCCAATGGATGTATGAATCTCGAGAAAAATTAAAAATGGATGAAGTTTATGGAGATCAATTTCTTTGACACCATGCACTGGAATTTTCTGCAATTTCTTGGGCATGTTACCATCATCCATATGCATCTCCCCATGAAACAACTTTGTAAATGGATGCACGAATATCAAGAAAATTCAAAAATGGTTGTAGGTGATGGAGGTCGATTTCTCGAAAATTGTGCACTGGAATTTGCTGAAATTGTTTGGTCATGTTTCCATCATCCATATGCATCTCCCCATGAAACTGATTTACAGATGGATGTACGGTTTTCAAGATATGACAAAAATAATTTTCTGCTCTAGGTATTTTTGTTTCCTGTAGTAATTACAGGATTTCCTGTAGTATTTCAGGACATCAAGGAAAATGAGTGGTAGAAGTTTGGGAATGATGATTGGATGGTGGAAATAGATGAGGGTGATGGATTAGCATGGCCTTAGCCCTGTTGGAGAATTTGATCAAAGCAGGAGAAAGTCAAAATTTGACTTCTTTTAACTAGGCTTGTGATCAACTTTTCTTTTGGCGGCTAACTTGTTTTTGTTGCTTGCAGAGGTTGGAGAGCACCTACATTCATGAGAGAGAGATACATGGAGAAAATATTTTTATTTTTTCTTATTTTTTTCTTCTAGGCATACTCGTCACCTCAATAAGGTTTTCAACTAGTAGGTCTTCCTATGCACCTCAAAGGAGGTTTTCACCTAGGATCTTTTATTTTTCTCTTTTTTATATTTTTTTCCAACCCATTAATTGCATCATGGAGGTTTTCAATTAATGAGCCAATCTTAGGGGCCTCAAAGAAATTTTTCACTTGAGATTTTATTTTTTCTCTTATTTTTCATTTTTTATTTCTTTTCCTATCCTACTCTACTTGAAAACACAAAATCATTTTCAAGTGTAGGAATACTTCCAATGGAGCCACCTGCATAACTAGATGACAGATAAAATCATGTGTAGGCTCAAAACATATTCTTTGACATGTACCTGAATGTAAGAGACCAAATTATTTTGCTTTAATGATATCAAGCATAATTGAAGAAGAGAGTATTACTACAACTTAGTGATTGTCTGGAACCATATTTCAATATAGTTGTGATGCCCCTAGTCCACTTGCTAATTTAGATCATCTTGGATGTCTTTTTCTTCCATGAAATTCAGATCTTCTTCTTTTTGTTGATTATTCTCTTGAACACATAGAGGATTTGATGGTAAACATGAGGGCACTTTCCCAATCTCTGATTCTGATGTCTTCTCTTCGTCAAGTGCAGCCCATGATTCTTCGGTCTTCTCATTAGTATCTTATTTTTCTGCATGTTGTCCTTCAATGATATCAAGAGAATCTATCTTTTGTGATTCTCTTCCTGAGCTAAGATGAATACCATTTATATCAAGAGGAGATGTTTTTAAGTGTTGTACCTCAACATTGTAAGTGGGATGAGTTACTTCATTGTGTGGGTTTGTAAATGGTGGCACATGTAGTTGAATGGGAGTGGATATTTGAGATGGATGTGGTTGGGGTTGTGGTTGTGGTAAAGGTGAATGGTAGGGATAACATGGAGTTGGGTATGGAGGATATTGAGGAAGATATTGAGGATATTGTGGATGGCTCCCATGAGTACCTTGTCAACCTTGTAGCCAAGATTGGTTTTGGGGTTGAGATGGACAAGGTTGCCAAGGAAAGGGTGTTCTCCAATTACTATGAGATGGATGTGCATAAGCTTGAAATTGCGAATTAGGCTCTTGCTTCATATCGGGTTGAATAGGCTGCTATGGTCCTCTTGGAGCTACATAACATAGTTGCATGGCAATTGACTTGCTCCATCGTCCTCTTGGTAAAATTTCTTTAACCTTGGTAATGAGGGGAAATATTGAACATGTGATTCTATGTGGACAACACAGATATTGGCATCTTCATTTTCCTCATCTTGCATTCCTAACATATCTACTTTTTTGCTTAGATTCCTAATAATTTATGTTTTAAAGTCATCAAAAAAATTTCCAAATTTAGCTTGACTTACCGATTTTGATGTTGATTTACTTACTCTTGTCCTCCCTCTTAATATGTGTTTGCATGTTTCACAAATTTCTTCAACTGATAATTGGTATACATCACCTCTACTCATGAGATCAAGAATATCAATCCATTCATCCCTAATTGTTCTAAGTAAGAGGGTTTTTAGTGTGTCGGATCCTAAATGGTGTAGGTTTTCCCTCTTAACGTTATACATGAACATATCTATTAGATCCTCAAGGCTCTCATCTTCTTTTTTATTCATTCTAAATATTTCTTCTTTAAGATCATGATCTTTATATTTTTCTAGAAATATCTTTTGCATATCATTCCATGATCTTATTGAATTAGTCCCTAAACTCATGAACCATTTAAGATCTCTATCCTTCAATGTTGCCGGAAACAATCTCAACTTTTGAGTGTTTAGTAAGTAACCATAAGATCTACAAAAGATTTCAAATTCAAAGAGAAAGGTTTCCGGATCCCCTGATCTTAGACCATGAAATTTTGGAAGAAAAGATGGAGGGATATTATTAATGTGCACACTACCATCAGTATCTTGAATGGGAAATCCGAGAGAATCTTCCTCATTGTCATCATCTCCATCAATTTATTCTACATTCTTTGCCATATCTTCTTCTACCTGCAAAAGTGGGTGGTGATGTGGCTCTTCCTGCACCATGTGATCAAATGGGGGGTGGGTTGGTGTTGGAGAAATCTTTTGTTTTTATGATTGAATGAAAACACTAATGTAATGCACTTTTATATTTTTGAAATGAAATATGCCTAATGCAGATATTTCTTTTGTTTTTGCAAAAATTAAAAAGAAATGAATCAACTAGGGAGGAAAATAATGCATACTTTGACACCTCCCCGACAACAGTACTAAAAAGTGATGAGCTTTGGTATTGCAACACTAATGCTACAAATCCCAAGGCTACAAACTTTAATTATCAACCCGGGTTTCGTACAAAATTAAGAGGTATCAACACTATATGTGCAACATACAATGTGTCATTCCTTTTATGTCATGATGTAATGGAGTGAATGTAATAAAATCAGAGCCTAAACTAATTGCAGAAAATGAAATGCTCGAAATGGAAACCTTAAACTATTGCAAAAAATAAAATACAAGGAAATAAACCTATTCTAATTTCATAAAGTAAATCTCATGAAGTAAATTTCAATCATTACATTTCAAAGAGTTTAGGTTCATTAGCAGAGTTCATTGGATGTGGCAATCATCATTGTATTATCCATTTCATAAATATGTTCATTCGCCCAAATCGTTGAAATGTTTTGCATGGGTAAAGAGGCAAGTCATAAGTGTTATTTAGACTTCCCTAATCATTGATTTATAGCCTATGGGTCTTTATTCAACCCTAAGGGACAATAACCAAGCTTCTTGAGAAAATCTGGGCAAGTATATACGCACTGGAAGAGTACTACAGGAAACAATAGACTTACTACAAGAAACTATAATTCACTGAATAACTAAGAAAATCAAATCCAAAAACGATGGGAGAAATTTTTTTATTGACCATTATTTCTTAGGTCTCCATTCCAAGTGGAATCACTCAAAAAGAATTATGTTAATCCATGCTAAAAAATAGCAGAAAATTACTAGTCTAAAATCTAGAAATTCGAGAACTAGCAAGCTAATAACTATATCAAATGCCTAACCTAATCAAATGATAATGAAATGGGGTATTTTTTTTTATCAATGATAATGGTTTTGTGATCTAATGCAAGTGGAATCAACTTGATCGAAGCTCGTTAACATTCTCTAAAAAATAGCATAAATTTATTGTTATTTGCCACAAGGGACTTCCAGAAATCTAAATTTGGGAATAAGAAAACTAATCCAAGAAGCTCAATGATTACTATGACCTTCCAAAGTTGTTCCAATGATGAAATTATGTTTGTGATCCTGAAAAATACTTTACTTCAAGCATTTAATACAATCCTACAACAAGAAGTCATTAATACTAAATGCAAAAATAGAAAAACAAGAACATTAGATGCATGTGAATAAGAAGTGAAAGGAATAAAAGTAAATGATACAAAAGGGCTCTGAGGTTCCTGGAATGGCCAAGCCCAAGGAAAATCAGAGTCCTATGGAGTAGACCAATCCTCCTGTAGTAGGGAGCGGGTCCCTAGATTATCTCCTCCTCCAAATCTTCATAATCTGCCCAATATTCTCACAATATTCTGCAAAATAAAATAATATTAGGCACAAATATGCAATTATCCATAAACCTTCCTAATGAGCATATTAAAGTTAAAAATACATTATCTAATGCAAAAAGAGAGGTTTAATGTGTTGAAGGATGGTCAGATGGGCCTTAATTAATTTCTAATTTAGAGGCATAGGCCTTAATTTATGTCTAAGTTAGAGCCCCATCACAACTGCGCATGTAGGAGTCAACCCACTTACACACTTTGAATGTTGCATGCAACTCACATGCATGTTGCATGCAAGCTTCTAAAGAGGCAAAATAGGTCCTTCTAGTTGAGACACAAGGCTAGAAGACCTTCCGTAACTACAGAAATCAACATGGATTGGACAGAGTTCACCTCGAAGTCTTAAAAAAGAGTACTAAGAGTTTGAATGGAGGTCTTAGCAACTGAGGAGCTATAAGAGATGTTCATTTCGCCCATTTGTGTGGCTAACTAGCCTATGTTTCTTGAGGATATGTACCCAACACACCATTGGTGTGAGTTTCAGGATTATGATTTGATACATTAGTCGGTGATCAAGGAGTGTTAGGAATGATTTCATGATCCATAAACTGTCGTGGATATTCCACTAGACAGTTCGTCACAATAGATCTAATAATATTATATTAAAAATCTGAGATTCTACACTGTTACAGTTTTATTTAATTTCTAGATCTATAAAATTAACTGTAATTAGTGCATGCATGCGAAAGTAAATCAAGCATAAAATTAGAGAATGAAAAAATAAGCTCACACGCACATAATACACAAGGCATGCTCTCTGGGAAACCCTTTCGAGAGAAAACCCAGCTAGAAGGTGAGGCCGCTTCACTCTCTTTTTTTATCTCGAAATATGGTTGCAGATACAAAGAACTAATTTTTGTGGCTCGTGAGCTGATACAGTGCACATATCCTATTTGTGTGCTCTATATCCTATCTCTCTTGGCTATATTTTATCAACTATGGAACAAAATTCTCTCGAAAGAATCAAATGCCTCTTCCTCCTAGTGGCCCGGTTATAGCACAACCCGATAGCCTACTAGTTGTTAGGTTTGACTATATCAACTCTTAACTAGAGTTACAAAATAGAATCTTCTATAGTATTTTACATCACAAACACGTGTTTATCCCACTTTCCATGAATAATGGGGGCTGACGTGGCATGCTCTTGAACTATAGGTGTGAAAACAGGAAGGTCAACTTCTAAGTGGCATAACTTTTGCATACGAACTCTGATTGACATGATTCTTATGTCATTGGAAATTTCTATGTGTTTATAATAGCATGAAAAGGTTTTTCATTCAAGAAACAAAGTCTTACCCCCCAAAAAACATCGTTTGATGACTCAAAACGCTCCTGGAAGGTTTCGGAACCCATTTTTCCAAACTGGGTCCCGTCGGTAAAAATAGTCCTGTGAGATGATTCCTCCACTTTTTCCACTCCAAATGCATCGAGATGGATGAAAAACAATATAATGATCCAATTCAGATCACACCTCCCCATTTTGGGAGGCTTTTGGTCCCCAAAATCTTTTACTGAATGAGGTGAGGAATTTTTTTCTCCACCTTCTCTCTGGTGTACCATTTAGCTTTGCCTGGAAGTTGTCCCTTCAACCCAATTTTCCAAAGGTCTTGTTTCCCTTGTCTTGTAGTTCTAGACCTCTTCTACAAAATTGTATCTTCTGTCAACTCTGCCTAAGCGTCTAGTGCCAAATCCTCCATAGAAGGTAGGACATGTTCCTCTTCCTGATCTAGCATGGAAGGCTCATAGAGTTTCAAATTCTCTACATTTACAACTGAGTAAATGTGCATATATGGTGGTAAACTGAGTCGATAGGCATTATCACCCACCTTTTCTAGTATCTCAAAGGGACCATACCTTAGAGCCTTTATTTTCTTACCAGGCCCCTGCAGCCTCTCCTTGTTCAATTGTAGCCATACTCTGTCTCCCACCTTGAATGATTTCTCTATTTTGTGTTGATCATGCATGGCCTTATACTTCACCTGTGACCTCTGCAGTGTTTCTTGTACCTATATATGGATCTGCTTGATCTTCTCTATAAAAATTTTAGCCCTCAAAGCATCTCCTGTAAGTTCTTCCTTCACTACTCCTTGATGCCCGTATGCAATATCCAAAGGTGAAGGTGGAAAATATCCAAAAAAAGTTTCAAATGGGCACTTTCCTGTAGAAGTGTGGATTGTTATGTTATAAGAATGTTGTATATATACCATATTTCCATCCCAGGTCTTCGAATGCTTTTGGTTGTAACCCCTCAGAAGCTGCACCAAATTCTTGTTGACTACTTACTTTTGTCCATCTATGTGTGGATGGAATGTTATAGATCTCTTAAACTTTGTGTCCATCTTCTCCCACAATGTAGTTCAGAATGCATTGAAAAATCTTGTATCCATGTCTGAAATGATGCTCCTTGTTATCCCAAATCGTACCCAGACCTATCCAAAGAACAAGTTTGTTGCTTCTTGTCCACTGATGGTCTTTTTACAAGGCATCAGAACACACATCTTGTTGAACCTGTAAATTACCACAAACAATTAGTCATGCCCCTTCCTGGTTGTCAGTAAACCTCCCACAAAGTCCATGGAAATGCTTTCCCAAGGACGAGTAGTTATAGGTAAGGGATGATACAGACCTTGTTTCCTATTTCTAGGCTTGTTGGTACAACAAAGCATACATCCTCTTATGAACCTAGATACTTGTTCTTGCATCTTGGGCCAATAAACATACCTCTGCAAGTTAGCCACGGTCTTCCCTACACCAAAGTTCCCTACAACCTTGGAGGTGTGAGCCTCTCTAATCAACTGCAAACGTTCGCCTTTAGGAACAAATAGCTTATCCATCCTATAAAGTAACCCATCCTGGAAATGGTAGTCAATGGTGTTGTCGCCATCATGCACATGACTTTGAATCTACAACTCCTGATACACCTCCTTGAATTCCTCATCTTCTGAATATGCCTCTTTGCATGCATCATGGGTGAATGGATTCATGTGCATAAGAGTCCCCAAAGCTTTAATATTTGATGTGGGTGGACTTGAAATCATATTATCCAACTTGTTTGTGCTACCCTTTTTATACTTGATCACCAAATGAAACTGTTGTAAAAACCCCATCCACTTGTAGTGCTTGGTCTATTGTAGCTTATTCTGGGCCTGCAAGTATTATACAACTGGTTATCTGTGTGGATTATTGTCTCATTTCCCATTAGATAGTGCTTCCACTTCTTCACATCTTGCACCATGGCATAGAGCTCCTTATCATAGGTAGGGTAGTTAAGAACTGCCCCATGAAATACTTCAGAATGGTAGCAAACGAGCCTTCCTCCTTGCATCAAGACTGCTCCCATAGCATACCCACTCACATATGTCTCCACTTCAAAGGGTCATTGCAAGTTTGGTAATGCCAAAACTGGTGCTTCATTAATCTTCTTCTTTAACTCTTCAGAAACCTTTTCCTTCCCTTTTCCCCACTGGAAATCGTTTCCACTTACTGTTATGGCGTGGATTAGTGCTGCTGCCACTGAAAAATGAGGCTATGAATTTCCTCAAGTACTGTGTTGCTCCAATGAAACTCCTAACCTTAGTAACATTAGTAGGCAATGGCCATTTCATGATGGCCTCCATCTTGGAAGGATCTATCTTTAAATATCCTCCACCAATCACATATCTCAAATACACCAAGGATTGTTACGCAAAATCGCACTTCTTGAGATTTTCTAGCAGCTGGTACTTCTTCAATGTTTCCAGCACCTACGTCAAATGTGAAATATGATCCTCCCAGGTAGCACTATATACTAGTATATCATCCAAATAGACAATAACAAATGAATCTATAAAAGGGTGCAGTATATCATTCATTAATCTCATAAATGTAGTTGGTGAATTACATAGGCCAAATGGCATAACTAACCACTCATACAAACCTTGCCTAGTTTTGAAGGCAGTCTTCCATGTATCTTATTCTTTGACTCAAACCTGGTGATATCCAGACTTCAAGTCCAGCTTGGTGAAACACTTTGCTTGTTGCAGCTGATCTAGCAAATCATCTATCTTGGGCAGGGGGTATCTATGCTTGAGCGTGATTTTATTCAATGCCATATAATCTATACACATCCTTATTTGGCACAATGACAATGGGTGAACGACATGGTGATGTACTCAGTCGAATGACACCTTGTTGTAGAATTTTTTACAATTGTTTCTTCACCTCACTTGCTTCTATAACAAACTACCTGTACATCCCAATATTTGGAAATGGGGAGTCTGGAAATAGTTGGATCTCATGCTCCACTTCTCTCTTAGGGGGTAACCCTTTAGGCTCTCGAAACACGTCCTTATATGCCTGTAACAACTCCTCCAATTGTTTTTTTATTTCTTGGTACACCCCTCTAGGGATTCCTTTCCTCTTATTAACTCCTCTATAGACAAACTTTCTCTTAAAAGCAATAAAACATACTTCTTGTTGGAAATGATCAATTTCTTGGCCTTGTTGACACTTAACAATGAAATTTTTGACTTGCCTTTATGCGCGTTGATGATGAATGATTTTCCATCCTTGATGAGCCGGTACTAGTTAGCTCTCCTCATGAATATTTCATCACACATGTACATGTATGGACTCCAAAGCATGACTCCACATACATCAAGGGGAACCACATCCAGATCTACTTCATCAATAAAATCAACACTGATAGCAAATCTATTTTTTTCATTTTTTTGTTACCTTCAGCTCTGCATCCTTATCTACCCATCCCAATGGATATGGGTTTGGATGATCATGAACTTCCAGCCCCAAATTCTTGACCAGATTTGCTGCAATGAGATTTTCTTGCGATCTTGAGTCAAACAGAGCATCAATCTTCGTCTTCTTAACCTATATCTTTACATGGAAGAGTTTGGTCATTTCTTTATCTTCCTATTGTTGAAGGCTACTCGGAATCACCTCCTTCTGCATCGATGTACAGTCGATCTTCTCATCTACGTCTGAGCTAATTTCAACTTGGTTTCTCGAATCAGTGACCATGAGATTCTTCTTTTTATTATCTCTCTTCTTTTTCTTTGCATTTAGCTCTGGATGCAACTTCAAGCGCTTCCCCTTTGTGTGGCCATAAATGTTGTAGTGGTTGTATTGGTTTCTAGTATATTTGCACTAGTGTGTTGTGGCTACCATTTTTATACCTTTTCCCCCTTTTTTCTTCTTCTTCCCCTCCTTAGAAGTGTCTTGTTTCTCATTTTTCTTCGATCCACTTGATTACGCTCTTTTTATGCCTATGTTCTACAGGTATTGTGTCTGTACACAAGACTCGTCCACCGTTTTGGGCTTGAACAACATCACTTTCTCATGCAGATGGCGGTGCAAGCCCCTAAATACCTGAGGAGTATATCTGGGTTATTTGGAGAGATACCCAACATTATAGTTGTCTTTCTAAATTATGTGGTGTACTCCTACACGCTTTGGCCCGACTTTGGCCTGAAGTAATGCCAATGGATCCACTAGTCTTCCACATACCCAATGGGATAAAACTGTGACTTAGTATGGGTTTTTAAATCCTGCCACTTAGTCACTAGAGGTTCTTCGTCCAATCTCAGGGTTTCTGTGTGGCTCTCCCACCAAGTCAGTGCATGGCCCTCCAATTTTAGTCACACGAATGAAATCTTCTATCCTTCCTCAATTTGATGGAAACTGAAATAAAATTCCAGTTGCTGCAACCAGTGGTTCAACTTCTGAGTGTCGATCTAACCATGGTTTGATATCAACTTTTACTTCCACTTTAAACAATGATTGGTTCACAACACTCAAAATGGGTTGATCTTTTCTAGGTTATTTCTTCGATTGGTTATTTGAGTCTTCCCAATCTCCTGATCCCCCTTCTGATTTTTCCTCTACATTTGAACCCCCTTCTTCTCCAAATATCCCAAGCTTATTGCTAAGGGCCACCATGAGGAGGTTAATATTGCAGTTTATATTGTTGGCATTATGATGTATGTATTGTAGTTGATGGCAACCCACTTGTAGCAGAACAACTCACCTGTATATGGTAACTAGATGAATCTATAGAAGAGATATCAGATGTGACATTATGCATGACAGTAGTGTTTACAGATGTGATGAAATGCAGGACAACTCCAATTCAAAAGGCAACTCACTCATATGAAAGATCACAGTATAGCATGTATACAACAAAGAATTGCATATCACTCTTCACAGAATGAAGAAACAGAGGTATACACAGGTTCACCATTGACCAAGCTACGTCTACACGCAGGTTCACTATATACAAGTTGTGTATACATACACATGCACTTTCACAGAAGAAAAAGCGCATATACCTTGGAAAACTAAATTTTTGGTCCGAAGTATTTGGTCCATGGTATTTTGATCCATGGTATTGGTCCAAGTTATCTGGTCCGAGGTATTGACCCTAGGTATTTGATCCAAGGTATTGGTCCTAAGTGGTTTTGGTCCATGGTATTGAGAAAGGCCTAAAACTATAAAAGGAGGAGAAGATCATTAGGCAAGACACACAAGCGTTGAATATCTGATGAAGTGTGAAATCTAATATGCAGGTTATTGGCTTATGATGTTGCGCTCGATCTGAACCAAGGATGAACCTCAGTGTTTGATGAAGGATAAGATCTAATGATGTATTAGGATCTTAAGGGTTGAAGTGAATTATCGTTATGTGGTTTGATCATGTATCTGAATACATGGTGCATGTTGTAGTCTGTAAATATGATGATCTGAGTATGACTGAAGTATGGAATAGTTGTAATGTTTAAATCATCATTTACAGATCTGTGCGCAGGTTCACTTTAGAAAAGAAGCATATACACGCTGGTTCTGCATATCAAAGCGGCGTATACATCATAAATTTGATTTGCAGATCTGTACGCTGGTTCTCTTTGAGGAAAGCACGTATGCACGCATGTTAGACACATGGAAGTAGCATATACCTTATAAAATATGTTCTAGTTGCTTTTGTTTACTGTTGCAGTGTTCTAGGTTCTGGCTTGGGTTCTGGTTACTGTATTTTGGTGACAGCATTATGAATGATCATATTGATGGGTTGTCAAAGTGATTGATTAATTCGGTTGTGGTTGGTTCAAAAGGAGATTGGTTGATGCAGACATATTTGATGATTGAATGATGTTGTTGATGGATCCAGTCTGAAAATTTATGAAATGTGGTCCCTGGTAGAAAAGAAAAGGTTGTAGCCTTCTATAGACCGACACCTACGTACTAGTAAACATATCAGCTAGTACAAGAGCTAGGGGTTGTAGCTCCCTCCTAGTAGAAGCTAGAGAATGAGAGAAGGTTGTAGCCTTCTGTAGGTAGAAACCTGCGTATTGGTATAAGACTGCACCAGTACAAAAATTGTAAACAGAATTTTCTTATTATTAAAAGAAGACAGAGATGACAGCAGCAGGTGGTTTTTACCCACATTGGGTTTCCACCTTATATCTTGGTGTTCTTGTGTGTTGCTTATGTGTGATACTTTATTCTACTTTTACTGCACCGTTTAATGAATTCTTGATATACTGATTAAATTTAATTACATGATAATTTGGGTAAATCTAAAGATCTCTGCATATACGCTGGTTGCATTAAGTATAGTCGTGTATACAAGCTATTTCACAGAGTTGAAGTAGCGTATACAAAATCAATTTTTGAAAATTAAATTATTGATCTAATAATACTGATTCACCCCCCTCTCAGTATTATTTCCAACAATTGGTATCAGAGCAGGTCCTTCAGAAGAAGCTTGATCGCTTGAAGGGAGATGCATCATCATGAGTAATCAAGAAAGCGGTGGATCCATCAGACCGCCAATCTTTGATGGGAGAAACTTTGTTTACTGGAAGGTAAGAACCACAGCCTATCTTCAATCACTTGGAACAGATGTCTGGGAAATTGTGGAAGGAGGATATACATTTCCATTAGCAATTCCTACAGATATGGCAGGTAAAAAGAAATATGAAACCAATGCCAAGCATGTCAATACATTATTGGGAAGTCTATCAAAATCAGAGTTTGTCAAAGTTATACAGCACAAATCAACCAAAGAAATATGGGACAAAATCGTTCTAAGCTACGAAGGAGACTCTCAGGTAAAACGTGCTAAACTGCAAACTCTCAGAATTCAATATGAAACTCTCAAGATACACAATGATGAAAGTATAACTAGTTACTTCTTACGTATAGATGAGGTTGTTAATTTCATGAAGAATTTGGGTGAAGAGATAAAGGAAGTTACCTTAGTTGAAAAATTTTTAAGATCCTTGTCTGCTAAATTTGAATCAAAAGTATCTACCATAGAAGAAAAGCAGGATCTATAGACTATTACTATGACACAGCTTCACGGAATCTTAACTGCCTTTGAGATGAGAAAAGGAGGTCCATCAGATATGAGAGAAGCTGCATTTAAAGCTTTAGCAAAAGGAAAAGAAGAAATTAATGAATCAGGACATATTTCAGAAGAAGAAGAAGAAGAAAACTTTGTCAAGAACCTTCAACGGGATTCCGAAAGATTCAGAGGTAAACTACCTTTCAAATTTTTTGCCTATGGTAGAGTCAGTCATTATGCTACCAAATGTCCTCATAAAGATATAAATGATAAAGGGAAGGAATCTGCAAAATGGAATAGAAAACAAAGTGTAAGTAAAAAGAGCTATTGTACTCATGAAGATAGCGATGGTTTATCAAATAATGATGAAGATGAAAATAGTAATGACTATAGACTTCTGATGGCTTATGAAGATGATGAATTTTTGGATGCTTTAGATGAAAATCACCTTTATGAAGAAATCTCTAAACTTAAAATTTGTTAAGAAGAAAAGAATATGATTATAGATACCTTGACATACCAACTTGTTGAAAGAGAAAAACACAATGAAAAACTAGAATGTGAAATTGTGGGTCTAAGAAAGGATCTTGAGAAAACAAAAAAGCTCAATCTTAGATTTGCTAAAGGATTAGAAACCTTAAATGAAATTATCAAAGTGCAGCGTTCTCCTCTGATAAAGACAGGTCTTGGATATACTGAAGAAGCATCTCAATCATAGAATTCATCAACCTCCACTAAAAGCTATCTTGATGCAGCAAAGGCATAAAGCATATCACCAGGTAAACCAAGCTCAATTTAGTTCAAGGATGAATAGAAGCCACAACCAACCTCAGGTAAATCGTACTCAATTTGCTTCAAAGATGAATATCAATAGAAACTACAATCACCAGGGTAGTAGATTCGATAATCGCAGGAACTTCTTTAATGGTAAATATTTCTCATGTCATAATTTTGGACACAAAGCTGCTCAATGTGTTGCTTACAAAACCATCATGACTAGAGAAGCACAAAATCAAAGGAATGTGACAAGGATCAAGAAAAATTCCTATAATAACTTTTCTCTTCTTGAAAATGAAATAGAATGCTCAATTTGTAACAACTTTCGCCATGAAGAATCTGAATGTAGGAGAAAATTTTGGCAAATATCTCAAAAGGAGAAAACTCCATTAAATCCCAAAATGTGGAGAAAGAAAGAACCACAAACAGAAATATGTGGTATAGCCTTGTATGCAGAAAGACAAGAAAACCAGTGGTACATCGATAGTGGATGCTCAAAACACATGACAGGTGACAAAGAAAAACTACACTCATATAATGCCTTAGAAAAGGAAAAGAGTGTCTCATTTGGAAACGACACTCCTGCTATCATAAAGGTAAAGGCTCTGTTTTCTTGAAAGAAAACAGTTAAAGCTAGAAATGTTATGTATGTTGATGGCTTAAAGCATAACCTATTGAGTGTGAGTCAAATGTGTGATCAAGGAAATGAAGTTGTGTTTCGATCAAATGGATGTGTTGTTCGTGAGCTTGATACAAGAGAAACCGTGATTAAAGGTACAAGAACTCCAAAAAACCTATACATACTCAAGGGAGGAAAACAACACTGCTATCTAAGCAACAATTATGAAAACTAGCTATGGCACAGAAGATTGGGACATTTAAGCTTTTCTCAAATAAGAAAAGCATGCAGATTCCAGGTTGTTCGAAATCTTCTAGATATCAACATTCCTGAAAATACTATATGCAAATCATGTCAATTTGGTAAGCAAACCAAATCTCAATTCATCGAAAAGGAAGGATAAGCTAGTAAGCCTCTTAAACTTGTCCATATTGATTTATATGGACCACCAAGGAAAAAGTCACCTCGTGGAGAAGAATACTTTATATTGTTCTTTGATGATTTTTCCAGAATGTGTTGGATAGGTCTTCTAAAGCATAAAGATGAAGCATTTGAAAATTTCAAAGCTTTCAAAGCTTTCGTTGAAAATGAATCAGATCACAAAATCAAATGCCTCAGATCTGATCGAGGATGGGAATTTACCTCGGATGAATTCTTTGACTTCTGTGAACAACATGGAATAAAAAGGCAGTTCTCCACCGCAAGGACTCCTCAACAAAACGGAGTGGTAGAAAGGATGAACATAACTGTTCAACAAATGGCTTGTGTTATGCTAGGTGAATCTGGAACTCCTGCAACCTTTTGGGGTGAAGCTGCATTCACCGCCGTCACTATTCTCAACCAAGCAAATGTTCGGGTAAACAGCACTCAAACTCCACATGAACTTTGGTATGGTAAAACTCCTACTATAAAGTACTTCAAAGTTTTTGGAAGCAAATGTTACATCAAAAGGACTAATGAAAAACTTGGTAAGTTTTAACCTAGAGCAGATGAAGGTATTCTTCTTTGCTACTCTTCCCGAAGTAAAGGATATAAATGTTATAATAAAATACTTGGGAAAATTATTGAAAGTATTGATGTTGTAGTTGATGAAGCATGCAAAAATCCAAAACAGATAAAAACCGAAGATCATGACAATGAAGAAGATGAGGATCATTTTCCCACATCAAATCACACTAATTCTGAAGAAGAAACCAATGAAGCACCAGAAGAAGAGATAACGATAGAAGGAAAGACTCTGTCCATGTATGTTTAGAAAAATCATCTAGAAACTCAAATTTTGGGGGAAAAAGGGGCAGGTGTGCAGGAAAGAAGAACTATTCCGAAACCTCAAGCTATCTAGCATTACTATCTTCCACTGAACCTCAAAATTTAATTGAAGCATGCAGAGATGAATGTTGGGTCAAGGCCATTAATGAAGAACTTGAGCAAATTGAAAAGAATAATACTTGGGAAATAGTTCCTAGACCTCATGATAAGAATATCATAGGAACAAAATGGATATTCAAAAACAAGTTGAACGAAAATGGAGAAGTTATTAGAAACAAGGCCAGACTTGTTTGCAAAGGATATGCTCAACAAGAAGGTATAGATTTTGAAGAAACTTTTGCACCTGTTGCTAGACTCGAAGCCATAAGAATGTTTCTTGCTCTTTCTTGTTTTTAGAAATTCAAAGTATACCAAATGGATGTAAATCTGCCTTTCTTAATGGAGACTTAGAAGAAGAAGTCTATATTGAACAACCAGAAGGATTCATTCTTGGAAATGATGCAAAACTTGTATGCAAACTCAAAAAAGCTCTCTATGGTCTAAAACAGGCTCCAAGAGCATGGCATTACCGTCTTGACAAATATCTCCACTAACAAGTTTTTTTCAAAGGGGTCAACAGATAGCAATATATATACAAAGATGGACACTGATAAATTGCTAATAATTGTTGTGTATGTTGATGATATCATTTTTTGTAGCAATGAAGAATCCATGAGTCAAAATTTTGCCTCGGTAATGTAGCAAGAATTTGAAATATCCTTGCTTGGAGAGCTTACCTATTATCTTGGTCTACAAGTTCAACAAAATAAAGATGGTATTTTTCTCTCACAAACCAAATATCTCAAACAAATCTTGAAAAAGTACGACATGGAAGATTATAAACTAGTATGTACCCCAATGGTAACAAGATACAATCTTAGCTCAAATGATGAATCAACAGCAATACATCAACCAACTTACAGATCCATGATTGGCAGTCTGCTTTATCTAACAGGTACCCGACCGGACATCATGCATGTAGTGGGAATAGTTGGAAGATTCCAAGCAAATCCTAAGGAAACACACCTTCAGGCATTCACAAGGATTTTCAAATATCTTCAAGGAACATAGAACTTTGGTTTATGGTTTCCTAGAGATACAAATCTTACACTTCATGCATATAAAGATGCAAATTGGGCAGGAAGTGTTGATGACAGAAAAAGCACTAGTGGTGGTGTATTCTATATGGGCTCTAGGTTAGTGTCTTGGTTCAGCAAGAAACAAAGTTCAATTGTATTATCTACAGCTGAAGTAGAATATGTGGTTGTTTCATCTTGCTGCACACAACTACTTTGGATGATGCAAACCTTGCAAAACATTCAAATCAAATGTACTCCACCCATCTCCATTCTATGTGATAATACAAGTGTGTTATAGACAATTTTGTGCCTTACAGCAACAGACATGAATTGTCAATAATCCAAGGGATCCAAAGTTCCCTAAACATGATGTTCCTACCCCTAGAGGAACAAGGTCAGCAAACCAACAGCTCTCAGATCAGTTCTCCACCTGAAAATACTCAAAAACAAGCAATCCTGAAATCAAAGAAGGTGCTCCACTAGGTTTCTGCGCTGAAACTTAGTTGCTCCATGGTGTACCTGCGTTGCAAAGCAAGTGGGACAAAGGCCACCTGCGCTGAGCGAGATGGGACAAGTGGCACACTGAGTCATTGCTCTGGAATCTTCCAAAAATGACACTTGGATCAGGTATTTCGCCTTGTGATGAGTCAGAGGCTCTGTTTCTCCAAGTGGAAGCAAGGTTCTCCAAGTGGACTCAAGAACTGAAGATCAACTAAAGATTAACTGAAGAGAGAGAGGACACAAGGCAGCTACACATCAGTTGCAAGCTGACTCATCCTTTCTCAATTCATCTATATATTGAGCTCTCTCCTATGAGATCAGGAGGCTGGAATTTGGTGCAAAGTAATGATATGCTGTTGGTTTCACTATAGAGCTATTGGGTGATTGTTTGAGAGAGGTGAAGAGGAGAAATTCTTTCTGCTGGGAGGTGTTGCTGGATTGGAGCCTTCAATGGTTGTAATACTCTCAGAACCTTTACTTCTTCATTAATAAAAGCTATTGAGGTTCTTCTATGTGCTCTTGTTTCAATAATATATTGTGATAATTGCATGTTTGGTTTACACTAATCCTTGAACCAGTTATGATTGCATGCTTCTTGTAGTTTCCTTCTTTGTTATTTTGCAGGATCTCATTGTAGCTGGGCCAGCAAAAGAGCAAGGAGCTGGGAGCAAGCAGCCAAAGAGAAGAGTTTGGATTCGACATTAAGCGCAAGGCAACGGTTAGTGCATTTATCCATTCTCTTTTGCTTTCACAAAGAAGTAAACCTTAAGTAGTTTGTTTTACAGTTGTTGCTAAGGTACTATCACCCTTAGAGTGGGATAGGGTCATCCGAGTCGGATACTTTTCCCTACAACAAACTGGCGACTCCGGAAACACAAATTTTCCCCTTTATATTTTAGTTGATCGAGTAATCTGCAATCGTGGAAGAAAGTCAATTGAATATCCGTCATTCTTGGAGGCTTGCGAGTCAACCATCTTTGTCTCCGGAATCGAAAACAATCCGGGCAAAGCGAACTCGTCGAACCAGTTCAAAATCTCCTTTAAAAGTTAGAACAAGTGTTCCAACAACATCTGAGATTCTGGTCACTCCAAACATTTCTGGAAACCCTGCCTCCATAGAAGAAGTTCAACCGCCACAGAGGGACAGTAATATTGATCCTAGTCTGGGGGAAAATACTTGTATGACTGAACCAGTTCCATCTGTAACCGGTCCAGAGAGTTTTGTTCCTCAAACATCTGTCGCTGTCGATCCAACCCCTTCTTCGGCACCGGAAATCTTTTACGGACCTGACGGTCTTCCTCTTCCACCTGGTCTGATTGCGATAGAGGAAATTATAGAGGAACCGCAAGTATCCACTCCAATTCAATTTGGAGTAGGGGTCACTCTATTTCCTGCTACAACAGAAGTTTGTCCATCACCAGTGGAAGTTCCTGTAGAATCACTAGGCGATCAATTGGATAGACTAAAAATGTCTGAACAACCGTCGACATCTAGGACTGTGTCAAATGACACGGCGACAGCAGAATTACCTGCCGCAAATCCAACAATGTTCGCCGGCATACCATCTGTCCCAACTAGCTCTCAATCGCTAGAAGGAGTCCACCAAGAGACTATCTCGACAGTATGGTCTGTTCCTGTTTGTTCCGGAGTAATGTCTGGTAACTCTCATTGTGAGACTCATCAAATTGACCCTTTTGGGAATCTAATTAGGCCATCCAGTCCTCCAGGACAATCAATTGCCTTGAGTTCTGGATTGCTACCGTATGGGGGGCAGTATTCCTTTTCATTACCCCCTCCGGGAGGGTACCCATACGGGAGTTCTCAACCTTATTCAAGTTATGGTGGAATTGCAACGAGTAGTTGGGTACCTATGCTATCCCAGCCACCAAGAGTTGTATATTCTATGCAATAGTGTGTACCTGTGACAAACATCCCAACTACACCGGCTATTGTGACCGTGTCGCAAGTTCAAACAATGCCTGTTGTGTGTCAACCTCAGATTTCTCAGGTTCTCATGCAACAGCCCCTTGACCCTGCGACCCAACCACAATCGCCTACTGGTGGGGCAACACAAGTACAGTCGGGTACAACTACCCCACATCTTGGTCCAATGGTTAGTATAGCGCAACAACCCATGGTGTCGCAACTGTGGATAGTGCAATACCAACAGCCGCAATTCCAACAAGTGTACCAGGGTTCTGAACAGCAAATCTTTGCGAATACGGGACAACCATATATTCAAAATGGTCAAAATCAACCACTTTATAGTGGTCAAGTCCATCAACCGTATCAATCATACCAACATCAACTCCATTATGCTGGTATGCAAAGACCAACTGTTCAGGCGATTCCATCGTATCCTGGTTACGCTTCACCTAACTTGAATCAACAGTTACCATTCGTGGCGACTTTAGAGTTGCCTGATTTACATCGGTTAACCAATGATCCAATTGCTTACGCCCCATGGTGGCTAGTGATTCCGCACAAACTTCCATCCGACATTCCTAAATTCAATGGAAATCCAGGTGAAGACCCGTCAAATCATGTGATGACTTTTCATCTATGGTGTTCGTCGAACACTTTGAATGACGATTCGATAAGGCTTCGCCTCTTTCAGAGGACATTGACAGGTCCAGCGGCAAAATGGTATATAGAATTGCCTAGAGCTTCGTTCGACAATTTTGGCTCCCTTGCCACGACATTCTTAACCCACTTTCAATTACCAATAAGGTATGAAATGGGAACAGAGATATTGACCAACTTCAAACAGACAACCGCAACTCATATATCGGATCATATACATGAGTGGCGACGTCGACGAAGAATGGTTAAAACATACGTTCCTGATCAGCTTTTAGCTGAGTGGTTTATAAAGTCGTTACTTCCGGCCATAACGGAAGATGTGGCAAAGGGAGGAGTCGTAACAGAAGAGTAGGTTATCGCTCGTGCACAATATTTGGACTTAGTATATACTCAGTCCGGCACGCTCTATAACAAAATACCAGACGTCCCTAGACCAGAGTTTTCAATCCCTCCTCCTCCTAAATCAAACAGTGACTCTCATGCCGGTGATGGCGTGATAGGCACGGCAAACACGAATCCGAAAAAGACCCAACAAAAGAAGGCCCGTAAGGATTCGAATCAAAATGCGCATGAAGAAGTTCTTGCTTCGGAAGTAAATGCCGTATCGACAGATAAGGGCAAAGAAACCAATCAACCAGGAAGCAAGAAGAATCAAAACGAAGGGAAGAAAGATCAAAGAAAGTCATCTCCTCGAAAAAATCCTCGTAGAAAGGAGAAAACGTCTAGGAGATGTCACATATGTGACGATGATCATTGGACGGCAGATTGCCCGTACAAAGCTGAGTTTAAAAGATTCGTAAAGAATCCGCACACTCCAGCCGTATTGACTGATCCATTTCCCGACCCAAGTCAGAATCTGGTTGACAGTGGAAATGCTTCCCCATCACAAGTTATGATGTTGTCAAGTTTTAAGCGCCAAGATGATGCTTTAATTTCAACATTAGACAAAAGCCATGGGAATTCACAGTCGTTGAATGGCGAGAGAAAAGGTCGATCAGGCAGTTCGACAACAACTTCGACAGAAGTTGTGCCGCCATCCAACACGAGAGGCATTCCAACGATCCATGGAGGCAATCATCCTCTCCAATATATCGGAGTAATTTTCCTAAAAGGCCCTTCTTTAATGGGCACTTTTGCCCCACCATCACCGAGTAATCTTACGGAGATGGGTGCAACGGGATATGAAGCCTTCTATTTTTAATGGATCTAAAGGTTTCGAGGATAGTTCCTATCTCAAGTCAACCTCGTTTAAAAAATGAAATAAAGAGTAAAGAGGATAGTTATTTACGATGTCAACCTCATTAAAAAATGAAATGTCCCCTTAAGAATTAGAGGACATATGCCTCGTCCGCATTTTTATGCTGGGGGCATCAAGATTGAGCAGTTTTAGCAATGTTCATGCTCGTTAAAAAATAAACGCAAGAATCGAGCAGTTTTTGTGTAGAGTTCATGCTCGTTAAAAAATAAACATAAATTGTGAGTAATCTTTCCTTAGCAGTTCAAGCTCACTCAGAAAAAATGAACCGGTAAATAACCATTGAGAAAAGTAACCTTTGAAAGCCATATTAAAACCCTTGGTCGTGTTTATATGCCATCACCTCCATCCGTTCATTTGGCCAATCGTTCATCTCCATATGTTTGTTTACCTGTTTTGAGGAACAGCTGCGAAGAGTGATTTCACTTAGCCATCCTTGTGACACTGCCGTGATTGGAAAATTCCAACCTGTACCTGGAATCTGCTGCTATCCCCGTTTATCACTCGTTCCTCAAAAGACGAGTCTTCTTTGAGCTCTTTTCACTGACTCGTAAAATATGAAAATTTTGCAGAGTTTTGGCCTTCCAGCTCGTTAAAAGGACCGGAAGAGCTATCCCTCCTCTAGATTTTAATCTTTTTGGACCTGAGGGATTATTGCACAAAAAGATCGAGCGCTTGTTTTGATCGGCTCGTTAAAGAAATCGAAAATTCATCCCTTCTGTATGGTTTTATACTTTTTCGGACTTAAGGGATTAGAAGACGAAAAAGGAATTTTGGAGTTAACTTTCCGTACCTTTTCAGACTCTCTAAAAATGAAAAGGACCGAGTTTTCCTTGTCGTTAGACTCGTTAAAATGATTAAATAGCGACAAACTTGTCTTTAGACGAGAACGAGTTTCCCTATCGCTAGGCTCGTTAAAACATAGCGATGGGCTTGCCCGAAGGGCAGGTTATAGAACAAGCATATGTTATCCTCCTCAAGCTTGACAAAAATAAAGAGGTACTGATCAGCAATGACTGGGGAAAAATTGGGAGAACCTCACAGCATTAATGGTAGCAAGTCACTCTTGAACATGACACTTTGTCCTCCGTATCACATCGGGTTGGGTTGTTTCATTCACCGGTCTCATAACCATGGTCCTCGCCACACCATCCACAATTGGGGTAATGCTACCAATCCATCACATCAGTGTCGTTATATGTTCAAGAGATGTGGTTCTGCAAAGAGTCAACCGTGTCCCATCCACTGCCATACATTATCCTTCATCCACTTCATGACCGCCACCCTGAATCATACATCACAGTTTGTTTTCACCTCATCACAATCACTAGCTCCGTTCCGTGTCACTGATGTGGGATTCATTAAGGCCCTCCTTTGACGGATCGCTCCTTGTCGACATCAGCTCATTATCCAAGGAGTTGATCTAGGAACACCCCCTTCAGTACTTTGAAGCTTGCATGCCTCAATGGCAAGTTTCTCACTTCCGGCGACAGGTATACATCAATGACCTTCGACTAGAAGATTTTGCATGGTGGTCGACGCCAAGTCCTTTATTCCCACCATGTGGATTGTACTGCCGTACCTTGAGGGTCATCATCCTTATCGGTGATTCCTCTCGCGCTTGTTAACGGTTTACATCATTGACCGGTAATCAAGCGATGTCTTTCCATGTTCGACTTCAAAAAATTCTCACATGGATCGACTTGTACATCGAGTGAAGATCGGAAGAGATTGAAGACCCCGGATCTAGTTTCATCCATCCAGGCTGCGATATATATTCAGGACATAAAGACATTTGATATGTACATCATTACAGCAGATGATCATCCTTCTCAAAGGATGATAATTTTAGCAGAGAATTATCAGTCTACAATCAGACGATCGTCTGTTCTATGTACCAAAATGTATTTATAAAGCTGAGCATGGGAATGCCTGCCTCAGCTAGATCATGAAAATGTATGAAAAATAATGTATTGTATTGTATCTTATTACAGGACACTTCTCAGCAGATTGAATGAACTTCGGATCCTCTCAATAAAGCATTTCACCCGATAAACGACCTCATACTTTAGGGGGCATCTGTTATAGACAATTTTGTGCCTTACAGCAACAGACATGAATTGTCAATAATCCAAGGGATCCAAAGTTCCCTAAACATGATGTTCCTACCCCTAGAGGAACAAGGTCAGCAAACCAACAGCTCTCAGATCAGTTCTCCACCTGAAAATACTCAAAAACAAGCAATCCTGAAATCAAAGCAGGTGCTCCACTAGGTTTCTGCGCTGAAACTCAGTTGCTCCATGGTGTACCTGCGTTGCAAAGCAAGTGGGACAAAGGCCACCTACGCTGAGCGAGATGGGACAAGTGGCACACTGAGTCATTGCTCTGGAATATTCCAAAAATGACACTTGGATCAGGTATTTCGCCTTGTGATGAGTCAGAGGCTCTGTTTCTCCAAGTGGAAGCAAGGTTCTCCAAGTGGACTCAAGAACTGAAGATCAACTAAAGATTAACTGAAGAGAGAGAGGACACAAGGCAGCTACACATCAGTTGCAAGCTGACTCATCCTTTCTCAATTCATCTATATATTGAGCTCTCTCCTATGAGCTCAGGAGGCTGGAATTTGGTGCAAAGTAATGATATGCTGTTGGTTTCACTATAGAGCTATTGGGTGATTGTTTGAGAGAGGTGAAGAGGAGAAATTCTTTCTGCTGGGAGGTGTTGCTGGATTGGAGCCTTCAATGGTTGTAATACTCTCAAAACCTTTACTTCTTCATTAATAAAAGCTATTGAGGTTCTTCTATGTGCTCTTGTTTCAATAATATATTGTGATAATTGCATGTTTGGTTTACACTAATCCTTGAACCAGTTATGATTGCATGCTTCTTGTAGTTTCCTTCTTTGTTATTTTGCAGGATCTCATTGTAGCTGGGCCAGCAAAAGAGCAAGGAGCTGGGAGCAAGCAGCCAAAGAGAAGAGTTTGGATTCGACATTAAGCGCAAGGCAACGGTTAGTGCATTTCTCCATTCTCTTTTGCTTTCATAAAGAAGTAAACCTTAAGTAGTTTGTTTTACAGTTGTTGCTAAGGTACTATCACCCTTAGAGTGGGATAGGGTCATCCGAGTCGGATACTTTTCCCTACAACAAAGTGCCATCAATATTTCAAAGAATCTAGTCATGCACTCCAAGACCAAGCACATACCCATCAAATATCATTTTCTATGTGAACAAGTGCTTGAACAAAAGGTCAAATTAGAGTATGTTCCCTCCAAAGAACAGGTTGCTGATATATTTACTAAACCACTGCCCAGAGAGACATTTGAATCTCAGACAAAAGCTAGGAGTAGTTGTTGCATCATCCTGCGGTTAAATCCTATTTTCTTCAAAGAAAGGTGGTTATACGTGAGTTTCATAAAGTGTAGTCGCATACATACGCAGGTTTTTGTGGGCACAATCACCTATATGTTGGTTTGAGGAAAAACAGTGGGACAGACTCAAGAAAAAGGGTCTGATATTTTCAGTCAATTATTTGCTTTGTTTGATGATGGCTACAATCTGCAGATGATGTGTGGAAATGTGTTGGTACTCACAAGATGTTATTTAGAAGTGCTTTTGATCCTCACAAGTTAACTTGATGTATATCTTATTGATGATGATGCCTTGATACTTCTTGCTAATATATGCATGATCAAATCTGACAGTGAATAGATGGAACAAGTTTAGGGGGAGCATATGCTTCGAATATTGCATTGTTGGCATTATGGTTAAAAGTCTTGGGTGATGATTCTTATGTGGCTAAATGATACATCTTGCTATGATACTTGGGGTCACATTGTTGGTATTCAAATCAGATTCATGGATGATCACTTAAGTGGCATATTATTGTTGGTTGGCCAAGAGAATGGTATTGCAGGTTACAGGTCTGGATGTTGTTGACAGATGCTTATGGTGCAGATCATATATAGTGTATGATAGTTGTTGATGATTATCATGGTCTTGTTTAGATTTTTGGTCTTTGTTATAAAAGTCATGTATATCATTTGATGTAAAGGTCATGCAAAGACCTAATTTGTAACCCCACTTTGCATGGGAAGGATGATGTAATAATTTCTATTTCAGTCATGTATAAACATTTGGTATATCCCCACTTGGTTGGGAGATTGATATGTGTATGATTCATTGGTGATAGGAAGGTCATACTCACTTAGTTGAGTTGTAGAGTCATGTTATTCTTTTGAAAAATATTTTTTTGCAGACTCTACATGTGCTCAGGGGGAGCATGGACGGATTGGTACATCTTAACATGTACACAGGGGGAGCTCAATCAGAGATTTCAGCATGTACTCAGGGGGACTATGGACAGCATAATGTATATCAAAGGGAGAGAATATCTTGGTCCAACCTTTTCCCTTGATGTCAAGGGGGAGAGTGACTTGGGACTGTTGTTGCCATCAAGTCCAAAGGGGGAGATTGTTGGCATTATGATGTATGTATTGTACTTGATGGCAACCAACTTGTAGCAGAACAACTCACCTGTATATGGTAACTAGATGAATCTACAGAAGAGATATCAGATGTGACAAAATGTATGACAGTAGTGTTTACAGATGTGATGAAATGCAGGACAGCTTCAAGGAATCAATTCAGAAGGCAACTCACTCAAATGAAAGATCACAGTATAGTAGGTATACAGCAAAGAATTGCATATCACTTTTCACAAAATGAAGAAAGAGAGGTATATGCAGGTTCACCATTGACCAAGTTGTGTATACACGCAGGTTCACTATATACAAGTCTTGTATACATACACACGCACTTTCACAAAAGTAAAAGCGCGTATACCTTGGAAAACTAAATTTTTGGTGTGAAGTATTTGGTCCATGGTATTTTGATTGATGGTATTGGTCCAAGGTATCTGGTCTGAGGTATTGACCCTAGGTATTTGGTCCAAGGTATTGGTCCTAAGTTGTTTTGGTCCATGGTATTGAGAAAGGCCTAAAACTATAAAAGGAGGAGAAGATCATTAGGCCAAGACACACAAGCATTGAATATCTGATGAAGAGTGAGATCTACTATGTAGGTTATTGGCTTATGATGTTGTGCTCGATATGAACCAAGGATGGACCTTAGCATTTGATGAAGGATAAGATCTAATGATGTATTAGGATCTTAAGGGTTGAAGTGAATTATCTTTATGCGGTTTAGGCATTTATCTGAATAACTGGCGCATGTTGTAGTCTGTAAATATGATGATCTGAGTATGGCTGAAGTTTGGAATAGTTGTAATGTTTAAATCATCATTTACATATCTGTACATAGGTTCACTTTAGAAAATAAGCGTATACATGTTGGTTCTGCATATCAAGGCAGCATATACATCATAAATTTGATTTGCAGATCTGTTGGTTCGCTTTGAGGAAAGTGCGTATGCACACAGCTTCGACACATGGAAGTAGCGTATACCTTATAAAATATGTTCTAGTTGCTTTTGTTTACTGTTGCAGTGTTCTAGGTTTTGTCTTGGGTTCTAGTTACTATATTCTGGTGACAGCATTCTGAATGATCAAATTGATGGGTTGTCAAAGTGATTTATTGATTCGGTTGTGGTTGGTTCAAAGGAGATTGGTTGATGCAAATATATTTGATGATTGAATGATGTTGTTGATGGATCCAGTCTGAAATTTTATGAAACGTGGTCATTGGTAGAAAAGAGAAGGTTGTAGCCTTCTATAGACTGGCACCTAAGTACTATTAAACATATCAGCTAGTACAAGAGCTAGGGGGTTGTACCGCCCTCCTAGTAGAATCTGGAGAACGAGAGAAGGTTGTAGCCTTTTGCAGGTAGAAGCTTGCGTACTAGTATAAGACTGCACCAGTACGAAAATTGTAAACAGATTTTCTTATTATTAAAAGAAGAGAGAGATGACAGCAGCAGGTGGTTTTTACCCACATTGGGTTTCCACCTTATATCTTGGTTTCCTTGTGTGTTGCTTATGTGTGATAATTTATTTTCCTTTTACTGCACTGTCTAATGAATTCTTGATATACTGATTAAAGTTAATTACATGATAATTTGGGTAAATCTTAAGATCTCTACATATATGCTAGTTGCATTAAGTATAGTCGCGTATACACACTAGTTCACGGAGCTGAAGTAGTGTATACAAATTAGTTTTTGAAAATTAAATTATTGATCTGATAATACTGATTCACCCCCCCTCTCAGTATTATTTCCAACATATATTTGCAACTTGTTCTTCGAGCTGCGAAAACCTCACCTTTGTAGGATCACAAAGTTTGTTTATAGATTCATCACCCATGATTAGGGTTTTACGATTTTCAGCCTTGCTGATCTAGATCCCTACAATCTCCACAAATTCCCAAAGAAACCCACTTTGATACCAAATGATCCGTAAACTTTCGTGGATATTCCACTGGACAATTCGTCACAACATATCTGATAGTATTATATTAAAAATCTGAGATTCTACACTATTACAATTTTATTTAATTTCTAGATCTGTAAAATCAATTGTAATTAGTGCATGCATGTAAAAGTAAATCAAGCAGAAAATTAGAGAACGAAAAAATAATCACACGCACACACATAATACAAAATATATGCTCTATGGGAAACCCTTTCAAGAGAAAACACAGCTGGAAGGTGAGGCCGCTTCACTCTCTTTCTCTGTCTAGAAATATGGATGCAGAAACAAAGAGGTAATGTTTGTGCACCGTGGGCTACTATTGTGCATAGATCCTCTTTGTCTTCTCTACCTCCTATCTCTCCTGGCTATCTTTGCTCTGCTAGTGTCGGTATCTTCATCCCTCCGTCAAAGATCAAATTCTCTTGTTGCATTGCATATTAGGTGTTTCGCTCAGTCAACTGCATTCCATTAGGAGCATGGATCATCTAACTGTAGTGGCTTATTGTACATTTTCCCTCATGTCCTTTACCTGCTAGCCCATTTCCATTTATCAAGATTATCTGCAGTCACTTTTTGTCTTTAAATTTGCAAGAGTCATTTCTAGGGTTTCAGTTTCATTAGGTCTAGGGTTTCATCAAAAAGGTCTTCAAAATGTCCAATAGCAGCCAACAGGCACATGAGGAGGTTGAATAAAGTTCCAGTACCAATAAAATTCATAATCTCATGCCCAGAAATGTATTTTTCCTCAAAACCCTGTTTTGAGGAAAAACAGAGTATTTTAGGTTGTTGTTGTATAAATTCATATAATTTCAGTTCTCTTGTATGTAAATTACTTCAATGGCAACCCTGATCACCTTGCCAAGCTTCAGCGGCTCCATCCCTTGCAAGGCAAACAAAAAATCAAGTCATTCAATTCATCAAACGCACAAATAAAATAAACTGCCCAAAAACAGAGTTGAAAAAGTATGTCACATTGCAAACATTATAAAAGTGGGTTTTATGAAGGAAAAATCAAAAGCTCTTGTATATAAATCATTTTTACAATTCAAAAAGCTCATTGTCACTCAAAGAAGAAAGATTGAGCAAAGTGAAGGTCGTGTTGGAGAAAGGAAGCGAAAACGCAGCAAGGAAATCAGGTTTTGGAGGCGCAGGGCATTGGGTGAGCGGTGCAGTGCATAGAGCTGGCGCGGCGCATTGGGCCGCCTTCCATAGTATAAAAACTATACTGGCGCTGCGCTTATAGCATGCATGACGCGTTGGGTTTGTGGAACGGTGCATAGAGCTACCAAGCCCGATTTCGTCACAAACTCTCCCAAATTTTCCAATATTGCTCAAATCTTCTAGTGTGCAAGTAAGTCAAGCTCTTTTCCTTGCTAGTGAAAGAGTTCTTCTTAAAATTTATGGTGGTTTAGTGTGAAAAAAACTCAAACCCTACTTCCTTGCAATTTCTAAAAAAACTATTGCTTAGGGGTTTGCATTTGTCATTTGTCTACCAAGTTCACTCCACCACTCCCTCACTTTTGATTCCTCCATTTGTTTCCCAATTTCATCCACTCATTCCCTAACTTCCAAAAGTCATTCACCCCTATCCCCAATTCTCATTTTCCCAAATCCTAACTACAAAATCTGAATACCCTAATTGCTATCCCTAAGCTTACACACTATTCCCTAAACTCCCTATTTCCCAAAAAACCTATCATAATATTCCCAAAACCCCTCATACCCTCTCCCTCCATAGTCCCTCATACATTCTTACCCTTGGTGGCAGAAAAACTAAAATCACCATAAATCTCTTCATACTCATCAAGAAAACTCACACACTAGCAAGCATGGAATCTGATCCTTCATATGACCGAGATGAAGAGACAGACAGTGACTCTCCTACAGAAGTGCATGCACCAAGGAGACCTCACAAGGGTGGCAAACATATACGAGAAGAGCCTACTTCACTTGTTGAGCTACAGGCCTGCCCTCTTGCTATCACATGCTTCCAACACCAATCCTGTTATCAGTTCTTTGAGATGGTTGCTAGAGTCCAATATCATCATGAGTTAGCCCGGTTGTTTGTGCTTCATCTACATAATGGCCAAACCACTCTAGCTGGTGTGACATTCGCCTTGAGACCGGAATCTATTTCTCTAGCAACCGGCATTTCTAATGTCGGAGAGCAGTGGAATAAAAGGTAGTAGATTGACAGGGAACACTATGAACCATACATCAAACCCAGTTATTTGAGACAACTCAACAGATTTTTTCCCTTTTGGTACCTGAAAGACTCATATGCTCCCTTGATGAAACTCATAATGAAGTATTTCAGCTGTGAGGGCCGGTTTTCTCACCTATATGCTTATCATATCAGATTTTTGATGCACTTTACCAGGGTGAGAATGATGAATCTCCCCTACTTCATGTGTCGAAATATTGAGAAGATGACCACCCTAGTACAATAGAAGACTCCTCAGTAGCAGTTTAACAGTATATACCATTTTGCACTCATCAAAATTGTGGTCATGCATCAGCTTGGTTTGCAGGGCATCTCATGGGAGGATTTCATTTCTCATGAGTTCTTCACAGCTCCTCAGGTACCTCCAGAGACATTTCATGAGATAGGTGGACCTCCTCATCAGCAGGAGAGTCATGAGACACAGACCACTAGTGTGTCGGTGTTTGTCACCTAGCAAAAGGGCACTAGACGGTTGTTTGCAGCAGCAAAGCGAGTATTATCTCCACCCGGGGTGGAAGAGGTCTCGCTTCCTTCATCATCACAGCAAGTTCAGGACAAGGGAAAGAGGCCATTACATGATGAGGGGCCTTCAGGTGAGCAGGAGACCGTTTTCAATCCCATTCAGGACGATGATACGGATTTGGGCCCACAAAGCTCAAAGCTCAAGGAGGTCATCCGAGAGCAACATGCGGACATCAATGCTTTGTCCCTAAACTTGGAAAGAGCCGAGCGGATAATAAAGTACCTAGAGCAAAGAAACAAGCAACTAGAGGATCAACAAACCATAATGGAGCTATGAAACATACAAGAAAACCGGCAAGCTGCCAAAAGGAGGAAAGTAAAGTTCACAACACTTGAGCAAGAAATCAATGTTGATCGTGAGGCTTGGTTGGAGAGGACTAATATCCACTTGGAGAGAATGTTGGAGAAAGCCATGAATGAGAAAAATATGTTGAGAAACATGGCATATCACTATTTGTCAAGAAATATGGTGTGCCAAGCTAGAATCAAGAGCTTGAAGGCCAAGTCGAAGAAGAGATCGAGGAGGCAAAAAGCACAAGATAAACTTCAGATCTTGGCTGAGGCTTCCTTGGCCCAACGCAGCACTTGATGGAGAACACTCAGCCCAAATTTCAAAAAAATTGGGACACTTTTTGCATTTTTGAAATTTTTGGGCTAAAACACAGAATTTTCTACCCAATGCACCGCGCCACCTGGCGCTCGCTTTTGATGGAGGCTTCCAAATGAAAAAAACTCCACATATTTGGATTTTTCTTGGAAAAATATGCATGCCTACCAATGGCCAAGAAATTTTGACAGGTTTTGGGCCCCCAAAAAGGTCAAAAACACCCAAAAAATGACCTTACTACCCCTATTTTGACACATAGGAAGCAGTGTTGGGAGAACTCAGTTTTGGAGGGAAAAATGGACGCTAAATTCAAAAATTCCACTCGTTCTAAAAAGTAGATAGGAAGACCTTTCCAACAAGCACACTTGGAGAAAATTTGGGCACCGGGAAGGCCTCCAAAAGTGGCTGCAAACGGGCACTATGCATAGAGAAATCGATGCGGCACATAGGGGAAATTTTGCTCAGTTTGACCAATTATACTATGCTTTTCGCCTAGTTCCTTGACAGTTTGAATTTTTTCCTTCTAATAGTCAAATTCATGATATAATTTAATGTGAAATGATGGATTTTTATGTAATTACGCTAAATTTTCACTCATAGAGGTAGATTCATCCATCAAAAGGTAGTTTGCAACTGAATGAATCAATTTCCTAGTTTTTAGAGGCAAGCTGTTCCACTGCCTATTTTCTAGTTCTCAGTTTAGATTTTGTTGGAACAGATCCTAATCTTATGAGCTCAACCCCTAGAGGCTAGGATGAGTTGTTGGTTGCCTATATCTTGTAATTTTTCAGTCATTAGCATGCTTGGACTTTTGAGAAAGTTTGGAGTTTCATTGTATACATTTTCTCAGCAGTTTTGGCTAAGGAATAGACCAGGGTTTGCAGCACTCTATGGGATTCATGTGGCATCTTGCTTTGATATTGTGTTTCCTTTTGTAATTGTAAGTTTATATGTGTTTTATGTATTCCATTATCTCTCTTTCTTCTTCTTAACTAAAACAAACAAGGATAAAGGTAGAATCCATTGAAATTGCAGTGCTCTACCTAGGGTTTGCTTAGTTATTGATGTTTTTAGCTGTTTGAAGAGGATCCCTGAGGTTTTCTTACCCTCTTCAACTCCTCACCTGTCTAAATCTCTCCATTTCATTCAATATGAAGTATCAAATCACTTTCCTACCTTTCCCCATTGAGATCTCTGCAAAACTGAGCCTCATTACCAAGACCCAAAATTTGTCTTTCCATTTGAGCCAAAAAAACATCTTTAAATTCAATCAAACTCTTTTGCACACATACTTAGCCTAAGATCAGTATTCATATCAGTCATCTCAAGCCCTCATTGATCATATTTTTTTGAGATTGACAAGGAGAGAGCCCTCTCCCGACCTGGTAGGGCTAGCTACCAGGTTAAGCGTGGTTTGATGTTACCCTAAATCCTACCTTTCTCAGCCTGAGGTAGATTTAGGCCCTAACATAGTGGTGACCATACTGGGGAATAAAAGCTTATTCATTTTTTAGTTTTCTTGCTTTATAAACTACAGACGGAGCCTGAAGTTATGCCAGGAATCCTTCGAACTGCACCTTGCTTTGCAAGTGCATAAGTAGATAAAAGCAACTTCAGTCAATCTCTGGTCTAGTCTTATAAGTTGAACATCTGACTTGCAAATTTCCCTAGTACATGTATCAAGTTAGATCTGATTTTTTATGGTGGACAACGATCAGACATCGGAAGGCTGAAATCATTCACCTGGCAACTCCAGTGTCGAAGCATCCCAAGCTTCAAAATTTTTATGGCAACTCCACTCTTCAAGAACCAGTAGCTTGAAGAATTTCTTGGTGAATTCATTGTCATCAAAATGGTTTCGCTGTTTTGAAGGTATGCTCCCATGAGACGAGATCAGATTCCAAGTTTCCCAAATAAAATTCCTAAGGTAGATTGGCAAAGGAATTTACCTATGTTTAAAGATGATGATAAGAAGGATTTTGCTTTACATCTGGTTAGATTTCACATACATATTCGCAAGTTGAAGGTTGATTTTCCTGAAGATTGTTTGATGAAGATATTCATGGCCACTCTGGAAAGTGAAGCCCGATCTTGGTATGAAAGTTTTCCACTTGCTTGTATTTACTACCTAAAGGATTTTCATGCCATGTTCTTTGAAAGGTATAAAGAATCTTATCCCTCCTTAAATTTAGTTCAGAACTGTTGCAAACATGTTTATAGTTTTATTGAAAATCTTGAGAAATTTTATGAAGATGATGACTTCATGGACAATGAGATCATGGAGGCTCTGTACAATCCATTTCAGCAGCATAAAGAGAACTTAGAGGATACTCATCAAGATGCTCAGGAAAATTTGCAGTAAGATCAAGATCTTAGTACAATGGAAAATAATGAAAGAGAAGGTTTTATTTCAGATCTGTACATAGAAGAGCACAGCATGCATGAAAGTCAAGTTTCAATTTCAGAATGTGATAAATTCAAGTCATCTATTTCAGATCTAGATTCAGAGCATGATGATCAAGAGTACCTTGGTCTGAATCCCATGAAGGAGAGCTCTACTGTTGAGATCATCTGGAATGAAGAAGATAGAGTTATTGACCCAAGTGTTCTCATTTCATTAGAACCAAGCCTTCATGAGGAGGTAATCCAGTCATTTTATGAAAAACAAGATGAGATCTTTGTTCAAGTAAGTGAAAAATCCTCTTTCGATAACTCAATGGTAAATGATAATTTGATTGTCATGTCATATGAAGATGATCAACAATGTTTTCAAATTTCAGAAGATCGGGGAATTAAGGATTGTCATTCAGTTTTTTCATGTTTTGAAAAGTTATTTCATGAAGACAATCATTGTTTGAGCAAAAGAAAACAAAAAGCATTATCTCCTTTGTCTGAAGATGAAATAGATCTACTCCTGAAAGGTCAGGTTCCAAACCAAGGTAATGCAGGTCTGCAGTGTGCACATGATCAAGGAGGTGTGAGTGAAACTTCTTCCTCTTTTGAAAATGATGACAGTCCTAAAATTAGATTTATAGATCAGCGAACAGATAATATTTTCTTTCATGAAGATGATAAGACTGTCATGTTTGATCATCTTGAAGATTGTTTTCTGTTTAAGAATGACCTAGACCATGAAGTTAAGGAATATGAGCCTGAGAGAGACAATATGCCAGAAATTCTCATGATCAAGGAATTTTCAGCTGACACTCAGATAGCAGAAGCTAATACCTCTCTATGCCTTCCCATCACACGGCAACCAGTTGTTCTTTCATATCATAATGAAGGGAGTACTTGTATTTTTGTTGTTGGATCTCAAGACAAGATAGTGCTTCAAGAATTTCACAATCCCTTCGGCATTCTTTTGCAAGCATTAGAAAAGATAAATTTTGCCTGGTTCATTATCATAAGCCTTGGTTTCAGTGGTTATTGTGGGTTGCCTACATGTACATCATTCTACCTGCTCGGGAAAAATGAGAGCAGAATTTCAGTATGTAGCCATCTGCTGGATTGGTTACATTGGAAGGCTCACTATACATGATTGTACATATTTCATTAGTAGGAAAGTGGCTGTCATCATGATTTGAAGCCCTCAAATCTTGATGTTCTGTTGCCATTCAAAAAGCTTTGTAAGTGCTTATTTTAGTCAGTTCAGTCTTGAGTCTGTTTTAGTCAATTCAGTCTTGAGTCTGTTTTGAGTTAGTTTCAACCTTGTAATTAAGTCAGTTTTGAGTCAAAATATTGGTTTTATGTTTGCGGAAGTTATTGACTCCATAGCCCAATGGACGAAGGCACTGCCTGCTTTCCCATAGATCTATAGTTCTTGGCACCTCCAAGGAGCTACCATCCCCATTGGAGCCAATGTTAGTGTCGGTATCTTCATCCCTCCGTCAGAGATCAAATTCTCTTGTTGCATTGCATATTAGGTGTCTCGCTCAGTCAACTACATTCCATTAGGAGCATGGATCATCTAAAGGTAGTGGTTTATTGTACATTTTACCTCATGTCCTTTACTTGCTGGCCCATTTCCATTGATCAAGATTATCTGTAGTCACTTTTTGTCTTTAAATTTGCAAGAGTCATTTCTAGGGTTTCAGTTTCATTAGGTCTATGGTTTCATCAAAAAGGTCTTCAAAATGTCCAATAGCAGCCAGCAGGTGCATGAGGAGGTTGAATAAATTTCCATTACCAATAAAATTCATAATCTCATGCTCAGAAATGTATTTTTCCTCAAAACCTTGTTTTGAGGAAAAACATAGTATTTTAGGTTTTAGTTGTATAAATTCATATAATTTCAGTTCTCTTGTATGTAAATTACTTCAGTGGCAACCCTGGTCACCTTGCCAAGCTTCAGCAACTCCATCCCCTGCAAGGCAAACAAAATATCAAGTCATTCAATTCATCAAACGCACAAATAAAATAAACTGCCCAAAAACAGAGTTGAAAAAGTAAGCCACATTGCAAACATTATAAAAGTGGGTTTTATGAAGGAAAAATCAAAAGCTCTTGTATATAAATCATTTTTACAATTCAAAAAAGCTTATTGGCACTCAAAGAAGAAAGATTGAGCAAAGTGAAGGTCGTGTAGGAGAAAGGAAGCGAAAACGCAGCAAAGAAATCAGGTTTTGGAGGCACAATGCATTGGGTGAGTAGCACGGTGCATAGAGCTGGCGCGGTGCATTGGGTCGCCTTCCATAGTATAAAAACTATATTGGCACAGCGCATACAACAAGTGTGGTGCGTTGGGTTTGTGGCATGGCACATAGAGCTGCTAAGCACGATTTTGTCACAAACTCTCCCAAATTTTCAAAAATTGCTCAAATCTTCTAGTGTGTAAGTAAGTCAAGCTCTTTTCCTTGCTAGTGAAAGAATCCTTCTTAAAATTTATGGTGGTTTAGTGTGAAAAAACTCAAACCCTACTTCCTTGCAATTTCTAAAAAAAACTATTGCCTAGGGGTTTGCATCTGTCATTTTGCTGCCAAGTTCACTCCACCACTCCCTCACTTTTGATTCCTCCATTTGTTTCCCAATTTCATCCACTCATTCCCTAACTTCCAAAAGTCATTCACCCCTATCCCCAATTCTCATTTTCCCAAATCCTAACCTCAAAATCCCAAAACCCTAATTGTTGTCCCTAAGCTTACACACTATTCCCTAAACTCTCTATTTCCCAAAAAACCTATCATAATATTCCCAAAACCCCTCATACCCTCTCCCTCCACAATCCCTCATACATTCTTACCCTTGGTGGCAAAAAAACTAAAACCACCATAAATCTCTTCATACTCATCAAGAAAACTCACACACTAGCAAGCATGGAATCTGATCCTTCATATGACTGAGATGACGAGACAAATAGTGACTCTTCTACAGAAGTGCATGCACCAAGGAGACCTCACAAGGGTGGCAAACATATACGAGAGGAGCCTACTTCACTTGTTGAGTTGCAGGCCTACCCTCTTGCTATCACATGCTTCCAACACCAATCCTGTTGTAAATTTTGTGAGATGGTTTCTAGAGTCCAGTATCATCATGAGTTAGCCCAGTTGTTTGTGCTTCATCTACATAATGGCCAAACCACTCTAGCTGGTGTGATATTCACCTTGACACCGGAGTCTATTTCTCTAGCAACCGGTATTCCTAATGTCGAAGAGCAGTGGAATAAAAGGCAGTAGATTGACAAGGAACACTATGAACCATACATCAAGCCCAGTTATTTGAGACAACTCAGTAGAGTTTTTCCCTTTCAGTACCTGAAAGACTCATATGCTCCCTTGATGAAACTCATAATGAAGTATTTCAGCTGTGAGGGCCAGTTTTCTTGCCTATATGCTTATCATATGAGATTGTTGATCCACTTTACCAGGGTGAGAATGATGAATCTCCCCTACTTCATGTGCCAAAATATTGAGAAGATGACCACCCTAGTATAACAGAAGACTCCTCAGTAGCAGTTTAACAGTATATACCATTTTGCACTCATCAAAATTGTGGTCATGCATCAGCTTGGTTTGTAGGGAATCTCATGGGAGGATTTCATTTCTCATGAGTTCTTCACAGCTCCTCAGGTACCTCCAGAGAATTTTCATGAGACAGGTGGACCTTCTCATCAGCAGGAGAGTCATGAGACACAGACTGCTAGTGTGCCAGTGTTTGTCACCTATCAAAAGGGCACTAGACGGTTGTTTGTAGCAGCAAAGCGAGTATTATCTCCACCCGGGGTGGAAGGGGTCTCGCTTCCTTCATCAACACAGCAAGTTCAAGACAAGGGCAAGAGACCATTACATGATGAGGGGCCTTTAGGTGAGCAGGAGACCAATTTCATTCTCATTCAGGACGATGATATGAATTTGGGCCCACAAAGCTCAAAGCTCAAGGAGGTCATCTAAGAGCAACAGGCAGCCATCAATGCTTTGTCCCTAAACTTTTAAAGAGCTGAGTGGATAATAGAGTACTTGGGGCAAAGAAACAAGCAACTATAGGATCAAGAAACCATAATGGAGCTAAGAAACATATGAGAAAACCGACAAGATGCCAAAAGGAGGAAAGTCAAGTTCAGAACACTTGAGCAAGAAATCAATGTTGATCGTGAGTCTTGGTTGGAGAGGACTAATATCCACTTGGAGAGGATGCTGGAGAAAGCCATCAATGAGAAAAATATGTTGAGAAACATGGCATATCACTATTTGTTAAGGAATATCGTGTGCCAAGCTAGAATCAAGAGCTTGAAGGCCAAGTCAAAGAAGAGATCGAGGAGGCAAACAGTGAAAGATGAACTTCAGATCTTGGCTGAGGCTTCCTTGGCCCAAAACAGCACTTGATGGAGAACACTCAGCCCAAATTTCAAAAAATTTGGGACACTTTTTTCATTTTTGAAGTTTTTGGGCTAAAACACAGAATTTTCTGCCCAATGTGCCACGCCATCTGGTGCTTGCTTTTGATGGAGGCCTCCAAATGAAAAAAACTCCACATATTTGGATTTTTCTTGCAAAAATATGCATGCCTACCAATGGCCAAGAAATTTTGACAGGTTTTGGGCCCCCAAAAAGGTCAAAAACACCCAAAAAATGACCTTACTGCCCCTATTTTGACACACAGGAAGCAATGTTGGGAGAAATAAGTTTTGGAGTGGAAAGTGGAGGCCAAATTCAAAAAATCCACTTTTTCTAGAAAGTAGATAGGTAGACCCTTCCAACAAGCACACTTGGAGCAAATTTGGACACCGGGAAGGCCTCCAAAAGTGGCTGCAAATAGGCACTACGCATAGAGAAATCAGCGTGGCGCATAGGGGAAATTTTGCTCAGTTTGACCAAGTATACTCTATTTTTCGCCTAGTTCCTTAGCAATTTGACTTTTTTCCTTCTAATAGTCAAACTCATGATGTAATTTAATGTGACATGATGGATTTTGATGTAATTATGCTAGATTTTCACTCATAGAGGTAGATTCATCCATCAAAAGGTAGTTTGCAACTGAATGAATCAGTTTCCTAGTTTTTAGAGGCAAGTTGTTCCACTGCCTCTTTTCTAGTTCTCAGTTTAGATTTTGTTGGAACAGCTCCTAATCTTATGAACTCAACCCCTAGATTCTAGGATGAGTTGTTGGTTGCCTATATATTGTAATTTTTCAGTCATTAGCATGGTTGGACTTTTGAGAAAGTTTGGAGCTTCATTGTATACATTTTCCCAGCAGTTTTGGCTAAGGAATAGACGAGGGTTTGCAACACTCTATGGGATTCATGTGGCATCTTGATTTGATTTTGTGTTTCCTTCTGTAATTGTAATTTTATGTGTTTTATGTGTGCCATTATCTCTCTTGCTTCTTCTTAACTGAAACAAACAAGGATAAAGGTAGAATCCATTGAAATTGCAGTGCTCTACCTAGGGTTTGCTTAGTTATTGATGTTTTCCGCTGTTTGAAGAGGATCCATAAGGTTTTCTTGCCCTCTTCAACTCCTCACCTATCTAAATCTCTCCATTTCATTCAATTTGAAGTATCAAATCACTTGCCTACCTTTCCCCATTGAGATCTCTACAAAACTGAGCCTCATTCCCAAGACCCAAAATTTGCCTTTTCATTTGAGCCAACAAAACATCTTTAAATTCAATCAAACTCTTTTGCACACATACCTATCCTAAGATCAGTATTCATATCAGTCATCTCAAGCCCTCATTGATCATATTTTGCTGAGATTGACAAGGAGAGAGCCCTCTCTCGACCTAGTAGGGCTAGCTACCAAGTTATGCGTGGTTTCATGTTACCCTAGATCCTACCTTTCTCAGCTTGAGGTAGATTTAGGCCCTAATATGCTCAACTATGGAACAAAATTAACTCGAAAGAATCGAATGCCTCTTCCTCCTAGTGGCCCGGTTATAACACAACCTAATAGCCTACTAGTGGTAAATTTTGACTACATCAACTCTCAACTAGAGTTACAAAATAGACTCTTCTAGAGTATTTTACATCAAAAACACGTGGCTAGCTAGCCCCTTTTCCATGAATAATGGGAGCTGACGCTGCATCCCCCTAAATTATAAGTGTGAAAATAGGAAGGTCAACTTCTAAGTGGAATAACATTTTCATACAGACTCTGATTGACATGATTTGTGCGTCGTTGGAAATTTCTCTATGTTTGCAATAAAGAAGCAAATTTTTACCCCCAAAAAACATCATTTGATGCCTCAAAACGCTCCTAGAATGTTTCGGACCTTGTTTTGCCAAACTGGGTCCCTCCGGTAAAAACGGTCCCGTGAGCTGATTCCTCCACTTTTTCCACTCCAAATACATAAAGATAGATGACAAATAATTTAATGATCCAATTTGAATCATTTCATATAGATTACCTTCTTGACAATAGATCAATTCGAATTAATGGACACACATGATGGCATGTTTCTTGGTTTGGATTCCTACGTTAACAACATTTTTAACAATCCTAGGAAAGAGGGACTTGCTAAACCACTCACACAACAACTCATTAGGAAACTTGGTTCAAAATAGGCTTTATCTCCTTCTCTGCTCATGTATATGATCATAAATGTGGGTGGAGATGTCTTAACGGAAGTTAGTGAGCATATTGGTTACAGTTTCATACCTAACGGAAAATTGATAATGGTTAACAAAGGTTTGGGCCAAAGACATGAAATTATCATAAGCGGCACTTTCTAAATCAATTTACCATTTGGTGGTGAGACCAGTAAGAGTTCACTGGAAAAGGCATAGCCTAATGTTATCATCCATGAAAGAGTTGGATGAACACCATAAATGGTAAGTGGTAATATGAGCCAGAGGGTCTTTGTCAAGTTTACCAATGAACTTGGGTATGTCATTTGGCAGTTTAGGTGGAACTAGGGGCCAGGTGAGATTATGCTTGATGGGATCATTCATTAACTTTGAAATATCAAGCAATGCAAGAGTTACGAAGAAGGGTGAGTCGAATGATGCCTAGGGGGGTGCTCTTTGTGACCCATGTGGAGGAGGTGCATCACCCATAGCATGCTTTCCAATAGATATTTGACTTGAGGAAGTGGTTTTACTAGAGGGGTGGGCTCTAGTACCTGTGTAAACATCATGAAGCATAGTTCTCCCACAAGGAATGCCCCCAGGAACAAAAGGATTCCCAAAATTTTGTTTACTATCAGGACCAAAGGATGTGCCAATGGGAGATTCTCCTATACCAAAAGGTTGACTAGAAAAGTTGGTACCACAAGAGTTAAACATAGTATTAGGGAAATTTCCCTCAACCCCTTGGATGTTCCAAGGAAATGACATGGTTCCCTAGAAAGTAGATCCGCCTAATGATTGACTACTCTAAAGAGATGTGAACCCACCGGAAAAATAAGTGCCCCCAGTTGTGCTAGGGAACAATATGGATTGAGTAAGATGATTCCAGTGAAATGGAAATATAGAAATGGGTATGAAGAAATTACCTACTATTATGTTGGGATTGACAGTGGACCCTGTAGATGCAGATTTGAACGTGGAGTTCAAACCTTCGACATGTGATGTGGGTATGTTACTCGTAGTTTAACTAGAGCCTCCACCAAAGACAAATGAAGGGGGAATGGTTGATGATGTGGATGCACTTGTAGTGCATGTACTAAATAGAGGGTAAAAGGATCTAAGAATATTCTGCCAAAAAGAGAAGATGCTCTCAACTGATATAGTGTGGACAAGACCTATGGTCATAGAGGAAGGTATAGAAGTAGTCTCATTGAAACCATCGGTGACAATATGTTTGTACATAGTATTTTATACCTTGGAAGTGATACTAACCTCAATGGACTCTAGGTAAGGAGTGTGAAAAGATACAAACAAGTTTGCACCCCCACCTAAGGATATGGGCAACGAGGTATGAGTGATAGGGGAATGAGGAAGAGGTGGAAGACTCTAGTCAACCACTCTGTGAACTAGAGGTTTGATACCTTGAGTATCACCCAAAGTGACTCTGTTGACAGTGTTGGAAATATGTCAACCAAGGGGTTCTCCCTAATATGAAGTCCCAACTAAACCTCACATCATTTGGAGTAGGATCCCCAACCGGGAAATAAGGTCGGATTCCATTATCTTTAGGAATTTTCCTTGTTGTAATTATCAACATAAGAGATTATGCAAACAATCTTTGAAACAAGAAAGTTGACACTGTGATGCATACAATTGCAATGGATATGAGGTACTTTCATGGCAGGGAAAAGAGAGAGTGATCCTCTAGAAGAAAAGTAATAGTACTATCCTAAAAGAGATACACAAGAAAATGGAAGGAATCACTAGTTAACCTGCAAAGTAGTTCACAAGATAGCAATGATCATATTAAAGCAAGTAACAATGCACATTCAATATGATGCATATTAAAGACCACTAAATAGTTTAGTTTCATGAGTAGGTGTTAACATGAACATACACTGCAAACAATGAAAGAATAGTCTCAAAATCATTCACGACATATGCATGAAATTATGTTGGCTCTTAGATCTTCATATATTAAGTGAAATTCCAAATATACACGATTCCAATGTTGCCACACTAGCCCCAATAGTGGAACATTAAGTCACCACTTGATCCTCCAAAGAAATATCTCCTCTCCTATGCCAAACTAGAGAAGCCAAGGTGGAAAGTCCAAATTCCTTTATCTTGAGCTATGAGGGTATATATATAAAAAATGATGTGACTCCTGGCCTCCCTCATGCCATTCTTGAGCTTCTACTATGACTTTTCAAATTCCTACATGACCTTTGATCTTCTACATGACTTTTTAAAACTTACTAGTGACTTTTCATATTCCAAGGGGGACTCTTGGGCTTCCATACATTTTACATTTTCTCATTTTTGGAAATTACATAATTACATTCCACATGTGATGTAGAAAAATACATTGACAAATGACTTTGTAATGACACTTTGAGAAGCCATGACTTGGCGACATTTATTTCATCAATGTCAAGATCTTCTCCTTTTTGTTATGACTTTGACTTCTCCATGATGGGCCTTTGTGTTTTATTTATCTTCACCCTCCAAAGGATCTAGATGTGTGTCAGAATCTTCCAGATCAGCATGATTTTCCATCTCTTTGTCTTGGTCCAATATGTAGAAATTCCTTGTAGATTCAAACTATAGATTGTAATATGCTAAAACAATTGACTCTAATCTACTCTACTCATTCGTGGAAACAATAAACAATCGATGAAATAACAAAGCATAAAAGAGAAAGAATTCAATCACACATAACACAATAATTTTTTGGGGAAATCTAGAGCTAAAAACCTCTGCTATTTGTATATTGCAATAATCAAAAAATGTGAGAATATTACAATGCTTTTCTCAAGCCTAAGCAACGTCTACACTATCTCAATCTATCTCACTGCTTCACAAAACAGCTCAAGCCAATACTTAGCCAATTTTGTTTCCTTCCAAGATCCTATTTTATTGCATTTTTCCCTTGGGAATTAGCCCATATTTAATATGGAAATTATTCAATTATGAATTACGAAATCCTCATAGGCCTTCCTCTGATTGCATGCATCGCCTATACAATTTGGATGATTATACAACTGATAGTACACTATCCCTAAACTCCAATCTCATCTGGGTCTTTCTCTGATATGACATGCATGAGTTAATTATGAGTGAACCTTCATTTCACTGGTTGTTCAGTGTTGGTTTTACCCCACTACTGCAGGTTACATGCCACTACTGGATCTCCCACTAATTCCTCCATCAGTTGGAACTGTTATAATTTAATTTAACTCAGTTACACTTAATTAAATAATTACAACTCAAAATAAACTCAACCAGGGCTCCTAAAAAGTAGGAAACACTCTACATGACCCTAGTTAGACTCCCAAATTGAATTAACTGAGCCAATTAAGTCAAATTAACTTAGTTCAATATTACAAGTTGTTATGAGAATTGGAATTACAATTTAATTCAAGGAAAAAATTAAATTAGGATTTTCTTGTTGCATTTTTCAACACTCCCTCTCAAAAAGAAAGGGATTATCTGCTCCCTAATCCTGCCTCTGAGAAACTCAAATTTGCATCTTGAAAATGTCTTTGTCAAAATATTTGCATCCTGCTCCTATGTAGGAATGTACTCCAGCAACATTATTCTCCTCTGCACACAATCTTGTAGATGGTGATATTGGATGTCGATATGCTTGGATCAATCATGAAAAATTGTATTCGCAGAGAGTTTGATACAACTTTGGTTGTCATAGTAAATCACTATAGGATCTATCTGCTGATCAAATAACCTAACAAGGATCTTCCTCATCTAGATAGCCTCGCAATTTGCTTGACTAGAAGCCATGTACTCTGCTTTTGTTGAACTGAGTGCAACCGATCTCTGCTTCCTGATGTATAATGAAGATTCCCCTGATGTACTCTTCATGTCAAATGGACTCCCTACCCAATCTACATATGCAAAGCCTTGACAATTCACTCCCTCTGTTCGTTTGTACCAAAGACAGAAATGAGTTGTTCCTCTGAGGTATATCAACACATGTTTAGCTACCTTCCAATAAATTTTGGTTGGCTTAAGCCTGACTTGACTAAGTTGGTTAGCTACAAAATACATGTTCTTTCGTGTGTTCACCAAATACATAAGTGAACCCACAAGCTATCTATAAATAGTAGCCTCCACTACTTCACCCGAAGTAGCATCATCCTTCCTCTAGTTAACTGCTAGAGGAGTCTCCATGGGTTCGTTGCTCTCCATGTGGAACTTCTTCAATATCTCATTGGCATACTTTCCTTGAGAGACAAATAGTTCCTCATCTCCTTGCCACACTTCCATACTAAGAAATTAATGCATGAGCCCCACGTTTTTCATCTCTAATTCTCTTGTAAGATCCTCTTTGCAAGATATTATCAGCTTCTCATCACATGTTAGAATCAAATCATCGACATATAATACTATAATCAACAATTTACCTTCAACCACAATATGGTAAAGGTTCACATCTACTTCACTTTTAGTGAAGCCAAACCCAGTGAAATAGTTGTCAATCCTGGTGTACCAAACATGGGGTGTTTGTTTTAGTACATACAACACTTGCTTGAGTTTGCACACATGTGACTCTCTGTTAAAGGCCTCAAATCCTTCTAGATGCTCAATATACACCTCTTCCTCAATCATATCATTGAGTAATTTTTTCTTCACATCCATCTGATGTATCTTCCATCCAATCTGTGCTGACAATGCTAGAATAGATTTGATTGAAGAGTACCTTGATACTGGAGCAAAGGTCTCCTTGTAATCAATTCCCTCCACTTGATAGAATCCTATAGCCACAAATCTTGCCTTGTGTTTCTCCACACTCCCATTTCTTGCTTGCTTTACCTTGTAAAGCCATCTAGAACTCACCACTGACTTGTTTGTTGGTCTTGCTACCACTTCCAAAACATTTTTTATGATAATGGAGTCATACTCCTCAACCATGGCATCAACCCATATTGGTTTCTACACTTCTTCCTTGAATGAGGATGGCTCAACCTCTACAATATCTCTCATTAAAGCCATGTAGTTAGTGTACTGATCTGGTGACCTCCTCTGCTTGTGTTGTGATGTAGGTGCTCCCAAATTCTCTCTAGCATCATGCATCAATCTATCAGCCTCTCAAGTGTGCTTCCTTCCATATCTAGAAGTCTCTTCATGAGTGGGTGCTTCCACTCTCTTCTCCTTTATATGTGGTTGATCCACATCATCCTAAGTTCCTTTGGAGCTAAAATCTCCTCATCTACATGTAATTGAATCTCCATCTCAAGGGAACATATAATGGTCTTCTCTTCATCGAACTTCACATCTATACAAACCACTATCATCCTATTGGATGGAAGGTACACCCAATAGTTGTGAGGTGTATTAGTGTACCCCACAAATATGCCCAACTCAGCTATTGGCTCTAGATTTTTCCGTGCATCCTTGGTAACATGATAGTATAATGATGAACTAAAGATCCTAAAGTGTACCACGTCTAGTTTCTTACCTGAAAAATCTTCTTGTAGTGTATTCATCCTAAGAATTAGATGATAGCTTGTGTTCTGAAAATAAATAGTTGTGTTGCATGCTTCAGCCCACAAGTGCAACTGTAGGCCCTAATCATGTAACATCGCTCGTGCAACTCCCACTATACTTTTGTTCTTCCTTTTAGCCACCCCATTTTGTTGTGGGTTATGAGGTGTTATTAACTCTTGTTGAATGCCTAATTATGCACAGAAGTTCTTGAATTCATTCGACACATATTCTTCATCGTTATCGCTTTTGATAGCTTTGACTTTCATGCCAGTATCTTTCTCAACAAGTGCTTTAAATTAACAAAATTTAGCGAACTTATGATCTTTCTTCTACATGAATAAAATCTATCACTTATGAGAAAAACCATCAACAAATATTACATAACACATGTGCTTGGTCGTGGATGTTGTCGAGAACGGCCCACACACATATGAGTGAATTCTATCAAGGATTGCTTAGACTCAATTGTATTTATCATGAAACGAAGATTTGGTTTACTTCCCCAATGTACACCCTTTGCATGTGTCTCTGTGCTCTAGTGTACCCTTGGGAAGTTATGTAGAAATTTGTTGCATGATCTTCAAAGCTCTATTGTGCAAGTGACCCAATCTTCTATATGACAACTCGTCAATGTCTCGACTATGCACCTTCTCTACTTTTGTGCTCAAAGAAGCGCAATCTTCTACATCCAATTTGTAGAGGTTCTTCACTCGAACCCTGATCTGCTTCATCTTTCCTGAGGCTATGTGAAGAAGGAAAGCCTTTCCCTTGCTAAATATAACATCATAGCCATGGTCCTCCAAGTCCAACATGGCAACTGAAATCAAATTCTTCTTCAAACTCCAAACATACATGAAATTTTAACATGAGAAGAGAACCATACTCACTCTGAAAGGTAATAGCATCGATGTCGATCGCGCTATACCTCACATCATCTCCCATCTCGATGTGCATCTGGAGGTCCTTCTCCTCCAAGTCACTAAATAATTCTTTGTTTTTGGTTATATGGAATGAGGATCCACTATCCAAGTATCACACACTACCCATCATCGATGTCACCATGCAAGCAATGAGGGTGAAATCTAGCTCGAATTATAAAGCAAGACATTCACCTGCCACTCCTCCTAAGGGCTTCTTACTGGCCTTCTTGTGCGGACACTTTATGATATAGTGTCCCAGCTCGTGACAGTGAAAACATTTAATCTTTGAAATGTCCTTCTTCTTTCCACCCTAACTGGAATCTGATTTGGAATGGAATGACTTCCCCTTCCCTTTCTTTTCCTTTCAAGCTAAAGCACGGTTCTCCTCCTCATCATGCTTGGATGAGGATCCATCTTTGGTGTTCCACAAAATCTCTTCTTGTACCAAGTCGAGCCACAATTGCTCCCACTCTGGTAGCTTCTCCCTCCTATTAACTGAGTCCTGGTAGTTGTTTCAACTCTTGGGAAGTCCTAGAAGTGCTAGGCTAACCAGATCGTCTTCAGCAACTATAACACCGACACTTCCAAGCTCATCCTGACATTGGGTGAACTTGGTAGGGTACTTCGGGATTTTGTTGCCCTTCTCCTTCTTGCTCTTTCTAAGCTTTTCCTTCATGTCAGATTCCTATGTTTACTGTTTTTTTGAAACATGTCTGTCAAGGCCTTCCACATTGAAAATGGAGTTTACTTACTGTGGAGGTTTGAGACAACGTGATCTCGAACTCCTTCTAGGATAATCCTTCTTGCCTTTTCCACACACTTTCTCCATCCTGCTAGATCCTGAACATCATTTGGCTTAGGAATATCTGTGTCTATGAATTCCTTAAGCATGTTTTCTTCCAACATTGCCTCCATCCTATCCTTCCAAGAAATATATTTTGAACTACCCTCAAGGGCATATTCGAGTCTCAATCCGTAGAACGACATCTTGCTAGCTCTGAAGTATGATACTACAAATTCGATTTCTCCTACAAAAGACAAATTTGTATTCTCCTCTTCTATAGTGATTTCAGCTTTGATACCATGTAGAAATTCCTTGTAGATTCAAACTGTAGATTGTAATATGCTAAAACAATTGACTTAAATCTACTCTACTCATAAGTGGAAACAATAAATGATCGATGAAATCACGAAGCATAAAAGGGAAAGAATTCAATCACACATAACATGATAATTTTATGGAGAAAGCCACAGCTAGAAACCCCTGCTATCTGTATATTGCATTAATCAGAAAATATGAGAAGATTACAATTCTTTTCTCAAGCCCGAGCAACCTCTACACTATCTCAATCTATCTCACTGCTTCACAAACCATCTCAAGCGAATACTTAGCCAATTTTGTTACCTGTCAAGCTCCTATTTCCTTGTACTTTTCCCTTGGGAATTAACCCATATTTAATTGGTAAATTCCTCAATTATGAATTTTTCAATCCTCATAGGCCTTCCTCTTATTTCATGCACCACTTGTACAATTCAGATGATTATACAACTAATAGTACATTGTCCCTTAACTCCAATCTCAACTGGGTCTTTCTCTAATCTAACATGCATGATGTAATTATGAGTTAATCTTTAGTTTACTAGTTGATCAGTGTCAATTACACCCCACTACTATAGGTCACACCCCACTACTAGATCTCCCACTAATTCCTCCATCAGTTGGAACTAGTTTAACTGAATTTAACTCAGTTAAACTAAATTAAATAATTACAACCCAAAATAAACTCGACCGGGGCTCCTAAAAAGTAGGAAACACTCTACATAACTCTAGTTAGACTCCCAACTTGAATTAGCTGAGCCAACTAAGTCAAATTAACTTAGTTAACTATTACAAGTTGTTATGAGAATTGGAATTACAATTTAATTCAAGGAGAAAATTAAAATAGGATTTTATTGTTGCATTTTTCAACACAAGACTCCTTCATGTCCTTCATGATGGTTCTTCCTTTTGCTCCTTCTTTGCAAGTGCTTTATTGTAACTTTTACTTGGAATGTTCCTTTAGCATCACGTTGCCATGTTGAGATGGTACACCTGCAAGTGAAGTTCACTCATGACAAGGCAAGGTCAATCTGAAAATCTCCTAATCTAACTAGTTTCTTATGCAACTCACTGATTGAATCGGGATAGAATGTAATAATAAGGAGGAGGATTAGAGATTGCATAGTGCACAGAAATAAGAGGAGGTGATGAGGGTCTAGTCACTATGATTACACAATGCACAGTGGTGGAGGGTCAGGAAGGCAGGATTTCACAATTGAGAGAGTCAGCAATGCAGTGAAGCGGGATTTCTCACTGTGATTGCGCAGTGCGTAGTTCTGGAAGGACTGAGACAGTGGATTGAAAAGTTAAGGGATAATACATGTCATGAATTTTAACTAAGAATGTACAGTGCACAGTTGAGCCCTGACTGGGAAAAGATTGTGCAATGAGAAAGTGCAAGAGGCAGGGACTGGACACTGAGATTGCGCAATGTGTAGTTCTTGGAGGCAGTGACTACAAAGTGCATAGTTCCAGGAGGCAAGCATGGTTGGTTGGGGCTTGTGACTGTGAATTCCATAGTTCAAGAAGGCAAGAGAATGGGTGGTTGGTAAGGGAAGTTGCAAACGCAAGAAAACTCAAGAATTGACTAAGCGTGGGATCAGTAAAGCAGAAGGATGAGACCAGAGAATGAACAAGACTTAAACATGATCACACACTCATAAATGATAAACCACATGAAAATGAAACACTTAACACCCACAATCAACATGCATACATTAAGATGACAAAAAAATGACACTTCCAAGTGAGACACTTGAAATGTAGCTTTCCATTACTTGCAACACAAGTTATGATACAAGTGTCCACTGCAACCAGAAAGTGCGCTAAGCTATGGGAGAGTGTCTATCACATATTATTATGATATATAATATAAACTAATGTAGACGAGTGTGCTATATATTCCTCTAGTGGTGTGCCAAACTATGGCACATGTAGGAATGAAAACAAACAATGTGAACTTTGAAACGGGAAATGATATTGTTACCTGTTTCGTAGAGATAGAAAAAAAAGTGACCCGATTTGAAAAGGGGCGATGCAGAACACACATATTTTTTGAAAACATATCTTTTGGCTCTTTAAACAACCGATATGATTACATGTTTCATAGAAGTAGCAAAAAAGTGACTCAACTTTGAAAAGTGGTGATGTCGAATACACTTCTTTTTTTTTCGGAGCATATTTTTGACACTTTAAATTTTCTTATGTATCAAATATAAAAAATTGTTTTTAAATGTTAGTGATTTTCATGCTGATTTTGAAACGCGTTGATGCAACATACCTTTATTTTCGAGGGCTTAATTTTCACACTTTAAAAATTATTATGTCCAATTTGTTTTGAAATCATGATCACTTAACGAATTTTCAAGTTGTTTTATTTTCTTTTTTAAATGTTAATTACTTTTATCTATATATATATATATAGATAGATATGACAGAAAAACATAAAAATTAAAAAATTAAAAAAAAAAAAATGTTATAACATATATATATATATATATATATATATATATCATAAACCATAAAAGAATTTGAAAAAGAAAAACAAAATTTAAAAAAAACTATAAAATTGAGAAAAATAGAAAAATTTAAGAAAACATTAAAAAAACTAGAAAAAACAAAAAAATAAAAACAAACTAGATTAAATAAATAAATAAAATAATAATAATAAAATTTAAAAAAAAAAAAAAGCTATAATAATTAACCAAAAAAAACTACTAAAATTAAGATTAAAAACATTTAAAAATAAATAAATCAACTCAATTTATAAACAACAACAAAAAAAAAAACCAAAAAAAAAACATCTAAAGTTAAAAAGAAATATCTATTTTTGTTTAAAAAAAAAAAACATTTAAATTTTTTCTAAACCATATATTTTTTATTTAAAAACCAAAAAAGTAAATTAAAAAAAAACAATATATATGTTTGATTTTAAAAAAAATTAAACATTTAACTTTTTTTAATAAATAAATATTTTTTATTTAAAACAAAAAAATTATGCCCATATTTTTTATTTTTTTTCAATAACAAACATTTAATTTTTGTTTTTTTAAATGGGACTTTTTTATTTAAAAAAATAAACTTTTATTAATTTATAAGCATTTTTTTTTTTTAAATAAAATTTTAAAAAAAATTAAACAAATTAATTTTAAAAAAATTAATTTTAAAAAAATCTAAACAAATATTTTTTAATTAAAAAAAAAATGATTCGATTCATGCCTGACCGCCCGTGGTGGCGTAGCTTAAAAAAAAAAATTGATTCGATTCACGCCTGACCGCCCGTGGTGGCGCAGCTTAAAAAAAAATGATTCGATTCACGCCTGACCGCCCGTGGTGGCACAGCCGTGGGCGAAGGGGCTGCATGTAGCCTCCTTTGCCCAGGGTCGTGCCACCACGGGCGGCTGGGCGACTGCGGGGCGATTCCGAGAATCGCCCTGCCGCCACCCCACCGCCCGTGGTAGTGCGGCCCTGGGCGGAGGAGGCTGCGTGGCGCGGCTTGGAATCGCCCCGTCGCCGCTCGGCTGCCCGTGGTGGCACGGCCAAGAATCGCTTCGCCACCGCCCGGCTACCCGTGGTGGCGTGGCCAAGGATTGCCCCACCGCTGCCCGACCGCCTGTGGTGGCGCAGCCAAGGATCGCCCCACCGCCGCCCGACCGCCCGTGGTTGTGCGGCCCTAGGCGGAGTAGGCTATGTGGCATGGCCGGGAATCGCCCCGCTCGGTCGCCCATGGTGGCGCGACCAGGAATCGCCCTGCCGTCGCCTGGCCGCCCGTGGTGGCGCGGCCCTGGGCGGAGGAGGCTACGTGGCATGGCCGAGAATCGCCCCACTGCCACCCGGCCGCCCATGGTGCCGTGGCCCTGTCGGAGGAGGCTGCATGAAACCCCTCCACCCACAGTCGCACCACCACAGGTGTCATGCCCCCAAGCCTACGGTAGTCTTCCAACCGTGTCTGGCGGGGTGCGGCACCACCGTGCACTTTCTTTTTTTCAATACTTGTACACATGGACTACGCCTTTCCACATTAACATACTTAATTCATCTTTCTCAATTAAGTAAAATGCATTAATCTTCATACACGTTCATAACCAATATGCAATTAAACCGAGAACATAACAATTGCACACAATTATAGAGGGAGGGGCAACTCCCGAACGAGTCCGCCCAATAATAATATATTATGAAAACCTTCAATAATACATCATACAAGTGTGCCGGGCAAAGTCCACGGCCAACACTTAGAAATATTACAACCACGGCAAGACAGCCTTTTACATACACATTTGTGCACCTTTGCCTAAGAGCGGGTACCCACACAGGTCACCAAGACGCTCATACAATTCTGCACCAAGACCGTGTACAAAACTCCCTCAACCAAGATACTACTTCACACAACCAAGCCTTAAGACATGCGAGATCTCCTTAACCTTCATGCGCATGAGATATGCGCATATCTCAAGACTTTCGCTCTTCCCTCTTGTCCTTATGCGAAGGAGAGCAAGTGAAGTTCGATGGAGAAATGAAGCTCCATCCTCCATAATATATACGCCCTTCTCCATGTGTTTTAAGGGGGGTGCACCACTCATGGCCGACCCCACCTTTACACATATAAGCCCACGTATATATTATTATTATATTCTTATTATTTTAATTACCCACACATATTTATATATGCCTCCATATAATATGCTTATGTGTTTATTCGTTGCTCCAAATGAGCCCAAGCTTTTATGTTTGTACGTACTCCATTGTGGGTTTATGGAAGGGTGTCTAGCCTTAAGGCTTCACCACATATGCCCGCAATATACATAATAACATGTCGGCCTCACTCCATTTGACAACGCGTATAAATTATATTCAACACTTGATTTTATTTCAAGTGTTTCCCTTCGTCGCTTCCGAAATGTCACACATTATCGTCGCAACCGGCTCGCTGTTTCGTCGCATTGTGTCAACCTTTCGTCGCACCGCAACCGCAGCTCGCCTATGTTGTATCGCGCCCGCTTGTCGAACCATGCCTGCGCTCAACCATGCTGTTCATTCGCATTGTCCGTCGCTCGGTCATCCGCCCATCGGGTGCGGGTCGCCCACGGGTCGCCCGCCTGTCGTGTGCGGGTCGCCCACGGGTCACCCATCTGTCTGCCGCACCAGCTCGTCTGTCCGCCTTGTCCGCCGCACCAGCTCGTCTGTCCGCCTTGTCCGCCGCACCAACTCATCCTGTCCGCAGCTCGCACCGAACCTTGACTTGCCGTGCCTGTTCGCCAGCTCGGGTGACCGCACCCGCAGCTCGGCTCGCTGTGTATGTCCGCCGGCTCACCGTGCACGGGTCGCCCGCCCGTCGTGCACGGGTCGCCCAAGTGTCGGAGGTAGCTCGCCCGCTTGTCGCACTGCCCGTCGTCGTGCCAAAACGCGCCCGTCGTTGTGCCAAGAAGCGTCCGTCGTCGTGCACGCCTGCCCGAGACTCAAGGGCCTTACAACAAGGGCCGAGAGAGTCCATTAAAAAAAAAATTGTTTAAAAAAAAATTAAAATTTTATTTAATAAAAAATGGTTAATAAATTTTTTGTTTTGTTATAAATAAAAAAATATTTGTTTTTAAAACAGATTTGAAATTGTTTTTTTTTTAAATAAAAATTTTAAATGCTTTTTTTAATAAAAAAATACATATATTTTGTTTTAAATTTAAATGTATTTTGGTTTTTTTTTTTTAAATACATATGTGTTTTTCTTTTTAATTGGTTTTTGGTTTTTTTGTTTTTTAGTTTGAGTATATTTTTTTTTTTTTAGGTTTTTTTAACTGTTTTTAATCTTAGTTTTAGTAGTTTTTTATTTTATTCTTTTTTGTTAATTTTCCATTTTTTTTTTAATCTGGTTTGTTTTTAGTTTTCTTCTTTTTTTTGTCATTTGTTATTTTTTTTTTCTATTTTTACTTACTTAATTTTAAAGTTTCTTTGAAAAAAAAAATCCATATTTTTGTTTTTTTTTTTTTTTTCCAAATTTTTTTATGGCTTACAAGATAATTTTTTTTCTTTTACATTTTTTTTAAATATGTTTTTCTTACTATTTATTTGTTTAAAAAAAATAGTTTTTTAATTCTTATATTTTATAGGTTAATTTTGTTTTTGTTTTAACCGTTTTATGATTGATTTTTTTTTTGCTAATTTTTTTTATGTTTGATATTTTTTGTCTTTTTTATATATTTGATATATTTTTTTAATATATATTTTAATTTAGGTTTTTTTTTGTGTTTTTTAATTTTTTTTAATTTTATTTTTTTTAATGTTTTCATTATTCTTTTGAAATTTTAATGTTTTTCGGAGTCATGATAAAATCATTTACGCCATTATTTCCAAATGTTGAAAATTTGCCCTCAAAAAAATGTGTTATTCCAGTGTCAACACTTTTCGTTTTGAGGGTGTTTTGCACAAAATTTACCATTGAAAAACAAAAGTGTTATTTGAACATCAACACTTTTCATTTTGAGGGTTTTTTTTGCAAAGTGTTATTCGAACATCAACACTTTTTGTTTTGAGGGTGTTTTTTGGACAATTTTTGCACAAAAAATTGGTTTTCACCGCCATTTTTAAAACATGTTGAAAATTTACCCTAGAAAAAAAAGGTGTTATTCCAGCATCAACACTTTTTCGTTTTTAGCACCATTTTTAATGTTTTTACGGGGTTTTTTGGCCAGAGTTCCTGTTTTGAGTTTATAGTTCCCATTTCAAAGTTTACATTGTTAACAAACGAAAGTGACACTTGCGACAGTGATAATAAGTGAAAATGGCGCTTGCAAAAGCTAAAGGAAGTGAAAGTGACACATGCAAAAGCTAAATAAATCAAAAGTAACACTTAAAAAAGTGAAGGAAAGCAAAGATGATAATTGAGAAAGTGAAAAAAACACTTGCAAAAGAAAAATCACACAAAAGTGACATTTGGGAAAAATCACTGAAATGATGGTACACTTGCAACTAAGAGTGAGAGAAACTGTCAACTGGAATTATGGATTGGTTGTCCATAGGGATTTTGCAATTCAATTTCCCTATCAACTGTACAAGCACTGTCAGTAGGGGTTGTGTAATGTCTTCCATTAAGGACTGTGCAATCACTATTTCCAGAGACTGCGCAAGCATTGATCTCAAGCATTGTGCAATGCTTATCTATAGAGGTAAAGATTGACTACTAAGCTTGCAAGAAAGAGGTGCGCTACTAAATGGATCGAAAGCTAAGCATGTGTGAAAAAGTAGTTTTAACAATTCAAAAATCATCGATCGACCATGAAGCGACTCTGATCAACTTGGAATGAAAGATCGTAGGAACACAAGGAGGCTCCAAAATTCAAGTGTAGGAAAAAATTTAGAGGGTGTTTGTCGCATTGACGACAAACCCTTAAATAAAATGTCTCTATAGTGGTGGAAAGGTTAAGTCTATGTCTACAGGAAATCAGATCCTCGTCATGGGGAGAAAGGCCCTCAAAGCAATGATAATGATAAAAACTAACCTCTACCATGGTGGCAGTAAAATATGTACACAAATATTTTAAAATGAATATCCTAATGCCACCATACATGACCAAATAACATGCACCCATCAAATCTAAGGAGAAATCATGTAAACCAAGAGATCAAAGGGGTCTTCTCCCATTTATATATTCGTTGATCAAGGCCCAAGTCAGTTGTGAATATATGGTTGGCATAGTTATGTTGGCCTCCTGCTTAATATCGCTTTTCCTAGTGTAAGTACCCTTAGTTATGTGTGGGCTCCCTCCAAGGGATCTGAGTGAGTACTGACCAATGTATGGAAGGGGTACAACAAGGACACCCCCCTATTTTCACCTTTGTAAGGTCCCTAATCTTATGGTCACTATGTTTACCAAGTACAACTACACGACTTGGGCAGGGGATTTTCAATCAAATCCACATATAAAGGTGAGGTATCTAGCTCGAAGTCTCCCTAAGATACCCCCCCAGTACATTTAGATCATGCTAGAAAGACCAAGTGAAGTGGGGTAGATCACTCCACCGGCCCCAATGTGACCTCATGATTGACCCTTGTGTTAGAAAGGCTTCTGAAGCAACATCTGACTGTAAATGGATTTCCACTACCTAGCTCAATATTCTATTATTTGATTTGGTGGCATTGGAGAGTTTACCTCACCATCCTATTCCAAGGCCCTAGATCTAACCTATTGTTTTTGTGCTACCAGATAAAAGAAAATATGTTGAATTGATTTTATTAAATGTTAATTTTAATCATTGTTATTAATGTTAAGGGTAAATTGCATGTAACTTTGATGGTGTTATGACTTGTGTTCAAAGAAATTTGTGAAAAAAAATTTTTGCAATATTTTTCTTTCAATGAAACCTATTTATGGGAAGGTTAGATGTTTTCAATTCAAGTATGAAGACAACATTTACAACCCTCTCATTTATCGCTCTGAATAATAGTCAAAATTCAAGAAACAATAAAACAGAAACAAAGGGAAACACAAAGAAAACACACTCAAAACCAAAACCCTAATAGCAATCAAGCATGCATTCAAATAAATATTCAATGATTAAATCACACTTACAAGCAAACAAAAAGGTGAAGGGCTTCAGGACAATGGTGGCACAAAAGTATCTAACCCCTAATGTCTCTATTGAGAATCAAACCCAAGAGGATTAAAAGGCCTAACAAGGAAGACAAATGTACATATTTGAGGTGGATATGAGATATTTTAGCAAAAAAGAAGGCACACAAATATATATATGAAGATAAACCACAACTAGACACAAATGTGTGGAAGAAAACTAGGAAAAATTTAGGAGAAACCTTGTCAAAACCCTTAGTTGAAGGCTTATGAACACTTTGTCACAGGAGTAACAAAGAATTGAAAGGGAAAACAATGCTCTGTCATAGAGAAAACTAGAGTGTTGTTAGGGACAACAATGCTATGTTAGGTCTACAAAGGAGAAATGAAATATTTTAGCCCATCTTTGATGTTTTGGGGCAAAACAGATTCAGACACAAGTTGTCCTTTAACTCCAAATAACTCTATGAAACTGAGAAAAGTAAACAAAATTTTCTAAACTATCTGGGAAATATTGCAAAAAGGACTCACTGGGTGATCCCCAACGGAGATGCCAATATTTTTTTACAGATATTTTTCCTACAATGATAGCACACACAAGCCTAGCCAGGGCTTGTAACAAACAGTAGTCACTCACAACCTATATATCCCACTATCATACATATGCAATGAAAGAAATAGAAATAGGGAAGAGTATGGTGCAAATTATTTTAACAGGTAGATGTTTGAAGTAGCTAGCTAGAGAATTCTTTGGAGATCTTTGCTACCAATTTCCCTACATTAAATACCTACACACAAGCAACAATCTACATGATTCATCTGCCTACGATGCCCATTAGCATTAACATGAAACGAAAAGAAAATATAGTAACATCAACAAATAGAAAGACATTGAAAGAATAAATTTCTTATATTATACCATGGTGTACATTTGTTGCTCCTCCACAAACCTGGTCTGTGTTCTCCCTCTCACCACAACTCACTGTCAAGGTGAACAATGTTTGTGGCTTATCGCAAGGAATCCACAAATTGTATTTTCGCAACAATTATTTATTATAAACTTTCCTCCTTTTTTCCATGGGTGACAATGATTTTATCGATAACTTGGAGTGATAACATTGAATCTATACACTTTGTTGACTATTTTTTATATGATTCTTTCATCCTTACCCTCAAAAAGTGATCAACTTTGACCTGTTTGCACGTATCCATTCACATTGTCGCTTCAGTTCCCTTTTGTAGTGTAGCTAGAGAACTATTGAGCCTTTTATTTTGTCTTTTCAAGTCATCTGGAGCGTATCAACGGTGTCAACTAGTGTTTTTGGTGTTAGTTTCCTATGTTTAGGAATTTGAGTCTTGTTAGTCTTGCAATGTATCTAAGGTCAAAATTGTAAATATTAGTCATGAATCAAATAGTTTTATTGTTTAAAAGGTCTAGGTCTAGATTGGGTATTATTTAAGGCTTGTCATTTTGATTAAGAGGCCAATGTCTAAAATTATGTTTCTCCTTACAAAGGAAAATCATGAAAGGTCTTTGATCACTTGTAAAAGGGTACAAAAATCATGTCACAAGTATTTAGTTAGTGTGAGTGGTTTAGTCTCATCTTAAGTCAGAGTTAGTAGGTAACCTAAGTTTGGTAGTTTTTATCTCCAGCTTTACTACGCCTCTCCTAAAGGATTGTAATGGTGTAAATCTTGCAAAATCAATAAAGGGAGTCATCTCTCTTTAGCACTTAATTCATGTCACCATGTGTTATCGTGGAAAGGGGTTTCGGACTTAACCACAACTCTGATAATCCAAAGCATCCGATGATTTCTTTTAAGCCTTCCCCCAGGTAAAATGCATGCTCCTCCAAAATGAATCACCTTCCATCCACGTCCCCCAATCATATGTACCAACTCCAATGGCATCACATGCACGAAGGATAGAAACGTGATAAGCCCCGGCGTTGAAAGGTCAGCGTTGATCTGACGGTCACGATTAGTTGTAGCAGCTAGCAAGAGACTTGCTTCATCTGCATTACTTCCCATTGTAACGCGATGGGGGCCACTCATCAGGTGAAATCCTCCCACCTACTCATCCAGATCAGAGGCCACATGGATTGAAAGGTAAAGATATGAGTTAAAACCATTGTTTTTTTCACGCATTCGAAACTCACAATCATTGTTGTAGACTGTCGCGTGTCATCCTACACCAATCCCCAAATTGGCCACTTGGACAGTTGTGCCCTTCTGTTATATAAGCACATGTTGCCTAAATTAACCTCCCTGACAGCTGTTATTTGGTCTCAGTAAGAATATCCCCACCTGGTCACCTGAGTAGGATTTACCTCTCTACATACTCCCAAATGCAAAGGACCACCTCTAAAGTCAATTTTGAACACTCCTATGGGCTCTAGGTAACCCAAAACCCCAACCACTTGTATTATTGTTTATTCACTTAGTAAAATGAAGCAAAACGCTCCCTCAACCCCCATAACCCATGAGGTCAAGTTCGTTGTTTCAAACCCTTGGTCGATGCAGAGAGTCAAATTGCAGACCCCGCTTGTCCCTATTCGCTTTCCGACCTCCACTATGAATTGTTTGCTAACCACATAAAGAAAGAAGACCCTTTTAAGGTTTTCAATTCCAATCTCTACTTCCAAATTGTACCTATTGTTCACCATCTCCCTAATTTTGTATCTTGGTTGTATGAAGCATACCAAGATGACAAAAAATACTTCCTCTCTACCTCAGGGGTTAAAATTATAGAAATAACCCCTACCCTAATTCAAAGGGCATTAATTTTTCCCGCTTCCCCCACATTACAGTCATTCACCGATGCCAACTTGGTTCATCACTTCGTTACACTTCCCCCTGAAGAGCAGTAGTATTTCCTGGACAAAATCTTTGCCCCTTAAAGTAAATCCCTTCCCTCTGAGAAGTGGTTCCCTATAATCCTCTTTCAAAAACCCATTTGACCCATCCTAACTGCAATTACCTGCTTAATGGGCGAAGATGACTCACAAATAGTAAATAAAGCCACCTTGGGGTTTATGCATAAGATGAAGCAACCCAATTGTCTACTTAATATCTTGTTATACCTATCTGCTTCCATAAGCCTTCAACTTTGTTTATTCCCTCCTTCCTCCTATTTCCATTACTACTCCCTTTTGTTTTACCTGTTCCTGTATACTCATGTCGAGGAGTTCCAATGTATGGATCTCCAAGTGTTCTCTCCCAACAAACAACAAAATTTTGTTTTTGACTGGAATGTCTCAGTGAGGAAGAGGCCTGTCTTAGGTGGGTATTCCCAATTTATCTTGACTTTCATGGCTATTTCTTACCATATTATTCATGGAAACCCTCCTTCCAGAATCTTTCCGCGGCAGAAGGAGTTCCTCCAACTCAGCAAACATTTCATGATAGGGGATTGGTACCTCTATGAGGACTACATATAAATATGGTTTTACGACTGTGAACTTCGTCCATGTATTTTTTCAGTATTCATGAAAATGAGGATCTTTGCCCTTGATTTCATATAACAGATCCTCAATGTAGACCTGCTTCATTTTGTACCAGAAAATAAGGGTTGCATCTTCAAAATGGGATAGCTAGTAGGCCCCTTTGTGGTAAACACAACACAGGCTTTCAAAATAGTTGAGGCCTTACTAGAATCTATGGATTTAGAAAAGGGTGACACTTGGCACTACGATCCCCAAGGCATCATTTCCCGAAGGAGAGAAAAAAATTAAAGCTTCAACTTACATGCATGACCCTAAGCCTGAAATTAAATGGAAAGTTAACTTTGACTCATGGCCTCTGAATACAGAGATGGAGATCGAGTCCTCAGTCAATATGAGTAAAGAAAAAAAGAGTGTTGTTGACTCAACAAGGGGTATCGATATAGTGGAAGATCACATAAATAAAAAGGCCAAGGTTTAGGATCCAAAAGAAGAAGAACAAGATGAGGAAGTAGGGATACAGTTAGAGAACTTTGTTTCAGATCACCAAGGCTTTCAGATCAACCTGAAGAACCCACCAGAAGGCACTCTTCACAAACAACTGAAGTATCCATTCCATATCTTGAGGATAGAGTTGTCGTTGCAGGACCTAGTTGGCCCATAGGAAGGGCCATTAATGAGAGAAAAAAAAAAGATCAAAGAGATATTTCAGAGAACAATGGCTGCCCAATTTACTGCTCGTCACACTCGATCACTGACTTCCATGGACTTAGAGAAGGATGACATGAAATTTTCACTACGACATCCATCAATACAGATCTTACCTAAAGGACCTCAGTTCAATACCCTAGATGTATCCTTGAATTTTTCCAGTTTCGCTCTCTCAGACAATGTCAACTTACATAAGCAGGTTGGTGAGATGTTGTATAATGAGTTGGATAAAAACCTTATGACAATCAATTGAGAAGAGATATACATAGCCAAGGTCTCCAATAAAATAAAAGTAGAAAAGACCTACTCAAGAGCTATATATCTATAGAAAGAATCATATAAGGATTTGATTATCAAACTAGGCGTAAACCCAGATGACAAATCAGCAGTAAAGTTCATCCTACAAGCAACTCAAAAAGAGATTATCAAACTAGGTGTAAACCCAGATGACAAATCAGTAGTAGAGGTCGTCCTACAAGAAACTCAAAAAGAGAACCAGGAGTTAAGGCACAAACTAAAGATGCCAGACAGTGAACATGTTCAAACACAGGAGCTGGTACAGGTGGAAAGGGAGAAAGAATGGTTGGAAAAGGAGTTGGCATACATCACAGAAAAGGTATTGGCTTTGGAAAAATCTGTGAACGAGCTACAGAAAAAGATTGACTCTCATGTATGGATAGTAGTGGTGCCTGAAGATGCCCAAAACCCCAATGATTGCCTCACTCAGACCTTAACTCAATTGCATCTCTTTGAAAGTGACCTAAAGAAGAACCAAAGGGACTTAGACATTGCCAAAGCCCAGCTATATCAGAAGGAGAAACAGTTGCAAGCCTTAGTTGCAAATTCTGAACATGTCACTAAAACTATGCAGGCTACAACACAGGGAATAACTGAGGTAAAGGCTAAGTTGAAAGTGAGCATGTCTTTCCTTGAGTCCAAGTTGTTGATATGGGACAAGATCATCGAAGAGATAAATCTCAACTGGGAGCATATAACTCTAATACATGAGAAAAGAGCCATCAGTGTAGAATGTGGACCACCATTGACAAATGCTAAAGAGGTGAGTATAAGGAACTCCCAGTTTGCATTGAAATTCATTCATTTTTTGAATGAGAGGTCAATAGAGGATTTGAGGACAATGGATATAGTATATCGTATTAGTGCAGTCATGGATATTTCTAAGGTAATTTCAAAAGAAGAATCTCAAGTCAAAGCGGAGTAGAGCCTCATCAAGTTGCAGAAGGATGTGGCTGATTTCAATAAAGAGTTCAATAAGATCCTGCAGGCTGGGTTACCTAACCTTTGGGGACCTCGTGGGGAACTGCTACCATGGGAGAAGTACAATCAGAAGATGATAGAAGCAAAGAGTAAGGCAGGGTCATCTCACGAGAAAACAACTACTCTAAAAGGAACAATTGTGGTAAATTTCTTAAAGAAGTAATTTCAATTACTCGGGATGGTTAGGAGTTTGTTTCACCACAGGTTGGAATACTCAAGGGTAATCAATTTCAAGATAAACTATAAAAAAGATTACCTCTTCTCCTCAGCCTCCTCCAACCTTAAGGGAAATATGTGAATAGTTAGCTAATCCACCTATCAGGCAAATGGTTTGTCATTGGGCTCTGCATGCATCTCACCAGGCCTCATCATCCAATTTCTCTTGAATATTCTCTAGATCATGCCAAGATTTGGCATTTTAGACTACTATTATGTTATTTTTACTTTGATCAGTTATAATGAGTACATTTTAGTTGAAACAGTTGTGCATGCTCACATGCTAAAGTCTTGAGATATTTTTGAGATAATGAACTGAATCAAGAAAGAATATCTCCCTAACGGCATATCTCTACCTATAGAGGCCTATGTATGTGATTTTGATGAATGAAGAAAGGGTTCATGATTTTGGAAAGAAACTCTGTGTTATTTTTTAGAATGTTCTGGTTCTTTCAATGTATGCTTTATTCAGAATATTAATGCATATCAATGGTGATTCCTTCATTCCAGGATTATAGTATGTCTCCTTTCTTTTTTAATTTCATAAAAGTTCATGTTCTTATTAGATTTTGCGTTATGTAGCTACCAAACATGGTTCCTTCTTTATATGGATTCATTTGAGTTAAGATGTTAATGAAAATTCCGGTATGAATTTTTGGAAGCTAAACCTTTAAATGTGCTCCATGAGTCTTTGCATCCATTACTATTCCATAGTTGTCATTTCTTTCTGAATCCAGATAAGCATAGAATACTCGATATCTCGAGCTCTATATGATGGGTTACTTCTATTATTTCTTTTGCTATCACATTCACATTAAATTAAATGATTTGTAAGTCCTTGGGTGATTATGGACTCCGTTGATTGATACTTTATATCACTGTGTACCTCATATATATATATATATATAAGGAACTCATGGGTTGTATCTTTCCTAAGTTGTTTGAATAAACTAAGTTCTATATGTAAGAAATATTGTAAATGGTGTTTCAAATCCTTTGAAGAATTATCAAAGAGGCACCAAATTAAGATGTACTAGGCACAGGTCTCTTCGCAATCCAGAGTTTGTCTCTAGAATCGAAAACAGTAATAATGAATTATCAAAACAATCATGCAATGATCGTGACAAATATGTGGATGTTTTCATACATCGGTTTGGATTTCATTTCAAAAAGAACAACAGGTGAGCTCAGCAAGGGATAACGGTTAAAGGACAATCATTTAAATTCCCAATGCACTGTGAATCTAGGAAAAACATTGCACATTCATGATGTTTCTCTCCAAATCATAATTAGCACAATCACCCTCACTCCAATCCATTCAGAGTGATCATTTAGACCTGCATTATTATCTCTTAGCACTCAACTTGTCCTTATCGACATCAGAAAGTTCAAGAAGCTTGGTTCTTTCACTATGAAAGGGCGGAAGGGGTGCTGCAAATCCACACAGGGTTCAATTTCTTGCATCTCGACGATCCAAATCCTCTCACAAGTGCAAATTCGGCTTTCCATTTGTCTTTCAGTCATGATAGAACTTTGAGATTACATTTAAAATCCAGCACAAGTTGTCTAGAGCTTGCAAAAAGAACAAAATTGTCATCGTTTCTTTTATGCATTTCACTACATTTTGCTTTCTCATCACTAAGCTTTCATCCCAACTTGTTGTGAATTCACATAGTGAGACATTTTCTGTTTTTATTATTGTCAATTTTCCTTTTCGTTGTGAGATCCTCAACATGAAAATTGTTTCCTTAGTTTAAATACTCTAACAAAGTTTTTTTTCCTTCAAAAATTATGCTTAAAGGTGTTTACAGGTTGAATGCTCTAACATTGCGTTTCTCGTTTGTGCGCTGCGAGTGTCCCTAGTTTTATATTTTTCCAATAGCTACAAAATTCTGAGTCCTATATGGTTTTCTTGAGGAAGTTTGGGTTGTGATTCTTGGTAAAATTGTTGGGTTGTGTTTTAAAGATATTTTCATGATATTTAAAACCCATAATGCCTCCATTATTGCTTAAGCAATTTGTTCATAAACTCAAACTATCCATTGCTACAAAAGTGAAATCATGACAACACTAGAATACAAAAGACACAAAGGGGGGGCCATTGTGCATTTTGAACCACAAGACATCATAGCCATTAATGCATATCCATCCATTAGGTTGGATTTTGAACAAGTAGGGTGCATGAGATTCTGTGAGAGAATTTAGGGATATCATTTGCAATTGACAAAGGAATTTGCTAGGGATTTTGATGGTGTAAAAGGACATGTGGGAAGCATGACTTTTTCTGTCTCAGCTCAATCAATAGTTGAGGCTACTAAGATACTTTTAAGTGGAGAGGAATGGTTCAAAGGGACAAACTTTGATTTGGTTTCTTTCAAGAATTTCCTCAAGCCAAAATATAGGAAAGGGTATGGCTCATGTGTTCAAAGGAGCTATTTACAGGTTCATCATGGAAAACTATTGGAGGTCATCTAAAGGCACTTCACATGGGAGGAGAGATTTGGCAAGGTGTATCACTATCACATTAGGCTCTTAATGCACTTTACTGAAAATAAATATTTGAACCTTCCCTATTAACTATTTACGATTTTATCCAGTATTGCAGCAATAATGCTACAACTCCTAGGGCTACCAAATTTACTTCATCAACCCAAGGTTCGTACAAACTTGGAGGCGACTGTGTTGTATACACAATAAATGCAATGGTCTACTCTTGTCACTTTTCAACTGGGGCAATAGACCACTAGGGTTTTTGAAACCAGTATTCTATTGACTAGAAGGAGTCTGGCTATCAAATGGCAAAGGGAAAATTACTCTTAATGCAAAAATGGAATGTTGCCGACTCTAGGCAAGGAAAGTGTTAAATTGGAAGGTGTTATAAAGTGACATGAAATCATCTAGCTAAGCATCTACACATATTGCTTGCAAAAGAGACCTAAATTAACCTTACATATAACATCTACTCATCTGGACTAAATAAGCATGGAAATTTATCTAATAACTATTGTGATTGTTGCATGCATGTGCTAACTAGAAATTGTAGAAAAAATCCTTTTTGATTTTCAGTTTTATGAATGAAAATGCTAATTTAACCAATTTATTCTTTGGCAAGGGAGACAGGGATGGGGAAACAGGTTTGGAAAGGTGTCGAGGGTATGGAAGCCAAGTGGAGTCCTAATCTAAGCTCAGATTGCCAATTCTTCTCAATTCAGACTTAAAACGGGTTGCTACAAGGTTTCCTATAGTACTATATGATGTCCTAGTTCTGCTACAGGATGCCTTGTTTTACTACAAGAAACAGAACGAAAGCTTATAGGGAGGTAGGAAAGGTAGGATGAAGTGTGGAAAAGGTGTCTAATAGGGAACTAAGGCACAGAGGAGGTGCACACTACCCAAGGCTTCAAGATGGTTGGACTTGCTCAAGGAAAATGTCCACTTTTCTACGAAAAAAGAAATTCAAATTAGGATTTGGTGGGCTTTGGTAGCGTAGGTGGAGAAGACATGGATGACGCAGGTGAGATGAGGTCTCCCTGCAGATCAAAAACTCTTGCAACAACATACATTCTTCTCTTATGGAAAAGATGAGTTGAATTTAGAAAAAAATGGAGTTATTAATAGCTAATGGCTAAGGTTATGAATTGAAGTGCTTCTCAACCATAGCAAACTCAAAAGACCAAAATGACAATTGTAGGTACTTCTAAGAAATTTGGAAATAGTGATCTATGCAACAAGAAATCATAAGTTATGCAGTGATCAAACAATAAATTTGTTTTTGGGTTATGTGAATGGAACCCTCAAACCATGATCACATAAGGGATATGAGGCAGAGGCCACTACCACAAGCTTTTTTGAAGTGTTTACTGTCACTATTGTACCACTGATCTATCTATCCACAAACGGAAACAAACTAAGTAATCATCGAAATACTTGCAATTTAAACAAAACCAAAATCACTTCAGCAGCTAACTATGAATGTAATCTAATCATACATGTAAAGAAAGAGGAACCTCTATTGCTAGGGTTGGGCCCTAACCCAAGAGCTTCAGCCCTTTGAGTCAACTCAGTGCTAGATCAAGGGAATTATTTTCATTTTTATCAAAATGTCAAACATACATTAGAGTTATCAGCCACAATTTCTTAGCTCAAAAATTCATCTAGGCTACAACAAAAAAAAAGTCGAATCCTAATGAGGCCCTAGGCCTTCTTATTTGTAAAATTGAAGCTACCAACAACTTCCTTAAAATTAGGGAGGCTTGGCTCCCAACTCGATATCTACTTGTCTTCAACTATCACTTACTTAGCTTCCAATGACCTAAATGGACTTGGTTGCTTGTAACTCTAAGTTGATGAGATCTGGTGGAGGAATCTTCAAGTGATTAAGGAGTTAAGGAGGGAGATCCAATCTCCTAAAATCCCTCTTGCTTGTCTACTTTGATTTCATGCACTTAAATTAGCCAAAACTGCTCCAAATCCTGAAATTAATGCACATTGGGCCACATGACATAACATCTCATCTTTACCCTTCTCACTAAGAAAAATATAATAAAATATGTAAATAAATGTGAGAAAATTTTATTTTAATAAGCTGGAGAGTGGCATTAAGGACCATATAATTTACCTATCGATTAGCCTCATCATCACCCCCTACTAAAATTGTTGCTTATCCTCTGAGCAACTTAATCTATGTCCATGTATTTCATTGCTCTTGTGGCCTCTCTGACATCCCAGGCTTCTATTGATGTATTCTCCTCTTGTGGATAAAATCATGCATGCTTCTCTATTTCCTCCCACTGCTTTCTTTCTTCCTTATAACATACCCAAGAGCAATGGTGGACTTTGTTTCAATCCAATCCAGTTCATTTTGAGTCTCTACAGTTCCTTCTCATATAGTGGGGTCCTCTATAGTGCATCCCTCATTCTTTTAGGGGAATGATACTCCCTGATCCTTAGGTTGTATGGTAGGATGCCCCATCTCCTTTGGCATGCTTTCTGGCTTTCATCCCCTAGCAATCTTAAAGTGTCCTCAAAATGAGTGACTTCTTGCTCTTGTATGGCTAGGTATCTTGGTGCAAGTTAGGGATCATTAGCGATGATGTTGTGGGTGATAATGACATCCATGGAATTGATTTGTTTTGCTCTAATGTAAAGGGGCTCTTTTTCTTCTCTTTCTAGCACCCTCTTTACTTCCTTAGCCCTTGCCTCCTCATGACTCCTCAATGATGCCAAGGCCATTAGTTGTAAGTCCCCCAACTTTGGATTGGGGTCCTATACATTCAAGTCTGTTAATGCCAAGTTGTGTAAGTAGAATTCAGATATCTTGGCCCTCTCCTCCAGGGCGCTTTGGTCACAGAGCTCAATGAACTACCTATAGTCTTGAAAAGGAATAGTCCCTCATTGTGCTAGGGTATTTATGTGAAATTGCAGACATTGGTCTTTTAGGTACAAGGAATATGACTTTGATGGCATCCTACACTAGAGTGCCTCCATAGAGAGGCTTGTCATAGTGGCCAATTGGCTCTCTTTTTCCTGTACTTGCCTCCTCATCCATGTGTTTTCAGCCTCTAATTGAGACTTCATAACTCTTTCCATGTCTCTTATCCTACTCAAATCTCTACCCATCTCTAGTAGCTTCTATTCCATATGACCCACATCATCTACATCCTTTGATTTATAAATTTTCATCCAGTGATGTGTCCTTGCTCTCTCCTTCTCAAGCTCAAATAAGAGAGGGATGGAAAATATATGTGGTATTACTCTACCTCCCTCAATTAATCTGTAATAGGAGTTGAGGTTGGGTTGTGGGCTAGGTTCCTGTGGCTCTTGGGATTCTCCTTTTAATGTCTTTGGAGCATCTGCCTCCCCCTGTACTTGTGTTGATGCTTCTTACCTTTCCTTTGTCCTTGTTGTCCTTCTTGATGCTTCTTCTATGTTTCATGCAGTGCTGACAGAGTTTCCTATAGGATTGTTTTTGTTTCCTATAGGATGATTTTCCCTTTTTAAAATGAGTTCAAAAGTTCTTTGATTTGATTTTTTGAGGTTGACTTGGTGACAGGCCTCCTAACATAGGTGATTGGAAACTTTAGGGAAGTCTATTTTGATGTGCCCTCTTCACCTTTCATTTCTGGGGAGACTACTTTTTCTTTTCCTTTTGGTGAGTCTTCAATGATGATAGGAGTCTTGGTAGGTGTTTGTGGTCTCCCCTAATTTATCCTAGTGCTCCTCCTTATTTTGAAATATAGGGGAGTCTGCCTCTGTCTTTTTCATGTTGACTTTATGGGTGTGCTTAGGGCAGTCAAGCCAGCAATTACCTCCTTCTATGTTGGTTCAGGAGACACTCTTGGAGATTCCTCCCCTTCCTTGGTATGTTTTTCAGGGCTTGCCTCATCCTTTTGTGCTTCTTCCCCATTGTTCTCTTCTCCCTCAGTTTTATTGGTCTCTGCCTCCTCTTCTTCCTCTCATTCTTTCTCTTCTTCTTTAGGTTCCTCCTCTTCTTCTTCTTCTTGTTCTTCCTCTTCTTCCTCAGGTTCCTCCTCCTCTTCTTCTTCAGGTTCATCCTCTTCTTCTTATTCCTCCTCACCACTAGAGGTTGGGCCTATTTCATACTCAATGGCTTCAATTACTGCCTCCTTGTCCATGTCCCTATATGTGGACCATATAATAGGGACTCTTAATTGGCTTAAGGCATCTTCTAGTATGAACTTGATTACTCCATGATGTGTCGGTTGTTGATGTTTTCCTTCTTGTACCTTTATGCTCGTGTCTATTATTGATTGCAACAAGAAGTAGGGCACACTAAGTCTTCTGTTAAGGGGTAATTCTTCTCCAAATCTTAGCTCATGGAGGAATCTAAATTGGTAACCATAGACTATATTGAGCCTTCCCTCACAAGAAATATACTTGAGAATGTGATAGCTTACTTCATCCTAAGGATAGGGAAGGCTCTCCCTTCTAATCCCATTTTTTTCCTCAATTAGCTCCTCATCTCTCAAGAAAAAGTTCTTCTTGGCATAAGTGTTTCTAGATTTATCCTCCTTTCTCCATTGTAAGCCTAGAGGAAGTGTAGTGATTCTGCTAATGCTTTCAGGGGTAATTGTTACTAACAATCCTCTCACCACAAAAGTGGCATTGACTCTAGCCTGAGGTGTGAGTGACATGGAAAATTCCCGATCTACATCATCATCATATACTCTAATCAGATCGAAGAATCCAAACCATTGATGCCTTCTAAATATCTCTACCATAGGGGGACAGAGATGTATTCTAGATGTCCCTGTGGGCTCCCCTCTGTTGAAACCTCTTGTCATTTTCTCCTCTTTGTCAAGCTGACTGTAGGTAGTTTGGTGGCTTAGCTTTAGATCTTTCCAAGGTGACTGAGGGTTTACAGTTTAGGAGGGTGATGAATGCAATTCTTCCTTTATCCCCACACAATTTTGTCTATCCCTATGCACACTATAATTACTAGAAAAAAAATGAAGATTTCTTTTCCTTTTCTCTTTTCTAGCTATCAAATCAAAACACAGAGGATATGGGCCACCTACCTTTCACTATAATTCCCTCATTGAGGACAATTCCTGAATATCTTTTCCCTAGGCACCCCCTTGCACATATTTTTGACAATTCCCACTGTTTCCTGTAGTTTTTATGTGTTTCATGTAGGTGTTCACTGTAGGATGGTCGAGAATAGATTTCTTCTTTGATGGCTTCTCCAAGTGGTCCCAGTTCTCTAAATATCGAAATGAACGATGTGTGCATGAAAATTAGGGATTTTTTCTATTTATGGTCGATTCCTTGGATCCGTGAGTTGGTTGGTAGGGTACGTGATTTCTCCTTTTGGACCTTTGGCCCACCATTAGTTATCATGTAGCCCTTTCTCGTAATCATCACCCACCATGTACAACTTAACTCGACCACCTTTCTGACTTTTTTTCTTTGATGTGACCTCGCCACCTGGCCTTTTGACTAGAACTTCACTTTTTGTTTTCGGGCTGAGGGTGGTCAAGTTAACTAGCCACCTTTATCTTATAAAACCAACTTTTTCATATTCTTACACTTTTATCATATTCATACCTAGGAAAGAGTTTGTATGATGTTCCATACCTGTGGCTTCCTTTTCTCGGTCGATGCATGCTAGAGGGTGGCTCTGTTGTGGTTCTTCTTATTCAGGTATATGTTCTCTTTTACTCTTGTTCTGTTGATTTCACCCAGCTGATATGTTTGTCTTCTTTGTTGTGATGTGCAGGTTCTAACCTCTTTTGCTACTGTTGAGCTCTGGATAGGTGCCATAGTTCCTGCAGGGGTGCTGATACTCTTTCTCTACCTTGATATTGAAGGAGGATCATGGAGACTATTGTTATCATAATACAGGTTGCTACAGGGTTTCCTGTAGTACTAGAGGAAATCCTATAGCTGCCTCTTTCTTAAATAAAAAGGTTTTTTTTCTCTTGGAGGAGGAATAGGCGTTGAAGTAGGAGTGGAAGTGGTGGAAATGGGGAAGAGGGAGTGGTAGGTGAGTTAGGCCAATGATGGTATGGCCCTTGGAATTTTCTTTGTCTTCCTTTTTTCTCTTTTTTTTTGTTTTATTGTTTTCTTTTTGATTTGTTTATTTGATGGACACGGAGGGTGGCATGGTCATGAATTGGTGGTGGGTGAGATGTTGTGAAGTCAATGGCCTCTTATTTCAACGCATAATAGGCATGCATCCTTATTCCTCAACTGGGATTCCATTTCTATAGACTTTGAGGACATCCTGTAGTAACTACAGGAAATCCTGTAGAAGTCAAAAAATTGCCTGCAAATTGGTTTTTGATGTTTGGAGACATGGTGGGCATGGAAGTATGAAATGAATGAAGGAGGAATGGGGTGTTTCTTGGCTTGTTTTCTCTGAACTTGGTGTCCTTTGTTGCCTTGAAAACCTGCAAAAATCATAGACTTTTATTAGTGGGCAGGTTTGAGGTCCTTGTCATAGCATTTTTGTCCTTTTCTTTTCTTTTCTTTTCTTTTTTCTGAGAGAGAGACACACACACAGGTTGCCTCAAAGGAGGTTTTTAACCTGTTTGTATTCCCTAGGCACCTCAAGGGAGTTTTCAACCCAGCGATCTTTTATTTTTCCTTTTTTCACTCTTGGGTTGCCTCAAGGAGGTTTTCAACCCAAAAGTTGGCCTTAGGTGCCTCATGGAGGTTTTCACCTATGTCCCTTATTGTTTTTTCTCTTTTTTCACTTTTTCAAAAATAAAATCGTCTTCAAGAATTTAGTGAGGTGGAAGTCAAGACACCTCCAATCACCATCACTACCAACCTGATACTACTGACAAACTCTTCCTTTGAAATATGTCTTTTGTAGGCTTTCAATCTGTACCCATTGACAAGTAAGGGGATACCTTCTTATTAATGGTTATTATATGAAAAACCCCATTGTCATCACATATGGGCCCAACCATCTAGTCATGAATTTGTCTTTGAAATCCTTGAACCTGGAGTCATATAGCAGAGCCCAATCTCCCCCTTGAAAAAACTTCTCTTTGATATTTTTGTCATGTCAAACATTTCTTTATACTTGAGTCACCTCTGTGTGTAGGAGGGCTTGCATCCTGAATTCATCCAACCCATTGAGCTGGAGTAGCCTCTCTTGTTGTGCCCTTGTAACAACCAAATTCGATTGTGTTTTCATTCTCAAAGTGTTGTACTCAAACTCAATGGAGAGCAGAGCCTTCTTCCCATAGACCAAATCATAAGGGGTGAAGCCAGTGGTTGTCTTCCAATATGTATTAGAGGACCAAGTGGCCTCCACTAGTCTGTCAGCCCAATATTTCTTGTTTCTACTCACCACCTTTGTGAGAATGCTTTCTAATGATCTGTTGGTAACCTCTACTTGTCCATTGGCTTGAGGGTGGTAAGGATTTGATTTCATGTGCTTAATCTTATGTTGGCTCAACAGATTCTCAATCAGGTGTGAGGTGAATTGAGTGCCTTGATCGATGACTAGCTCTATAGGGTACCCAAACTTGTAAAATATATTCTCCCTTAAGAACTCATCCACTTTCTCTTCGGTGGCTACCTTGACAGCCTTGGTTTCAGCCCACTTTGTTGAGTAATCAGTGCACACAATTATGTACTTTTTCTGTCCTGATAGTGGATTAGTGGGCCCAATGCAATACATGCCCCACTTGTCAAATGGCTCAAAGTTCACTTGAGGTTGAAAAGGCATTTCATCCCTAGAAATAGGTTTCCCCATTCTTTGGCACTAATCACATTGGCTAGTATATCTTATTGCATCTTGGTGGAGAGTGGGCCAATAGTAGCCAGCTTGTAGTACCTTGAAGGTTGTCCTCTTGGCTGCAAAGTGACCTCCACAAGGCCCATCATGATAGGCCAGAAGGATGTCAAAAACTTCCTCCTCCCTAACACATCTTCTCAGAATTTGATATGGGCCTAGCTTGAAGAGATTTCCCCCAATCTAAGTGAATGGTGCATTTTTCCTTATAATTCTACTCTTTTCCTTGGAGGACAGATTTGGAGGGAACTGTGCAGCCACTAAGTAGTTGGCTATGTCAGCAAACCACAAAGAGAGAACTAAAATAGTGAATAAATTCTCATCTGGTAGTTGATCATCAACCATTCCTTCCTCACCTGCAGGCAAAGCCAGTCTAGATAAAAAATCAGCAACTACATTTTCTCTGTCAGGCTTATCAATGATAGTTAGATCAAACTTTTGTAACAAAAGCAACCATCTAATAATTTGAGCATTCACATCAGGATTTTTCATCAAATATTTAATATCAGCATGGTTAGTATGTACAAAGGTCTGGTAACCAATTATGTAGTGTCTAAATTTATTCAAGGAATGGATAATAGCTAGGAGCTCTTTTTCAGTCATAGTATAGTTCAATTCAGCCTTGCACATATTTTTGCTGATAAAGTAAATGGAATAAGGTAACTTGTCATCTATCTGGCCTAGAGTTGCTCCTATATCTTTGTCAGAAGCATCAACATGGATGTGGAAAGGAAGATCCCAATTTGGGCATCGGAGTATAGGTGCAATAGTCAACTTGTCCTTTAGGTCTTCTAGGGCCCCTTGGCAGCTTTCTACCCATAAAAATTCGGAGTCCTTGGCCAATAGTCCAAACAAAGGTGAGGCTACTTTTCTGAAGACCTTTATGAATCTCCTATAGTATCCAGCTAAACCCAATAAACTTCTAACATCCCTCTACTTCTGAGGAGTAGGGACCCTCTTTATGATACCAATTTTATTTTGGTCCACTTGGAATCCTTCCTGGGATATTGAGTGACCTATAATAGTCCCTGCAACCACCAAGAACTCACACTTCTCAGGACTAAGTGATAAGTCCATTTCAATGCATTTGTTTAATACTTTTCCCAAGTTAGAGAGACCCTCCAGGAAATCACACCCATAGGGGGTGAAATCGTCCATATAAATTTCCACATAGTCATGGGATAGCTCTGCAAAGATGCTTAGTACTACCCTCTAAAAAGTGGTAGCGGCATTGCATAATCAAAAAGGAAGGAACCTATAAGCAAAGGTACCCCAAGGATAGATGAAGGTGGTTTTATCTTAGTCCTCTGAGTTGATCTAGATCTGATTGTAACCACTGAATCCATCCAGGAAAGAGAAGAACTTCATTCCTGCCAGACCATCTAATACTTGGTCAATGAAAGGTAGAGGAGAATGGTCCTTTTTTGTGGCTTTGTTTAGCTCTTTGTAGTCCACACAGATCCTCCACTTCCCATTTTTCTTTGGAACCAGAACCAGAGGAAACACCCACTCACTATTTGAGATGGGGTAAATGAGCCTTGCATCAAACAACTTTTGTATTTCTTCTTTGACTGTATCCTTGAGGACCGGGTTCATTCTCCTCTGAGGTTGGAACATTAGCTTGTAGCCTTCCTTGATGTAAATGTGCTGAGTACACACTGAAGGGTGCACTCCCTTCATTTCCTTATAACTCCAAGCAAAGGCATCCGGATGTTTTCTTAGCATGTCACATAACTCCCCTTCTTGACGTGCAAAGAGAGAGGGGTTAATTTTCAATGTTCTTTCTGGACCAAATTCTATCATCTTGACATGAGTAGACTTGAGTCAGCTAGGCACAAATCAGTCCAAGGGTTATCTTCAACTTTTTTCACTAACTCCTCAAGAGACATGGTGTTGGGACACTGATGCTAGAGGAATTTCTCAATCAGGTGGTCTTCATCAAGTTTCCCCCCTCCTATAGTAGTATTTAGGGTACAGAATGGGGAAGAGTAGACTTCATATTCCTCCTCCTCTTCTAACAATAAAGGTAAGTCATGCTCCATAGACAGTTGAGCAGGAGGCCACAAGACCAATTGTTTGGACAAATGTCCATTTTTAATGGTCATTAACCATCCCTGCAACTTATGTAAGCATCAGTAGTGGCTAACCATGGCCATCCAAGGATGAGAGGATAACCATTGAACTTGGTCTTAGGTTGGAGAAGTAAGAAGTCAGCGAGGTATTCCCAGGAATCAATGGAGACCATCACATCCTCAACAACTCCCTCAGGACCTACTATGGACCTGTCTGCAAGCTGCAATATTGTTGTGGTCTTCCTTAATGATCCTTGGAGATTCAGTTTAAGCATAGTCTCCTTAGTCATCACATTGATGGCAACCCCAAGATCGATCAAGGTATGGGGGAAAATGATACCATCGATGTGCAGGTCTACCACAAGACTTCCAGGATCTAGATACTTCAGGTAAATCACCCGCCCCAACATTAAGTTGGACATTTTTCCAATGACATTAATGGTATGGGAGTCTTTCTTTCACCTCCCAGGATGTTTGAATCATTTTTCCTTGATTAACTTGTTGTAGATGGGGACATCCTTGATAGAATGGAGAAGCGGGATTTTAACACACAAGTTTTTCAATTCACCCAAAAGTTCAGTCTCTTCTGGGGTTGGCTGGATAGGATGGATTAATCTCTCAAGAAAAGGAGGTGGATTGCCTTGAGGAACACTCTCCTCCCTTTCCTCTTCAAGCTCCTCAAGTGGAGATAGAGTTTTATTATCTGGAAGCACTCTTCCAAACCTGAGGTTCATTTCTTGAATTTCCACAGCATAGTCAGGGTAAGATGTTTCCCCATTGTAGACCTGTTATGTATGTATGTTGTTCGGGTTTAGATTTTGTTGAGAAGGCTTCTAAGGTTGCTTAGGTGGAGTAGGATGAAAGAACTGTGGTTGAGACGAAGGTGGAGGTAGTAAGGCTATAGATTGGTTATATGGGAGCCTCCACTCCTAGGATGGTGCATTCCATTGAGGTTGTGGAGGAGTATATGGATGAAATGATTGATTGGCAGGTTTGGAATGGTATTGAGATGCAAAAGACCAGGCAGAAGGTGTAGACCATGAAGGATGAGCAGGAGGGCACCAAGGGGGAATGGATGCATTCTGGTTAGGGTTGTAATATTAATAGGATGCCCTTTGCATCCCTTGCTGGTATGGTCGAGGTCCTTGAGGCCTTCTTTGGTTGATATAGCAGATTTGTTCAGTTACCCCTTCAGTTCCTTGATACACATCTTTCAATCTAGACAAAGAATGGAACTTTTCTGTGGAGTGGTTCTTCTCACAGACCGAGTAGATGTCTATAAGATTCAATGGACATTCATTTCTAGGGTGACTTCTGGTGCATCTAGGGCAGAAGATAGCTAAGGCTCTTTCCGTTTCCTCCTGCTTCCTCTTGATCTGTATGGTGTCCATTTTTAGAGCAAGGGTATGCATCATTTCACTCTTGAAGTCTTCCAACATGTTCCTAATTTCACTTTTTATGCATGTGTTGGAGGAGGATGAACTGGCCAAAGCTTGATTATCCCTACCCTTCTTTTTGGATTCCCTAGAATGATTTTTTTAAATTGTCTTGATATCATCATAAGGAATCTGATAGATTTCCCCTCCTGACATCCTATTTAGGGCTTCTAGGAGATCTTCCTTGATCCCTCTAAGAAGGACTAGCTTAAGTGATTCAAGATCGAGGATGCATATGTCCCTTTTGTAGTTCAGTTGGAACCTTTCCTCATAACCTTCCAAAGACTCATCATGTCCCAAGGTCATTCTAAAAATTTCCTCTTTGGTGTTTTTGGACCTCCAATAATCCTTGTACTTATTATTGAAGGCTTGTTGCATTTGAACCTAGGTGGTGATGTTGTCCCCAGGTTAACCCACGAACTAGCGCAAGGCTACATATTTGAGGGTGGATGGAAACAATTTCAACTTTTGGTCATCAGAGGTATAATCATAAGTTCTGCATGTGACAGCAAACTCAAACAAAAATGTATCTGGGTCCTCTAAGGTTAAGCCATGGAAGTGAGGAAAGGCAAAGGGGCTTATGTTTTTCATCCTAGCATCTCCATTGGTTTCTCTAATAGGAAAATCACCCTCATCTCTATTTTCATCTCCTTCTTTGTTTTCAATCCCATTTCTATTTTCAGCCATGGTGTAAGTTGGTGGAATGGTCTCTTCTTCTTCTTGCCCAATAGGCTCCTCAAAGATCTATGGTTGTTTGCCTAATAGGTCCTCTAGCTCATAGCCACCGAGGAAGAGGGAAGGTTGGTTGTTAGATGTGATGGGGGGATTTGGAAAATAGTTCCTAAGTTGTCTCTACTCCTACGAGGCATGAAAGGAATTTATTTTTTCAGGGTTTTTTTCAGAATTACTTGCAGAATGGAAAGAAAGCAAAGATTACAACTATTTGTTGAATGGAACTACTTGCAAAATTGGAAAGAAAGCAAAGATTGCAACTATTTTCTGAATCGAAAAAAGAAGGAAAGTAGAAATCAGATCTACTTAGACACCTCATTGGCAACGGCGGAAAAAAGTGATGAGCTCCAGTATTGCAGCAAGAATGTTGCAACTCCTAGGACTACCAAATTTACTTCATAAACCCGGGGTTCGTACAAACTTGGAGGTGACAGTGTTGTATACATAGTAGATGCAATGGTCTAGTCTTGTCACTTTTGAACTGGGGAAATAGAACACTAGGGTTTTTCAAACCAGTCCTCTATTGACTAGAAGGATTTTGACTATCAAATGGAAAAGGGAAAATTACTCTTAATGCAGAAAGGGAATGTTTCCTACTCTAGGAAAGGAAAGTTCTATAAAATGACATGAAATCATCTAGCTAAGAATCTACACATATTGCTTGCAAAAGAGACCTAAATTAACCTTGCATATAACATCTAGTTATCTGGACTAAATGAGCATGGAAATTTATCTAAGAACTATTGTGACTGTTGCATGCATGTGCTAACTAGAAATTCTAGAAAAAGCCTTTTTTATTTTCAATTTTATGAATGCAAATGCTAATTTAACCAATTTGTTCTTTGGCAAGGGAGACAGGTATGGGGAAACATGTCTGGAATGGTGTCGAGGGTATGGAAGCCAAGTGGAGGCCTAACCTAAGCTCAGATGACCATTTCTGCTCAATTCGGGCTTAAAATAGGCTGCTACAAGGTTTCATGTAGCACTACAGATGTCCTAGTTCTACTGCAAGATGCCCTAGTTTACTACAGGGAACAAGTCGAAAGCTTATAGGGAGGTAGGAAAGGTAGGATGAAGTGTGGGAAAGGTGTCTGATGGGGAACTAAGGCATAGAGGATGTGCACATTACCCCAGTCTCAGTCCAAGGCTTCAAGATGGTTGGACTTTCTCAAAGAAAATGTCCACTTTGCTACAAAACATAAATTTGGATTAGGGTTTGGTGGGCTTTGGCAACATAGGTGGAGAAGACTTGGATGAGGTTGGCGAGATGAGGTCTCTCTACAGATCATAAACTCCTACAACAACATACATTATTTTCTTCATTTATGCACAAATTCATTTATATGTGGAAAAGATTAGTTGAATTTAGGAAAAATAGAGTTATTAATAGCTAATGGCTAAGGTTATGAATGGAAGTGCTTCTAAACCATAGCAAACTAAAAAGACAAAAATGAAAATTACAGGTACTTCTAAGAAATTTGGAAACAGTGATCTATGCAACAAGAAATACTAAGTTATGCAGTGATCAAATAATAAATATGTTTTTGGGTTGTGTGAATGGAACCTGTAGAGCATTGGAAAGGTATGTTTTGATGCATAATTTAGTGATGTTTCAAGCAATGTTTGTAATCCTTTCTTTGTTATAAAGTAAGAAGAATGTAATAAGAATGAGCACGAATGACCAATTATTAATAATTGTCTTCTCTATGCAGGAAATGACAAAAGGAGGAAGACGCAGTGCAAAACTGGAGTTCTATGAGAAGATAACGGTTGTCCCTTCGGAACTAACTAAAGTCCAGACCAAGGCGAGCAAATCTCGGCAAATCAATCTGGGACGAGATAAGGAGCTGTCAGTTCGGAAGACTAGGCAAGGAAAAGAGAGGAGTTAACAGCTTAACAGATCCCTCAGGATCTTTGATCCTGAGGGATCGTTACTTTCAATTATTTTGTTGTCTGGTTAACTCCGCCATCACTAGTATAAAAAGGGTAGCATTGAAGACTTAAGGAGGCTGATTTTTATCTTGTATCTTTATTCTCTGTTTACAGACTTCACAGTCAGTTGGAACTCAGACTATCGAGTCTCTTTGAGACTTAGTTTTGCTATACTATCGTTGATGTGTTAATATAATATCTTTGGTATTATTTTCCCTCTGCGTCTGAAGTAAATTCCGGCGGTGTGCCATTGGAAGCTAAGGGCCCGGCTCCAACGGACACTGGCTGATTGTATCATTACAGTTTGGCTTTGTGTGGTTTGTTTATCATCCTTAATAATTTGACATATTTTACATGCTGTTCCATATTCATTCATCAGTAGTTTCCTATTGTAAATCTTTATAACAAGCTCGTATAATATTTCCAGAATTGGTCATATAACGATTATTCTGAGTTGTTCACTCCTGTTACAGAATTTATAAGTGGAATGCTTTAGCTACATATAGTTGGAGTGACGATCATAAGAAAGTGGAATTAATGTTGTAAGTGGACTACTGGTGATCATGTTAGATTATGTGTACATATGATTGACGTTTCCTGTTTATTTGATTTAGTTGACTACTTTTATATATGATTGACGTTTCCTGTTAATGATGGTTTGCTGTTCCATTTGGTTAAGCTGTTTACTTGTATAAAAGATTGCTCTGTCTTTGTGTATAAGTTGATGTAAAGGATTGAGAGTGTTGGACTCGCGAGACTTAGTTTCTTTACTGCTGTTCCTTTTACTGCCGTTCCATTTCTGCATTGCCGTTCCATTTTACTTTCCTGCTGTTCCTTTTTACTCGCATTCATTGGTGTGGTGTGAGAGGAGGATCAAGGCTGTCGTGAGACACAGCAGACGCTACTATGCTCCCAGAACCATGATCCATACTCTAAGTTATTTTCTTTCAAACAGTTTCTAGAGGGATGGGTTATTACTTCCGCACCCTCGACTGGTAAAGTTGCTGCGTGTAATTCCTTTCTGCAAAAGTAATCTAGTCATAGTTTAGCATCCGTTTACTCTTGTATTTCTTAGGCCTATACTACGAAGCATTACTCTGACAAATAGCCTCAAATTGAGATACCCTTTGCAATAACAAAACGCTCCCGGATTGACTTGTAATGTGAGATAACTAGAGGTGAAAAAGGCCCTTGTTACAGCTCTACATTTTGGCGCCGTTGCCGGGGAAGGGTATAGCCATTTGTCTTTTAAACAGGGTAGTGTGCGAATCTGCTAGGGGAGAGTTGGATTTTAAAAACGAAAGGTAAGAATCTGCGTAAGGAGAATGTAAAAGCCCTGCTCCACCGTCCGCTTTCCTAGCAGAATTGATTGGTTAAATAGGATTTAGCAGTTTAATTGGAGTGCATGACTAAGCAGAAAAAGTTAGAGAAAGATCAAAAGCCTCCATCCAAAGCCAAGGGGCCGGTGACCCTTGGACGAACGACCTTCATAGACGAAATCTATAAGAAAGCTGACTCTCAGCCATCGGTAGGTTATAAGAAAGTCAATTCTAAACAGCCTACTAGTTCCCTTCAGGCCTCGGGATCACCATCTGAAGCCTTTGCTGAAGTGCACAGTCAAACAGAGGAGCAGGATTTTCAAGAAATTGAAAATTTGACTCCTGGACCATTGCACGAAGGGACCCAAAGTAACCTTTGTGAAGGAGAAGGAGAAACAGGGGAAATCGAGGAACCTAGATCTCCTATTGAATTAAACCAGCCTTTAAATAGCCCGGACAAGGGAAGCGCTGTAAAAATCCTTGTTGAAGGAATCCATTCACCGCAGACAGTTGGGGCCATTATCATCCCTGATCAAGGGAGTGGTGTCAAGACAATCCCTGTTAAGACTACCCCTCCTCAACCAAGGAACACTCTCTTGGAAATTCCTGAAGATTACTGGCATATATTCGATCCCATGGCGCAGAATCAGCCAAACACCCAGACCTCCACATTGCAATATCCCATAGTAGATTCTGCAGCAAATGCGCCCATGAAAGCTATCCCTCTCCAGCATATCCCCACATTTCATGGCCTTACATCAGAAGATCCGGATGCATTCTTGTTCGAATTTGATGTATTATGTAGAGGATACGATTACACCACCGATCCCCAGAAACTGAAATTGTTCCCCTCTACATTAAAAGGGGCTGCGTTAAGATGGTTTATGGGCTTAGGTGGTGGGGTTATTAACAATTGGGATCAAATGAAAGAAGCCTTTTTAAAGAAATATCAAGATTATTGTAGGTCGAGAGAACTAAAAGATGAAATCTTTCAAATGTCAGCCAGACCAAACGAAACCCTAGAAGAATATGTGGAACGTTTCCAATATAACTTGCAAAGATCCCCTTATGCATCGCTACCTCTGCCTGATAACGTGTTGAAAACTGCATTAATTAGAGGTATGAAAGAACAATGGATCGAAACGTTAAACATTATGGGGAAAGGAGACATTTATCAGGAAAATTTTGTTGATATCATTGATCTGTGTATCAAGAGCTCAAGAGGCAGCATGAGGATAAAACCAGCAGAATATGATCGCTTCCCCAGAGATAACAGAACATCAACAGAGGGAGTAACATGGGTGGAACTTGGAAATTTGCTAGAAAATTTTAAAACTGATATCCTGGGAACATTAACTACACAACTTGACATTGTGCAGGCTAAACAGAAGCAAGCCGAGGCGGAGCAGAATCTAGCAGTTTTTTGCCCACGATGCAGGAAGAAACACAGCCACAAGGAATGCCCGCTGGATACAGTCCAAATATGTGCTATCCGTACCAAGGACCACCTGACCGAAAGCTGCCCTTCACTTCCTGGTTTGAAGGCAGTATACAAAGAAGCAGAAGAGGAGCCAGAATCAGCATATTTTATTAACCAGTGTCGTCAATGGCAGCCTAGGCAATCAGGTATGTTTTCAGACCCCTCCTCTTCTTTTCAACCCCCGCAGTTCAATACTCAGCAACAGAATATGTGGCAAAACCAGTCTCAACCCTCGTTTTCAAATTGGTCACCTCAAATGTTTCCTACTCCGAATCCTTGGATGTCCCAATTCGGTTGGCCAAACTGCCCTTATCCTCCACCATATTGGCAGAATAATTCATATCCTCCGCAGTGGACCCCTTCTACTTCGCAAAGCTCAACCTGGCAGACAAGCTGGCCAAGATCGACATATCAGCCAGCAGGATCAATTCCATTCCCTCAACCGACTCTGCCAGCCTTACAACAAAACCCCCAGCCTAATCTGAGACCGCAGCTCCCAGCCCAACCCAACCCTAATCCAAATAATAGAACAGTTCAATCTCTTCAAATTATAGAATCCTCAGAAATTGAATCTGATCTGCGGGAGTGCAACGATCTTCAGTTAAGATCTGGGCGAATAATAGAAACTGAGGGACATAAAACAACTCACATTGAAGATCAGTTACCTATAGAACAGCCATCACAACAGGAAGATGTAAATAAAGACCAGGCTCATCAACAAGTAATTACATCCCCTCCACCGTCTCCAGAACGATTAGCCATTCCACGACCAACGCAATATCCAGACTTTGATATTCTGGGAGAACTACAAAATTTGTATATAAGAATTCCATTTCTTCAAGCTATACAGGATATCCCCATATATGCAAAAACCATAAAGGACCTGTGTAGCAGAAAACCAAAAAGAAATATAACTTCTAACCCGAGAGTCCAGGTAGTCGGCACCTTATCCGACCTCCTATCAGGAAAAGAAACACCAGTGAAATACGAGGACCCTGGGAACCCAATTGTCACTGTTCAAATTTATGGGCAGACCTTGAGCAACGTCTTAGTTGACCTAGGGGCTGCAATCAACATCCTGACAACATCAGCTTGCCAGAAACTCGGAATTACATCGGTAGAACCTACTTCCACATTGTTAGAACTAGCTGACCGATCAGTAATTAGACCAGAAGGCACCCTGTATGATGTCATGGTTTCAGTAGACTCCTGGGAATACCCGACCGACTTCCTGATAATTAATCCGAAAACTCGACTAGATGGACATCCACTAATTCTAGGTAGACCGTGACTCGCTACTGCTGACGCCTACATTGGTTGCAGGCAGGGAAACATGACCATAACCAGAGGGCCGGATATCAAAAATTTAATTTTGTACCCTCCAGCTCAGCCAAGCATCACGATGATGAAAACCAACCTGCGCCCTACCTCATATATCACAGACAATATTAGACCTCCATTAACAATCCAGGAAGCGCTAGATTTCAAAGATCAAACCGAAGACGATGCCATTAATAAATTCATTAATCAAACAGAATCCACATCGTATACACAATGTTTTATGATAAAGGCGGCATTTGACAACGAATTAGAAGAGGATCCCCTGAAGAACGAACATGACCAAAGTATACCGGTGACTTCTGTCGCTAATAGCAAAGTAGTGCAAATTGAACCGGGGAAGACTTTAAATATTAACGCTAATCTGACATCATATCAAGAGACAAAACTCACCCAGCTGTTACGAAAGTATCAGGAGGCATTTGCATGGGACTATCCCGATATGAAAGGGATTGACCCCCAGCTATGTACACATCATATTTATATTGAAAAAGATGCAAGACCTGTTCGACAACCGCAAAGAAGACTCAACCCCCATTTAAAAGATGTTGTAAAAGATGAGCTTCAGAAACTTTTAGATGTTAATTTCATTTATCCTATTTCTGACAGCAAATGGGTCTCCCCACTGGTGGTAGTACCTAAAAAGAACGAGAAATGGAGGATCTGTGTGGATTATAGAGAATTAAACAAAGCCACGCAAAAAGATCATTTCCCCCTTCCATTTATAGACCAGGTACTGGACACCTTAGCAGGCAAGAAATTTTTCTCTTTCCTGGATGGCTTCAGCGGATACAACCAGATTCAGATTGCCCCTGAAGACCAGGATAAAACTACCTTTACTTGCCCCTGGGGAACGTTCGCTTATCGAGTCTTACCTTTTGGTTTATGTAATGCTCCAGCCACATTCCAAAGGGCTGTTCTTAGCATCTTTGCAGATCTAATTAATGATGGATTGGAAGTCTACATGGATGATTTCACACCATATGGAGAGGACTTTGATCCAGCTCTAGATACTCTCGAAAAAGTCCTACAACGCTGCATCGTTACCAGACTCTGCTTGAGTCACGAAAAGTGTTACATGATGATGACTGAAGGACTCATTCTGGGACACTATATTTCAGCAGCTGGTATTCAGGTAGACCCGGCTAAAATCCAAATACTTTTGCTTATTCCAACCCCCACTAATCAGACAGAGGTACGCAGTTTTCTTGGTTTTTCTGGCTATTATAGACGATTCATACAACATTATTCACATATTGCCGCACCTTTACATGCATTAACTGGAAATGTTGACTTTTTATGGACAGAGAAATGTGATCGGGCCTTCAAAGAATTAAAGAGGCTGGTATCTACAGCTCCAGTTCTCCGAGGACCTAATTGGAATTTACCATTCCAGATTTCAACCGACGCTTCAGACACAGCAATCGGTGCAGTTCTGGGCCAAGAAGAGGATAAAAAACCATACGCCATCTATTATATCAGCAAGAATTTGGTTCCAGCTGAATTAAACTACACTGTCACCGAAAAAGAATTTTTAGCTGTGATACACGCTGTTAATAAATTTAGACACTATATTACAGGCTATCCGGTTATTTTGTATACAGACCATTCTGCTATTAAGTACTTAGCAAACAAGCCTGTTACAAATGGAAGAGTAACCAGGTGGTTGATCTTGTTGCAGGAGTTCGATATTACAATCAGAGATCGACCGGGGAAGGAGAATCCTGTAGCCGATTTCCTCTCACGAATACCAAAGTCAGTTGAAGCAGCAGCAGTCGAGGACCAATTTCCAGACGAACACTTATTCGCTGTCGCTGTTCAGACTCCCTGGTACGCTGATGTTGCTAATTATCTTGCAGTAGGTAAGCTTCCAAAACATTTAACTCCCAATGAACGGAAACAGATTGTTCAGAGAAGCAATCGATTTTCGTGGGTTGGGGGCTATTTGTTTCACACAGGAGCAAATATGGAAATCAGAAGATGTATCCGGGAGGACGAAATCTTTGATATTTTGAAAGCCTGCCATGACGGGCCATGTGGAGGACACTTTGCTGAAAAAAGAACAGCACACAAGGTACTACAAACGGGATATTACTAGCCTACAATTTTCAAAGATGCGAAAAAATTTGTCCAGGCCTGTGATAGCTGTCAGCGTGCAGGACGACCTGGTCCAGCCGACGAAATGCCTTTGCGGCCCCAATTAGTAATCGAACCTTTCGAACGCTGGGCTCTGGACTTCGTCGGCCCCATCAGCCCGCCATCAAATCAAAGAACCTACATTTTGGTAGCAACTGAATATGTTACCAAATGGGTTGAAGCGGAGGCATTGATTAGAGCTACAGAAGATTCGGTAATACAGTTCTTGCTCCATTTGTTTGTACGTTATGGTCTCCCAAGGGAAGTAATTACAGATGGAGGACCACAATTTGTAGGGCACCAATTAGCTGCAACACTCAATAATTATCGTGTCCAGCATAAAATTACTACCCCATACCATCCTCAGGCAAATGGACAAGTGGAGAGCAGCAATAAGACAATAGAGTCGATTTTGACAAAAACAATTGCCTCGCATCGGCGTGATTGGGCCGCCCGATTACCCGAGGCACTGTGGGCTTATCGAACCACATGGAGAAGCACCACCGGCTATTCACCATATCACTTAGTGCAGCCCATTTTTCCTATAGAATTCGAAATCCAAACGCTGCGAACAGCCCAAGAAGTTGGATTGGATTTAAGTGAAGCACAGAAAAATCGATTACACCAAATTAATGAATTAGATGAAATAAGGCTCTCTGCATTACAGAACACAGCACTCATTCAACAGCAGCGAGCCAAATGGCATGATGCGCTTATCAAAAACAAGATATTTCATGAAGGAGACTGGGCTCTGTTATATGCTTCTAGATTTCAGGATTTCCCGGGGAAGCTTCAGACTCGTTGGTTGGGACCATATGAGATTCAAAAAGTCCATGACAATGGGACCCTTACACTGACCACAATCGATGGGTCTGGATATACATTTAAGGTAAACGGTCATCGAGTTCATCTGTATCACAAACCGCTCACTCGGGAATCTTTTTGTCAGCAGCTACGCCAAGATACTAACATTGAGATTATGGGCGAGGAAGCAAAAACTTCCTCACCTATAGATCAGTAAGAATTTACTTTTCATTACCACATTTTGTATATAAAATTGTAAATTTTGTATATATGTTTTAGCATTTGTGTGTGTTGTTCCTTTTGAAGGAATAGCACTTGTGTGTTTCTGCTGTTCCTTTTCAAAAAGGAACAGAACTTTTGCGTTTTGCTGTTCCTTTTCAAAAAGGAACAGCACTTTTGCGTTTTGTTGTTCCTTTTCAAAAAAGGAACAGCACTGTTTGCGTTTTTGTTGTCCCTTTTCAAAAGGAACAGCACTTGTGTGTTTTTGTTGTTCCTTTTCAAAAGGAACAGCATTTGTGTGTTTGAACAGCACTTGAATTTTTGCTATTCCTTTTCAAAAGGAACAACACTTTTGGGTTTTTGCTGATCCTTTTGAAAAGGAAGCAGCATTTGTGTGCTTTTGCTGATTTTTTTTAAAGGCAATGCATCAAATGAACTCCTCCTCACCCTTCCTTTCAAAAACAAGTAGTATGCTCTTGCCCCTTTCACATAAAGGATGTGTTGTCCATCCTCTTTCCAATGTCATAAGTAGCAGCTATACCTTTATGCAATGAATATAAAAGTCAGGACATATCGAGATCAGAATATCATGAATCGCTATCTTTAACAAGCCTAGTATTGATGCAACAACAAAGGAAGAATCCACACACTCATAATTTTTTTGATGTCATAGTCTCACCTCCTCTGCCTTGTTGGATATTTTTATCATGTTGAGTTCCTACAATTTTCTCTATTATTACTTGGAAATAAGAACAGAAGATTTATATCTTCCAAATTGAGATGACAAGACTTCTTCTGCCACTCCCACTCTTAAGGAGGGCTGAACCACTCTTATGTGTAATTATACAAGAGCACAATAAAAAAATAAATAAATAAATAAAATAAAATAAAATATATATATTTGTCAAATGCAGGATAGGGGGTTTCATTAAAGAACCAGCCTACTATGATCATAAGATTGGAAGCGAAGTGGCATTCCCATCATGGCCACCACACCAGGGATATGGTCCAACAGGTTCACTATATAAACAAACCTTGGAACAGGGGGTCTCATCACGAGCTGGCCTGCCCACGATTCGCGCCTCTCTGGTGAATAGCATCATGGTTATCTGGTTACCAAGCCAGCATGATGGCCTGCATTTTGACAAGAATTGCTCTTCAAAAACACACAAAGAACCATGGTTCCAGGGTGAAATAAACAACTCTGCCAAGGTTATGAACACCTGTCGGCAGCAGAGCTCTGTTAGTGGTATCGGAGTCGTAATATATACACCAATTTGGATGATATTAAAATACTTCCTTCTATCCTTGTAATAATGATATCTTATATTTTGATGAATACGTCACATGAATATCTATCACTACCAATCATGGCAGAGGTATTGACTATGACTACCTTAGACTTTATATGAGTGCCACACGTCCTATCCTCCTGTTTTGCATCACATCACGAAGGCTTATGCAGAACGCAATCTACCTGTTGCCTCGATCTCGGTATTTCTTTGTCTAATCTGAAACATGGCAAAACTTTACATGTTGTTCCTTTATGACTTGGTGACGGGATGGCGGCTCCTCCTCCATTTGACGGCTGGGACAGCCTATCATATTGCGAGGGGGGAGGTGACCTCATTACTCCACCGGCCACGTGGTAACACACCATTCGGAAATGATATGGTACGAAGGTACGATACGGGCTAACGGCATGATAATACTATTTTTGCAATGAGTTGTTATTTACAATCGATTTTTCATGCATGCTCTGTGTTTTTTCTAGCTGCGATTACGTTCTTTGCGACAGGTAATTGCTGTTCCATTTAGGAGCCGAAACAGAACCATGGGAGGCAAAGCTATCAGAAGCAAACCTAGTGAGCTGGTAGTCTCCGAAGCTGCTCGGGAGATCCTAGAAAGGGCGGGGTGGTTAACTTATTTTAGCCGCCTGCGTGAATCAAATGAAACTGTGGCCATGGAATTTCTGCAGAACTTGCAAGAACAACACTCTGTAGTGGGTGGAAAGCAGATAACGGTCACAGAGGAAATAATCGTGGAGGTAACAGGATTACCAGCCTCAGGACCAATATGGACGACAAAGAAAGAGAGGCTGCAGAAGATCATAGAGATTTTCTAAGACGAAGGACAGAATCTAACAGTAAAAGGAAAAGGAGTGCTGCCGGCAACGTTGGGGGAACCCTGGAGCGAATTGGCAAAAGTAGTGCAGAGCTACATCACCTGCGAGGGCCGAAAAGATGTGGTAAGACCGCGACACCTTAAGCTCTTGGCTGTGTTAAAAGGAAAATGTTCAGTACATCTCCCTGCATTGTTAAATTCATTATTGCATGATGCCTCTCAGAGCCTGAAAAAGGCACACCATGAAGACGCAGTAGTTAGCCACCATGGGTTGATCCGCCTTATAGTGAGCTACAGTCTCACCCAGTAGCAGAGTAGCTGGGGGGAGCTTATTACAGCAATTGGAGGGGGAGTAGCATCACCATCCCCAAAAGCTAAGCACCCTGCTAGTACCTCTGAAGCACCCAAGGAGCCCAGAGCATCAACATCGCCAAAACCTAAGCGTCCCTCGGATACACCCGAACAACCCAAGAAAAACACGGAGTTATCAAAACGAAAACGCTCCTCTAGGGCATCTGGACATGTAGAAAAACATAAGGAACGGGCTGCAGAAGAGCGTACTGCCTCGAAACGTAGGCATCCCTTTGGCACGACAGAACAGTCTAAAAAACGTAAAAAGGTGGTGGTGGAAGAACAGGTGGCCAGTACACCTGAGCGACCTGAGAGACCTAGGAAGTCAGCTCGGCTGGCAAGAATAAAAGGCAGGCTGGAGAAAATCCAGCCAAGCATTGACCAGCCGATCGAGATAACAGATGAGCCACCTATGCCAGAACGGGAACCTTCGAGGGAAAATGTGGAACAAACTGAGGACGAAGCAGAAGCCGAGGAAGGAAAGAAACCTTCTGACTCTGAGGCCGAAGCCGACTACCCGAAGGCAGCCATTGAGCAGCCAATTCAGGAGGAGGAGATGGAACAATTGGGAGGCAACCCTCCACAGGTTGCCATGGAGGAAGAAGAGTTGGCCACTATCTTGGCCAGCCTGGGAGATTATACTTCACCTTCCAGTCCAGCAAGCCCTCCTGAGGGACCCTCTGAGGAAGAGGCACATGAAGAATTGCATGAAGAGATAGCGGGAGGAGAAAACCTCCCTGTTGTTGATGGAGAGAATGTAAATACCGACCGGGAACAATCCGTTCCCAAGGCACCAGAAGAAAACCCACCTGCTGATGATGTGGGGAATGAGAATGCTTATCGGGAACAATCCGTTCCCAGAATGCCAGAAGAAACCCTCGATGAAAGAGGGACAGAGCTGAGGGCCACTCATACGCCCACTGCCGAGGCAAGGGAAATTAAGAAATTGAGAAAGAAACAGCAGAGACTGCTGAATATTATAGCCCAGCTTCGGCAGAAAATTAGAAGTTTGAAAGCCAGTCTGAGAATAAGAAGGACTGTAAGGAGAAAAAGAAGAACAAATGCAGCAGGGTCCTGTCAGAAGAAAAGGCAAGGGGCTTATAGGCGTTTCGTAGGTCAATACTCTGTTGATAGACCTACGGCTGGTCCGACCAGCACTGAGGAACCAAATGCCGTTCCATCTGATATGGAACAGCAGAGTGCCATTCCGGAACAAACTGCTGTACCAAATAGCCCATTGGGAGCAACTGCTGTTCCAATCAAAATCGAGCCGCAAGACGATATTCCATTTACAGAGGGGCCACCGTACCCCTTTATCCAGGTGAAGAAAGAAAAGGAAAACAAAGAGGTCCAAACTGAGGCATCACCGTTAGGAATAATTCGGGACACGAATTCCAGGCAGTGAAACGTAAAGGTACAGGTAAGACTCCCTGCCTCTGAGAATTCTTGGAAAAGGGATCCAAAAACCAAGGCCTTGCACCACAAAATGAAGCAAGCCTGACAGGAGGCTGACCAGCTGAGGGAACAAATGATCCCTCGAGAAAAATACGAGGAGTTGCAGCAGGAAGCTGAGCAGTTGAAAGAACAAATGATCCCTCGAGAAAAATACGAGGAGTTGCAGCAGGAAGCTGAGCAGTTGAAAGAACAAACGATCCCTCGGGCAAAATATGAAGAATTGCAGCAGCAACTGCGCAACATGAGTCAATCAGAGAGTCATGCCTTTGAAGGATGGCAGAAGGAACAGGAAAAGGCTGCCAAGGTAACACATCGATTAGATGTTGTTATTAAACAATTTGACACGGTATGTTCGCTGTATGATGATGTTTTGACTTGCAGGGCCCCTGCAAAGAATTATGCTTTATTTCTTCTTGAAAGATACTTAAGACTGAAAATAAAAGCTGTCAGGGCAGGTGCCCCTATTCAGATTAATATTGTTAATGATTTTATTGATTGTTGCAAACATTATGGGGTTAAGGTTCAACGGTTGCTATGTGAATTCTATTTGCACAATATGGTGCTCGAACAGGAAACTGACTTAAACCCGGGGCCCTTCGTGGGAGATATACAGCTCCAAGCCTTTGTCTCGTTTGGGGTCAATCAGTTAAAGTGGCTCAAGGCTTACAATGCCTTTCAGAGGCAGGAGCACAGCCTAGATCTATGGGTTAGGGCCGAGCCTAGAGACCCAGTTCACCTATGGCAATCACACAAAAGCCTCATGAGAACCCAGGGCGTCATGGAACTGTTAGGACCCATGCATGAGGACTTGATCCGAAATAGCGTGGAATTCTTTCTGGCTATTAAAGATTCTGACCTGGATGCTGCCAAATTCCGTTATCGGGTTTCCACCCCAAGCATCCAGCTCAGGGAGCCATTCAACTATGAGAATTTTGAGCTGGCTGCTGAACGGTTGAGCCTTTATGGCCAGCGCCTTTTGCAAGCTGGGCCGTCTTGGTTAGGATACCGGTTCCGTAGCCCAATTATTTGGCACCCTGCACCTGGATACCAGGCCTTGTATGACATGCCTGCAGATCAATTGAATTACTTCTTTGATAATCTTGTTGTTCACCATGGTTGCAGACCTCCTCACGAGATACCCTCTCCCGCTTATTCTCTTACCGCTCTCCATGTTAATTATAACGTTTTCATGAGGCCATGAAACAGGGTAAGCCGGGGGGTGTGTAGAGCATTGGAAAGGTATGTTTTGATGCATAATTTAGTGATGTTTCAAGCAATGTTTGTAATCCTTTCTTTGTTATAAAGTAAGAAGAATGTAATAAGAATGAGCACGAATGACCAATTATTAATAATTGTCTTCTCTATGCAGGAAATGACAAAAGGAGGAAGACGCAGTGCAAAACTGGAGTTCTATGAGAAGATAACGGTTGTCCCTTCGGAACTAACTAAAGTCCAGACCAGGGCGAGCAAATCTCGGCAAATCAATCTGGGACGAGATAAGGAGCTGTCAGTTCGGAAGACTAGGCAAGGAAAAGAGAGGAGTTAACAGCTTAACAGATCCCTCAGGATCTTTGATCCTGAGGGATCGTTACTTTCAATTATTTTGTTGTCTGGTTAACTCCGCCATCACTAGTATAAAAAGGGTAGCATTGAAGACTTAAGGAGGCTGATTTTTATCTTGTATCTTTATTCTCTGTTTACAGACTTCACAGTCAGTTGGAACTCAGACTATCGAGTCTCTTTGATACTTAGTTTTGCTATACTATCGTTGATGTGTTAATATAATATCTTTGGTATTATTTTCCCTCTGCGTCTGAAGTAAATTCCGGCGGTGTGCCATTGGAAGCTAAGGGCCCGGCTCCAATGGACACTGGCTGATTGTATCATTACAGTTTGGCTTTGTGTGGTTTGTTTATCATCCTTAATAATTTGACATATTTTACATGTTGTTCCATATTCATTCATCAGTAGTTTCCTATTGTAAATCTTTATAACAAGCTCGTATCATATTTCCAGAATTGGTCATATAACGATTATTCTGAGTTGTTCACTCCTGTTACAGAATTTATAAGTGGAATGCTTTAGCTACATATAGTTGGAGTGACGATCATAAGAAAGTGGAATTAATGTTGTAAGTGGACTACTGGTGATCATGTCAGATTATCTGTACATATGATTGACGTTTCCTGTTTATTTGATTTAGTTGACTACTTTTATATATGATTGACGTTTCCTGTTAATGATGGTTTGCTGTTCCATTTGGTTAAGCTGTTTACTTGTATAAAAGATTGCTCTGTCTTTGTGTATAAGTTGATGTAAAGGATTGAGAGTGTTGGACTCGCGAGACTTAGTTTCTTTACTGTTGTTCCTTTTACTGCCGTTCCATTTCTGCATTGCCGTTCCATTTTACTTTCCTGCTGTTCCTTTTTACTCGCATTCATTGGTGTGGTGTGAGAGGAGGATCAAGGCTGTCGTGAGACACAGCAGACGCTACTATGCTCCCAGAACCATGATCCATACTCTAAGTTCTTTTCTTTCAAACAGTTTCTATAGGGATGGGTTATTACTTCCGCACCCTCGACTGGTAAAGTTGCTGCGTGTAATTCCTTTCTGCAAAAGTAATCTAGTCATAGTTTAGCATCCGTTTACTCTTGTATTTCTTAGGCCTATACTACGAAGCATTACTCTGACAAATAGCCTCAAATTGAGATACCCTTTGCAATAACAAAATGCTCCCGGATTGACTTGTAATGTGAGATAACTAGAGGTGAAAAAGGCCCTTGTTACAGCTCTACAGAACCCTCAAACCATGATCACATAAGGGAGATGAGGCAGAGGCCACTACCACAAGATTTTTTGAAGTGTTTACTATCACTCTTGTACCATTGATCTAGCTATCCACAAATGGAAGCAAACTAAGTAATCATCCAAACACTTGCAGTTTAAACAAAACCGAAATCACGTCAGCAACTAACTATGAATGTAATCTAAGCATACATGTACATACAAGGAACCTCTTCTACTAGGGTTGGGCCCTAACCCAAGATCTTCAACCCTCTGAGTCAACTCAGTGTTGGATCAAGGGAATGCTTTTCATTTTTATCAAAATGTCAAAAATACATAAGAGTTATCAGTCACAATGTCTTAGCTCAAAAATGCCTCTTGGCTACAACAAAAAAAGTTGAATCCTAATGAGGCCCTAGGCCTTCTTATTTATACAACTGAAGCTACCAAAAATTTCCTTAAAATTAGGGAGGCTTGGCTCCCAACTTGAGATCAACTTATCTTCAATTATCACTAGCTTGGCTGCCAATGACCTCGGTGGGCTTGGTTGCTTGTAACTCTGAGTTGATGAGATATGGTGGAGGAATATTCGAGTGATTAAGGAGTTAAGGAGGGAGATCCAATCTCCTAAAATCCTTCTTGCTTGTCTACTTTGAGTTCCTGCACTTAAATTAGCCAAAATTGCTCCAAATCCTACAATTAATGCACATTAGGCCACATGACATAACATCTCATCTTTACCCTTCTCACTAAGAAAAATATAATAAAATATGTAAAGAAATGTGAGAAAATTTTATTTTAATAAGTTGGAGAGTGGAATTAAGGTCCATATAATTTACCTATTGATGAGCCTCATCAACAGGGTTTAAAGTAAAGGAAGTCAAGTTGAGGCCAGTTTGTTCCATTTCTCATTAACTAAATTGTCGGTAATGAAGGAGCTTGAAAAGAAAGAGTATTCATGGCAGGAGTTCTTAGTTTCTTCAGGATGGGCAAACCAATATTCAAATAATCAAAATACTAATAAAGGCACTCCTTCAGTTGTGATTAAAGAAGCTTCACCTGCAGCAGCAAGCTCAGCCAAGAAACCTCTAACTAAAATCAAATTGGTTGGTAAGAAAACCGATAAGAAGCTACAGTTTTCCCCTAAGGTAGAAAATGTGGCATCCCCTAAGGTATAAAAGGTGGTAATGGTGCCAAGAACTAGATTTGCAGCCAGGAGATTACCTGTGGATCCTCCATCATCACCAATTCAATTCATGGAATCAGAGAGCACACAAAGAGAAGTGGAAATTGATGAAAAGGACCAGAAAATTGGAGAGTTACAAGATCAATTGGACAAGGCCCATGTGAAAATAGCTTACTTGAAACAAGAGAATAGGGGGCTTAGGAATAAAGTGTCTCAAGGGACTATCCATCTTAGAAGAGAATAGCCACGAAAAGAAACATTGATGTCGAGGAAATGAAGGAGCCAGTTGAGAATTCTAGAAGACCTAGGACTAAGTATGCTACTAATATGCATATGAAAGAAAAGGATGTTTTTCAGCCTGTGGTTTTTTATGAAAAACGAAATTTGAGAAGCTACTGAAATAGCTTGAAGGGATACAATATCAAGTAGATCAACTTGAAAAGAAAGATCATAGGGACAAGTTGCCCTGTTTAGAGAGGCGGAAGTTGTTATACTAGAATTTAACAAAGTTAAGTATAAACTGAAGTGTAACTTGCCTCTGCATAGGCAATTAAAAGATTTATATGTACAAAAATTGGTCCTCAAAAGAAGACACAAGTTGGTGAAGAGCAAGCTCACTGAAGTCAAAAAAACTAGAAGGAAGAGGAAGAGAGGTAAGTTGGACTTACTAACAGAGGCTAGTACAAAGGTGAATCTCCAATAGGAAGCCTCAGCCTAGCTCTGAATCTTTGTTTTTGGTTCAGAAGATCAGAAAAGGTAAAATTTTGATGAAATTTACAAAGATGTAACAACGGGCTTGCTGCTCTTTTCATATATAAATTTTGGCAATTGTAGGATAGTGAAGTTGGAGTTTTTATTGTCACGAAGGTGTTCTATGAAGGTCACAGCACTCATTTTGATGTTTCCAACATTTCACATTAAGGAAAATTCACCATGTGTTTAAGTTTTGGAGTCACTACGATAATAGACTAGTGCGTTGCAAAAATAGGGTACAGGTCAAAGGGATGTCTACAGGAATTTTCAATATGGTTTAGGAGGACCAGCACCATCATAGGGGTATTTCAAGCATACCCATTTTCTTCTTTTTTATAGACAGGGGTCACAACCATACAAATCATGGAAACCACCTCAATGCACTACGAGTCGGCCTAATACACTGTGAATCTGGACAATCAACTCTTCTTGGTTCAAATGTTGAATTTTTGATCTCTAGTAGCGGTTTATATTATGTAAATAAGTGGAAAAGTTATCTTAGGGGGTTTGCTTGATTATCATTGGTCAATATTTTAAGTTAATGATGTTTTAGGCTTGTATTAGTTATAAGGAAACTTGTTCCTATTTTTCAATATATGCACTATTTTTTTAATGTATCTAGTTGAAAGTTGGTTTTGGTCAATGAATTCGACCACCTAGGATAGGAGATCAAATATTTGATGATGTATAAATATATCAAAAAACATTGTAAGCAGGTTGTTGATTGAGATTAGATGATAAGACTTTGCGCATTGTATGTTCGAAGACTCTTTCCCAGTGAATGAATGAAATATAGATGAGAAATTTGCAAGGATTCTTGGGTCATATTTTTGGTGGTTTTGTGCTCTTTTGTTCTATTAAGTTGTCTATGTGTTTTACATCTCTTTAATGTGCATACTATTACTTGGAATACCAAATTATTAGTTTGAAATTCATCTTTAATGAATGCTATGTTTTAGTTTTCTAAGATATCAATGTTTTCAGCTAAAGAAACACTTTAGAATTCATCCATTATTTGATTCTCTAATGTGTTAGCTTTTCACCTTTTATACACTCACCTCCTTAAGAAATTTTATCTAAACCCACCACCAAATTTTTCTACCTTGCCCCTATGAAGAAACCCTCTCATTTCCATCATCTCACTAGACAAAATCTGATTTGTGATGACTCCATGCCCAATGGATCTGCCACTTTTCTCATCAACAAACCTTTAAAAAATCAACTTATTGAGCTTATTACTTAGCCTAATACCCTATTTGTTAAGTGACCTAAGTGAGAGAGCCCTCTCCAAGTCAAAAGGGCTAGATTCTAACCTAGAAGTGGTTTGTGGTTACCTTTGGGATTCATTTCTCAGCCTAGGGAAATCATAGAGTGCTAACATGTGGGACATTGAAGGTACAAAACATGGTTTTTTTCTTAAGCTTCCTTAGACCAATTTCTGCATCTCAACTTTCAAGATGTTTTTCTTCCCCATTGAACCCAGCGAGGTGACATTTTAAGCTATAATAGAAATGTAATGCCCTATTTCTAGTATGTAAATGTAAATATGTCTAAAATTAGTTGCGAGCTATACCATTGCGAATTTTTAAGTTGGAACATACAAACAATAAACAATGTAAATGTATTTTTTTTATCAATAAAATTTTCCACACAACTAACTAAGGATGGAGCACCGCACTAACCATGATGCTATGAGAGGGTATTGGTGAGGGGTTTGTGGGAAGTAACCTTGCCTACAATGCCAAAAAACGTTACCAAATATTTGTGCCAAAATATTAAATTTAAAATTATTGTCTTACCTTTTCGCTAGAGCCTAGAAACTCATTGAATGAAGAGTCTGGTAGTTTAAGAAACCACTTGCCACAACTATGGAAGTCGGGTAGTGATTGAGGAGTTCTTTAAAACTACAATGGGTAGTATGGGAAAGTCCAATCTTGAATTTTGAGGGCTAACCCATGATTGGTGTGGGGGAAACAGGGAAAATATGGGGTAAAATGCTCAATTTGGCTACATGAACTTGTCCATAAAAGTGTCATTCATGAATTATATGTGTGCATGTGCATTATGCACTTAAAAAGACCCAATTATACTTGTTAAATTATAATACAAGAAACTAGCATCCCATTTGGGTGAATGGGTTGCAAATTGATGTGAAATGGGTGACTTGGATAGGTACTAAGAAGGAAGGATGCTAAGGGGATACCTAAGCAGTGAAGGAGCTACCTTTTATTATTTCCTATTATCTAGAGAGAAATATGAGAAATCATGGAATCCATATGCTCAGTGGGGAAGAGGGACTTTTGCTACAAAATCTATTGATAGGGAGAGTAGTCTTCTCTATCATATTTTTCCTTAGTAAACTAGAGTTTCCCTGTTTTTATTGCGGTCTAACTAGGGGTTGGTCAGGTGTAGAATTTTACAAGAACAACTGAGCCTATGGTTGGGTGGAAAAGAGCTCATCCTTTATAATTTACAAACAACACTCATTTTTTTTAAATAGAAATGGCATGAGGGATTTATTAAAAAATAAAGTTGGGGTCTAACCCAAAACCATTACATTTCATCAAAGATACCAATATTCCTTGTAGGATTGAGATTGAGCATGGAGGCTCAATCCAAACCCTCAAGAGAGCACCCCATGATACAAAAATTGTATTCCATTTCCAACTAAAAATTTCCAAGAATAGTCCCACGATCCAAATATATTTACATTCCATTTTTCACTACTTTTTTATTTGATTTTGATTGGCTTCTTGTTTTCCTTGGGAAAATATTTTTTCCCTACTTCCTAACTTGGATCCAACTCGTTTTTTTTGCTAAATATGATGGGCTACCCTTCCATGAGTGAGCATTATTACACTTAGGTTCTTCCTCATCTACTGACCTTCCCAAGAAATTTTTTTCCATCTTTATTCCTTGAGGATTCAGAAGGGGATCCAATTTTCACAAGGATTTTTTGCGTATGAGCTTCCATTATTGTTGAATCTAGAGGTAGTCATTGACATTTGCTTCTTCCTTAATGATTTTTGTTTCCTTCAGTGAATATTATTTGATAATAACTTCTTCTAGGTTTCCTTTTGCTTCTTTATTACCTCGAGTCCCTTCTTCTTTGTATACCATATAATGTTTGCTCTGAGCTCCTTCCCACCATTTGGGCAGGTGGTTATTTTTTGGGGCACTATTATTTTGCAGACTTAGGGAAGTTTTTTATTACATGCCTTGTTTCAAAACATGCTCGACATCAAAATTAAACATTTTCATAATCAAAGTTATGAACCCATACATATTCTAGAGCCATCAGATTTATCTCAGTAGGAAAACCCTTATTAAATCCATCTCCACGCATATTTGAACATAAGTGGTCTTATAAAAAAATCATTTTTTGGGTTGTGACAGCAAAACTTCCCAATTACATTTCCAATAGAACTTAACAATGGGAGATTCCAAATATGCAAGGGAAGGTTCAGGATCCTTACCCAAACTGGAGTCATGGAGATTGATGTCATAACCAAATCAATGGTGGGAGACGAGGGCTGCATGAAGAGACCATCACCACCCCAGAACCAAGGCCCGATTCACAAATAACCTTCTTATCCTCAATATTATCAAAGGGTAAATATTCTGCTCATTAGTCAAGAGAGGTTTCCATGAATCTGAAATCAACTTATGGAAATCAATAAACTGCAGCCAAAACTCATTAAATCTGCAGAAAAATCCTTGAAAAAAACAAAATCATAGCTAAAGGCTTCCTCCAAAGGAACATTAAAGGTAGAAGCTTCTTGAACTGCCGAAAGAACAGATCTGGATTTTAGCATGCCACTGTACGGAATCATGGCTTGAGTTACATGAGAGGGATAATTTGCAGAATCAACTACCATTTCTTCAAGAGAGAATGATTTCCTCATTGAATCATGAGAGTTCATCATTGATTAGTGAGTCATGGAAACCACACAACAGAGATCTACGAGAAGGATCACACCAAGAGAATGAGCAGCCATCTATGGTAAAACCTTAGCCACCGTGAGAGGCTACAAACAACACTCAATTTTACAAGTAAGTGATTTATGTTCTTTCATGTGCAATGTTATGCTTAGTAATTGATATGGAAATTTATACTTATTATTGTGTGAATTCTAATGGTGAAAATATAGACAAAGGGTGAAATATATGAAAATAACTATAAAGAGTCCTTTCCACCTAATTTTTTTTGTTGATAGGGTATCATGAGAAATTGGAAAAGGTATAGTGGTTAGGAAATATTTATAATAGGTCCTTGAATATGAGGGTTATGAATACCACCAACCCTTTATAGTAGACTTCAGAAAGCATATTCAAGGGCAGGTTTCCTTAATTGGACTCCTATATCTTACTTCAAAAATCAATACCTTGATTTGTAGTAAAATACTATGTAAATAAAGTCTTCATGAAACATATGAAGTTTTAAGTTAAAATGTCACTACTAAACTCATAAACCTAGAAAAAAAAATTGTTTGGATACTATTTGGGCCTTTAAAAAAGGGTTAATTCTAAGCGCTTTTATTGGTGTCTAAGATGTTGATTAAGAAATTTTGGAAACCAAATAGGGATTTCTTTTGGAGTCTAATATGTCTTGCTTTCTAGCATTCTCTCAAGATTATTTAGGAGACTCTTCTAAAATTCAAACTATTGAAAAGAAAAGATCATGTCAATCTTAGAGCTTGGGAGGGCCTTCTAATGTTATGAGTAACCTATCAAGATGACAGAATTTTAGGATTTGATTCCTCATATTACGTATCCTTGTAGGATTGAGAACCCAATATCAATGGCAAATTGAACTCCTTTGCAAATTTAGTGATTTATTACCTTGGCTAAAAGTTGGCCTTTAGGGTAGAAATAATTAGTTTCTTCATCCATTAGGGATTATGTCATATTATCTAGTTGAGTAATGAGGCATATAAAGGCTTATGAGTCTTGAGTTAAATCTAGGGCATGGGGGACAAGATTAAATTTTGACCAAGAGATGAATCACTATATAAAGCTAGTGTTAAACACACACACACACACATAATCCAATTGGATATCAGTGGCTACCCACCTATTCTACTAGCTCAAAGCACAATTTTCCATTTTGGAAATGTTTCTATGTTTTTTTGGGTCTTGAACTTTTGGGGCCATTCTGAGGGCCTAAACGACATTGTTTTGATGTGGCAGGGGTCCATGCAATATCCATAAGCATCTCTTGGGCCTACTAAGTCTAAATGTGTACCTTTAGGATAAATATTTCCAACATGCCACTGAGCGTTCCAAACAAAGATCATGTGCAAAAGTTATCACCCTGGAAACTTAACATACCAACTTACCCAATCAAGGCCACAAATCCTTCGGCATTTCATCTCCTAGGGTTACATTTTTGGGTGTTTAGGGTTTCCTAATTATTACTTTATTTTAAAAAAGGATCTTTTGACCTCATTGTAATCTGATCCAGTTAATACACGTATTTGTCACATCTCTTCTCAAAGACAAGCTACCACCATTCGAGTGAGTTTGTTTCTTTCTAGTTTTTTACAATTTCATCACATTCCATTCTTTAATAAAAGTCAAGTTTACTATGTCTTTGTGTTTTTGTTAAAAATATGTATTTTATTTTGTTCCCTTTATAAATTTGGATCAGTGGTATATGAGTGGTATTCTCCTTATCTGTATCTCTATGCATGTCCCCAACGAGGTTAGGGTATAAAGAGCTGGGAATATAACTACTTAAGCCTTTACAATACCGTCTTTGTTGACTCCAACAGCCTCCCCTAGTGGAAGAAAAGAAAGATGAGGGAGCAGAATATCCTATTAAATTGTTGCTTGAGTAAGCCCTCGCTCGACAAAGGAATGAAATGATGGATAATTTTTCCTAGATCCTTTGACGACTGCCAACTGTTGATACATCTTCATCAAGTTCCCACTTTGGATACACCACCCCCTTCAGGATATAAGTTAGTTTTTATATTCATGTATTTGAAGGCCAGATAAATTCAGATGCTCTAAGGTTGTTCCCCATGTCAAGGATTGGTGGGAGACTTACCTTGAGAAAAAGGCCACAGAAAAATATGCAATGTTTGTGGTCATACACCTTAGGATTTTTCAAGGATGTTATAAGGAACAATATTACCCTGTTGGAAACTACAATGACCAGAACACGAGATGGACCACACTGCGACAAGAGAGAGACCAAACAATGCTAGAGTTTACAAATATCTTCCATATATTTCACACCAAGATGGGTATCAAAAAATATGAGTGACATCTAGTGATCAAATATTGTAGCAGTCTACACATATTCATCCAAATAGAAATGGAGTTTTTGGACATCTCCTCATTGAGCGTCACATACCGATATGTTATCAAAATTGAGTAGAAATTTAAATAGAAGAAGCAAGAGATTGGATATATGAATTCCTCATAGAAAAATCATGGAAAAGAAACCCCAACCTATAGAACAAAGGACAAATATAGGATGGACAACCCAAGGACAACTCATCTAAGCTAAAAACAAAGAAGGTTAATGGGAAGATAGAGAAAAATATGGGAAAGTGGTGTGGGTTCCATAATATCCCTAAGCATAACATCAATGAATATCATTCAAATTAGTCATTGGGGGTTGAGCTAAAACCCTTAGAGTCTGATGCAAGTTATAACTCTGAATTAGGTTTAGATAAGGGAAAGCAGATCATTAACACAAACCTTAGTGCCATTGTTGCTACCAAGGTCCTACCAAGTGAACCCAAAAAACTGAAGGAGGGTGAGCACCTTTTTCACTCACAGATGCAGGTGAAGGATGCTTCATTGTAATTCATTTTTGATAGAGAAAGCCAAAATAACCTCAGCTTAGCAGAGATATTCAAGTGGTTCGACCTGCCACCAACACCACACCCACATCCATACACCATGAAGTGGCTCCACAAAGGGAAAGATCTACACATTATCTAATAGTGCCACTTCCCATATGACATCAAACCTTTGAAGGATGAGGTATTATGTGATGTTCCCCCCTTAAAGTTTGTGATGTTATTTTAGTCCAACCATACTTGTTGAAGTCTCATGTTTCATAGAGTCTAGACCTCACAATGTTATTATCACTTTGGGTAGACAACTATAAATGATACCAGAAGTAGCTCTACCCATCGTCGTTTTTTTAACTCCACTAAGAAAAGTAGGAAGGTCATATCCTAGACTATGAAATTTTTCATCTTTGTGATACACTCTCAAAGTGAGAAGAATGTTGTGGCCACATCCATGTCCTCCATACAGAGCCTCTCCACGCAGCAAAAGCAAGTGGATAAGGTCGTGGAAGAATAAAAAGACTTCTTCTCTCCACCCATTGGGGGTACCTCTGCATTGTTAGTTCAGCATTCAATTGATCTAACACCCAATACACCTCTACCTAATGGGCCAAAATATCACCACTCTCTTCTAAAAAATGAGGAAATCAAGTGCCATATCGAAAATCTACTCCAAAAAGGACACATTTGTTTAAGATCCTCTCCCTATGGAAGCCCAATTGTACTCGTGCAAAAGAAAGATGGGACTTGAGAACTTTGAATTGATTACATGGCCCTAAAAAAATCATAGTCAAGAATCAGTACCCAAGTCCCTAAATTGACAACCTTCTTGACCAACTCAGGCAGACCAAGTACTTCAGTAAGATTAATCTAAAATTCGGTTACCACCAAATTCCAATAGAACAAAATGATGTATGGAAGTTGGCTTTCAAGTCCAAAGGTATTTTTGAATGGATGGTCATGACCTTTGGATTAAATAATTCCATAAAAAATTTAATGAGGGTAACAGACGATATCTTATCACCTTTCACCAATTTTTTTGTGGTGGTATACATGGATGATATCCTCATCTTTAGTAAGAATTGAGCTAAACAATTGTAGCATATTTAACAAGTCCTTCACACTCTGCAACAACACAATATATATGCTAACTTCATAAAATTATCATTTGTCATGAAGAGGATCCAATACCTAGGATACATTGTTGATGAGCATGGTGTGCATGTGGACCCAGCCAAGAATCAAGTCATTCATGATTGACCAACCCCGACTACCATAACTAAGCTTTAGAGTTTCTTAGACCTTTCCAACTTCTATCATAGGTTTGTGTTGGGATTCTCCCATATTTCCTAGACCCTCATCCAAGTGACGATGGGAGGTGGCAAAGAAAAATTCATGTGGGGCAAGTCACAAAAAATATTTTTATAATTTGAAACACTGCCTTTTCTTAGTCCCAATGCTCTACTTATCTAATCTACAATAATATTTTTAAATTGAGACAAATGCTTCATAATATATTGAGGGGGTAGTTCTTACTCAACATGGTCATTCGGTGGCCTCCCATAGACACTATCAGAGTCATATGTAAGTTCCCCACTTGTGACAAATAAATTATTCCATACAAGGTTATCGTGAAAGGAAGCATTACATTCAAGGGAAAGAGAAAATCATCCACACTAAAAAAAATACTTTGCATTTCATGTAGACACAGAGAAATTTGCAGAAATATTTTCGTCAAAAGTGGTCAACGTACTTGTAGTAGTTTCATCTCAATATCAAATATAATATAGGGATCACCAATTTTGTTGCTAACTACCTTAATCAACCTCTAGTTGCAGCACTAACCACAAGGATCCACTCTTGCAGACATGAGGCCTTTAGGTGGCCCCAACTATAAGAGAGAAAGTGTGACTTCACTACCACCTACCAGATGCTAAGCACATGCACTATCATTATTGAATTTCATCTTTGAGATTTATTTTTATGCCATCTAAGTCATATTTATGTTCCTTGAAGTCAGCATGCAACACTGATTTGGGAAGATCACTACAGTCGAATGGCTAGACACTTTGGCGTGAAAAAGAAAATGGTTGTGTTGCTAAATTATTTCTATTGGCCAAAACTTTGACAAGATTTTAGCAAGTATATTATGTCCTCCACTTCCTTTTCCATTTCCAATATAATCATTAAGAATTAAGGTTCATACCCCCCTTTTCCTACTCACGATTTTCTAAGATGGCCATTATGATAACCTGCAAGAATAATATCATAGCGAAGGTCATTGCCAATCTCTTCTTCAAATTAGTGTGGGTACATGTTGGGATACCGTAAACTGTAATATCATATTAGGGCAATAGGTTCCAAAGCACATTCTGGTTGAGTCTCTACTCATTGTTGGACATCAATATCACTGAATCCACTTCCTTCCACCCCCACATTGATGGCCATAGAGGTCATCAATAGAATGATCGTGCATATCTTGTGGATATACAACTCCAAGAATCCACTCACATGGGATGAAATTCTCCCCTATCTTCAAAACAACTACAATAAAAGCCTCCATATCTTGACTAGCCACAACCTTTTTCAAGTGGGCCTTAGATTTCAACCATTTTGTCCTATTAATGTAGCACTACCAATTACATCCACACAAGAGAAATTTTCCCATGTTCACTATGAGGCTAACAGAGCTATCAAATTCACTATATGGATTCAACATATATGTCAACAGGTCCATGATATTTTACAAAAATCCAATACTAAGTACCAGCAACACCATGATCAACACAGGTGCCACACAAATTTTAGGTGGGAGACAAGGTTTGGTTGCATTTGTAGAAAGAACACCTTACAGGACCCAATCAAAGGCTTCTTCCACTTTTCTATGGACCTTACACCATCGCCATGGTTGTGGGTGACAATGATTTTGAGCTAAGTATCCCCCCCTTCCTTGGCTTACACCTAGTGTTCAATGTGGACCTCATTTCACCATAATTTTCACTATTATTGAACACGTCAGAGATAGTATAGCAGTTGACATCGACAAAGCTCAAAATCGATTATCTAGAATGGTAAAATATTAATCAAATCGTGGACACACAGGTTAAGGTAATATTCCAACAAAGGAGCCAACTTTATCAGGTTTTAAAAGCAGGGTAGATCGTGCACTAAGGCAAGTGGATCACCCATAGCCAAGCTCAGTAGAAGTCCCCCCATTTGATGGGGGAACTCAATGTAATGGAGACCATTTCTTCCTAGGGGGGAAGGAGTAATCTAGGAGAATATTAGTGGACACCTAACTTTGATTTTCTTAAAGCACCATTCTCCATATTGGCAATTTTTCTACAGCTTTTTGGGTCCTGAACTTCCGGGGTCATTTTGAGGCTTTAAATTACGTTTTTTTTACATGGCAAGGGCCCATGCAATGCCCATAGGAATTGATTGGGCTTGGTTAAAATGTATACTTCTTGGCTAGGCCTTTCCAATGGGCTACCAAGTTCACCAAACAAAGATTGTATGGAAATGTTATGATCGTGTGAAGTTGACATACCAACTAACTCCATCAGGGCCACAAACACTTTGGTATTTCATTTCCTAGGGTTAGGTTTTTGGATGTTTAGTCATTAGTTTTTTATGTTAAAAAAGGTCTTTCATCCCCATTATAATTTTATCTTGTGAGTGAGTGTAGCCACCACATTTGTCTCAAACATAAGCTACCACAATTTTAGTGAGTTTGTTTCATTCAGATTTTGTATAGTTTCAGCACATTCCATTATTTAATAAAAGTAAAGTTTTATTGTATCTATGTGTTTTTGTTGTAAATTTGTATTTCATTTCATTCCCTTCATAAATATGGATCAGTGGTATCATAGAAATATGCTCTTTATTTTCCTCTCGATGCATGTCCCCAACGAAGTTAGGGTATAAGGAATTGGGACTTGAACTACTTAAGCCTTTAGAGGCCCATCCTCACCAACCTCAATGGCATCCTTTGGCAGAAAAAAAAAATTAAAGATGAGGGAATAGGAGATATTATTCAATTTTTGCACAAGGAAGATTTCGTTCGACAAAGGAACGAGATCGTGGACAATTCTTTCCAGATCCTTCAACGGCTACGAATAATTGACGTATCTTCGTCAAGAATCCACTTTGGAGGCACTATCCCCTTCAAGGTACAAATTATTTTTGATATTATTGTATGTAAAGGCCAGATAGATGTGGATGCTCTAGACAAATTGTTAAATATAATAGAAGAGTATTTTTTGTCCACAATTTTTTTGATATAGAAAATATTACCTTTATGCTCCTGAAGGTTGTCCCCCATGTCAAATATTAGTGGGAGAATTACCATGAGAAAAAATCCATAAAGGAATCCACAACGTTTGTAGTTGTACCCACTTGGGGCTATTTTAGGGATTCTATTAAGGAATAATATTACCTTATTGGAAGCTATGATGACCATTACACAAGATGGACCACACTACAACATGAGAGGGAAATAGTGCCATAGTTCACAAAAGCTTCCACAGATTGTGCACCAATTTGAGTATCAAATACTCTGTGACATATGATGCTCAAATACCATGATGGTCTACACATATACGTCCAGAAAAAAAAAAAAAAAAAAAAAAAAAAAAAAAAAAAAAAAATTGGAGGTTTTGAGCATCTCCTCATTGGTCACAGTCTATTATTATGCTAGAAAAATCGAGCATAAACTTAAACAAAATAAGCGAGAGTTTGGATCTACAAATTCCTTGCTGAAAAAGCACGGCAAAGGAAACCCCAACCTGTGGAATAAAGGACAAAGCTAGGATGGTCACCCAAGGACAACCCATCTAAGCCACAAAAAAATAAGGGTAATGGGAATACGAAGAAATACATGGGAAAACGATGTGATTTCCATAATATTTTTTGGCACAACGCTGATGAATGTCAAGTGGTTGTTAGTAGCCTAGCTAAAAGCCTCAAATTCAAATGCAAGTTCTGACTCTGAATAAAATCCATAGAATGGGAAGCAGATCACTAACGCAAAACCAAATTCCATTTTTTATACAACCAAGCTCTAACCAAGTGAACCCAAAGAATCAAGGGAGGGTGAGCACCTTTTTCACTCGCAGATGTGGATGAAGGGTGATTTGCTCCACTTCATTGTCAATAGTGGAATTCAAAAGAATATCATCTCAACAAATTTCTTCATACGTTTGGACCTGTTGATAACACCACTCATGTGGCCATACACCATAGGGTGGTTCTACTAAGGGTGATATCTTCACATCAGCCAATAACATTTTGTTCCCTATGAAATCAATCCCTTAAAGGATGAGGTATGGTGTGATATTACCCCCGTTGAAGTTTGTGATGTTCTTTTAGATAAACCCTACTTATGGCAGTGTCATGTTGTATATGAGTCTAGACCTCGCGGCTTTATTATCACTTTGGGCATACAACTATACATGATACCAAAGGTAGTCTTGCCTACTTCCATTTCTTTGATCTTTGCTAAGTAATGCAAGGTCATCTCCCAAACCAGGAAATTTATATTATTTGTGATTCTCCCTCAAAGTGAGCATAAGGTTATTGCCACATCCATGGGCTCCACACAAGGCCTCTCCATGCAACAAAAGTAAGTGGACAAGTTCATGGACGAATACAAAAACATCTTTTACCTTTGCACTATCAAGTCAAGCATTCAATCGATCTAACGCCTAGTGCACCTCTACCTAATGGTCCAATCTATCACTACTCTCTTTTGAAAAATGAGGAAATCAAGTGCCCTATCCAATAATTACTTAAAAAGGGCACATCCAACTTAGCTCCTCACCCTGCAAAATCCCAATTTTACTTGTGCATAAGATATATATGACCTAGAAACTTTCAATTATTATGGGACCTTGAACAAAATCACACTCGAGAACCAGTAGCCAATTCTCCAAATTAACGACCATCCTAACTATCTCAAGGGGGTTAAGTACTTTAGTAAGATTGATCTAAATTTTGGCTACCACCAGGTCCCAATATAACAAATTGATATACAGAAAATTTCTTTCAACTCCAAATAATGTATTTTTGAATGGTTGTTCATGCCCTTTGGTTTCACAAATACCCCAATAACTTTCATGATGGTGATCGATGATATCCTATGGTCTATCACCAATTATTTTGTGCTGGTATATCTAGATTATATCCTCATATGAAACAAGATTTGGGAAGAACACTTGCAACATATTCAGTACATCTTTCACACCTGCAGCAGCACAAACTATATGCTAACTTGGAAGAATATTCATTCGACATGAAAAAGGTTTAATAACTAGGATACATTTTTTATGAACATGATGTGCATGTGGACCTAGCCAAGATTTAGGTCATTCAAGATTGTCCAAACCCAACTGCATTAACCAAGCTCTCAACTTCTATCACAATTTCATGTTAGGATTCTTCGATATTGCATGGGCCCTCATCCAAGTGACCAAGGGTTGTGGAAAAGAAAAATTCATGTGGGGCAAGTCACAATTGAAATATTTGATGAGCTGAAACACCTATACTTAGACCCAGTGTTCTCCTTACCTAATCTGCAATAACCTTTTGAGATTAAGAGAGGTGCTTCATACTATGTTGAGGGCACAATTCTCGCTTGGCACGGTTATTATGTGGACTACCGGAGTGAGACACTACCAAATGTCATCAGTGAGTACCCCACCTATGAAAAATAAATATATTCCATTATACAAGCTACCACCAATAGAATCATTGCATTATAGGGAGGAGATAAGTCATCCACACTAATCACGAACCTTTGAAATTCATGCAAACATAAGGAAAATTACAGAACAACTGCCATCAAAAGTGTTCCACATACTTGTAATAGTTTCATGTCAATATAAAATATAAGACATGGAGCACTAATCATGTTTTTAAGTGCCTATGTTGACCTTCAATTACAGCACTAACCACGTTTCTCCATTCCTGTGAACATGAGGCCTCAAGGTTTCCCATATTTATGAGAGTGATCATGACTTCGCTACCACCTACCAGATGTTGAGCATAAGCATAATTGTTACTAATTTTCATCTTTAAGATGTACCCTTATGCTGACTAGGACATCTTTTTGTTTCTTCAAGTGAGCGTGTAAATATGATTTGAGAAAGCTCACTATAGTCAAATAGAAGCACATTTTAACGTGAAAAATACAATGGCCATTTTGCAAAATTATTTCTACTGGTCAAAACTTCAATAGGATGTCAGCAATTATATCAAGTCTTGCATTGCTTATTCTATTTCCAAAACATCCATTAAGAAGCAAGGCATGTACACCCCTCTACCTACTACCAACATGCCTTAGGAATCCATCTCAATGGACTACATTTTTGGTCTTATTTCAGCCATGCAGGGAAATATTTGTGTCTTCATCATTGTTGGTCGATTTTCTAATATGGTCATTCTAACACCCTACGAGAAGAATATCACAGCAAAGTTGATTTCCAAGCTACTCTTCAAATGAAGGTGGGTGCATTTTTGGATACCATAGACCATCATATAAAATAGGGACAGTAAGTCCCTAAGCACATTCTGGTCTAGCCTCTAGTCACTTTTGGACACCAAGCTCACCAAATCCACTTCCTTCCACCCCCAAAATGATGGCCAAACAAAGGTCATCAATAGGATGATCATGCATATATCGCACATGTATAATTCCAATAATTCATGCATATGGGATAAAATTTTCCCCTGTGTTCAACATAGTGAAAACAAAACCCTCCATAGCTCAAACGACGACAACCCTTTTTAGGTGGGCCTAGGATTTGAACCATTAGTTCATATTGATGTAGCACTACCCCTTACATCCACACAAGTAGAAAATTCCCATGCTCACTTCGAGGTCTAAAAATCCACCAAATTTAACACATTCATCAACATGTCCATGATATTTTAAATAAAGATAATACTAAGTACCAGTAGTGTCATGATCAACATCAAGTGCCACACAAATTTCAGGTGTAAGATAAAGCTTGGTTGCATTTGCAAAAACAGCACCTTCCAAGACCCCATAGGAAGTGTTGTCCACTTCTCTATGGACCTTACACTATCACTGAGTTTGTGGGTAACAATGCTTTTGAGCTAAGTATTCCCTCGTTCCTTGGCTTACACCCAGTGTTCAATGTGGACCTCCTTCGATCATACTTTCCACCATTATTGGACACATCAAATATAGCAAAGCAATTCATATCAATAGAGCTCAGCTTTGAATTCCTAGAAAAGGTAACATTTGATCATATTATGGAAAAAAGGTTAAGGGAACTCTCCAATAGAGGATCCACCTTTATCAGGTTGTCGAAACAGGGTAGCTCCTGCACCAAGGAAAATGGCTCATGCAAGGTCATATTCAACAAAAGTTTCCCCATCTAATGGGGGAACGAAATGCAATGGAATCCATTTATTCCTAAGGGAGGAGGATTAATCCACTTGAATGTCGTTGGTCACCCACCAAATCCCTTAGCTCAATGAACAATTATCCATCTTGGCAATTTCTCCACAATTTTTTTACCCTTGAACTTCCAAGGTCATTTTGAGGCCCTAAACAAAAAAAAAAATTGATGTGGAAAGGGCCCTACAGATATTTTTAGCCATGGCCTAGGCTTGGTCAGAATGTGTACTTCTCCAATAAAACTTTCAAAGAAGGCCAAAAAAAGATCAAATGCAAAAGTTATAACCTTCAGAAGTTTACATACCAACTAAATTCATCGAAGCCACAAACCCTTTGTTGTTTCATCTCCTAAAGTTAAGTTTGGATGTTTAATGTTTCCTAATTTTTTATTTATGTTAAAAAACGGTCTTTTGGCCTCATTATAATTCTTTGTGAAAAATGCACATAGTTGTCAGATCTCTTCTCGGAGATAAGCTACCACCATTCAAGTGATTTTATTTCATTCAACATTCCATTATTTAATAAAGGTCAAGTTTTACTATATCTTTGTGCTTTTGTTGTGAATTTGTATTTCATTTTATTCCCTTCATAAATATGGATCACACAAACACACATATATTTATATAGATAGATATATAGATATTCATATGAATCCTTGAAGGTGGCTTGATGTAAATATATTATAATTGAAAGAGAGTGGAGCCATATCAGGAATCCTAGTCAGCAAAGATGAGTTGGCTTCATGGTAAAAACCCCATGTGTATATACCAAATAACCATTAACCATATCTTATAATTGGGATGAATTTTTATAAACAAGTTAGTCATTTGAGTAAGGTTAATGGTAGTATTTACTTTGGGAAATTCTTCGAACATTAATCTAGACTATAGCTTGAAGCATTGATAATGCTAGAATTATTTCTTTCTAGAACCATTTATTTACCCTAATTTGGTTCATGAACTAAATATAGAAATAATTGGGAATATATGTATCCCTTAAGATCCCTAAAGTAGGCAATCCACAGACACATTAAAGTATGTGTTAGAGCCTAGATTTGTCTCAGGCTAAAAAGACAAGGTTCTAGGTCCACATCAAACCACGCTCAGCCTCGTAGCTAGCCCTACGAGGACAGGAGAGGGCTCTCTCCGGGTCAGTCTCGGCAAAAGGTAATCGATGAGGCTCGAGATGACTAAATTTGCAACTGATCTTAGGCTAGGTATTAAGTGCAAGGATTTGATTTGGTTTTTGGTAATTTTTGTTGAAAAAATGGGAAAGGCAAATTAGGCTTGGGGATGAGGCACAGTTTCTGCAGAGTTCTGATTGGGGCAAGGAAGGCAATCGTTTTGATGCTTTAAAGTGAGTGAGATGGATAGATCAGACTGGTGAGGAGCTAAGGAGAGCAAGAGAGTTTCAAGAATTCTCCTTAAACAGATGAAAACATGGAAATCTAAACAAATTCAAAGGCAGAGCATAACAGTTAATGGATTCCACCTTAATCACTCATTTGTTCAAATTCAGAAGAAGAGATAGGAAAATGATACACATAACATTGATGAACTTACAATTACTTAGAGAAGAACACCATCAAAACATAAAGCCACATGGATCCCAAACAGTGTTGCAAAACCCTAGTCTTTCCTTAGCCAAAAATGCAGAAGTGAATGTACAATAGAGTGCCAAACTTTTCCCAAGTGTCCAACCCTAAAAATGACTTAGAAATTACATTATAGACAAGCCAAACCTATTCCCTTGCCTCTGGGGGTCGAGCTCATCATTCTAGGAGATTTTTCAACCAATTCTAAACAAAGCACTAAAATCTAGGCAATCAAAACAACTTGCCTCTATAAGGTAGGAAACTGATTCATTCATTAAATTTTCACTTTTTAGTGAATGAATCCTCTAGAAAAAGTAAATAAGTGCCAAAATTACAGCATGTTCACCCAATTACATCAATATTTATCAAAAATTACATCAGAAAGAAAAACTAGTCAAACTGGCCGAATTTCTGAGCTGGAAGGAGAAAAATTGGGCAAAAATCCTTTGTGCGCCGCGCCAATTTCTGTATGTGTCGCGCCATTTTGATGCTGATTTTGAGGCACTTTCTGAAGTTCAAATTGAGCCCAAGTGTGCTTTTTGGAAATCCCTTCCTGTCTCCTTTCCAACCCAAGTGGAATTTCTGAATTTGGTGCCATTTTCCCCTCCAAAACCTCAATCTCCCAAGACTACTTCCTGTGTGTGAAATTAGGGGCAGAGATGTCATTTTTAGGGTGTTTTTGACCTCCTGAGGACTCAAAACTTGCCCAAACTTCTTGTCCATGCACCAACAGTCATTATTTTTCATGAAAAATCCAAAAATATAAACGTTTTTTCATTTGTAGCCTCCAATCATAAGCGCGCGACACATGGCGCGGCGCACAGGGAGAAAAACCCTGTTTTTTGTACAAAAATTTGCAAAAACGGCAAAAATGCCCCAAATTTCTTGAAATTTGGGTTGGAGCTTCTTCATTAAGTGTTATGTTGGGCAAAAGAGGCCTTGGCCAATATCTAAAGACGATCAAGCTCCCTTTGCCTCTTTTGCTTCTTGATTTCCTTCCTCAATTTCGCCTTCAAATTCCTGATTCGGGCCTTGCACACCTTGTTTCGCGTCATGTAGTGGAAAGCCATGTGTCTCAGCAATACATGGTCCTTGTCGGCCTTGTCCAACAACCTCTCTAAGTGCATGTTAAATCTCTCGAGATTAGCCTCCCAATCCTCATTAATCTCTTGCTCCAATGACATGAGCTCAACTCTTCTCCTTTGTGCAGCTTGGCGATGCTCACGAATGTTTTGTAGCTCCATGAGTGCTTGTTGATCCTCAAGCTGTTTGTTCCTCTACTCCAATTATTTCATGGTCCACTTAGCCCTCTCCAAGTCAACGGATAAGGCTTCGATCTCTATTTGCTGCTCCTCGATGATCTCTCTAAGTTTGGCGCTTTGTGGACCCATATCAGTATCATCATCACGAATGAGAATGAAGTTGGTCTCTCGTTCACCTAATGGCTCACCTGAAGGCCCCTCATCCTGCATTGGCCTCTTGCCTTTGTCATGTACCTGTGATGTTGATGGAGGAAGCGAGGCCCCTTCCACCCTAGGTGGAGATAACACTCGCTTTGCTGCTGCAAACAAATGTCCGGTGCCTCTCTGATATGTGATGAATACCGGCACACTAGCAGTCTCATGTCGCTCATACTGATGAGAAAGTTCACCTTCATGCTTAACCTCTGATAATCCCCATGAAGCTCTAAATAAATCACGAGAGATGAAATCATCCCAAGTGATTCCCTGCAATCCAAGCTGATGAACCACCAAAATCTTAATAAGAGAAAAATGATAGACACTGTTAAGTTGCTGCTGAGGTGTTTTATGCTGTATAAAGGTGGTCATCCTCTCTATGTTCCGGCAAATGAAATACGGAATTTTCATCATCCGTACCCTAGTGAAATGCATGAGAAACCTAATGTGATAAGCATAGAGACGAGAGAACCGTCCCTCACAACTGAAATATTTCATGATAAATTTCATTAGTGGAGCATATTCATCTTTCAGATATCGGAACGGGAACACTCTCTTGAGCTGCCTCAAGAAACTGGTTTTGATGTATGGCTCATAATGTTGCCGGTCAATCTTCTGTTTCTTGTGCCATGGTTCACCAATGTTCGGTATACCGGTTGCTAATGAGACAGATTCTGGTGTAAGTGTGAAGGTAACACCAGCCAAGATAGCTTGATCTTCGTGCAAGTGCAGCACAAAAAGACGAGCCAGCTCATGATGAAATTGGACACTAGCCACCTTTTGACAAAACTCATAGCATGACTGATGCTAAAAACACTGCATAGCAAGAGGGCAGGCCTGCAATTCTGTAAGGGTGATCGGTTCTTCCCTAACATGTATGCCACTTTTATGAGGCCTCCGGGGTGCCTGTTCTTCCAAGGGAGAATCACTTTGGGTTTCCACCTCATAGTCAGATGCCATGACTGTTGTACAATATACCTTGAAGAAAAGATGTTGTTGTATATAAACTATGATGGGACTGTTCTTTAATGATGTATGAAACTACTGTGTTGTAGTGCAATATAGTTGGATTCTGCCACCAAGGGGAAAAAACAAATGCAACCAGGGAATGTTAGGAAGGGGAAAACAGTAGGGGATTAGGGAATATTGAAATAAATTTTATTATGGAGAGGAGGGGAATTTTATGTATGGGAATAGGATTTAGGGTTTGGGATTGTTGTATTGGGTTAGGAGATTTTATAAGGGCTAGGGTTTGGGATTTTTACATTTGGAAATGTGTGGTAGGGAATTGGGAATAGGAGTTTAGTACTTTTTTAGGATAGGGAAGAATGAGATTAAGGAAAAATGGAATAAGGGAGAAGGGAATGATGAAAAGAAGGTAAAAATGGAATAGAGGGGGAATCTTAGTACCAAAACAATGGATTTGCAACCCTAACAGCAATTGGCTTGAGGACCTTTAGAGGTAGGGTTTGAGAGTTTTTTTTGCAACCTCTATCACCCATAAACCACCACCACTTAGCACAAAATTTGATGCAACATCAAGAAGAAGGGCCTACCTGACAAATTCACACGAGGAATGAGCAACTTGAAGAGATTTGAAACAATTTCGGGCTTTGGACTATATTCACCGCGCCAAGAGCCTAGTGCACCGCGCGCTCCCAGTGCATCGCGCTCGTTCAGAATAACACTTGGCAAAAACTCCCAGTGCGCCGCACACTTCTAGTGCGCCGCGCCACCTGTTCTGTGCGCCGCGCTAGCTAGTTGCAACCAATTTCTCTCCAAAACACACATTGCTCACCCAATTCGCTTTGAAATGATTTTCTCCAACCTTGGCATGCAGAATGACATTCATCTTCATGGAAAAACCTTTATAAAGACATCAATTTTATTTTTGGTTCTCCAAAACCCATTTTTGTAATGTTTTGCAATTGGCACTTAATTTTCACAATAATAGAACTCTGACTTTTTGTTTCCTCCTTGATTTTTGGTTGAAATGATGATTTTTTTGGCAATTTTTTGCAGGAATAGCTGACATGGAATTGGGCAAAGGAGACTAGGGCTGCGCCTAAAGAATTCAAGAACTGAAAATTTTGGAAAATTATTACAAAAACAAAATGTCGACTTGTCTTCAAAACAGAGTTTTGAAGAAAAGTCATAATCCATCCATATGACGATAAAAATCTTTGAAATAACGACTTATCAAGGACCTCCCTCTGGCTTGCTGGCTTTATTAGACTTTGTCGAAGACCAAATTGACTAACCCTAGACCTAATGACTAAAATGACTGTTATGACCCAGAAACTGAAACAGGGCTGCAAATGACTTTTAAGACTTGATTTGGATGAACAAACCTAAGCCAGCAATGTAAAGCATGAGGGGGATGAATGACAAAAGCCCTTCTGACAGATTTATTGCATGCTCCTAACAGAATGCAACTGATCGATCGAAATGGACACCTAAACATGAAATGCAAAAATATTTTTGATCTCTGATGGAGGGATGACCAGACCGACTCTAACATTGGCTCCAATGGGGATGGTTGCTCCTTAGAGGTGCCAAGAACGGCAGATCTCTGGAAGAGCTAGACAGTGCCCCCGTCCATTGGGCTATGGAGTCATTATTTCGACAAACAATACAAGATTTCGAACTCGATTTATTTGACTAAAACTTGACTCAAAAGGACTCGATAATAACACTAAAATGACTGAAAACCTGACTCGACAAAATGAACTCAAAACTGAAATCTTTCTTCAGAATTATAGCCTTCACTTCGGACCCCAGACTGAAGAAAAGATCACAACGCACACTTGCAGCGAAAATAAAATAAAATGGTATTTACAATGACAATGATGACAGCAGAAATAACTCAGAAAAGGTACCACTTGAGAAGCCGACCATTAACCGGCCCTCCTGGACAATCTTCCCCGTTCATCTCCTTCAGAAGAAAGGCATTCTAACCCCGATATGCTGCAATTTTAAAAGGACCTTTCCATAGATTTTCAAACTTACCGTGCTTGCCCTTTTCCTCATTCCTTGCATCCCACTTTAAAACCACATCATCCAACTGAAATGTGTCTGCCTTTGATTTTCTGTCATAAAACTTTTTAATTCTCTCCTGCAACTTGAATGTGTTTTGAAAAACATCCTCCCGTGTCTGCTACAAGTGGATCATTTGATTTAGTCTTCTCTACATTGGATCCTCTTCACTACCAGCCTCTTGAAGAAGTTTGACTACCAGAGCTGCAAGAGAGGTAGGGAACACTGTGTCAACTCCATAAACTAGCTCAAAGGGGGACATACCAATGGATTTCTTTTCACTCACTCAATCTGCCCAAAGTGCATGGACCAGTTTCTTATGCCAACTTTTCTTGTTTATTTCCAGCATCTTTTTAATGATATTAACTAAAGATTTGTTGGAAGACTCCGCCAATCCATTGCCTTGTGGATGATAGGTGGTTGAGTGCCCCAAAGTAATGTGATATTTACTACAAAACTCAACCATTCGCTTTGACTTGAAATCTGCTGCGTTATCAGTGATTAACTTATTCGGGCAACCAAAACGAGACAAAATATTATTCTCAAGGAATGAAATTATTACTGCATCGGTAGCTTTCCTAGTGGGAATTGCTTCGATCCACTTCGTGAATTAATCTTTCGTTGTGAGGATCCATCTATGCTGACTTGAAGAAGCGGGATGAATTTCACCAATGAAATCCAACCCCCACCACTGAAAAGGGGCACTCACCTCAATGGGCTTAAGTGGCAAAGGTTGTAATTTTTACTTTCCCTCAAAATCTGGCAGTTATGATAGCTCTTGATAGCCTTAAACACATCAGCAAACAATGTCGGCCAATAGTATCCAGCCCTCAAAATTTTGTTTGTCGTTGTTTTCCAAAAAAGGAGACCGCCACAATCTCCTTTATGGAAATCCTCCATGACCTGCTTCGCTTCTTCTTCCACCAAACAATTTAATGAAATGCCACTGGGATCTTTCCAATAAAGTGCAGAATTCAAAACACAAAACTTAGCAGCTTTTAACTTAAGAGTTCTAGCTTTGTTTCTAGCCATACCAAGCGGTGCGGACAAATTTTGAGGTACATATATGATATCTGAATACCATGGAGAAAGAACAAACATTTCTGATACCAGAAGTGACGAACTTTCCTCATTTTCATCGGACATAGCAGTGATTAGATTTATGTCTAAGACGTGCAGATTTGATTCAACCATCAACTTTGCCAATCCCTGACCTTTAACAAGCTTTGTGGGCCTTATCTCCACATCATACTCCAGCAAAGCTGCTATCCACTTGCCACGTCTTCCTTCAGGATCGGTCTGGACCAAAACATCTTTGACAGCAGCGTTAGGAACATAAGCTAAAATATGGGAATGCAGAATGTACACACGGAAATCTTTCAATGCTTTTACAAGTGCAAGGGCTTGCTTCTCAATAATGTTGTATTTCAAAGCAACATCTCTTATAGTCTGGCTGAAGAAAGCAATGGGTTTCTCATGCTCATATTTTTTATGCATTAAGACAGCTGCCATAGTATGCTCCGAAGCAAATGAAAACAATATAAAATCCTGAGTATAATCCGGGCTAATTAGAACCGGAGTTGAAGAAAGAGCCAATTTTACTAAATTGAAAGATTTTACAGCCTATTCCATCCACGACACTTGGTTGTCCTTCTTAAGCATGTTTGTAGTCTCCCTAATATGTTCAGCAAGATTAGGAACAAAGCGGCGCAGAAAATTCATCTTACCATTAAACGATTGAATCTCCTTCTTATTTCGGGGCAGGTCAATTTGTTGAATTGCTTCCACACGTGCTGGATCAATACGGATGCTATCCTTTGAGATAATGTGCCCAAGTAGTTTGCCTTCATCCATGGCAAACAAGATCTTCTTAGGATTTAGCGACACACCATATTTTCTGCACTTTTCAAAGACAATTTTCAAATGAGACAAGTGTTCTTCATCTGATTTGGAAAACACGGTCAAATCATCAAGGTACACAACCAAGAAGACATCATTCTCATTTGCGAAAGCCAAGTCCATTTCCCGCTGAAAAGTGGCACCCGCATTCTTCAAACTAAAAGGCATTTTGGCGTAATGAAAGGTTCCCCACGGAGTGGTGAACGTTGTTTTGTCTCGGTCATCTTCATGGACTAAAATTTGGTTATATCTGGAATAACCATCGAGTAGTGACATGCGAGATGCTCCAACTACTCGCTGAAGTATGTGATCCATTTTTGGCAGCGGATAATTATCCTTCAATGAAACTTTGTTGAGATTCTGAAAATCAATGCACAAACAAATCTCACAGGTCTTCTTTTGCACGAGCACCAAATTAGATATCCAATTAGAAAAATGGATGGGAACAATGATTCTTGATTTGTACAACCTGTTTATCTCCTTCTCAATTGATGGCAACAATTTTGGATTAAGCCTTCTTAATTTCTGTCTGAAAGGTTTTTTATTAGGCTTAATAGGAATAGTGTGCTAAATTATATTGGTATCATATGTCTTCAAATCAAAATAGTCCCAAGCAAACACATCAGCAAAAGATGACAACAAACTGATATATTTGGCCTTTACCTTCGGTTGCAATGTTTTGAACAGCTTTACCATCTTCAGATGCTCGGTTGTTCCAATATTCACGTCTTCAACTCCCTTTTCTGTTGGTTGCAATGTTGGTTTGCGGGCTACGTCATCGTGATCAAAGAGTTCTTCTAAAGGTATCAAGCCTTTCGGAATCACATTATCCTTGAGCTGCAACACTTCCATTTGATTTATCTACAAATCATCTTTTCCATCATCATGTTGTACATAAATTGAGGTATCTTTGAATTTACCTTTGTTTTGCAGAAAATCATTAATCTCCTCATCATCTTCGAAAACTTGCCAATATCGTTGATTTTCCGGGACAGTCGGACGATGCTTCACATGGATTTCAAATTTATTGCTTGAGTTCATAGGAATCTTCAAATTACTTGTTGCCTTAGCAAGTGCATCAGCAATACTATTCTGAATACGAGGCACGCACGTCAAGGTGTAATCTGAAAACAGCTTCAAAATGTCTAGAACAGCATTCCGGTATGCCCGCATCCGAGGATGCTTTGCTTGATATTCGCCTTTAACTTGCTTAATCACCAATTTGGAGTCGCCATATACAGCAATCCTCTTAGCATTCAGCTTTCTTAGGATCTTTAGGCCAGCAATCAAAGCCTCATACTCAGCTTCATTGTTTGAGCAATCAAAAGCAAGTTTGTAAGAACATACCCGCACATTACTCGGCACTTTGTTTGGAGCAGAAAAAGGACTGCATACCCAAATTCCAATTCCAGCACCATCATTTCCCACTGCGCCATCGAAATCCATGGTCCAGAGGCCATCTTCCTCTTCTTCTAAGTGCTGAAACTCTTTTTCCTCTGTTTTTTCTGCTTGTTGTCCATCATCTTTTTCTGATTGCTGAATGGTATTTCCATGTTCTTGTCCTTCTCTCTTCAAAACTTCTCTGAAATTTTCTGCTATTTCTGGAATATCATCTGCTACAACTAACTGACTATCAATATCATTGAAACTATCTGAATACAACACAAAAGACTCTAGATCTGTATGTACATAATTAATCGGATGATTAATTGATTTCTCCTTGCTTGTAATCATGTATTTCATTTTCTGTTCACGATACAATTTTCTCATTTGGCCAAACACTGGAATCATTGCATAGTAGAAATCAAGCTTCATAGTTCCTTTGATCTTTGCTCCCCAAGACCTTGAAAGAAGCATACCGAATCGAGGAGGAATGTCTGCCACAAAAACATCCATCAAAATATTCTTAGCCGGAAGCTAATCCAAACTGACCACCAAGTCTTTAATAAGCCCAATACATCTCACCCTGCAGAATCAAATGAATACAGATCATCATATTTCCTTGTAATTTCCAAACCCAAGCTAAAATTCATGACTGAAAACCGACACAAACTAACTTAACAACAAGACTGGAAAATGACTCACAAATGACTCATGACTGAACTAAAAATTGACTCGATACTTAACCACAACCGACAAACTAGAAATGATGCTCAAAGTGGAGCTTATTCATCAAAACCTACTCTAACAGTTTCATTCATCACTTGATCAAGTGAAATGAAACAACTAATGCAACCAAGTAAGTATTTCGTCTGTTGTTTGAATTCTCCGCAAGTGCTCGCTTATGAACAACAAGAGAGAACTACTGAAAGGCAACTCCCATGACAACTTGGAAATAGATCCGTTAAATGCTATGGATTCTCTATCCGCCTCCAAAAACACTGCATAAGGATCTTGAAATTCATGCACACTGGGACTTAGCTCATCCAATGGATTACTTCTCTTCTCTTCACACCATGAATGCAAACTTTGATCTGAGCTTTGTGATGAGACTCCTACTGAAAACGACAAAGAAACCAGCTGTCGGGTCAAATTTATATTAGTACACGTTTCAGGCTCACATGTAGTCAATGGAGAAGGACTTTGACTGCAAACCTCATCCAAAATATCAGTTAGTGGATCATGTAAAACTTGAAAATACTGCTGCAACCCATTTTCTATTGGTTCCAATGTGATTACATGATTTCCTACATGCTGCTCATTCTTTATTGAAGATGTAGTATGCAATTTTCCCTTCAAAAACTGAAATGATTCGAAACAAAATGGTATGGAATCATCTTGCATCATCTGAGCATATGTTCCAGCTTCCAAGTCTTTATTTGCAACTTGACAATCAAAGGCATTCGGGGGCTGCAAATCTGGGCATGAAAAGTGTTGAACAAGGTTTTCATTGCCCTCAAGATGGTCCAAATCAAGACTTGTTGACAGCTGATTTCTAATTGCATGGAAGTTGTCTCTGATGAACTGACATGAATCAAAACAAAAAGGCAAATATCCTTCACTTACTTCAAAATTTGCTACACTTTCCTCATCATTGTCATAGTTGATATGCATCGGTTGATCACTGTATTCGAGCTGTTGAAAGTGGACCTCTTCCTCCCACAAACTAGCTGTTGATTTGTCTACAAGATTAGCTTCTATTTGGAGAACATAATTATCATCATACTGATCAAACTGAGGCAAATCATCAGTATAAAAGACATCATCAAGCATACATGTCATATCAACAGATATCTCTTCTCCAAGATGATTAATAAGACAATCATTATCAGATCTATAACAATTGGCATAAGAAATAAGATGTTTTGGATCAGCAGCTTGTTCTTCTTCAATCAGCGAGCCATGGGCTTGAACATTATTCTCATTCATTGTGGTGATCCTCTGCATCATCTCTTCCACTACACTTACCAAAATGTCAAGCTTTACCTCTAGAGATGTCGATTTCTCTAGATCTATGTTTTTCATCTCTTCTTCTTTCAACCTTGCCCTTCGGATCAGTAGATGAGCCTCTACATTTACTGCATTGTTCTGTATCTCTTCAAGTGCTGCAACATTCCTTTCTCTCAGCTGAAACTCCATTTCCGGATCAAAGGCACCCAGATAGTGCAAGAGAGCAGATCTAGGAGGAGGCCTTATATCAACTGGCATCGAATAATAAACTTGGTTAAATCTGGCAGAAAACTGTTGTATTGTCTCCCCTGGCATTCTTTTCAGCTGGTTATACTCTTCTATAATCAAGAAAAGGTTCTGTCCGATCATCCACCTGTCGAGAAAAACTTTGACGAACTGCCAGAAATCTGAGATGCTCGCATCAGGCAGGGCTTTGAACCAACTCTTCACTTTAGCTTGCAAAGAAAGAGCAAAAAGCCTAATACTAACATCCTCTTCATCAACTTCAAAAAGGTCAAGAAAAGACTCAAAATTCTGCACATGTTGCTCAGCGTTGACATTCTTACTTTCACCATCAAACCTCGGCAAGTATAGATCATAGTTTTTGGGGAAAGCATGAAGAACAGAAGGTAAAACAAGAGGTTTATACCTATCCAGGACTATAAAATGTGTAGGAGTATATACAAGAGCTACAGGATCAATTTTTTTTTCGTTAGGTTCATCACTCTGAAGAGGGTCATCACAAGATTCAAAGGAAGGGTCTTGATCAAGATCAAAGGCATGCAAATATTTGGTATTTACCATCTTCAAAGGGAAGGAATCAAATGCAGGCCTGGGATATTTTCTCAAGCATAGTATACTTTGCAAAGCCTTGTTAACATTCTCTGGAAAAGAGAAGAAATAATTTAGAACAAAGAACAAAATTTCTTGGATGAAAATCCAACTTGAATACCTGATCTGTCCATATTGTCTTTTCATGTTTCTACTCGCTAGGTTCATCATCCAGTGGAGTCTTTGGATCTAATCTCGAAAATGATTTGGAATCGCTAGGTGAATGATTTTAGCCTTTCCAGTGTCTAATCGTTGTCCACCATCAACAATTAGATCTGAACTTGATTCATGTACTGGGGAAATTAACCAGTTAGATATCATGTTTACAAGCTAGACCGGAGATTGACTGAAGCAGCGTTTATCTACTTCCGCCAATGCAAAGCAAAAGCGTTCCGAAGGCTACATGGCATAACTTCAAGCTCCGTCTGTAGGTATAAAACAAATGACATTAACAAGCAAACCATTTTCTTTCCCAGTATGGTCGCCACTATGTTAGAGCCTAGATTTGTCTCAGGCTGAAAAGACAAGGTTCTAGGTCCACATCAAACCACGCTCAGCCTTGTAGCTAGCCCTACGAGGACAGGAGAGGGCTCTCTCTGGGTCAGTCTCGGCAAAAGGTAATCGATGAGGCTCGATACGACTAAATTTGCAACTGATCTTAGGCTAGGTATTAAGTGCAAGGATTTAATTTGGTTTTTGGTCATTTTTGTTGAAAAAATGGGAAAGGCAAATTGGGCTCGAGGATGAGGCACAGTTTCTGCAGAGTTCGGATTGAGGCAAGGAAGGAAATAATTTTGATGCTTTAAAGTGAGTGAGATGGATAGATCAGACTGGTGAGGAGCTAAGGAGAGCAAGAGAGTTTCAAGGATTCTCCTTAAATAGATGAAAACATGGAAATTTAAACAAATTCAAAGGCAGAGCATAGCAGTTAATGGATTCCACCTTAATCATTCATTTGTTCAAATTCAAAAGAAGAGATAGGAAAATGATACACATAACACTAATGAACTTACAATTACTTATAGAAGAACACCATCAAAACATAAAGCCACATGGATCCCAAACAGTGCTGCAAAACGCTAGTTTTTCCTTACCAAAAATGCAAAAGTGAATGTACAATAGAGTGCCAAAATTTTCCCAAGTGTCCAACCCTGAAAATGACTTAGAAATTACATAATATAGACAAGCCAAACCTATCCCCTTGCCTCTAGGGGTCAAGCTCATCATTCTAGGAGTTGTTTCAACCAATTCTAAACAAAGCACTAAAATCTAGGCAATCAAAACAACTTGCCTCTATAAGGTAGGAAACTGATTCATTCATTAAATTTTCACTTTTTAGTGAATTTATCCTCTAGAACAAGTAAATAAGTTCCAAAATTACATCATGTTCACTCAATTACATCAATATTGATCAAAAATTACATCACAAAGCAAAACTAGTCAAACTGGCTGAATTTCTGAGCTGGAAGGTGAAAAATTGGGCAAAAAACCTCTGTGCGCTGCGCCAATTTCTATACCCATCGCGCCACTTTGATGCTGATTTTTAGGCACTTTTTGAAGTCCAAATTGATCCCAAGTGTGCTTGTTGGAAATCCCTACCTGTCTACCTTCCAGCCTAAGTGGAATTTTTTAATTTGGTGCCAATTTGCCCCTCCAAAACCTCAATCTCCCAAGACTGCTTCATGTGTGTGAAATTAGGGGCAGAGAGTTCATTTTTAGGGTGTTTTTGACCTCCTGAGGACTCAAAACTTGCCCAAAATTATTGGCCATGCACCAACAGTCATTATTTTTAATGAAAAATCCAAAAATATAAACTTTTTTTCATTTGGAGCCTCCAATCATAAGCGCGCGCCACGTGGCGCAGCGCACAGGGAGAAAAACCCTGTTTTTTGTACAAAAATTTGCAAGAATACCAAAAATGCCCCAAATTTCTTGAAATTTGGGCTGGAGCTTCTTCATTAAGTGTTATGTTGGGCTAAATAGGCCTTGGCCAACATCTGAAGACGATCGAGCTCCCTTTGCCTCTTTTTCTTCTTGATTGCCTTCCTCAATTTCGCCTTCAAATTCCTGATTCGGGCCTTGCACACCTTGTTTCGCGCCATGTAGTGGAAAGCCATGTGTCTCAGCAATGCATGGTCCTTTTCGACCTTGTCCAACAGCCTCTCTAAGTGCATGTTAACTCTCTCAATATTAGCCTCCCGATCCTCATTAATCTCTTGCTCCAATGGCGTGAGCTCAACTCTTCTCCTTTGTGCAGCTTGGCGATGCTCACGAATGTTTTGTAGCTCCATGATTGCCTGCTGATCCTCAAGCTGTTTGTTCCTCTGCTCCAAGTATTTCATGGTCCACTTATCCCTCTCCAAGTCAAGGGATAAGGCTTTGATCTCTGTTTGCTGCTCCTCGATGATCTCTCTAAATTTGGCGCTTTGTGGACCCGTATCAATATCATCATCATGAATGAGAATGAAGTCGTTCTCTCGTTCACCTGATGGCTCACCTGAAGGCCCCTCATCCTGCATTGGCCTCTTGCCTTTTTCCTATACCTATGATGCTGATGGAGGAAGCGAGGCCCCTTCCACCCCGGGTGGAGATAACACTCGCTTTGCTGCTGCAAACAAATGTCTAGTGCCTCTCTGATATGTGATGAATATCGGCACACTATTAGTCTCATGGCGCTCATACTGATGAGAAGGTTCACCTTCATGCTTAACCTCTGATAATCCTCGTGAAGCTCTGAAGAAATCACAAGAGATGAAATCATCCCAAGTGATTCCCTGCAATCCAAGCTGATGAACCACCAAAATCTTAATAAGAGAAAAATGATAAACATTGTTAAGTTGCTGCTAAGGTGTTTTATGTTGTATAAAGGTGGTCATTCTCTCTATGTTCCAGTAAATGAAATACGGAATGTTCATCATCCGTACCCTAGTGAAATGCATGAGCAACCTGATGTGATAAGCATAGAGACGAGGGAACCGTCCCTCACAGCTGAAATATTTCATGATAAATTTCATTAGTGGAGCATATTCATCTTTCAAATATCAAAACGGGAACACTCTCTTGATATACCTCAAGAAATTGGTTTTGATGTATGGCTCATAATGCTGCCGGTCAATCTTTTGTTTCTTGTGCCATGGTTCACCAATGTTCGGTATACTAGTTGCTAATGAGACAGATTCTGGTGTAAGTGTGAAGGTAACACCAGCCAAGATAGCTTGATCTCCGTGCAAGTGTAGCACAAAAATACGAGCCAACTCATGATGAAATTGGACACTAGCCACCTTTTGACAAAACTCATAGCATGACTGATGCCGAAAGCATTGCATAGCAAGAGGGCAGGCCTGCAATTTTGTAAGGGTGATCGGTTCTTCCCTAACATGTCTGCCACTTTTATGAGGCCTCCGGGGTGCCTGTTCTTCCAAGGGAGAGTCACTTTGGGTTTCCACCTCATAGTCCGATGAATGCTCAGATGCCATGACTGTTGTACAATATACCTTGAAGAAAAGATGTTGTTGTATATAAACTGTGATGGGACTGCTCTTTAATGATGTATGAAACTGCTGTGTTGTAGTGCAATATAGTTGGATTCTGCCACCAAGGGGAAAAACAAATGCAACCAGGGAATGTTAGGAAGGGGAAAACAGTAGGGGATTAGGCAATATTGAAATAAATTTTATTAGGGAGAGGAGGGGAATTTTATGTATGGGAATAGGATTTAGGGTTTGGGATTGTTGTATAGGGTTAGGAGATTTTATAAGGGCTAGGGTTTGGGATTTTTACATTTGGAAATGCGTGGTAGGGGATTGGGAATAGGATATTAGTAATTTTTTAGGATAGGGAAGAATGAGATTAAGGAAAAATGGAATAAGGGAGAAGGGAATGATGGAAAGAAGGTAAAAATGGAATAGAGGGGGAACCTTGGTACCAAAACAATGGATTTGCAACCCTAACAGAAATTGGCTTGAGGACCTTTAGAGGTAGGGTTTGAGACTTTTTATTGCAACCTCTATCACCCATAAACCACCACCACTTAGCACAAAATTTGATACAACATCAAGAATAAGGGCCTACCTGACAAATTCACGCAAGGAATGAGCAACTTGAAGAGATTTCAAACAATTTCGGGCTTTGGACTATATGCGTCGCGCCAAGAGCCCAGTGCATCACACGCTCCCAGTGCACCGTGCCCGTTCAGGATAACACTGGGCAAAAACTCCCAGTGCACCGCGTGCTTCCAGTGCGCCGCGCCACCTGTTCTGTGCGTCACGCCGGCTAGTTGCAACCAATTTCTCTCCAAAACACGCACTGCTCACCCAATTCGCTTTGAAATGCTTTTCTCCAACCTTGGCATGCAGAATGACATTCATCTTCATGGAAAAACCTTTATAAATACATCAATTTTATTTTTGGTTCTCCAAAACCCATTTTTGTAATGTTTTGCAATTGGCACTTTTTCACAATTAATAGAACTCTGACTTTTTATTTTCTCCTTGATTTTTGGTTGAAATGATGAATTTTTGGCAATTTTTTGCAGGAATAGCTAACATGGAATTTGGCAAAGGAGACCAGGGTTGTGCCTGAAGAATTCAAGAACTAAAAATTTTGGAAAATTATTACAAAAAGAAAAATGTCGACTTGTCTTCAAAACAAAGTTTTGAAGAAAAGTCATAATCCATCTATATGACGATAAAAAACTTTGAAATAACAACTTATCAAGGACCTCCCTCTAGCCTACTGGCTTTCTTAGACTTTGTCGAAGACCAAATTGACTAACCCTAGACCTAATGACTAAAATGATTGTTATGACCTAGAAACTGAAATAGGACTGCAAATGACTTTTAAGACTTGATTTGGATGAACAGACCTAAGCCAGCAGTGTAAAGCATGAGTGGGATGAATGACAAAAGCCCTTCCGACATATTTATGGCATGCTCCTAATGGAATGCAACTGATCAAGTGAAATGGACACCTAAACATGAAATGCAAAAAGATTTTTGATCTCTGACGGAGGGATGACCAGACCGACTCTAACAATATGCATGTCAACATTGAGTTTCCTCATTATTACAATAGTAAATATTGATTACAAGTAATAAACATGGTGATAGGATATGTTGAGAATTGGAGGTAATGGAATACTAATAACAAGTCTTTGGTTTGATACTTATTATGAATTTGATTGAATAAAGAAACCTATGGATCTGTCAGGAATGTAATGCCTTCAAGGCTCCCTTGACATATGGGTATAGAAAAATGTGCACCTTCTCTTTTAAAATTCGAGCATAAGTCTTGTCACAAGTATTGCTTAAGATATAGACAATTAAAATTTTCTGTAATTGGAATCATGTACGATGACTTTAGGTTGAAAAGCTTCAAATGTAGAAGGATGTTCCCTTGACCCTCGAATTAGGCCCTATACTATCCCAATGTATACAAGTCAAAAATAGATTTTCCAAGGTTCCATTTGACAAATAATTTGGACCCAAATTGCCCTGAAATCCTTGTCAAACCAACCACGAGATAAAGCTCATTAAATAATGAGAAAATGCCCTTCAAAATGGTTGCATAATCAACTTAGATAATGAAGGGTTTAGAACAGTGAATTGAATGCTAAGAAACCATGAATTGTAAAGGATAGAGATGCCCTTAAGGTTATGTATTACTTAAATATGAGAATCTTTGAGTGATACAAGGTTAAGCCTTTGTCCCTAGGAAACGATAATCTTTAGCGACACAAGGTCGAGCCCAATGTTGTTTGGCAATTAGAATATGCTAGTGATAAGGCCAATTCTTTTGTGACTAGGCAACGAGAATATTTTAATGACAATGCCAATTCCTTTATCATTGGAAAATGAGAACACTTGAGCGATAAAAATTGAGTCATTTATCGTTGGACAATGAGAATCTTTGAGTGATAAGGCCAAGTCTTTTATTGTTGAATCTTGTTGTTTTTTCTACAATGACTCTCCTCAATTCCTCTCAGTGCCTTGTGCCAGGAGACAATAGAGTGGCCCACTCTTTCAAATCAATGCATAGATAACCTTGCTAAGTTTATCCAGTATCTATGAACTCTAATTATCCCTCCTAACTTGACATATTGGAGGAATACTTCTGAGCCTAATACAACTTTCTTGGCTCGTGAAAGAAGCATCAAGTAACCTTTCATGATCTACCCTATTGAGGTAACCCTTTAAGAGAGGTCTCTACTTATTTTTAACTACACATTGAGTCTCATTAGCCCTATGTGGTGCTCCTTTTGGCCTCTAGACTACTCCATAACACCCCCTTAACTATGATCTTAGCACTACACCCTCAAATTTGAGCTCAAAATTTAGGATTTTGGCCTTTATACCCAATGTAGCATCCTCCTAGACCTCAAGCCTTTGTTATAGCAACCCCTTAAGCATCATGCTAGTGCTACAAGCTCAATATTGGCCTTGTTTTGTGTCTCCCTCTTAGTTTTTATCTTTGTCAAGCCTCCATGGCACCCTCCTAAACTTCTAGGTATCACTACACTTCTCCTTTTTCCATTTTAAGATGATTTTCTCTGTCTCCATAGTGCATGACTAAGCCTCTAGCCAGCATTATAGCACCCCAAAGACCCTCATTGCAATGCTACCTCTTAAAGGTTGGTCTCTTTAACTCATTTTGAGCTTTCTTTCTTAGCACAGTGCCTTGTTAATCACTAAGGTAGTGCTATAATTGATGATCCTCGATATTGCAAAAAGAATGTTGCAACTCCCAAGGCCACCGACTTTAATTATCAACTCGAGGTTTGTACAAACTTAAGAGGTATTGGCACTATATGTGTAGCATACAATGTGTCCTTCCTTTGTTGTCATGAGAGAAAAGAAATGTTGCCTATTTGCAGGAATGAAAGACTGAATTTAAAAATGCTTGTAAAGTAACATGAAATCCTCTATCTACTTATTAACACACTTTGCTTGCAAAAGAACCCTATTTTAACCCTATTTGTCATGTAATGTTTTAACTAATCTAACCATGAAATATGATCTAGAGAGTACTAACTATTGTGTTCATGTGAAAATATAAAAGAACTCATAAATTTTTAATCTTTTTTCTTTATAAATGCAAATGCTAATCTTTCCTTGATCTTTGGCAGGAGAAACAGGTGTGGAGGAAGAGGGGTACAATGATTTTGATGGCTTAGAGGTCAAGTAGGGGCCTAATCCCAGATTCAATGATGATTTTTCTCAATTCGGGCTCAAAACAAACCGCTATAGGATTTCCTATAGGATGTACTAGTTCTCCTACAGGATCCCCTAGTTCTCCTATAGGATCCCTTGTTTTACTACAGGATGTTACAGATTTACTATACAAAATTATAATTCATCGAATGACCAAGAAAATAAAATCCAAATTGGATGGGAAAATTTTTTTATTTACTAGGATGTCTTAGGTCTCCATTCTAAGTGGAATCACTCAAAAATACCTCTATTAACCCATGCTAAAAAATAGCAGAAAATTACTAGTCGAAAATCTAGAAATTCGAGAACTAGTGAGCTAGTAAATCTATAAAATGCCTAACCTAATCAAGTGAAAATGCAATGGGGTAGCTTTTTTTATGAAATAGAATGTTTTTTTTATCTAATTCAAGTGGAACCAACTCGATTGAAGCTCGTTATCATGCTCTAAAAAATAACATAAATTCATTGTTCTTTGCCATAAAGGAGTTCCAGAAATCTAGATTTGGGAATAAGAAAGCTAATCCAAGTATCTCAATGATTACTATGACTTTCCAAATCTTTTCCAAGGATGAAATGATTCTTGTGATCCTGCAAAAGAACTTACATCAACCATTTAACCCAAAACCTACAACAATAAATCATTTATACTAAATGCAGAAATAGAAAGAAATAAAACAAGAGATGCATGTGAATAAGAAGTGAAAAGAATGAGAGAAAATGGTACAAAAGGGCTTGGAGGATCTTGGGATGGCCAAGACCAAGGAAACTCAGAGACCTATGGATGATAACAAGATTTAGAAGTTGAACATGACACCAATCTTCATTATTTTCATCAATACAATTAGATCCCTGCAAGAAAATACAATGCAGCTGCAAAAATACAAGTTCTCTCCACAATAACACGAATGAAAATATCCCTAGAGGAAAATTCGACTTGGTACTTATACAAAATGATTAGGAATCATTCCCCATGAATAGAGGAAGCTTTCCCCACCAAAATCCTCTGATTAGTGGATCTGGTTCCCAATACTACAAATCTGCATTAAATGGCAGGGAACACATTCCTAGATTTTCTCAATCATTGGAGTTCCACAATCTGTGTCATAATTCCATAATATCTTGTTGATTTATTATTTAATAGTGATCCTATTGTAGTAGGGATAAAGTCCCTAAATTATCTCCTCCTCCAAATCTTCATAATCTACCAAATATTCTCATAATATTCCACAAAAATAAATAATATTAGGCGCAAATATGCAATTATTCATAAACCTTCCTAATGGATATATTAAAGTTAAAAATACAATATCTATGCAAAAATAGAGGTTTAATATGTTGAAGGATGGTCATAGGCCTTAATTTATGTTTAATTTAGAGGCATGGGCCTTAATTTATGTCTAATTTAGAGGCCCATCATACCCCCTACTGAAAGTGTTTCTTATCCTCTAAGCAACTTAGTGACCTCATTGTGCATCATTCATGGCCTTAATGGCATCTCTCTTGTGCATTAAGAATCTTGGTTGTAATTTCTGCAAGGACAAGCCCAAAAACATATTTGTACAAATAAAAATCCTTGTTTCTTGATACCATTAGTCTGCTTTATTCCCCTTATTCAAGATAGTTCTTGAATATTTTTCAGTTTCGAAAGATCTTCCACATCCTTATCAACCTTCTGCTACCTTGTTCCACCATTTGGAAACCTCTGAAACCTTCAAAATGTCTTTAGATGAGAACTAGGACATCATGTAGTATTTCCTGTCAAAACTACACAAAACCCTGTTAAAACTACAGGAAACTCATTTTGAGCATAAATGATAGTCTGAAGTTAGGGCAGGCCCTTAACTTGACTTATATGTCTTTCTCCCATTTTTATTACATCTTTTAGACCTTGGACAAAAGCTAGAAAGAGATTAGAGATCTCTTGGAAATCCTCTTTTTATCACTACAGTTTGAATTATGTTTTGAGGGTGAATGCCTCATTTCCTTTTGTTGCCTTCTTCTTCTCTCTTGTGGCCTAGATGATTGCCTAATGGCCTTGGATTTTTCTGTTTTGATTAGGTCCCTCTTAGGCACTGTAATTTTGGGTTTTAGCACAATTTTTTCTTTCTTCCTTATTGTAGTAGCATTCTGCCTTCTTGTAGTAGTCATTCCTTCTTCCTTCAGAGTCTTCTAACAGTATGGGAGTGATGAGAAATGATGTAGGTTTTTGAAAATTGAGAGGATGCTCTGTTTGCTTTTTCAAGAAATTTTCAGGGTGAGATATGGTTTGTTCTTGAAATTATGAAATGGGATGGATGAATGATGGATAGATAGTGAATATGAAGTCGATGGAGGGCTTGGAGTGTTGTGGTGACTTGGCCTTTGCAAAACTTTCTTCTTTTAACTGTTGCCCTCATTCCTTAAAATCATCACCCTTCATAATTTGACTTTTCAACATTGCATGAGTGAAGGAGTGAATCGTAATTAAATAGTTAAAGGCAGTTGAAACCACTGACCCATCCTCAGCTTATAAAACCTCACCTCTCATGTATTGAAAACAAATTTCTAACTATAATATGCTCAAGAGAAGCGGTCAAGAATATTGCATACATGTACCTACCTGATGGTTGTTAGAGAGACATGCATGTTGTTGCTGATTTGATGTTGTTGTTGATGAGCCTCATAAATGGGTAATTATATGGGCTCATTTTACCTCCTAACCTATTCAAATGAACCATTCTCTTAGCTTATTATATGATTTTCTAATTATATTTATGCTTATAGGGTGAGTTGAGTTAGTTATTATGCCATGTGGTCTAACATGTATTTAATGCAGATTATTGATGGATTTCGAGGTCAAATTCAAGGATATAGTGATCAAACTGCAGCAATAACCTGAAGTAGACAGAGGAGAGGACTTATAGGAGGGAATCCCCCTCATTTATTTCTCCTCACTTTGAATTCCCCTTCATTCAGCTCGGAGTACAAGCAGCTGAATCATGCACTAAAAGGTAGTCAAGCAAGTGGAAGATGATTGATATTTATCTCAAGTTTTGGGAGCCAAGCCTCCCTAATTTTAAGGAAGCTATTGGTAGCTTCAGATGTATAAGTAGAGAGGCCTAGGGCCTCACTAGGGTCGACTTTTTTTTTCTTGTGTAAACTCTGCTCAAATTTCGAGCTTACTATTTTATGACAGTTTTATGTAATCTTGTTATTTTTTGATAATGAAGATGGAATCCTTTTTGAGCTAGCACTGAGTTACCTCAGAGGGCTAAAGCTCTTGGGTGAGGGCCCAATCTAAGCAACCAAGCTTCTCTTTCCTTGTATTTGTATGCTTTACTTTAGTTTGTAGATTAGTTTGTTGTTAGATGTATTTCTCTTATGGTTAAGAATAGGTTGCTTTTGATGATTTAGTAGCTTGCTTCCATTTGTGCTTTCTGTAGCAGGTTAAGCAGTGATCAGAGAAGATTCAAAAGGCTAGCAACAGTGCCTTGGCCTCTCTTCCTCCCTCTAGGACCATGATTTGAGGCAAAGACTCTCTTGCTGCCCCAAAAACACATATTTTCCTCATTCCTAGGACTTCTAGTGTTTGTAGCTCTCAAGTAGGTCGATAGTCTAGTTTTGCTTTTCTTTAGATCTTATTTATCATGTTCACTTCCTGATTTGCAATAGTCCTTTTGCATGCTTTCCTTTCTGTTGTGACCAGCAACAACCCCCCCCCTTCTCATTTAAGTGTTATCCAAAATACTAACTGTGTGGGGACCCTTAGTTAAAATTTAGGAAAAGCAAGAGTAGGGCTTAAATTTCTTTTTCGCAAAATAAAGTTACCATCGTAAGCTTAGGAAACTCCTTCGAATACTTAAAACCTAAGTTTATGATAAGGAAAAAATCTTTAAAATCGCATTGTAAAACGGTAGTAGAACGCCACCATTCAAGTACAATCCCGGCATGTGCAAGATTGTGATATTGAACAACTATCGCGTCGCGATAAGAAGAACTTATAAGAAAAACTTCAAGATTTACCGATTTGCAATGACGCCGATCGTAAGATCGCATATCGCAGGAAACAGGTAAATGAAATTTTTTATACATAAGCTTCTACGATCTGCGATATTGCGATATCGCGATATAGCGATGGTTGTGATCTTAAGCCAGACCAACGCTGCGATGTTATATTTGTGCGATTTTACGATATTGAGATAGTGTGATCTGCGATGGCGCAATCTGCGATGGCGCGATCTGCGATGTTGCGAAGCAAATCGCAAAATTGCTCCATCACAGATCTTTTGAGCACAATATTCAAGAAAAGCTACTTTCCATAAGCTGACACATGATTATGCGCTTTAAATGCTAATACAGGAGTTAGTTGCCAGTTATTAATAAACATGGACGTGTTCTTTTCAAAGAATCACTTCACGTAAGGTGGTGTATTTGGTATGTCTTCGGCATTTAAAACTCTCCCATCACCTGTCCGGGTCATTCATTTCCATCTCACTTGTGAATTGCAGGAACGAAGAATGGAGAACGATACAAGGCAATACACAGGTTGAAAGGGGGAAGAAAAACAAAGCCCCAAGCTCCGAAGAAAAGGAAATTGCACCTTTGTATATAGACACGGCTTGTAACAGAGACACGGGAATAGCTATGTGGGAAGGCATGTACAGACTGCTTGAAGAAGAGAATCCCAGAGTAATGAAAGTTACTGCTGTCGCGGGCTCACAGAGTTCTTCTGAAGCATCCCTAGAAGAGCTAGCGTGCTCATTCCTACATCGGATAGCAGCAAGGCCCAAAATTCTCCCATACACAGACATGGTCAAGTGGATACTTGATAGCGCAGAAATGAAAAATAGACAGTTCAAGGTTCATGGTCAAGGTCTCATCAGGTCATTCGTTGCACAGGATTTAAAGCTTATGTATCATCTGCTTGAACCACAGGCAACTTATAACACGCAATTCATAGAAAAATTCGTGAAGGAGAACCCGAACCTGTCAGAAACCACCAAAGACTGGTCCAGGAAATATGAACCACTCAAGAAAGATAAACACGGTATGTACAGTACTGGCTCCCTTACCTCCCCATATTGCTTTGCTGCTGCCATGCTCTGTAGATTATTTGGAATGCTAGATATCAACAAATTTTCATCCGAATGGTTACCATTACTAGATGCTACCACAAATGCCACTATTGTGGATTGGGCCAAAAATTTATCTGATAACCTAATCATGGCTATTGTCAGTTACTGGTCCAAAAGATCTACGTCTCAAAGGATTTATCCTCCTTTTTACCTAGCTGCATATGTTATGGTTTCAATATGTTATGTTTCTAAATTCCTTGTTATGGGTTGGAAGTGGACAACTCAAGACCCCTTACCCATCCATGTCTATCATAAGATATTGTGGGACTCTCAGTTCACTCCATATTTCTACCAGATTTGTCACGGACTTATGCTGCCCTTGTATAGAATGTTGTTTGATAAAGAACCCCCGAGATGCTCACCTGAAGCACAGATAGATATCCTCCCCATCGCAAGATGGTTCGGAGAAGAATTGTTCACTTATGTTAGAGTATTTGGAAGTACTTCCCCCCCTCATGTTCTACCTTTGTATATCCCTGATAAACTCCTAGCTCGAGAAATTGCATATCAAACCTGTTCAGAAGGCGGCCTAACTAAAGACTTAAAGGACAAAAAGAAGGCTATAGGGCCACAGTTTCCTGTGGCTTGTAGGGCCTTTTCATTGTTTGATGTAGGTCATGCGTTCACTGAAGTACAGAATATGACGTGTTTACAACTATTTAAATTCTCGGGAAGATCATTTGCCCCAAATTAGGTTGCCCAGAATTTCACAACTACAGTTAAGATAAAAGTGTTCGTTGGGAAAAAGGATTTATTTGATGATATATTCCAACGTAAAAGATCACTTCAAGAGATTTTGCGTGAAGCCCAACTGCAATTGTCTCCAGAAGACTTTCAAAAGTTCATGGTATACAGAGAAAGAAGACTAGCCAGTATTCCTCTAGAAAAGTTACGACTGTCTGCAAGAGAACCAACTCCAAGCGTTAGTCTAAGTGGGAGTTCAAGAACTAACGGATCTAAATCCAAGTCTGAACAAGAAATGCCTGAACACTCTAAAAGATCCGGAAATGACCAAGATAGGAGCGAAGAGTCAGCTAAGGACACCGCTCAGTCAATGGAACTTCCACAACAGCAGGTTATTGCTTCCCCACAAAGAGATCCTCCTCCTCTCATCATTGAAAAACCACCAGTCACAACAGAATTAGACAAGGAATGGGAAACCTTCAACGAACTGATCAATCTTGAAGGACAAGCCCCAAAAACACCTGTGAGCAATACACAGGTAGCACAAGAAGTAGTCACAACCATAGTCAGCAATGTCTCAGAAACAGAGCATATTCCTATTGCTCCATCTTCTGAGCTGATACTTAATGTAGAAGAAATTCCCCCTCTGGACATATTTTATAGTCCCCAACATAAAGTAGTGGTAAGAAGACAAAGAAAGAAAAGGAAATTAGAAAATACACTCTCTAAAGATGCAGAGCAATTAGACGTCTTGTGGAAAGATCCCACCAGTAATCCGACTGAAAATCTCACCAAGCTATCTCAGATCGCAGGAGCGTATGCCTCTGCGACTATTGACAAAGCATCATAAGTACAAAAATTGTTGAAAGAGTGAGAAGATCAAATACAGGTGCTGCAACTACAATTGCAACAAGCCAACACTAATAATGAGGCACACAAACAACTTGAAAAGTTGCAGGAGGACTTCCAGCAAATGCAGATAAGTTATCAGAGAAGTTTGGACGAGAAGGGAAAACAGTTATAGGATTTACAAGAGATGCACAGAGACGACCCTAAGCTTACAGAGTTTATTTCAGAATCTATTTCCTTAAATGAACAATTACTGCAGCAGCAAGAAGTGTTGGGCCAAAAGATATCACAGTGGAATTATTATTGCGAAATGAGTGATAAGATCACTAATCAAGTGGTCAACTTACGAAGTGACTATGATCTGATTGATAAATGGGTGACTGAGTACTTGGCTTGGCGGGATGAAGATGAGGGAAAAAGAGCAGGCACACCAAGAATAAATGAGAACCATAAAGAGCTGCTCTTTAACAAGTGGGACGATCAAATCAGGGAGGCAGAACAGGCGGCAAAAACAGCAGCCACGACAGCAAGCATTCTTATTGTCTTTGTAAATGAGAATTTGCACAGAGAAAATTTAATTGCAGAAACCACCCCAGGATATTTACCGAACAAACTACAACTAGAGACGGAATGGAAGCAGAGAGCACAAGAAAAGGGAAAAGCAATCCAAGCGCTGAACAGGTTAAATTGGGAATGTTACTGGACATACTTGGTAAAGCCGCATAATCAGTGGATGACTGTGAAGTGTATCATAAATGCGGCCGAAAAGATGGTACCAGCTCTCATCGATTCCGTTTTCTCAGCCCAACTCAAAGTAGAAGTCAGCCAGCTGACTCTCCTTAAACCAATGCTGAATACATGCAGTTTTAAAGACCAGATACAAAAGTAGTTTAGTTCTGAATTTAATTTTCACTTTAAATTTTGCTTAGAAAAAGGGCGGTCATTTTAAACCGCATCCTGAATTTTTGTAAATAAACTATTATCAGTTTTAGGAAGTAGTATTTAAACCCTTCTCATGCATTTAGAGAAGGGTCCAGAAATTTATCAAAAACTTGTCCTCAGAACATGCACTTTTGCACCCTCAGAGGAGGTTTTGGTGAATGAATGGATCAAGATTTGTTGATGTTTGTGTTTGATATCTACTACTGATGTTGCACTTCTGTACTCTTAGTAGATGTTAGAGCAAGGAGAGATAAATCATTGTTGCTTGAAGCTTATGAGTAGGACCAGTCATAAATGGTACTTTTATCTCTTGACCATTTCTGCTTATATGTTAAAGTGATATACAGTTTTTAGTTGTTTATGTATTATTGCATGAATGCTTGAGTTATCATTTGGCACTTTTGTACGGTGATAGCTATTTATTTTTGTTTAATGTATGAATAGCTCATTAAGCGATATGTTGTTCACAACTATTTCGTCTAAATTTTTATGCGAAGTGGTTCATCTTGATTTCCTTTCTTATAATCGCTGAATGATCTTTATTACCAGTTGTTATTTGAAATCTCTTTAGATCGCATAATCTAAGAATTACATCCCAGGTTAGTATAGATTTAGATGTGATGTTTATTAGATTACAAAAGAATAGAATTAGATTAAAGTTTGAATAGCTTAGATAGGAACTGTTAGATCAGCAACATTGAATTCTACACTCACACACATAGATTGGGAAACTGGTCCCATTATCCCCAGTCAGACCTGCTATACCAAACGGATAAGGAGTTGCCAACCAAGGTCTGGACCGGGCGGGTATCCCCCTTGTTGTCGACCCGATTTTCGGGGCTTCAACATATTTGGCGCTAGAAGGAGGGCCTGAACATGTTGTCTGTTGGGATTTGTTTTCAATTGTAACATTCGAATTAGGATGGCTTCTCTTAAACTTCCCATTTTGATTTGTATCCAAGTTCGTGCCTCTTCCAACACTCCACCCGAAGTGGTAAGACTCCTGTCTCAGGTAAAATTCAATGGTAAGAGAAATTCTTCTGCTTTTAAACATGCCCTTCAATTTATTCAAAATGTTTCAAATTCAAATTTTCAGGGAATTGATGAAGGTATTTTATGCAGAATTTTTACTCTCACATTTGTAGCGGAAGCTAGAAACTGGTGTAGAACCCTCCCAGTTTCCTCAATTCACAGTTCGGACCAATTTGTCATGACTTTCATTTGTAAATTTGATTGCTATGATTAGGATCAGGTATATGATGGAATTGAATATCTACACAAAGAAGATGAGTTTGTTAGAGATTTTAATATTCGATTTCATCTTAATTGTTTGAAATATGATGTTGAGAATGAAATCATGAATGAAGAATCATTAGATTGTGTTGATCATAATTATTCTCTGCCCCCTATCCCCGATCCAGTAGAAATTAGTCCAAGCTTTTTTCCATTTTCTTTTAAAGTAAATGAGAATTCCAATTTGGATGTGTGAATAAGTCATGATGAAGAAACTTCCCAAAGCTTAGGGGACATGTCTGATTCAATACAAGAAGACAAAAGCGGCAATGTTGGAAGAAAGCCCGCCTTGGAATTAGAAAGCAACTTTGAGACAAAGGCAGATAATATGATCACAAGTCGACAAATGCAAATGCCAAGGTTAGAACAGCAAAGTAATCCTCTTTCAAAAAACGTGAGCACACAAAGGTATGATCTAAAACCTGAAATCTACGATGAATGTGATGAACAAGAGTTTTCATAGGGAGATATTTTCAAATGCATTATTTCAGAGTCTCATTTTTCTCTTTATCCTGATGTTTTTAATGATGATAATTCCCCCCCCCCTCAGCGTTAACGATATCTCAAAAAGTACAGAGGATCATACAAATGAATCACCATTAGGTTTTCAAGATAAAGAAGCAGCTATAGAACACCCTTTTGTCATTTACAAACATGAACGGCTTGACCCTCCTTGTTTGAATATACTGGATGAAAAAGAGCAATCTAGGGAATCCTGTGAAGTCATTTATGATAGCTACTTTGATGTTGAAGATGTTGATTTATCCCGAGTAAATAAACAGAAATCTGAGAATGAGAGATATTCTAATTCAAGAATTATTTCAGCTGATCCTCATTCCAGAGTAGCAGATCATTTGCATGATTTCACTACCCAAGAGAGTATTCCAATCTATGATTCATATCATGAACAAACCTTCACGCCTGTTCCCAATCATAATTTGTTTTCTAATTCGCAAGATGGAATTCGAAATTACTCGAATCCCATAATTATAGCCAATCCTTGTGAAAGAGAAAATATTTCAAAACAATCCCAGTTGTGCTATAACACTAGTTGTACAGATAGTCATTGCATTCTTTTTTGCTTGCACTCATTTTGTATAAAATCGGATTTTGCTTTAAATTTTAATTTTCAGACTCTTGATAGATTACTATGGCATACTGAGCACCTTACCGACAAACATTTGAGTGATGTTTTACCATTTTGGAAAATTGAATTTTGTCAAAGGAATGTAGAATTTTTTCAATTTCAATTCCAATCAATATCAGTTTTCCTTGAAAAACTTCTATCTTATCCAAAACAGCATCAACAAAAGAAGGTATTTTTGGAGAATTGCCAACAATTCAAGTTAATTGATAGTTGTCTTTTGAGAAATTTCCATCCATTCTTCATTGATTCATTCAGAGAGATATATTTGGAAACTTTCCTTTCATTAGAAAATGTCAAAGGCCTAACTTTCACACATAATAGAATACAGGCTATTAAAACCAAAAACTCATATTCACAACCCAGCCTGGCATCTTTCCTATTGAACGATTACCAATCCATAATGGAAACTCATCCTGATTTTTATGATCCAATAGGTATCCAATTGGAAAGAAAATTTCATAAGAAGGAGATTTCAGGCAGAGTTTTGACCACAGTTACACTTTCTAATTCCACATTTGATGTTTTCAGTCCAGTAAAAAAAAATTTCCTAATACTGATATTTGAAATGCATACACATGTAAGAATAAAAATGGAAAGATGGTTACACTGGAAATATCATTATACCTAGTCGATTTTCTGTATATAGTTAAAATAGGAGTAGAATTAATTTAGCTAGGTTGTTAGGTGGATAGTTTATTTTTAAACAGTTGGCAGGCAAAATAAGAGAAGAAACTATCCTTATCATGTAAATAATCCAAGGGAATAGTTACCTCTCATTTCCTTAAATATGTTTTTCCCTAATAAAATCTGTTGTCGTTAACAGCATTTGACATTTACTAAAAGACACCAATTCTCTTTCAGATTTTGAACTCTTCGCTTGTATAAATAGCAAATCTTTTGGAAAACTGATCTTTATTATTGATAGATACAGTTAAAGGCTCTAGCCTAGATACGATGCTAGTTTCAACTTCATAAAGTTTGACGAAAACAACCTTTAGTGAAGAAATTGTTTTATTTCAGTACAATGAAAGGTATCAATAACAAAATAAAGATTCTTTGTAGAACAGCTGTTTTCAAAAAACTCTATTATTGTCATCCAGAGCTATCTTAAGGAAACAATGACTTCCTCCCTGCTAAGGAAATCGCAACTTTCAGAGGAGTAACCCAAGGATACACTTTATCTTGAAGAATAATAGGTCTCATCACGAGCCAGCTTATCATTATCACAGATATTATAACTTGTTGACTTTGCCAATACTGTACACCACAACAGGGCAATGACTCAAGATTGTTGCAATCAAAAGACAAGGGGTCTCATCACGAGCCAGCTTGTTCAGCAAAGTTATAAATCAAGTGAGTGATTGTGTCATAATATGGCTACCAAACCAAGACATTGTTCTTTAATAAAAAATAAAAGATCAAAGCAATAAGTGTGGATATGGATTTTTCTTTGAAAAGTTGTGGGCTGCCTTAAGTAGGATACAGGATCATTGTTGGGTAACAGGTAACCCTGTCGAGGCTACAAACGCCTGCTGGAAGTAGAGGCTCTACCTACGACAAATGATCATATTTAAAACTGGTATACAGAGGAGACTTTTTTTTATCTTTACAAGACCAAGTAATGGCTGATGTAGATAAAAGGACTACCCTGAGGAAGCTAATAGTCAAAGTAGAAAAAGGTTGAAACAAAATATCATTGACAGTTTAGAGCATAATGTACTTTATCTTTCCATAATAAAGTTTAATTTTCTGAAAAAATTTCTGTTTTGGAAGTTTGAAAAATTCAATAGTAAAACAGAGATAACTGGTTCTCCCAAGTGAATCGCCAATTGTTGTGACCAGCAACAACCCCCCCCCCCTTCTCATTTAAGTGTTATCCAAAATACTAAATGTGTGGGGACCCTTAGTTAAAATTTAGGAAAAGCAAGAGTAGGGCTTAAATTTCTTTTCCGCAAAATAAAGTTACCATCGTAAGCTTAGGAAACTCCTTCGAATACTTAAAACCTAAGTTTATGATAAGGAAAAAATCTTTAAAAACGCATCGTAAAACGGTAGTAGAGCGCCACCATTCAAGTACAATGTCGGCATGTGTGAAATTGTGATATTGAACAACTATCGCGTTGCAATAAGAAGAACTTATCAGAAAAACTTCAAGATTTACCAATTTGCGATGACGCCGATCACAAGATCGCATAATCGCAGGAAACAGGTTAACGAAATTTGTTATACATAAACTTCTGCGATATTGTGATATCGCGATACAGAGATGGTTGCGATCTTAAGCCAAACCAACGCTGCGATGTTATATTTGTGCGATTTTATGATATTGCGATAGTGCGATCTACGATGGCGCGATCTGCAATGGCGCGATCTGCGATGTTGTGAAGCAAATCGCAAAATCGCTCCATCGCAGATCTTTCGAGCACAATATTCAAGAAAAGCTACTTGCCATAGCTGACACATGATTATGCACTTTAAATGCTAATACAGGCGTTAGTTGCCAGTTATTAATAAAACATGGACACGTGCTTTTCAAAGAATCACTTTACGTAAGGTGGTGTATTTGGTATGTCTGCGGCATGTAAAACTCTCCCATCACCCATCCGGGTCATTCATTTCCATCTCACTTGTGAATTGCAGGAACGAAGAACGGAGGACGATACAAGGCAATACGCAGGTTGAAATGGGGAAGAAAAACAAAGCCCCGAGCTCCGAAGAAAAGGAAATGGCACCTTTGTATACAGACACGGCTTGTAACAGAGACGCAGGAAGTGGGAAGGCATGTACAGACTGCTCGAAGAAGAGAATCCCAGAGTAATGAAAGTTACTGCTATCACGGGCTCACAGAGTTCTTCTTAAGCATCCCTAGAAGAGCTAGCATGCTCATTCCTACATCGGATAGCAACAAGGCTCAAAATTCTCCCATACACAGACATGGTCAAGTGGATACTTGATAGCGCAGAAATGAAAAATAGACAGTTCAAGTTTCATGGTCAAGGGCTCATTGGGTCATTCGCTGCGCAGGATTTAAAGCTTATGTATCATCTGCCTGAACCACAGGCAACTTATAACATGCAATTCATAGAAAAATTTGTGAAGGAGAACCTGAACCTGTCAGAAACCACCAAAGACTAGTCCAGGAAAGATGAACCGCTCAAGAAAGATAAACACAGTATGTACAGTACGGGCTCCCTTACCTCCCCATATTACTTTGCTGCTGCCATTCTCTGTAGATTATTTGGAATGCAAGATATCAACAAATTTTCATCCGAATGGTTACCATTACTAGATGCTGCCACAAATGCCACTATTGTGGATTGGGCCAAAAATTTTATCTGATAACCTAATCACAGCTATTGTCAGTTACCGGTCCAAAATATCTACGTCTCAAAGGATTTATCCTCCTTTTTACCTAGCAGCATATGTTATGGATTCAATATGTTATGTTTTTAAATTCCTTGTTATGGGTTGTAAGTGGACAACTCAAGACCCCTTACCCATCCATGTCTATCATAAGATATTGTGGGACTCTCAGTTCACTCCATAGTTCTACCAGATTTGTCACAGACTTATGTTGCCCTTGTATAGAATGTTCCCGAGATGCTCACCTAAAGCACAGATAGATATCCTCCCCATCACAAGATGGTTCGGAGAAGAATTGTTCACTTATGTTAGAGTATTTGGAAGTACTTCCCCCCCTCATGTTCTACCTTTGTATATCCCTGATAAACTCCTAGCTCGAGAAATTGCATATCAAACCTGTTCAGAAGGCGACCTAACTAAAGACTTAAAGGACAAAAAGAAGGCTATATGGCCACAGTTTCCTGTGGCTTGTGGGGCCTTTTCGTTGTTTGATGTAAGTCACGCGTTCACTGAAGTACAGAATATGACATGTTTACAACTATTTAAATTCCCGGGAAGACCATTTGACCCGAATGAGGTTGCCCAGAATTTCACAACTACAGTCAAGATAAAAGTGTTCGTTGGGAAAAAGGATTTATTTGATGATATATTCCAACATAAAAGCTCACTTCAAGAGATTTTACGTGAAGCCCAACTGCAATTGTCTCCAAAAGACTTTCAAAATTTCATGGTATACATAGAAAGAAGACTAGCCAGTATTCCTCTAGAAAAGCTACGACTGTCTGCAAGAGAACCAACTCCAAGCGTTAGTCTCAGTGGGAGTTCAAGCACTAACGGATCTAAATCCAAGTCGGAACAAGAAATTCTTGAACACTCTAAAAGATCCGGAAATGACCAAGATAGGAGCGAAGAGTCAGCTAAGGACACCGCTCAGCCAATGGAACTTCCACAACAGCAGGTTATTGCCTCCCCACAAAGAGATCCTCCTCCTCTCGTCATTGAAAAACCACCAGTCGCAACAGAATTAGATAAGGAATGGGAAACCTTCAACGAACTGATCAATCTTGAAGGACAAGCCCCAAAAACACCTGTGAGCAATACATAGGTAGCACAGGAAGTAGTCACAACCATAGTCAGCAATGTCTCAGAAACAGAGCATATTCCTATTGCTCCATCTTCTGAGCTGATACTTAATGTAGAAGAAATTCCCCCTCTGGACATATTTTATAGTCCCCAACATAAAGCAGTGGTAAGAAGACAGAGAAAGAAAAGGAAATTAGAAAATACACTCTCTCAAAATGTAGAGCAATTAGACGTCTTGTGGAAAGATCCCATTAGTAATCCGACTGAAAATCTCACCAAACTATCTCAGATCGTAGGAGCGTATGCCTCTGCGACTATTGACAAAGCATGAGAAGTACAACAATTGTTGAAAGAGCAAGAAGATCAAATACAGGTGTTGCAACTACAATTGCAACAAACCAACACTAATAACGAGGCACACAAATAGCTTGAAAAGTTGCAGGAGGACTTCCAGCAAATGCAAATAGGTTTTCAGAGAAGTTTGGACGAGAAGGGAAAACAGTTACAGGATTTACAAGAGATGCATAGAGACGACCCTAAGCTTACAGAGTTTATTTCAGAATCTATTTCCTTGAACGAACAATTACTGTAGCAGCAAGAAGTGTTGGGCCAAAAGATATCATAGTGGAATTATTATTGCGAAATGAGTGATAAGATCACTAATTAAGTGGTCAACTTACAAAGTGACTATGATCTGATTGATAAACGGGTGACTGAGTACTTGGCTTGGCGGGATGAAGATGAGGGAAAAGAGCAGGCGCACCAAGAATAAATGAGAACCATAAAGAGCTGCTCTTTAACAAGTGGGACGATCAAATCAGGGAGGCAGAACAGGCGGCAGAAACAGCAGCCACGATAGCAAGCATTCTTATTGACTGTGTAAATGAGAATTTTCACAGAGCAAATTTAATCACAGAAACCACCCTGGGATATTTACCGAACAAACTAAAACTAGAGACGGAATGGAAGCAGAGAGCGTAAGAAAAGGGAAAAGCAATCCAAGCGCTAAACAGGTTAAATTGGGAATGTTACTGGACATACTTGGTAAAGCCGCATAGCCAGTGGATAACTGTGAAGTGTATCATAAATGTGGCCGAAAAGATGGTACCAGCTCTCATCGATTCCGTTTTCTCAGCCCAGCTCAAAGAAGAAGTCAGCCAGCCGACTCTCCTTAAACCAATGCTGAATATGTAGTTTTAAAGACCAGATACAAAAGTAGTTTAGTTCTGAATTTAATTTTCACTTTAAATTTTTCTTAGAAAAAGGGCGGTCATTTTAAACCGCATCCTGAATTTTTGTAAATAAACTATTATTAGATTTAGGAAGTAGTATTTAAACCCTTCTCATGCATTTAAAGAAGGGTCTAGAAATTTATCAAAAACTTGTCCTCAGAACATGCACTTTTGCACCCTCAGAGGAGGTTTTGGTGAATGAATGGATCAAGATTTGTTGATGTTTGCATTTGATATCTGCTACTGATGTTGCACTTCTATACTCTTAGTAGATGTTAGAGCAAGGAGAGATAAATCATTGTTTCTTGAAGCTTATGAGTAGGACCAGTCATAAATGGTACTTTTATCTCTTGACCACTTCTGCTTATATGTTAAAGTGATATACAGTTTTTAGTTGTTTATGTATTATTGCATGAATGCTTGAGTTATCATTTGGCACTTTTGTACGGTGATAGCTATTTATTTGTGTTTAATGTATGAATAGCTCATTATGCGATATGTTGTTCACAACTGTTTCGTCTAACTTTTTATGTGAAGTGGTTCATCTTAATTGATTTCCTTTCTTATAATCGCTGAATGATCTTTATTACCAGTTGTTATTTGAAATCTCTTTAGATCACATAATCTAAGAATTACATTCTGGGTTAGTATAGATTTAGATGTGTTCTTTATTAGATTACAAAAGCATAGAATTAGATTAAAGTTTGAATTAGAATAGCTTAGATAGGAACTGTTAGATCAGAAAGATCGAATTCTACACACACACACATAGATTGGGAAACTGGTCCCATTATCCCCAGTCGGACCCGCTATACCAAACGGATAAGGAGCTACCAACCAACGTCCATACCGGGCGGGTATCCCCCTTGTTTTCGACCTGATTTTCGGGGCTTCAACACTTTCTTACAGAATTTCCCAGCATTTCCTTCTATACATCATAGTTTAGGCCATTTTAATGCAAAACTCTGTTTTTCCTAAGATGCACTCATTTCATTGTTTGCTTGATTTTCTTGGTTGAATAGCAGTTTCTATGCAGCAGATCTCTTCCAGTAGTGGGCTAGATTACCAACAACCACACCCTCCATCTGATCCATGCCCTATAGTTCTCCCAAACCTCACCTCAATTCTGCCCTAGTTTCCTTCATTTTTCATAGAACTTCTTCCTCTCTCCTTTAGCAAACCCAATCATCTTTCTCTCTCCTGGTGATTCATGATAGACCTTAGGTGCCCTAACACCTCATTCCAACATTCATCCACCTTTTCCACCCACTCTCACATCCTCAAAACAGTGAAAATTTCTCTCGGCCTCCTCCTGTAGGCCTCCTGTAGTTTCCTTGTTTTCCTCCTATAGTTTTCCTGTGTCCTCTTGTAGCTTTTCTTGTAGGCTTTCTTTTGAAGGACGAGTGTGGGAAAAGCCTCCAGAAGGCCACCTAAGACCTCCTAGGACCCATCCACACCATCCTACATCCTCCCAAGCTCCAAAACCGCCCTCTAACACCACCTGTTCACTGCCACACTCACACACAATAAATTAGATGTATGTTAATTTCACATAAAAACACATAAAAATCCAAAAATATATTTTTTGCTTATTTACTTCCAGAAATAGCATGGCTAGATTTTTTTTACTTCCTTGAGTAGGTAATGGCATTTATTTCATGGTTTTCATAGTGTTTTTGGCAAAAGTAGAATTAGCTTGTCAATTAGGGTTTACTAGGTTTTGCTTTACATTCCAGTCTTTCTCCATTCTGTAGTTAGAATAACATCTGTAGAGTAATATTTCTTTCCTTTCATCACATATAGAGCTTCTTCTGAAATCTATAGAATTTGGCTTGAGCTCCTAGTGATCTCGCACTGGTTGACAAAGTGACAACCTGTAGTGAGAACTAGTACTTGTGCATATAGCACTGACGCTTCCAAGTTTGTTACAAACTACCGGGTTGATAAAAGTAAATTTGGTAGCCCAAGAGTTGCAGAATTCTTGCTACAATACTGGCGCTCATCACTTTATGGCGTCGTTTCCGGGGAAGCGTCAGAGTATTCTGTGATTACTGCTTTCTTCTATTTCCTGTTGCAACATTCTGCTAATATTTTATTTTGACAAAAGTAGACTAGTCATTTCTTTTCTTTCAGTTATACATTTCCTTGCTTTCCTTTTCAATTCTGCAAATTTCCATTCAACAAGTTCATTTCAGCTAGTTGCAATTTGTTTTGTTCAATCACAATTTTAGTTTTTGTAGGTACTTTCAGTGTGGGGAAAAAGAAACAAAAACCAACCAAAAATATTTCCTTTCATGCCTCGTAGAAGTAGAGATAACTTAGGAAAAAAATTTCCCAACACCCCCACTGCTTCACATAGCCAACCTTCTCTCTTCTTCGGTGGCTGTAATCAAGAAGAACCCTTAGGTGAACATCCAAACATATTTGAAGAACCTATAGGGGAAGAAGAAGAAGAAAATTCCTTTGGAGCCAATGGCTGAAAACAGAAATGCTGGGGGAAATGGAGAGAGAATAGAGGGTACCTTTGCCATTCGGGAGACCAATGGGGACACCAAAATGAGGAATATAAGTCCTTCAACCCTAACTCACTTCCATGGTCTGACTATAGAAGATCCTGACACCTTCTTGTTTGAGTTTTCTGTCATCTGTCGAACTTATGACTATGCAGAAGACGAGAAAAAGTTGAAATTGTTCCCTTCTACTCTCAAGGACGCAGCACTACGCTGGTTCATGGGATTACCTGGCAATAGCATCACAACTTGGGCTCAGATGCAATAGGCCTTTAACAACAAGTATCGAGACTATTGTAGGTCAAAATATACTAAAGAAGAAATCTTCCAAATGACCATAGGAAGTGATGAGTCCCTGGAAGACTATGAAGAGAGGTTCCAGCTCAGTTACAAAAGGGACAGGTGTACACTTGACCTGAATCTGTGAAGTTGGTCCTGCTCAGGGGAATTCGGGAAGACCTTTTAGACACCCTCCATCTACTAGCCAGGGGAGACATATACCAATTATCCTATGAGGACATAAAGACTATTTTTAGAAACCATTCTAGAGCAGCCAGAAAGAAAGGTAGGGGGAGTCAACCCATAGTGAGTACCTATTCTTCCAATTCATCCATTAAAGGTGAAATTGGAAACATGCTAGAAGACTTCAAGAGTGAGATGCTGTAGACTCTTGTCATGCAAATGGATACCTTACATATCAAAAGAAAACAAGAGGAAGTAGAGAGGGCTTTGGCCATTTTTTCCCTAGATGCACCAGGAGGCATTAGGAATGAATGCCCATTGAAATCTATAGAGGTTTGTTCAGTCTGTGAAGAAGATCATTCTACAGATAAGTGCCCTTATTTGCTCAAACTTAAAGCTGTATACCAAGGGGCTGAAGGAGTCACTAAATAGATCTATTACATAAACCAAAGGAGGTTGCATGGACCTAGACCACACCAGCAGGGAATGCAAGGGACATCTTAGGCATACTACAACCCCAACCAAGTCACCTTCATACCTTCCTGGGGACCCCTACTCATCCTTCCTGGTCCACGTCTCCTCCTTGGTTCTTCACATCTCAATATCATGCCCAACCAGCCACCCTTTCATTTCAACCCTATGCTCAGCCGCAACCTCAGTGGAATACCTTCTGCTCCACCAAGGCAACCCCAAATTCCTGCCTATCCAAATCCGAACCCGAACAACAGACAGACTCAGCAAGTGTATAGTGGGGAACCATCATGCCCAACTTATGTTGTGGAGATTTAAGAAATTAACTTGCAATCCGAGAAATTTCTCCCAAATAGCCAGCCTCCACCCAGGGAGGTTGAGGAAAATAAAGAGGAAAGCAAACCTAAAGCAAAACCACCCTTTCCTAAGAGACTTTCCATGACAATCCAGCCTATCCCAGAAGAGACTGAAATCTTGGGAGAATTGAAACATTTATGTGTGAAGATACCACTTCTACAAGCCATAAAAGATGTGCCTATCTACAATAGGTTGATCAAAGAGAAGTGCTTTAGGCATCTAGGAAGGCGCAAGAGAGATGCCCCAACCATCAATGTCATAGGACAATTGTCTGACCTGATGTTGGGGCAGATAATCTGTCCAAAATATCTGGACCCTGAAAGCCCAGTAGTTGATGTGCACATCAATGGCACAATGGTCCCACATACCTTGATTGATCTAGGAGCTACCATTAATGTGATGACAAAGGACATAATTCTCAAACTTAACCTCCAAGGCTCCTTGAGGAAGACCACGACAGTGCTGCAGCTAGCAGACCACTCCACAGTGACCCCTGAGGGGATTGTGGAAGATGTGATGGTCTACATGGATTCTTGGGAGTACCCTACTTATTTCTTAGTTCTCCAGCCAAAGGCAAAGCTCACTAGGTATCCTCTCATTCTAGGAAGACCCTGGTTGGCTAAAGCCAATGCCTACATCAACTGTCGAGCTGGGAACATGACCATAAAGAATAGGCACATGTCTAAGCAATTAATCCTATACCCTCCCTCACAACCCTTACTAGAACATGATCTACCTCTCTGGTTAGAGGAGGAGGATGAGGATGAAGTTTATTCTACACCACTTTGTGCATTAGTAATCGCCATGGGGGGAAACCACAATATGAGGATGATATGATTGAAAATTTGATTCAGAACCCACCTCCGAGTGTATCATCATTAGAAGACATAGTAAGAGAAACCCAAAACAACCCCTCAACTGATCTCTGTGTGGCAGACCCCACTTCTCTCTGTGTTAAAAATATAGAGTTCGGCCCAGAAAGAACATTGAAAATCAATCCATCCCTATCTACTTCCCAGGAGAAGGATCTATGCAGCATACTGAGAAAACATCTAGATGCCTTCACCTGGATTTATAAGGAGGTTAAGGGAGTGCACCCTTCAGTGTGTACTCATCATATATACATCAAGGAAGATTGCAAGCCAGTCAGGCAACCTCAAAGGAGGATGAACCTAGCACTTAAAGATATTGTTAAGGAAGAACTGCAAAAATTGGTTGATGCAGGATTCATCTATCCCATCTCTGACAGTGAATGGGTCTCTCCTTTGGTGCTAGTGCCAAAGAAAAATGGTAAGTGGAGAATCTATGTTGACTATCGGGAATCGAACAAAGCCACTAAAAAGGACCATTTTCCTTTACCTTTCATAGATCAAGTGTTAGACAGTCTGGCAGGGAAAAAGTTTTTCTCCTTCCTAGATGGGTTAAGAGGGTACAATCAGATTCAAATCAGCTCGGAAGACCAAGATAAGACCACTTTCACTTGTCCTCGGGGTACCTTTGCATATCGGGTCCTTCCTTTTGGTTTGTGCAACGCTCCAGCCACTTTCCAAAGAGCGGTATTGAGTATATTTTCTGAACTTAGGGTTCATGACGTAGTAGAAATATACATGGATGATTTTACTCCTTATGACTATGACTTTTAGGAAGCTTTATCTAACCTAAGAAAATTTCTAGATAAGTGTATTAAGATGAACCTGTCCCTCAGTCCAGAAAAATGTGAATTTTTGATGACTGAAGGGACCGTGCTAGGTCATGCAATGTCTCAACAAGGACTGCAGGCAGACCCCAACAAAATTGCCATCATCCAAAGGGTCCCACCTCGTCAAAAGGTGAGAGATGTCAGAAGCTTCCTAGGCTCAATTAGATATTATAAGAGATTCATTAAATACTTTAGCAAGTTAGCCTCTCCTTTGTTTGGCCTCCTAGGCAAAGATGTTGAGTTCATATGGTCAAAAAACTGTCAAGAAGCCCTAGATACCTTGAAGAGCAAGCTAGTGACTGCCCCAATTCTAAGAGGCCCAAACTAGTCCCTACCCTTTCACATTCACACAGATGCCTCGAACAAAGAAATAGGAGCAGCCTTAGGACAAATTGATGGAAATTTACCTTATGCCATATACTTTATAAGCAAAAACTTGTCAAAGGCGTAGTTAAACTATACAGTGACCGAGAAGGAACTCCTAGCTATTGTGCATTCCTTAAAAAAAATCAGACATTATATCACAGGCTATCAAACCTTTGTGCACACTACTCATGCTGCAATTAGATATTTAATGAACAAACCAGATGTAAATGCTTGCATTATTAGATGGTTTCTTTTACTGCAGCAGTTTGATCTGACCATTATTGATAAGTCTGGTAAAGAGAATGTTGTTGCTGACTTTTTATCTAGAGTAAATTTGCCTACAGGTGAAGAAGGAATGGTGGATGACCAAATGCTAGATGAACACCTATTTTCTATATCAGTATTCTCTCCATGGTTTGCTGATATAGCAAAATACTCGGTTTCAACACAGTTCCCACCACACCTATCCTCAAAAGAGAAGAGCAAGATAATAAGGAAAATTGCCCCTTTCACCTGGATTGGAGGCAATCTCTTCAAACTTGGCCCAGATCATATCTTGAGAAGATGTTTCAGGGAGAAGGAAGTCTTTGACATCCTCCTGACCTGTCATGACAGGCCTTGTGGAGGTCATTTTACAGCAAAAAGAATTTCCTTCAATATATTTCAAGCAAGCTACTACTGGCCCACTCTTCATCAGTATGTGAGGAGATACATGAGCCAATGTGATCAGTGTCAGAGGATGGGGAAACCCACTCCAAAGGATGAAATGCCCATGCAACCTCAAGTGACCTTTGAGCCATTTGAGAAGTGGGGCATGGACTTTGTGGGGCCTATAAACCCCCCTCAAAGCAGGAGCAGTACATCATTGTGTGCACTGACTACCTGACAAAGTGGGTGGAGATAAAAGCTATCAAAGTAGTGACAAAGGAAAAAGTAGCTGAGTTTTTGAGGGAAAACATATTCTACAAGTTCGGGTATCTGAGAGAGTTGGTCACAGACCAAGGCAGTCAGTGCACTTCTAACCTGATTGAATACATGCTCACACATCATAAGATCAAGCACGGGACTTCCACCCCTTACCATCCACAATCCAATGGGCAAGTGGAGGTCACTAACAAATCATTGGAAGGGATCCTAACCAAGGTAGTGAGCAGCAGCAGAAAATACTAGGCGAACAGATTAGTTGAGCCCACTTGGGCCTACAACACAACATGGAAGACCACCACCAGGTTCACACCCTATGAACTGATCTATGGGAAGAAGGCTTTGTTGTCAATAGAGTTTGAATTCAATACCCTAAGGATGGAAGCTCATCTGGACCTAGACCTCAGCCATGCACAGAAGGAGAGATTACTTCAGCTCAATGGATTGGATGAATATAGATTGCAAGCCCTTCTCCATACAGAGGTAGTTCGGCTTCAGAGAAATATATGGCATGACAGAAATATCAGGGAGAAGCAATTCCAAGAGGGAGATTGGGCACTACTCTATGATTCAAGATACAAGGATTTCAAAAGCAAGCTGAGGACAAGGTGGCTAGGACCCTACACTGTGGAGAAATGCAATGACAATGGTTCAGTTCTTATCAAAACCATTGATGATGAAGCCATCCCAATGCTTGTCAATGGAAATCGGTTGAAAGTATACAAGAAGCCCCTCTCCAAGTGATATTTTATTGAAGATTTGAATAAAATAGTGATGGTAGTGGAGCATGTCTTAGCTTCCACTTCACCCTCTCACTGAAGAAAAAAGAGAAAAAATAAGGACTCAAGTGAAAACCTCCATGAGGCACTTCAGTCCCATCATTGGGGTGAAAACCTCTTCTGAGGCGGCCCAGTGATGTCAAAAAAAAGGGGGAAATAATAAGATCCCTAGGTGAAAACCTCCCTTGGAGGCGCCCAGGTGTTATCGGGAAAACTAGTGTCTATGCAGAGCTGCTAGTCCCACTAAGGTTGGTAGCTACCTTAAAAACAAACAAATTAAAAACTACTTTCGTTTTCCTTTATGAGAAATAGATAAGAGAAGAATAAGGAGAGCAACCTCTGTCTTGCACTTGGTTCCTTGCTTGATTCCTCTCTCTTCTGGTAGGTCTTTGCCACTTGCTTCCTTGTCTACCCAGCTTCAAAGGGTACCTGTAGAATCAAAGCAGCATAACACTATCCACGAACATAGATATATTATCATAAACAATACAGGACCAGATGTATATTGACCACACAAATTCATAAATCATCAATTATACAAGAATGTGGAGGAACACTTGAATAGATTTATTGATAATCAAGAAAGAGCAAAGAGGATTACAACCAATTCTTCTGACCCAACATCATCCTCTCAGCAAGAAAGCCCTTCTTCACCTCATGAAAAGCTTAGATCACCCAACACTATGATGTTGCACCAAGAAACCAACAACACTTCCTTACAAGATACAAAATTCTGGCATCCTCCCTCCTGGATCTCTAGGATGAGAGATCTATATATAGATATTTTCAGAGGTGTGAGTCAGCTCTGGGTTTTTGATTAGTGTCTTCTCTCTGATAGTTCTTGATTCCACTTGGAGATCTCATTGATCTCTTACTCATCCTTGGGCGATTCTGAGAGGCAAGTGTCACAGGAGAAGTTTCTGGAAGATTCCATGATCATCCACCTCGCAAACTGTCTCTGCCACTTGTCTATTCTCATCCATTGCACCCCATAGAAGGGATTTTTAGTATGCATCGCACTTCCCATGTGCATTAGGTGGGATTCATCGCACTTTGACCATGGAGCAGGTGAGATGGTCCAGTTTTGACGAGTTCTGAGCAATTTTTCATGGAGAACTTCTGGGAGATGATGTAATCAGCTGACCTTGTTCTTTTAGGGGTTGGAACAACACTTTTAGGGACTTAGGAGCCCTTAGTTTATGGACATTTATGATTGGGGTTGCAGTGCCCAAAAATGTCTATAACAGTTGCCCCCTAAAGCATGAGGTCGTTAATCTTTTGATGTCAGGTGAAATGCTTTATCATGACGATCCGAATTTTTTTCAAGCTGGAAGGCGACCTATAATAAGATACAATACAATACATTATATTCATAATATTTTCATGATCTAGTTGAGGAGGGCATTCCCATGCTCAGCTTTATAAATTCATTTTCATGTACATAAGACAGACAATCGTCTGAGTGTAGACTGATGATCCCGGTAGAGCCATCATCCCTTGGATTGGATGATTATCTGTGCAGTAATGATGTACATTTGATGTCTTTATTTTCCTGAACATATATCACAACCCGGATGGATGAAACTAGATCCGGGTTCTTCAATCTCGTTCGATCTTCACTCAAAGTACAAGTCGATCCATGTGAGATATGTTCTGGAGTCGAACATGGAAAGACATCGCCTGATTACCAGCCAATGATGTAAGCTGTTAACAGGAGTGAGAGGAATCACCGATAATGATGATGACCCTCAAGGTACTACAGTACAATTTACGTGGTGTGAATAAGGGACTTGGCATCAAACACCATGCAAAATCTTTTGGTCGAAGGCCATTGATGTAAACCCGTCGCCGGAAGTGAGAAACTTGCCATTGAGGCATGCAAGTTTCAAAGTACTGAAAGGGTTGTTCCTAGATCAACTTCTTGGATAATGAGCTGATGTCGACAAGAAGCGATCTGTCATAGGAGGGCCTTAGTGAATCCCACATCAATGACATGGAATGGAGAAAATGATTTTAATGGAGGTGAAAATGATCTGGTGATATAAGGTTCAGGGTGGCGGTTATGAAAGAATGGAGCGTAAATGTATTGCAGTGGGTGAGACACAGGTGAATTCTCTAAGCGACTTCTCTTGAACATATCGGTGACACTAACATGATGGATTGGTAGCGTTAACCCCAAATATGGATGGTGTGATGGACCCATGGTGATATGACCAGTGAACAGAACAACCCAACCCGGCTCGGATGCGGAGTGAAAGTGTCATGTTCAAGAGCGACTTGCTACCAATAAAGTTTTTTCAAGTTTTTTTCCCAATTTTTCCCCAATCATTGCTGACCAGTACCTCTTTATTTTTTTCAAGCTTTAGGAGGATAACATATGCTTTTTCTATAATTTGCCCTTCGGGAAAACCCATCACTATGTTTTAACGAGCCTAGCGATAGTGAAACTCGTTCTTGTCTGTATGGACAAGTTTGTCGCTATTTGGCTTTAACGAGTTTAACGACAAGGATAACTCGGCCCTTTCCAATTTTACAGAGTCTGAAAAAGGGACGTAAAGAAAACTCTAATAATCCTTTTTCGTCATATAATCCCTTGAGTCCGAAAAAGTATAAAAAAATACAAAAGGGATGAATTTTCGGTACTTTTAACGAGCCAAACAAAACAAGCGCTCGATCTTTTTGTGTAATGATCCCTCAAGTCCAAAAAGATTAAAATCTAAAGGAGGGATAGCACTTCTGGTCCCTTTAACAAGCTGGAGAGGCCAATTGCTCGAAAATATTTTCATATTTTACGAGTCAGTTGAAAAGAGCTTAAAGGAGACTCGTTTTTTGAGGAACGAGTGATAAATTCGGGTAGCAGCTGATTCCAAGTAAGGTTTGGAATTTTCCAATCATGACAGTGTCACAAGGATGGCTAACAGGATCACTCTTCGCAACTGTTCCTCAAAAAGGGTAAACAATCAAATGGAGGTGAATGATCGGCCAATACAGAGTGGAGGTGATGATGAGAACACGACCAAGGCTTCAAAGGCTGACGATAATACATTCACAATGGTTATTTACTGGAAAATGGTTCATTTTTTAATGAGCTTAAACTCTGGGGGAACATTTTCTCATTGCTTATGTTTATTTTTTAATGAGCTTGAATTCTGCGTTAAAACTGCTCATTGCTTATGTTTACTTTTTAATGAGCTTGAATTCTGCTTTAAAACTGCTCGAGGCGGGTTTATTTTTTAACAAGCTTGAACCCTATGGTAACACTGCTCATGATAAGTTTGCATGCCCCCAACATAATAACGCAAATCGAGGTGCATGCCCCCCAAGCTTCATTGCATTCATCTCAGTGGTTGGAATGAAGGTTTACCTTTGAGATCTTCGAAAGACTCGACTTTGATTTTACGAGATCGTAATCAAAGACTTGATTTGGAAAGGGAGTCGTTTCATTTTTTAATGAGGTTGACACAGTAAAAGAACTATCCTCATGACTCCTTGTTTCATTTTTTAACGAGGTCGACACGAGATAAGAAATGTCCTCGGAATCCATCGTATTTACGGTATTTAATAGAAAATCAAAAACTGAATAATCTTCGTGGTAATCCGGAAGATGGGAGCGATGGTGGTAATCTTCCCATGGTGCCTCTCTTATCATCATTGATTGAATGATTCCTTTGTCTATAGAATGTACATGCGACCAAGGATCTTAAGAGGTACCATATTCCTTAGACCTATTTATCCAAACACTTGATAAGAAATTATTCGGGTTTGCCCCCCAGGCCAAGAAAATTGATTGCTACAATATTTCTAAAATGGCGATGATCCATGCTGACAAAATGTTTAGGAATCTTCTGTATCCATCAAATACAGAATATTTCATATTGCAGGTTTCCACTATGGCCACTTCCGCCAGATTACTAGGAGGCGGTAGGGAAAAAGTACCCATGAAGGCAGGGTATTTTAGGAGACCTACTCCAATATTTTGAAGTGAATGATTGCTTCCATGGATCATTGGAATGCTTCTCGTAACTTGTGAACTGTTGAGGAGAAATGTTTGTTGGTCGACGATTGTAATTCCTCCTTGAAAGGGAAATGCAATCTTCCTGAAGTAGGTCGACACAACTGCAGCCATGGCATATATCCAGGGCCTTCCCAGTAGGATGTTGTAATCGAGGTTTCCGTCGATTACTTCAACATCAATTTCTACTGTTTTTCCCCCTAGTTCAACTTGCAAGTTACTTAAAATCCCGTATGGAGTGTATGATCGTCCATCAAATTCTTTTAACATTGTTGATGATCGCGACAAGGGTGGTGAGGCTAAATTTTTCCAGCAACTCAGCGACATAATACATGTAGATGCCCCCTCATCGATAATTGTTCGATGAACAGTTTTGTTGAGGGTTTTCACTTGAATAAGGAAAGCTAGTTGCGCTGGTAACTGAGGTTCATATCCTTTGTGATTAAAGGATACAAGATTGGAATCCATTGGGTCAATCCCACCTATTACTGATAATAGATCCTGCTTTTGGGAGAGGCAATTTTGCAGTACCTCAAGTGTTGACATAGCGGACGGTGATTGGGCCAGGTCCTCTACTATATTATAATTTTGTGCTACTTTTGCAGGAGGATTAAATGTCGATTTGTGTACTACTCCCTTTGGCGATTTTATCATTGGTTCAGGAATGATGGGTGGCACAACTTCGGTCAAAGTTGTTGTCGAACTACTAGGTTGTTCATTAGTCTTGTTATTCGACAGCTGTGGATTCCCGTAATCTTTATTCCTTTTCAAAGCATAATTTTGCTGCTTTGAGATAGACAACATAAGCACTTGGGATCGGGAAGCATTTTGATTAGCAACCAGTTTGGTTCCCGGGTTTGGAAACGGATCAGTCAATACTGCTGAGGTTTTTGAACTCTTAAAGAGTTTCTCAACTTCAGCTTTATGTGGACAATCTCTCGTTCGATGATCCTCATCGCATATCTGACACCCCGCAGGGGGTTTCCTTTGCCCATAAGGGTTTGTAGAAGGTTTTTCAGGAGATGACTCATCCTGCTTCTTTTTTCTCCCTTTCTTTTTCTTCTTGCCCCCTGGTTGCTTCAGTTGTTTTCCCTTGTCGGTCAACACGGCATTTACCTCTAAGGCGAGAATTTCTTCATTTGCATTTTGATCAGAAATCTTACGGGCTTTCTTAGATGTAGCCTTTGTCGATTTCATGCTTGTCGTACCTATCACGCCATCACCGGCATGAGATTCTTTGTTTTATTTAGGAGGGGGAGGAATGGAAAATTCCGGTCTAGGAGCATCAGGTATTTTATCGTAGAGCGTGCCAGACTGAGTATAGATCAAGTCTAGATATTGTGCACAAGCAATAACTTGCTCTTCAGTGACAACTCCTCCCTTTGCCACATCTTCTGTGATAGAAGGTAATAATGACTTAATAAACCATTTAGCTAGCAGCTGATCAGGAACATATGTTTTTACCATTCTACGACGACGTCGCCACTCATGAATATGATCAGATATATGAGTGGCCGTTGTCTGTTTGAAATTGGTAAGAAGCTCTGTTCCTGTTTCGTACCTTATTGGTAGCTGAAAATGGGTTAAAAAGGTTGTGGCTAGGGTGCTGAAGTTATCGAATGAAGCTCTAGGCAATTCGATATACCATTTTGCTACTGGACCAGTTAACGTTCACTGAAAAAGGCGAAGCCTAATCGAATCATCATTTAGAGTGTTAGATGAACACCACAGATGAAAGTCAATCACATGATTCGACGGGTCTTCACCTCGATTTCCATTAAATTTAGGAATATATGACGGAAGTTTATGCGGAATCGCCGGCCACCAAGGGGCATAAGCAATTGGATCATTCGTCAGCCGGTTTAGATCTGGTAATTCTAGAGTTGCTACAAAGGGCAACTGTTGATTCAGGTTAGGCGAAGCATACCCAGAATAAGATGGAATCTCCTGAGCAGTGGGTCTTTGCATACCAGCATAATGTATTTGATGCTGGTAACTTTGATAAGGTTGATGGGCATAACCATTATAATATGGTTGTCGATAACCGCTTTGGAAATGCAGTTGCCCATTACTTACAAAGACTTGTTGCTCAAGTCCTTGATATGATTGCTGGAATTGCGGTTGTTGAGATTGAACCAGCCATGGTTGTTGGACCATTTGCTGTTGTCCAATACTGGATGATTGACCAATATGAGGAGTCATAGTACTTGTTTGAGCCTGAGTCGCTCCAGATAAGGAGGCACTAACCTGAGGTTGTGATTGAGTCGTTTGACAAGAGGCTGTTGTATTGCAACCTGAGAAACTTGGGGTTGACATACAACAGGTAGCGCTTGTACTTGCGATGCAGTCGCCATATCAGGTATAGTGGGAATATTCGACACAGGGTGGACTGGTTGCATTGAATATACAACCCTTGGTTGCTGAGGCAGTATTGGTACCCAACCGCTGGATGTAATTCCAGTTTGACCTGAACTTTGTTGTAAACTCCCATATGCTTGTTCTCCGGGAGGGAACAATGAAAAGGCATACTGCTCTCCATATGGTGGCAATCCAGTACTTAAAGGGTGGATTGGCCTTTGAAGACACATTGGATCAATTTATTGAGTTTCAACATAAGAAATACCAGATGATAATCCGAATGAAGAAATAGGAACTGACCATGTCGTTGAAACAGTCCCTGATTAGACTCTGGCTTGTTATTGATAACTTTCCGGGACAGATGGTATACCGGCGAACATTGTTGGAGTAGCAGCAGGAGGCTCTGCCGTTGCTGCGTCGGATGACACAGTCCTGGATGTCGATGGTTGTTCAGACATATCTAGTATATCCAAAATATTTTCTAGCGATTTCAATTGAATTTCTTCCATGATTGCGGATTACTCGATCAACTAAAAATCAAGGGGAAATATGTTTCCTAATTAAATGAATTTTAGACACTTTGACACAACTTGTTTTCTCAATTTTTAAGAGTCGAGAAAAAATAAAAGATGACTCTAGTCGCCTTCGATTTTTAATGAGCTTGAAGTGACAAGTGCTCAGATGGACCTTTTCTTTTAAGGAGTCTGAAAAGGAACGAAAGAGGCTACTCTGGAAATCTAGACAGAGGGATTGCCAAACCAATCGCAAAACTGCAGAATACTTTTTACGGTACGGCAGTCAATCTTCCCGAATGCTGTGTTCAGTGCATTGCGATCGATAGGGCGGCAGACACGGCTTCCTATGGATAAAGGATAAAGCCTATTGTGGTCTCCCAAAATATACTCGACGGTACATGGGAGCACAAGTCCGTACTGGCACTTATCGTCTCAAAGTGGAGGAATCACCCAACCAACAGTGAAAACAACAGTTACCAGGCTTTACGACACCAGAATACGTCTCTAGCCTAGACTTCTAGATGTTGTGCGTTAGGTTCCAAAGCATTTTTAGATTCATTAAATTTATTTTATAGTTGATCTTGCTTAAGAAATTTTCCTTTCAGGTTCACCGCGTGATGTAGATGTACAATTCCTAAAATGCAATCTAAGATGATAAACAATCGTTTAATCTTCTGTTTGCAATGAAAATCCTAGCTACTAAGGAAAGAGAGATGATTTTCTTTCAACAAAGAGCAAAGAGCACACACTATATGCACTGTCCTAAATCAAACCAACAAACAGTCTAAATGCAAATGCACATGCATGTATTTGTTATCAGCCTTCTTAATGTGTGAATCATAAAAATAAAGCTAAGCGCAAATCTGAATTATTTTTCAAAGCGACAATTATTAACAAGTTTCTTTTCAAAACAAAATGAGGACAATGACGACACTTTGTTATTTGGAATTGAAAATTTGCTTTCGACACTTGAAAAACTACTAATTCAAATCAAATACAAGAGTAACAGTGTAATCAACTATCAAGAACAATCAAATTCTCTTCTATGACTGAAAACGACACTTGCGACACTTTCAAATCAAGAAACGACAGTACAATTACGCTACTTCTTTGTAAGGGAGAATTGAAAATGACTCAAAAATACATAAAAACATTTACAGTTCTTTGCACAATGGAGGCGGAATAACAACAAGGAAAGGGGTTTCAAACAGAGATGTACTGACTACAGGCAGCAAAACTCCTGAATAGAGCTGAAAAGTATGAACACAGAAGCCAAAATCTAAGAGCAGAGGAGCTCTGATCAGCGCACCTGTAGCACCGAGAAACTGAAATGCAATGCACCTACTACACTTGGGAAGTGCGATGCATTCAGGTTTCAGAGAAGACATAATAAGATGGACCAGGGACGAGACTTTAGCTGGGTTCCGGGTCACATTTTGCAGCTTAGTTCAAGGATTTAGGCCGAGCAAGTGGTAATCAGTAAATCAATCACAGGGGTAGATCTAAGGAGGTTACTAGAGCCACCACAAGGGCAATTAGAGAGCTTGTAAATCGATTGTTCAGTTCATAAACAAAACCCAGAGATAGACTGAAGCAGCATTGATCTACTTTGCACTTGCATAGCAAATGCAGTTCGTAGGCTAGTTGGCTTAACTTCGGGCTCTGTCTGTAAGTTTATAAAGTAAACAAATGTAGATAAACAAACAATCTATTCGATCCCCAGTGGAGTCGCCATTTTGTTATCGGGAAAACTAGTGTCTATGGAGAGCTGCTAGTCCCACTAAGGTTGGTAGCTACCTTAGAAACAAACAAATTAAAAACTACTTTCGTTTTCCTTTATGAGAAATAGATAAGAGAAGAATAAGGAGACCAACCTCTGTCTTGCGCTTGGTTCCTTGCTCGGTTCCTCTCTCTTCTGGTAGGTCTTTTCCACTCGCTTCCTTGTCTACCCAGCTTCAAAGAGTACCTGTAGAATCAAAGCAGCATAACACTATCCATTAACATAGATCTATTATCATAAACAATACACGACCAGATGTATATTGACCACACAAATGCATAAATCATCAATTATACAAGAATGTGGAGGAAAACTTGAATAGCATTATTGATAATCAAGAAAGAGAAAAGAGGATTACAACCAATTGTTCTGAACCAACATCATCCTCTAAGCAAGAAAGCCCTTCTTCACCTCATGAAAATCTTAGATCAGCCAACACTATGATGTTTCACCAAGAAACCAACAGCACTTCCTTACAAGATACAAAATTCTAGCCTCCTCCCTGCTGGATCTCTAGGATGAGAGATCTATATATAGATATTCTCAGAGGTGTGAGTCAGCTCTGGGTTTTTTATTAGTGTCTTCTCTCTGATAGTTCTTGATTCCACTTGGAGATCTCATTGATCTCTTACTCATCCTTGGGCGATTCTGAGAAGCAAGTGTCACAGGAGAAGTTTCTGGAAGATTCCATGATCATCCACCTCGCAAACTGTCTCAGCCACTTGTCTATTCTCATCCATCGCACCCTATAGAAGGAATTTTCAGTATGCATTGCACTTCCCGTGTGCATTAGGTGGGATGCATCGCACTTTGACCATGGAGCAGGTGAGATGGTCTAGTTTTGACCAGTTCTGAGCAGTTTTTCATGGAGAACTTTTGGGAGATGATGTAATCAACTGACCTTGTTCTTTTAGGGGTCGGAACAACACTTTTAGGGACTTAGGAGCCCTTGGTTTATGGACATTTATGATTGGGGTTGCAGTGCCCAAAAATGTCTATAACACCAGGGTAGGCAATTAAGGTGAAAACCTCTCTGAGACGTCCTAGTTGTTTTCAAAAAAAAAAAGAGAAAGAAAAAATGAATTTTTATTGCATTGCAGGTTTGCAGGAGGACTACAGGGAGTAGAAGAAGGTGCCAAGGGGACCCTGACATTCATACCATCATCCATCTCATCTTCTCCACACCTTCCTCCATCATTTTGGCATCTCTTTCACCCCACTGTACCTCGTCTTCCAAAATTGTTTTTTCTACAAGAGGCTCCTGTAGGAATTACAGAGAGACAAAAGTGTCTACAAGAGGCAGTTTGAGGGACAAGAAAAGCTTCATGAGGAACCTATAATCCCTCTTACCATCTTCAAACCTCCTTGCCATCATTTCCAAGCCTGCATCACACTCCAAGCATCATTATTATTTTTTTTCCTTTCCAAGAAAAACACAGAAAAACAGTTTTTCAGTTTTGATAAAAAAAACAAAAATAAAAGGAGGAATAGACACCATTAAATTTACCTGAAGCTTACCTGCTATCCCTCCATCATTCATCTCCACGTCTGGCATCATTATCGAGCTCCAAGCACAAGGAATAACTGAATTTTCAAGGGGAGAAGCAGCTACAGGAGCTCCTATAGGAATTCCTATAGTAGCTAATCCCATAGAATTCCAACACCAGCAACAAGGGACAGCACATCTGAAGGTTGAAAAGGCACATGCAGCTCAGCTCCAACAAAAGAAGAACCTACAAAAACAAACAACAAAACATCAACAAGTAGAGACAGCATGCATGAGGGAAAATGAAGGCATGCAGCAGAGAAAGCCACAGCACCTCACAGTCGACGGCAACAAATGCACTCGCATTACAGGTAAGTAACTAAGTCACTCCTCTATCTACATTTGTGTAATTAGGAATCATACGAAGGCAACTAGATGGTTGAAATCGAAAGAGGGAAAGGTGGCCAGTTAACTTAGGCACCTTCATTTAGCTGACTCCACTTAACCGAGATATCACCCACACGTGCGCACAGTCAACTCAAGCAAAAGATGCGAACGACAGGTAGTGGGAGGAAGAGTTAACTTCGATGCAGTGATGAGGGGATGATTATGAGGGGGTTCATGATGACCATGTTGGGTTGTGTTATATTCTTTCCACGACTAACCTACGTAGTGAACTGGGGGGTTAGAGGGGGGGTGGAGCCCCCCCTTCCTTGTGCCGATTGCGCAGTGGGGGGGTCACATGGGGGGCGGCAGCCCCCCTTGTCCGAGGGGTTTGAGGGGGGCAGGTAGCCCCCCTCTACGAGGTTCGGGGCAGTGCCCCGAGAAAAAAAAATTGGACCCTATATTAGGTTGGGTGAACCTACCTATGGTTTTTCGGTCCATGGTTTTGGATGCGATGGTTTTTGGTCCATGGTTTTGGATGCGATGGTTTTCGGTCCATGGTATTGGATGCTTCGGCATGTATAAATATGTATTGTAACATTGAAAGGAATATAATGAAAAATCAAGCTGGTAGTCCCGTTTTGGAATCCAGGGGAAAATCTCTGTGTATATGTGTTTTATGTGTTATGCTCTCACAGTGTTTATTTTTTTGAGATTTAGAATTCGTATGCAGGTAATTTTTGTACGGGGTTAAAACCTACATTTGGTATTGGAGCTGTTTTGGCTTCAAGGGGACGCCTTTGTTGCTAATGGGTTTCGCTCGGGCCTGTGGTAGACCCTATTCAGTGGGAGATCTGTGAGATCGATTCTGGTGGTGAAAGAAGATGGCGAGCAGCAGAAAGATAGAGATCAAGAAGTTCAATGGTCAGAGTTTTGAGTTGTGGAAACTCAAGATGGAGGATCTGTTGGTGGATAAAGATCAGTGGATCGCGGTAGATCCAGGTACTAAACCAACGGGAGTGACCGATGAAGAATGGAAGAAGTTAGATTGGAAGGTAAAGAGAACAATACGATTGTGTATCTCAGATTCAGTATTGTTGAATGTATCAGGGGAAGCTACGGCGAAGGCTTTGTGGGACAAGTTAGGGACTTTGTACCAATCTAAGTCTCTGGTGAATAAACTATTCCTGCGGAAAAAGCTGTATAACCTAAGGATGAAAGATGGAGACTCGGTGACAGAGCATCTGAACACATTTAATACTGTCGTAAGTCAGTTAGCGTCTTTTGATATTAAAATTTCAGATGAAGATAAGTGCATCAGTTTGTTGTGTTCTCTACCAGATTCATGGGATAGTCTGGTTATTGCAATAGGTAGCAATGCAACTGCTTTGCAGTTTTATGAAATAGTCTCAACCTTGCTGACGAAGGAGATGAGACGGAAAAATATGGAGAGCCAGAATGGTGATGCCTTGTCTGTATGAGGACGGTCCCAAAATAGGAATAAAAATAAGTCATCGAGTGGGAGATCTAAATCTAGAGGGAGATCTAAATCTCCAGGAAAATCTGTAAAGGTGGTGTGCTAGAAATGCGGAAAGGAAGGGCACTTCAAAAGGGACTGTAAATCTAAAGCTCCTGATAAAGGAAAGGGATCTGATGATGCTCCTTCTACAGAGGCGAAAACCACCTCAGATGAAGGTGGGGATGTGTACTTGGCTTCTTCAAGTACACATGTAGATCATGAGGCATGGTTGATTGACTCAGGTGCATCCTTTCACTTCACTCCCCATAGAGAGTGGTTCTATGAGTATGAGAAATACGATGGTGGTGATGTCTTCTTAGGAGATGATAGGAAGGCTAGAACCATTGGTTGTGGAAAACTAAAGTTGAAGTTGCAAGGTGGAAGGGTTAGAACACTTTCGGGTGTTTTGCATATTCCTGCATTGGCCAGAAATCTGATTTCTGTAAGCAAGTTGGATGATGCAGGTGTAAAAACAGTGTTTGAGAAGGATACCTGCAAGATGGTTTGGGGAGCACTGGTATTGATGCAGGGAGTTCGGATTGGAACTCTGTACAAGCTGCAAGGTAGCACTGTTGTTGATGGGTGCAACAGTTCTGTGGTTCCTGAACGTGGAGCTGAAAATCTAGTGGTCTCTGGAGAGAAGACCATGTTGTGGCATCAAAGGCTTGGACATATTGGAGAGAAGGGCCTTCAAATACTTCATGGTAAAGGTATGGTAGAAGGTATGAGTAATAGCTCTCTGGATTTTGATTTCTGTGAAAATTGTGTATATGGGAAGCAGAATCGGGTGAGTTTCCCCTCTGGTGCTAAGAGGGCGAAACAGATATTAGAGCTTGTGCACAGTGATGTGTTTGGACGTGTGAAAGTTCCATCACTGGGTAAGTCTGTGTACTATGTATCATTTATAGATGACTTCTCAAGGAATACATGGATATATTTCCTTCAGAAGAAACCTAAAGTCTTTGACAGGTTTAAAGAATTTAAGGCTCTGGTGGAAAATCAGACTGAGAAGAAGATAAAGGTGTTGAGGACAGATAATGGTGGAGAGTTTTGCAGCAAGGAATTTGAAGAATTCTGTAAGAAGTGTGGTATAGCACGGCAGAAGACTACTCCATATACACCCCAGCAAAATGGAGTCGCAGAAAGAATGAACAAGACGTTGATGGAAAGGGCAAGAAGCATGCTCAGTGGTGCCGCGTTAGGATAGGAATTCTGGGCAAAGGCGGTGGATATTGCATGTTACTTGGTCAACAGGTCACCTTCATCAGCGTTGGAGGATAAGACTCCACAAGAAGTATGGACTGGTAAGAAACCCTCTCTTTCACATCTGAGGGTATTTGGATGTGATGCATATGTACATGTTCCAAAGGAGAAACGAACCAAGTTGGATAGTAAATCTGAAAAGTGCATCTTTATTGGGTATAAGGATGGTTTAAAGGGTTATAAGATTTGAAACCCAGTCACACGGAAGGTTGTGTACAGCCGAGATGTGGTGTTCAGAGAGGTAAAAGATTTTATTAAACATGAAGTCCAACCAAAGGAACCTGAGAAGATAGAGTTTGAGCTAAAGGAGGAAGAATCAGACTCTGCAGCAGAAGAGGAATCAGAAGATGAAGAGCCACAAAATCCGGTTGTGAGATGATTAGTTCGAGAAAGAAGGCAGCCAGAAAGGTATATTCCTTCTGCTTTCTGTTCAAATTTTGCTTTGTCTTTTACTGATGATGATCCCAGAACTGTGAAGGAAGCAGTAGATTCAGAGGATGGAAAACTCTGGAAAGAAGCCATGGTTGATGAAATGGCATATTTGCACAAAAATGAGGCTTGGGGTCTGGTGGAGTTGCCAGCTAGAAGGAAACCCATTGGCAGCAAATGGGTGTTTAAAAGGAAGACAAATGCAGAAGGGAAGGTGGAGAAATACAAAGCTTGGTTGGTAGCAAAAGGTTCTTCCCAGGTACCGGGAATTGATTTTGGTGATATTTTTTCTCCTGTTGCTAAGGTAACTTCTATTAGGTTACTTTTATCTGTTGTTGCTGCTTTTGATTTTGAGGTAGAACAGATGGATGTGAAGATAGCATTTCTTCACGGGGATTTTGAAGAGGAAATCTACATGAAGCAACCTGAAGGCTTTGCGGTGAAGGGTAAGAAAGAATTGGTATGCAAGTTAAAGAAGTCTCTGTATGGGTTAAAATAGTCACCAAGGATGTGGTATCAGAAATTTGATACATTTATATGGGGACTTGGCTTCACCAGAAGCAAAGCAGATCACTGTGTGTATTTTAAATTAATTGGTGATCGTGTTATTTATCTGGTCTTGTATGTGGATGATATGTTGTTGGTTGGAAATGACAAATAAATTATCCAGGATTTGAAGACCCAATTGTCCTCCAAATTCGACATGAAAGATCTTGGTGCTGCAAACTATATTTTGGGCATGGAAATTAAAAAAGATCGGGAAAAGAGGAAGCTCTAGTTAAACCAGAGGAAGTATATCGAGACAATACTACAGAGGTTTAATATGCAGGGTAGTAAACCGGTGAAGGTTCCTATTCCTGTAGGTGTGAGGTTATCTGTTGAATAGTGTCCCAAGACACAAGAAGAGGAAGAGGACAAGTCCCATGTTCCATATGCGAGTGCAGTCGGCAGCCTGATGTATGCAATGGTCTGTACTAGACCAGACATTGCACATGCAGTGGGAGTACTGAGAAGGTTTATGTCAAAGCCAGGGAAGGAGCACTGGACAGCAGTGAAGCGGGTTTTCAAGTATTTGTGTGGCACTAGTGATTATGGTTTGTGCTACCAAGGAAGACTAGGATTGGACAGAGTGTTGGATATTCATGGCTTTGTTGATGCAGACTAGGCTGGAGATCTGGATCAGAGAAGATCTACAAGTGGGTATGTGTTTAACCTATTTGGACGTGCAGTCAGTTGGATGAGTAAGAAATAATCTGCAGTGGCACTATCAACTACAGAGGCAGAATACATGGCAGCCACTCATGCAAGCAAGGTGTTAGATACCTATACCAATAGGTTTCATATTTCATGATGGGCAAATAAAAGTTCCAAATATGCTCTGCTTTGGTGATGCAAAGATCCCATATTTCTAAGAGAAGACAATGTGTGTACATAAGCTTGATGTTGACCCAATTTTGATGGATGGTCCAACAGCCTAATCTGGATCATGCCATGCTTCAATTTTCTGTTATAGAATAGAGAAAGAAGTCTGTCCAAACTGTCTAATCTTGGCAGACCACTAGTTAGGTAGAGAATTAAGGTTCCCAACTGCTTAATCTGGGGCCTTGGAAGCAATAAGGGTAGTTCTAGATAGAAAGTCAAAAGTAAAAGCCAAAGGAAAAGAAAAGGCACATGAGGGTCGGCAAGTCCAAGTGCACCCTCCATGAAGAAACAAAAAATGCTAGGCAAGTAGATGGGCAGGTAGATGGGGTTGCAGAAATGTCATTCCTTTCAACTGAATTTTGCTGGCCTAACATAAAGGAAGCATCAATGGATAAGAGAAGCTCCTCTTCCCTATCATTTGCAGCAACACAATGGAGCATGTCTAACTTCCTAATCTCCCCCCTCACATTCATTGCTAACATCCCATTGCCAGCCAGGTTCATGAAAGTAACCAAGGTCTTATGGTGGTTCTTGTTTCTTTAAAAGCCACATTTCTTGTGTAAAATTCTTTTCATTTTGATCTACTCCCTAAACTAAGTTGATTCCATACAAAACTTAGTGTTTCCCCTCCTCATCCACCTCTTCCACTCATATTAACCCCTAACTTCTACTATTTAACTCCCTATACCCCCTTTTCCCCCTATTACTATGTAAATTATGCAAAAAACCCCAAAATACCTATGTATCCCCTTCCCCGAGCATTATAGCTCTAAGTTTGGTTCCAAATGGTTTAAGCGCTAAAACATTAGAGCGCGACCCAAAGAGCGTTGGAAAATTAATTGTGGGATTAATCCGGGATTTGCTTGGATTAATAACCGAAACGCGCTTTGTAAATAAATCTGTGTATAAACCCATTTAACACGTAACACTGCAAAAAACCATAAAAACCCACTTTTTATAAAGTTCCGCCGGGCACACAGTTCAAAGAATAATAATATTTTATTGGCCCCGCATTCCGTATTGTCCTTACATCTCATCAACCTGTCGACCGTCGGATCCGGGCTTTCCCATCCGACGGCCCAGATCCATATCGGGTCGGTCCCGATGTACTGCCTTTATCGCCTAAGAAACTGTCAGAGGGTGACGTCAGGCCTCTGCCACGCTTCACCCCCAAATTCTCTCGGGTCGCCCTCTGACAAATCCACTACCGTATCAATATCGGTCCGAGAAATACCATTTACCATTTCTAGTTTACCGCTGGTCCCGCCGCGCCTACGCCATTGCTACGTCATGCCCACGTCAGGCCACCTCACCGCCGCATTAGCGCCCCCGCCCGCCAGCACTCCGACATGTCCGCCAGCTACGCATCCCCGTGGACCACTCACAGCTTGCCATCTCACCCGATGACGTCATAACTGACGTCACCCGACCCTGACCCCACCTGATGACGTCATGCTGACGTCATCCAAAAAAGGCGCCAATGTTCCAAAAATCCATATTTTAGCCAAAAAACCGTGTTTTTCTCACTTTTTGCAAAAACAACTATTGCTCCCCTGCATGCATTTTTACGACCAAACAAGCGCCAACCTGCAGAAATCGACCCAGATACCGTGGGCGCATCCAATCCACCTGCATTCGTAGCCATTGCCGTCAATTGAAGAGGTATTTATCGATATCATTCCCTCCGCGCCTGGTTTTGTCCATGATTGTCCAAAGATAGCATAAAAAGAGTGAGAAAACACTGTATTTACCAGCAAACCTCCAGTAACCTGTGTCCATTTCCAACTGTTGGGTCCGAATTCCTCTCCAGAGCCTGCATTTAAACAAATTTCTCGAAATTCACAATTAGTTCATGCATTCGTGAACTAAGAACCCGAGTTGCACTAATTCACCGTGAAGAGAGTTTTTCAGGCCTGCCATTTGCTCTATCAGTCCTCTGTGCAGAATTTCAATTGCTGTCACTGCCATTTTCCCTCTGTTCCTTTGCAATTCACCTCTCTGTTCCAGAGATACTCCTCTGTGTTGCTCTGTTTAGTAACACCAGTTCTAATACAAGTCATAGCACTACTTAACCATGGAAACACCAGTAGCCCTGAATATTCAACCTCTGAATACCCCACAAAGAGAGTTAGAATGGAAGGCCCTAGGAGATATTGATTATCAGATGTTAGACTGGTTCCCAATAAATTCCAAGTATAATATTCATATGCTAAATGAATTGAAAGCTCAACACCTCAGTGGAGCTGACATTTTAGGGATTTGGGACTCCAACTTGCCCATTTACAACCTCCCTCAAGTCAATGCCCTTCCAGACTTGATCCATAGATGCTGTGAATGCTATGATCCATGTCAGAGAGTTGTTCTCAGTCCCTCAGGTGCAGTCTTGTTCCATATCACCCCTGAGGCCATAAATCAAATGCTCAACTTTCATTCTGCAAGACCATTGACTCCTCTCTCCATGTTAGATTTAATAAAGAAGGGGGGGAACCTGTCCAGTGCCCAAATCATCAAAATTAATCAGTTATTTATTCAGCCAAGCTCTGAAGCTCTGAGAACACCTCCTATTGGACATCCCTATCTCAATGACTTGGGGAGGATGCTGGTGGATTTGATTAGCTATGTCCTGGGCTACAAGGGAGTTGAAGATGTTGATGATACCATAATGGCCATGCCGTCCATATTTTCTCCTGGGAAGCCTCCTGCTGTGCACTATGACTATGCTGAATATATTGCAAACAAGATTCATGAGCAACTGATGAGTCTAGAAAGGGAAAAGGTGTTCAGATACACCTCATACATCTATCATCTGTTCCTATTTTTTCAACCAGACAGTTTCCCCATTCCCCTCAAGAAACTTGATGCCCAGGGGAATCCAAGGTCTGTAGTATTTTGGACCTCAGTTTTTCATTGCACCTCCTGTTCACCATACACATACTGTGAATTCATAGACCTTTTCATTCATCCAGCAATGACTTTGTTATATGGTGTTCCTCCTCCGAGATTAACCGAGGAAATGCAAAGAATTCTCCATCTCTCTAAGTCCTACAGCATTGGTGATTGGTATTTTTACCAACACCATACAGTGATCAGAGTATATGGCTGTGAGCTGAACCCTTATAGGCTGCCAAGATATGTCCCTATGAGACTATTTGCCTTGGAATATTTCAGACAGTTTGGAAATGCAGACCAAATCCATTTCCATAATAAAAACAAGAAAGTGCAGCTAAAAGTCAGGAACCAGCTAGGCCCTTTCCTTTACAACATAAGTGAGGAGGGATGGAAGGAAGCAGATATGATCCTAGAGGGCCTCTGATTAGAAAATAGTTTCAAATGGGTACCTTATGACCCTAATCATTTCATTTCTCTCAGGAGGATAAAACATAAATTGGGTGGCTATGCTCACATTAAATTGCCTCATATTGAGAAATATGCCAATCGACTAAGTTGGGAAGAGGGCACCCTAGAAGAGCCAATGACTAGAGAGCAAATACTACAAAGAGAAGCAAAAAATATTGAGAAAGCGGCTGACTTGGAAACTTGTGGGCAGGTTTCCTCTTCATACCAAAGGCAGCTTGGAGCAGCTGCATCATCTTCAACAGCACATCAGCAAGAACAGACACCTCCTATGGCAGAAAAGCAAGCAGAAAAACAGGTAGAACAGCAAGAAGGAGGGCGAAAAGAGGGGCAGCAAGTACAGCAGCAAGAACAAACACCTGAAGCCCCAATATCCACTGAGCAACAGGCTCAAGAGAATGTGCCCCCTAGGCAAGAAAAGACAGTGGAGGCCTCAATACTACAGACTCCACAAAAAGAAGAAAAGGGAAAGAAGAGGGATAGAGAGCAGGAGACTCCCCTCACTACCTCCACAACTCACGGGGAGAAAAGGCACAGAATGAATCCCCTCTCTGAGGAAGAAATGCCTATTGGGCATTCTTTGGGCATGGGCCCACCGAGTATGGAGGCATCTGCAAGTTCCTTTCAGCAGGAACAGGAAAGGACAGTTGGAGGAGAAGTCAGCTCCTCAAGCCACCAAAGGGGAGCTGAAGAAGGCATCAAACAACAGTTTATAGATATCAAAAAGAGGAATGAGCCACTCAAGATACAGCTCTACAACCACTTATTAAAGATGGCTCCTACAAACCAACAGAGGTTAATGTCTGCCTATGATGTACATGAGGGCAAAATGGTAATGAGTCATTTCATGCCAGCCATGTTGCAGCCACAGTCAGCTGTAGACTACATAAGGACGAACCTTGAGGTCCTTGCAAAAGACATCCACCCTATGGATCAGATTGAATTGCATAAGCAAACGGGTGAGATGGTGTATGCCACTCTTGCAGACAAAACATTGGTGAATTATAGGCTGGAAAATAGCCTAAATAACACAGCTGCCCAACTTGAGTTGGAGAAAGCATCCTCTCAAGCAAAGGACAACCGAATCAAAGCTTTAGAGGATATAATCATAGAACTTGGGCATGATCCCAAGGACATCAAGGCTGTACAAGCGCTGCTGAAGCTAAGAGATGCAGATATGGCAGCACTAAGAAAAATGATTAAGATTCCAGCAACTCTTCATCCTCAGACAGAAGAGGTTGCCCAGCTAAGGCATGACCAAGATGCAGCTGCTATGCTGGTATCGTTATACAAACAGCTGATCCAGACACAGGAGAAATTGGGAGAATCAGAGGCAGCACTGCAAGCAGCCCTACAACAGAGGGAAGTAGGCCAAACATCTCAGCCCCCTCCACAAATAATCAACCTTGAGGAACCCCCTCAAACTAGTGCTCCTCCTACAGGACAGACAGCTCAGGCAGCACCATCTACATCAGCACCAGCACCAACAACAAAGCAGGCTCCAAGCCTTGATATGCAGAAGCTGAAGAATGAAATTCAGGCCCTAGAAGCCCAAATGGCAGAATTAAACAAAGCCAGGGAGAATTTGGCTAAGCTCAATGAAAAATATGACAAGTCAAAGCAAAATGTGGCAGAAAAAGGGAGGGAAATAAAGGCCCTTAAGGAGAAGATAAAGGAGCTGGAGAAGGAGCTCACCCTGGACAAAGTGGTGGCTGAGCTTAAGACAGTTTTATGGGCCAACATTGGCCAATCAATCACAGATCAGTGGCAGTACATTGAGACTATTCATGAGCAAATGGAGCTCATAGGAAAAGCACACAGAGAAGTCCAGAGAGCAAGGGCATCTCTAGGCAACATGCCTGAGGTAGCCAATAGAATGATTAATGTGCTCAATAACCGTACAGGTCCTCAGCTGGCAGCAATGGGAATTACCAGCAGAACTGAAACCATTTTGCTGATAAAGAGGGTCCTTACATTAAGAAGCCTGGTACAAACACTGGAAAGAAGAAGCCAGGACATGCAGACAGAAGTAAACAGGTTCATGGACAAATTTGCAGCACTACAAGGCAGAGGTCTTCCTGGCTTACTGAACAGCGCAGGTAGGCTACTTTCACATGAGAACTATGCAAAGAGGGTCAACACATTTGCTACAAATCAGATCACTGAAAGACCAAGTACTTCAGAAGAAACAAGGCCAGCATCTGGGCAAAATCTCTATGAAAGAGTAGAGAATTTTTTTTTTATTATGAATGAGATCAAGCATTTGTTTGAAGTGCCTCCAAACTTCTACAAATATACAGAGGCAGATGAGACCTTGGATGCAATTTTGAGACATCAATTGCCCACACAAGAATGGTGGACCAAAATGATACAGTTGATACTGTAATCAAAAGCCTTTCATCAAATTTTTTCATCAAAAAACATAATTCATCATGTACAGGAAAATTTGATGCATTCAGTATGACTGAAGAAAGATGGACTGAGCCAACTCAGCAGAAAGATTCGGCCACTAAAGCAACACTGACAGTTACAGATGACAAGGCCGAGAAAGACACATCATTCAGCATTTATGCAGAACACTCAACCGACTCAGTGGCCTCCAAAGGTCAAAAAGGACTTCTGACAGAATTAAAAGAGCATTCATTTTGTATTTAAGAGCAGTAATAACTTCTTTATCTGCTATTTTGTAAAGTTGGTGAGCGTATTTAATTATCAAAATGACTCAGCGGTTCAGATATTTGTAGAACCGATTGTATATATTCCCCCTCGCATAAGCTTGCAGGGGTTGTTGTTACTTGTTCAAAAAGAGAACTCGGCTGTATTTTGGAGAGATAATACAAAGAAGTTTCAGGAGTTCAGAGATTGTCTTTCTGATGTATGCTGTGTTGGAACCATTGAACGCTGCAGAATTCTAGTGCTATAGCTTGATACAATAAGTTTCTCTATCTCTGTCTGTGTTGTATTTTTGTGTATTTCATTTCTCACATATGTGTTCTAATCTCAACAAGAAAGAAGAAGAATAACTCAGGATTTGTCCATGGAGACACCCTGAATTCAATCTTTCATTGTTATAAATGTTTTCTTCAGGTTTATTTGTTAAATTGGAATTCTTAAATGCTCCAAATTACTATAAATCTTTGACAGTTTCTGTGCAGTAATTCTTAGATGCTACTGAACAGATTTCTACCCTTTCTCAACTTACAGTTACACTATATATAAGTTTCCATTTCACTCTGTTTCATTTATAAACCAAAATTTGTATCATGAATAGCTGTCTAGCTCTACAGTAAATCCTTCTCCATCACAGACATCAGGACCTACCCAATTTCTGACTCCATATGCCCAATGGACTAGAAATCCCTCAAACATTTCATTCCCTTCACAATCAACAGTTCACAACCAAAACCTCAAACAAAAACCGAACTCATAACTAGCCTAAAGTCTTCACAAAACAGAGATAAATCTTAAAGAGAGAGCCCTCTCTGATTACAGTTTGGCTAGGATCTGTAATCCAAAGCTTGGTTAGTGGTTACCCCGGCCGTATTCCCTTGGGAGTCAAAGGGAACAACCTGGGTGTTAACATAATTGGCGACTCCGCTGGGGATTGAGCATATTTTTTCAAACTGTTGTCTGTCTTTAGACAGTGGTTCTAGAAACAGCTTGAGCAGTCCCTTGAAATAGTTCTAAAAATATCCTAAAATACCAAAAATAAGTTCAAAAGCTGGCTCCCAAAAGGAAGACTAGGCACACCAGGTTAAATCCTGACCCAAATCCTCCTCCTGTTTTTGAGAATCCAAATTTGATCCATAAAACTCAAAAGAGCCAAAAGGAACCAGAGCAATCTCCTGAATCTAGCCCTGAGGCAATTCAGCATACCTTTATTCCCACCCCTTCTAAGCCAACCTTTCACCCCCATACAACTCATTCCTCCCCCTCTTCATCATCCACTTCACAAAACATATTGTCAACACCTAACGCACAAACTGCTATTGTTGTTCCTGTTGTTCCAGCTGTCCCACTTACCCCACCAAATATGGCTAATCGTTATGCAACCCTCCAGCTGCCAAACAATCCTGGGGCTATGCCTCAGGATTACCAAGGCAAAATCACTTATTTTGATGGAACCAGCACATACACTGCCTTACAACATACCAAGAAAATGCAAGATTACTTTGAAAACTATGAGATAGATGATGAGGATGTGAGAATGAAAATCTTTGTACAAAGTCTGACAGGTGAAGTAAGAAATTGGTTCAGGGCACTGGCTGCAAACTCTATAGCTAATTCGGCTGCCCTTTACCAGTCCTTTCTAAACAAATGGGAAAAGAGAAAGGACCCTCTACATATTTTATCTGAATATGACACCATAAAGAGAGGTCCACAAGAAACTGTCTCGGACTATTGCACTAGATTCAATTCTATCTATAGTGCTATTCCTCAAAACCTTAGACCTCCACCTGATTTAGCATTAATAAAGTTCCCTGATGGGTTTGACGCTGATATGGCATATCAATTGAGAGAAAGAGCCCCTGCAACTTTGGCAGACATGCAAGACATAGCAGTAAGTGTAGAGGCAAATCTGATTGCCAAAAGAAATAGAGCAAGAACTGAAAGAAGAACTACCTTTAAGGAAGAACCTTCAGCATTTGAGCAGAAGTTAGATGCAATCATCAAAGGTATGGATAGACTTGGGGACAGAGTGGAAACCATAGAAAGAAAGGCATCATGGGAAGGGCAAACAAGCAACGTAAGAAACCAAAACTTTAGAAAGAATCAAAATCCCAATGTGGGAAGAACTGATCCTGACCAACATGTCAGACCCCCTTTTCAAGAGAATTATGCTGAGGCTTCCACATCTAGTGAGCCTAATGAGGACCCTCACATCAACCTAATGGGATTGGACAGTGGAAATCAAGTCTTTTTAACACAAGAAGATCATAAGGATGATGATATCAAGCAGTTCCAAACCAAATCAGGTGAGTCATTTGATTTCAAACAAGGCTATGATACAGCTGTTTATGAGGTTCATAAGCAATATAAATTGAGAAGTAGAACAATAAATGTGACACAGCCTGACAAAACAAAGGGAACCCCACAACCTGAAAAGGCTGTTGTCACACAGCCAATTGATAAAATTGATCCAATCACAAAAGAAGTAACAGTGGAAGAAATAACTGAAGCATCTCCCTCAAATCAACAGCCAGTGGTGACATCATCCTTGCAGCATAAACCCAGCAATATTTCTCAAAAAATGCGTAAAAAGGACAAACCCCAAGATCAAAATGAGAATCAAGGAGAAAGCTCTAAGGAATCCGTAGAAAGGGAAAAGGTAGTCAACCAGAACACCAAAACCCAGTCTGAAAAACCTTTTGACTTGGAAGCTGAAATTGGAAAACTGAAAATAGCCATTCCTCTCTCAGAGTTGGCCAAACATGACATCTATAAACAACAAATTAAGAGATCCCTTCAGCTTACTCATAACAAAGATGATGTTAATGTGTTGGATGACACTCCAGAACTTCTTTTCGGCCCAGAGGTTGATGGAAAGACAGCAGTTACAGGAATCTTACATTTTTATGTCAGCCTGCATGTTCATGATAAGATATTACACAATGCAATGTTTGACTCAGGTGCTTCCCACAACCTGATGCCCAAATCAGTCATGGAAAGATTAAATCTAGATATTACAAGACCATACAAGGACCTATTTTCATTTGACTCAAGCCAAGTCAAGTGTTTAGGCCTGATAAAGGATCTTTGTGTCTCACTTGTTCAATACCCCAATAAGACAATCTTGATGGATGTTGTAGTTGCTGATATTCCACCTAAATATGGAATGTTGTTATCAAGATCATGGGGGGCTAAACTTCAAGGTTCTCTTCAATTAGACATGTCCTATGCCACCATATCTGTCTTTGGGCAACCAAAAAGACTATACAGAGAAACACTGATGAAATACATGGTAAGCAGTGAAGAAAAACCTCAAAACTTCCCCATATATGTTGTCCATTCTGACATTGACTCCTATATTCTCTTCAATGATAATACAGGTTCTACAAATGATGATGAAACTAAGACATTCAAACAAGATCAGGATATAAATGAACAAGCTGCTACTCAGGAAATAATGGTTGAAAGGTCAACAAATGAAAGTATTCAAGAAGAAAAACCAAGTGTAAGCCAAGATCTCAAGTTGTTGATGCCTAGCCCCATGGTGGTTGACAATTCCTCCCTTGACCAAGAAATCCTATGGTTCATTGAATTTGATGGGTCAGTCAACAAGTTAGGGGCAGGAGCAGGAGTTTGGATACATAACAAACAAAACAATCATGCAGAAGGTTGAGCCTATAGACTAAATTTCAGATGCACCAACAATATGGCAGAATATGAAGCTCTTTTGCTGGGCCTCAAACTAGTAAAATCCTTACAAGCCACAAAACTTTCAGTCATGGGGGATTCAAACCTAATTATCCAACAAGTGAAGGGAAATTTTGTTACCAATGACAAAAGACTGAGATCTTATAGGTCTGCTGCGGTTGAATTACTAAGTTCCTTCACTGAATTTCAAATTACCAAAATTTCTAGAACCCATAATCTCCATGCTCACAGTTTGGCCACATTTGCAAGCACATGCAAACTACCTTTTGAACCCAAGCACTGCTTTACAGCTGAGATTAAACACAGACCCTCTGTCCCAAACAATATCAAGGATTGGCAAGTATTTGAGGATGACACACAGATAAACAATTTCTTGACTTTACAGCAAGAATTTTCAGGACTAAACATTGATGCAGAGGTTGTAAGTGAGTCACAAACTATATGTGAACAAGACCAAATAGCGGTATCACCCAAAACTGCTAACCAAATGCTACATCCAACCATTTTTAACAAAGACAACATACAAGAAATTCAACAAATCAGTTGTGAAGAAGTGGCTGATGCTGAAGCTGAAGTGATACAATTGAAAGACAATTTTCTTCCAACAGGCCTAACTCCATTGGAGGATATTTTTGACTCAAATGATGTCCCTAGAAAACCAAAAATGCAGCCCCTTAATGCTGCCATTGAAGAATGCAACATTGGAACTGTTGAAAAGCCCAAGATAATAAAATTGTCTACATCCTTACCTCCTGATCAGAAGCCTAAATACATTGACCTCTTCAAAGAGTTTCAAGATGTCTTTGCATGGAGTTATGAGGATTTAAAATCCTATGACACCTCTGTCATCCAACACACCATCCCTCTCAAGCCTAATCAAAAGCCATTCAAGCAAAAATTGAGAAGGATAAATCCTATGCTTCTCCCTTCAATTGAGAAAGAGGTACAAAAAATGTTTAAAGCGGGTATCATAGCACCTATCAGGTTTTCAGACTGGATTTCAAATTTGGTGCCCACAAGAAATAAAACTGGTGAGATAAGACTTTGTGTTGATCTAAGGAACTTAAACCAAGTATCCCTCAAGGACAATTATCCCTTACCTAAGATGGATCACATTCTCCAAAGAGTGGTAGGGGCTTCAAGGATTTCACTACTTGATGGATTCTCAGGTTTTAATCAGATCCTAGTACACCCTGATGATCAAGACAAAACCGCATTCACAACCCCATGGGGAACCTTCAAATATGTAAAAATGCCTTTTGGATTGAAGAATGCAGGGGCTACATTTCAAAGAGCAATGGATATTGCTTTTGCCAAAGAGATTCATGACTTCCTTGTTATTTATTTAGATGACCTCACACCTTTCTCAAAATATGACCAAGAACACTTGAAGCATTTGAGACAGATATTCTTAACATGTAGGAAGTATGGAATTTCCTTAAATCCTAAGAAATCTTTGTTTGGTTTAGAAGAAGGTAAGCTGTTAGGTCACATCATTTCAAAGGATGGCATTAGAATTGACCCAGACAGGATACAAGCTATCTTACAAATGCCCCACCCAAGAAACATCAAAGAATTACAAGCTTTCTTGGGAAAAATTAACTTCTTAAGGAGGTTTATCCCAAACCTAGCAGAATTGATCAGATTACTAAATAACATGCTTAAGAAGGATTCAAAAGTGAAATTGACAGTAGAAGCAAATCAAGCTTTTGAAGGCATAAAGTTGGCCCTTACCCAAACACCAGTCTTAACAAATCCTCAATTTGACAGAGAATTTATCATTTTCTCCTTTGCCTCCCAGCATACCATTGCTGTTGTCTTATTACAGAAAGATGACCAAGGAAATGAAAAACCCATTGCTTTCTTTAGTAGAGCTCTTAGAGATGCACCCCTGAAATATCAGATCATGGAGAAGCAAGCTTATGCTTTGGTCAAGGCCATCAAAGACTTTAGGATTTACATCCTATACTCCCATGTTATAGCTTATGTGCCAAGTCCCATTGTGAAAGACATACTCACCCAAGAAAACCTAGAGGGCAGAAGAGGCAAATGGATTGCCAACATCTTGGAATTTGATATTGAAATAAAACCTACAAAACTGATAAAAGGGCAAGGTTTGGCCAAACTAATGACAGAAGCAAACTTTCAAGCCTTGGACATTAACCAACTGGACAATGAACCGGAGCTGGCGACTCCAAAGATCAATGCAGCCTTTGAACAATCCTCCTGGTATTCTGATATATGTTATGTGTTACAAAACCTGTGTGCTCCCCCAGGATTGTCCAGAACTAAATGTAGGTTCTTAAAAATGAAAGCTTCAATATTTTGTGTCATGGATGGTAATTTGCTTTGGAAAAACCATGAGGGTATATTGTTAAACTGCTTAATTGAGAACGAGACTAACAATGTCATGAAAGAATTTCATGCAGGTGATTGTGGTGGACATTTGTACTGGAAGTCCACTGTGGATAAGATATTAAGGGCAGGTTATTATTGGCCCACTGTTTTCTCTGATGTCAAAAAATTTACCACTTCATGTCATAAATGCCAAGTGTTTGAGGGAAAGAGAAAATTACTGCCACTTCCTTTGAAGCCTATTGCAACAGAAAGACATTTTCAACAATGGGGCTTGGATTTCATTGGGGAAATTCATCCCTCATCTTCAGGCCAACATAGATGGATCCTCACAGCCACAGACTACTTCACCAAATGGATTGAGGCCATCCCATGTAGACAGGCAAATGATTCAACAATCATTCAGTTTTTGGAGAATAATATATTGTCTAGATTTGGTTGTCCTGATAAGATCATAACAGACAATGCTGCTGCCTTTAGATCCAAGAGGATGGTGAACTTCTGCCACAAATTTCATATTACCTTGGGCCATTCTACTGCATACTATCCCCAAGGAAATGGCCTTGCTGAATCATCAAATAAAAGCCTTGTAAACATCATAAAGAAGGTGTTGGAAGAAAATAAGAAGAATTGGCATAAGAAGCTTGTGAATGCTTTATGGGCAGACAGACTAACAACCAAGAGATCTATTGGGGTCAGCCCATATGAATTAGTCTATGGATTAGAAGCCAAATTTCCTTCATCACTAGGGATCCCTGTTATGAAACTACTTCAAGAAAGTCAAGCTGAGCCCAATGACATACAAAGAAGGATCAATCAAATGGTATGCTTGCAGCAAACTAGAGACCAAGTCTATAACAGAGTTCAAGTTTTACAAGAAAAGTTAAAGAAAGCTTTTGACAGAAGGACTAAGGCTGAAGACTTTAACATTGGGGACAAAGTCCTCAAGTGGGATTCAAGAAGGGAAGATAAAGGAAAACATGGAAAATTTGATTCCCTTTGGAGAGGACCATTTGTTATCCAAGCAGTGCAAGGAAACAATACTTACTTTCTTCAAAGTCTTGATGAAACTGATTTGGATGAAGGTCCTATGAATGGCAGGATGTTGAAGCACTATTTTGACTACTCTCCATGTATATAGCATGGCTGTTGCCCTGTACATAATTTGTTGTATATAATGTTTTCTTTCAGCATGTGAATAGCTCAGTTTGAAAGGTCTTGCAGAATCAGGAAGAGGCTTTAGTTCAGCAAGGTCCACAAGTATGATAGATTCCAATTTTGAGATTTCAAAGAAGAAAAACTCCAAGTTTTGGTAAAGAGAAGTCAAAGGGCCAAGGCATTCTGACCTGTTGTTCTTGGTCTTTCAAGAAGAAAAACCATCCCCATGTGGAGCCACTGTTAGATACCTATACCAATAGGTTTCATATTTCATGATGGGCAAATAAAAGTTCCAAATATGCTCTGCTTTGGTGATGCAAAGATCCCATATTTCTAAGAGAAGACAATGTGTGTACATAAGCTTGATGTTGACCCAATTTTGATGGATGGTCCAACAGCCTAATCTGGATCATGCCATGCTTCCATTTTCTGTTATAGAATAGAGAAAGAAGTCTGTCCAAACTGTCTAATCTTGGCAGACCACTAGTTAGGTAGAGAATTAAGGTTCCCAACTTCTTAATCTGGAGCCTTGGAAGCAATAAGGGTAGTTCTAGATAGAAAGTCAAAAGGAAAAGCCAAAGGAAAAGAAAAGGCACATGAGGGTTGGCAAGTCCAAGTGCACCCTCCATGAAGAAACAAAAAATGCTAGGCAAGTAGATGGGCAGGTAAATGGGGTTGTAGAAATGTCATTCCTTTCAACTGAATTTTGCTAGCCTAACATAAAGGAAGCATCAATGGATAAGAGAAGTTCCTCTTCCCTATCATTTGCAGCAACACAATGGAGCATGTCTAACTTCCTAATCTCCCCCCTCACATTCATTGCTAACATCCCATTGCCAGCCAGGTTCATGAAAGTAACCAAGGTCTTATGGTGGTTCTTGTTTCTTTAAAAGCCACATTTCTTGTGTAAAATTCTTTTCATTTTGATCTACTCCCTAAACTAAGTTGATTCCATACAAAACTTAGTGTTTCCCCTCCTGTTGTGCTCTACAACAACCCCCCCATTTCATATCATCTTTACGTATAAATATTAATGTATGAAATGGGTCCCTTTAGAATTTAATGTGGTATCAATGCTATTATAATCCCAAAAAAGTCCAAAAAATGAATAAATGCACTTTATAAAACTTTCTGGGTAAACCCTTAAAAGAAATCATGAATTGATTTGTCATTGCGATAAAGCGATCGCAAGATCGCATATTGCAATGACACATGAATTATAATTAAGCACCCAAAGCTTTCTGCCGATGCGCATTCGGCGCATTCGGCGATCGGCGATGTTCCATGTACATGTTATAATGCCCCATGCCAAAGCTTTTCGCCGACGCGATATACATTCGGCGAATTCGGCGATCGGCGACACGCTACAACATTTGTGATGTATCCAAAGACTTGTCCCGATGCGATGCGCAATCGGGAATCAGGTATCGCGGCAATCTCATCTAAGTCTTATTGCGCTCAAAGCTTTTCGCCGATGCGATATCGCATTCGGCGATCGGTGATATCCAATACGCACCATTAAAGCACACTAATTACATCCCCGATTGCGATCCGATAAAGCGCGGTTTTCAACAAAGAGCCGTTAAGTGATGGGATGGCGCAATTCATTTGTAATAAAGGCTTGATCTTTCACGCAATCCTTCATCTACGCTCAACCGCCAAAACGTCCATTGCATGCTTAAGTGAATCGTTCACCCGAGTAACGATATAATGGGCATTTAAGGAATGACGGAGTGAAAACGGCTAATTAATAAAATCATGTCCTAAAATCTTTTCACGGATTGTATACGCGCCCATTTTAAAAGCTAAATCCTTCAGTTACGCATCTATTTCATATGTGCTGTATCACTTAAGAGTTTTTATCGCTATCTCTGTGTATTACGCCCAATTGCCTCTTTGTGCAGAATTCATTCACAGAAGCTAGGCCTGAGAAGATGGGGAAGAAGTCCAAGAATACTGCAGGTGCTTCCGCAACACCATCTGCGGGACAAGCGGCCGCAAACAAGAAGAAGGGACTAATATCCGATACCACATGCACGGGGCTCACCAGAGTGACTTGGCAGGGCACTTATAACCTAATTGAAGCTGAGGAACCACAAAGGGTAGTGACAGAAGCTAGTGTGGACTTACTCAAGAAGTCTGATGCGACTCTCAAAGATTTGGCTGACTCTTTCCTTCACAGGATAGCAGCCAGAGATCAAATTCTCCCTTATACAGACGTTGTGCGATGGGCGATTGAAGAAATCCCCATATTGGACAGGACTTTTAATACAAGAGATGGGAGGATTTTCGGATCATTCAAGCCAGAAGACCTGAGGCAAATGTATCATTTGCCTGAACCAGAGAAAATATATAACAAAGACTTTTTGGAGAAGTTCGCAAGCGAGAATGAGATCCAGTCTGAACCTATCAAGGATTGGAGGCAAAATCCCAACAAACAAAAGCACGAATCCTCCGGTAGGTACTCGGTCGATTCTTTGGCTTCTCCTTATTGTTATGCGGGGATTATGATGTGTAGGCTGTGGGGATTGCATGATTCTGCCAATTTTACCATTGAAATGGTTCCTTTAATGGAGGCAGCAGTAAATAGTTGGATTATGGATTGGGCTACTATCCTTTCGGATAAATTAGCAGTAGTTGTTCGTGATTTTAGGTCTCAGTCTGTTGTTTCAGAAAGGAAAATGCCCCCGTTCTACTACAGTGCATATATCTTAGACACTCTTTGTTTCAATTCCGAATTTCCTGTTCTCGGGTGGAGGTGGACTGCACAGGACCCTTCGCCCATTCATATATATCATCAAAAATTGTGGAAGTCTTCTTATAAAGACCACCTGTATCAAATCTGTAATGGTTTCATGGTCCCCATTTACTATTCCATTTTTGATAAACCCATTTCAAAAATTTCCTATCAAGCTTCCTTTGATTTACCAGCAGTAGCAAGTTGGTTTGGAGAAGAAAATTTCACCTATATCAGAGTTTTCGGCAGCAAGGCCGACCCACATGTTCTTCCTCTTTATGTTCCAGATAAGCTGCTAGCAAGGAGATTGCATATCAGATCATGGCTGAGAGTACTACACAAACTCTCAAAATAGAAAAGAAGAGAGGATGGCCATCTTTTCCCTTCAGATGTGGCGTTTATACTCTGCATGATCTTAAACATGCAGAAAAGGAAGCCACAAAGCTCCAGTCTTTAACGCTGGCCACGATTCCAAACAGATCATACGACCCAAAAAAGACTGCTTACAATGCATTAGAGCAGGCCAAATTAACAAGGTTTGAACATCAGAAGGATATGTTTGATGACCTGTTCATTGCCGCAGAGACAATAGGTCATGTTAAAGAACTCGCTAGGATGCGATATAATGATGAGGGATTGACTGAGTTCAATAAACTCAGAGAACAGAGGTTGCAAACTCTGCCTCTGCATTTACTGGCAACATCCCCAGCAACATCATCGAGCCGACCTGTTCAAAAACAGGAGGAGCAGCAGAAGAAGCAACAGGAGGAGCAGCAGAGAAAAGAACAGGCAGAAAGGCTAGAGAAAGAACTGGCAGATAGGCAGAAAAGGGAGCAAGAAGAACAACGAGAGAAGGAACAGGAAGAAAAACAGAGGAAAGAAAAAGAGGAGCAGCAGAGGAAAGAGCAGGAGAAAGAGCAGCAGAAGCAAACCACCAATGTAGACACTACTATAGAACCCAATTTATTACAAGAATGGCAGCAATTTGACTCCATCATCAGTGGATTGGAATGTTCAAAAAATGGGGATAATTCTAAGACAAACGATACACAGGATGTTACCTCTCCTCAGGTTCTAAGTGGAACCAGCGGCCCACCAAGTTCAAAAGAAATTGAAGTTATTCCAAAAGACCCCTCTGACCAGGTTATTCTACAGATAGAAGATATTCCGCCATTGGATGTTTTCTACAGCCCAAAACACAGGGCAGTTGTAAAGCGGTCAAGGAAGAGACGAAGGATTGATCAACCTTCTATCTTCCCCGAACAAACGGTCACGGGTAATGTAGTATGGAAGGAGGAATTGGATCCCTCCGATGACTTAACAAAGCTATCACAGTATGCAGGCGCTTACTCAGCGGCAACAATTGACAAAGCATCGGAGGTGAGCCTTCTATTGAAGAATAAGGACCAAGAAATCCTTGCGTTACAGGCAGAATTGGTTGAAACGAGGCAAAAAGCAGCACAAGCCGAAGAACAGTTGTTGGCGCAACAGCAAGAAAACAATCAGTTGACTCAGCGATTGCAAACAGAAAGACAAAGGAACGATCAGGATGCGATCCAGAAACAAAAGGAATTGTCAGAGGCATTGGAAAATTTGAGAGTGGCGAATGAGCAAATGATAAAGACCAAAGATGAGCAGATTGCTCAAATGTCATCGCAGCTGGAAAAGATGAAGGGCGCATCGCAGGTAAAAGAGTTTAAAACAGAGGCATTATTGATAAACAATGCGTTGATAGCTCAGGTCAGACTCTTATGTCAACAGATCGATCAATCTGAGTCCCTATGTGAGCTAACTACAGCGATAAATCAACAGGTAGAAAAAGCCAGGACTGAACTAGATCAAGCGGACGAGGCCATTACTGGACATCTTGACTGGCAAGATACTGATTTGGGAAAAGCAGCAAAATTGCCCAGGATTAATGAAACACAGAAAGATATTCTTTTCACAGAATGGCACACTCAAGTGATGAAAGCAGAAAGGGCGGCTTCAAGATGTAAAACAACCGCCAGCAATCTAGTGGATCTAGTCAATAACACTCTTTACCTGGCCAATATGATTTCTCAATGTACACCGGGAAAGATGACAACTACCAATACATTAGAGCAAACATGCTACCCTGAATTAGAAGAAAAAGGGAGGCTAATCGCTGGAGTTAAAAGCTTATCCTTAGATGCATATTGGCTCTTTTTAATCAAGCCACATACACAGAGATCTGCCCTAAAGTGCCTTACAGACGCAATCGGGTGTATAATTCCCGATATCCAAGATGCCACCTATGCTGCACAGCTCAGTTCGTGCCTCAACAAACCTCCGGAAGTTGAGCCAATGCTTGCAATTAATCAACTTAGGTTCAAAGGAAAGCAGCCGACTTAATGAGTCATTCTCCCGCTTGCCAGATCGCCAGCCAAAACAGGATCAAGAGTTATTGATACCAGCTTAGTAGGATTTCTGTTTAAATAGATATTTAAATTAGATTAGTATTTATAGACCCTTTCATTGTTTTGGAAAGGGTCGTAAAATTTTGTAACAGACTTAATAGGCTGAAGTTTGCACTACTGTGCTTCAGTCGCTATTCTTTTATGAAATTGGACCAATTGTTCTGAATTCGACATCAAATTTTTTTATGCAATTGCGCACTATTGCCTTTGTTGAGGACGATTTCTGTGTTGAAGGAAGAACTGCTAATAGCGATTGATATTTGGGAATGCGCTGTAGCTCATATGGTACTTTTATCTATGTCTAAAGTTATTTCTTTTATATGAATTGTTATGCTATATATTCTTGCTATTATTGAATACATGCATACGCTATAACAGCAAATCTTTATCTCAGCCCACTATTGGATGTTTTGTGATTTGCATTTCTTTTAAACATGTATGTAAACAATGATATAAATGATAGTGTAGTAATTTCGCTGTTATCGCTTTGTGTAACTATTTATGCACAGCAATCTTGAACAATTTAATATCTATGTTTGGAGACAGAGTCATCTATATACCTGTCTAAAAGCCCAGATCATCAAACGCTACACTTTAGAGATCGATAAACCCCGGGGTAGATTATAGTTATTATATTCATGCCGATAGTTTAGTTGTTTGCTTATCATCAGCATAATCTATAAGTCATTCATCCATCCCATTTTATCTATTTTGGGAAACTGGTCCCATTATCCCCAGTCGGAGCCACTATTCCAAATAGAAAAGGAGCTGTACTAAGGTCCGGACCGGGTGGTTTCCCCTATGTTGTTGCAGCGATTTTCGAGGCCTCAACATAATTGGCGCTAGAAGGAGGGCCTCAACTGTGAATGGCACATAAGTCCAAACCTATAAGCCATTCCAAGAGTAATTCTCCCTCCGAATCCCCTCGACCTTCCCATTTGCACACTGGTTCGCCGGTATCCAAACAAGGAGAAGGGGAATCAACTACCACTGCCCAAACCCATCATACCCCAGAACAGCTAAGTCTTGAATCACCTGAAGTCCAGTCTCTAATCCATAAACTTCAGAGCTTCTCGATTTCACCACAGAGATCTGAGGTATCAGAAAGCAGTGCGACTTCGCAGTTCAATCTCACTCATCCTCTCACCAGACTTCAAAGCGAAAAACTCGGTATTGAACCCACTGAGTTTCCTTTACCCAAAAGGAAAAAGGCGAAGAAAATTACTGAAGGATCTGATAGTGAAGAGCTCTCATCCACGTCCTCCATTGCATTTTCTCCTCTGCGAGGTCAACCATCCACTTCCCCATTACAAATTGTCGTTCACCAGGGATTAGAAGCCTCAACATCCCAACCTGTTCACTCCTCATCTTTGATCCCTTCCCATACATCTGGAATTCCAACAGTAGTGTCAACCACTGCAGCTTTCACAATGGCAGATCCATGGACTAGGCCAGGTGCAGTCAACATGCCTGCACCATTGCACGATCTTCCAGATGCTCCTGAAAAATGGCTGCCTAAATTTAATCCAGATGACGGGACTCAGGCTGAAGAACACATAAACAATTTTATGTTAGCAGTTAACTTAAAGGGAGTGACAGAACAAGATGTTGTTGTAAGACTCTTCCCCTACACCTTACAAGGATCAGCAGGATCCTGGTATTTTTCCTTACCTTCTGGTTCAATTACCAGTTGGAACACATGCCAAGAGCAGTTCCTTACCAAATATGGAGATGATAGGTCCTTAGCCACTTTAATAAACGACCTCTCCAATCTGAGAATAGAGCACAGGGAACCAATAAAGGAGTTTAATTCCAGATTTAATAAACTCCTGAATAAAATCCCTACCGCTTCTAAACCAAGTGAACAAATCCGAAGCGAATGGTATATTACCGCCCTACCTGCCAACATAGCTATTTTTGTAGACAGGGCTGGGAAACCTACCTTAGCTGAAAACATGAGAGAAGCACTTGCTGTTGAGAAGCGCATCAACGCTCTAGAGAAGAAAGCTGCTTTGGAAGATAGAAAAGCTAAAAAAGTCTCATTCAAAGAAGATTCCAAGAAGAAAACCCCAAAGGACCCGTACGACATGGAAGGTTTACAAAAGGTCCTTAAAACGTTGTCTAACGAAATGGTCGAAATAAAGAAGCAGGTGGCCGAAACCTCAACCAAAAGACCATTTAGAACTTTTAAGAAAACTGAAACAAAGCCGCCCAATGTTATATCAAACGCAGATTCAGAACAGGAAGAAGAGGAAGAGGAAACAACCTCACAAACCGATGATGAAGAAGAAGTAGCTGAATGCCACGGAATGTGGGATTTTATACTCCCAAACTCTGATACCAAGAATGAAGAAGAAGCCTTTCCAGTTACTACAAGAAGTAGAAGTACTTCAGAACCTACTCAGGCAACTTCAAAGAAGAGGAGCGCAGGTGCTGCCACAGCAAAGGAAAAAGTTCCCCCAAAGAAGTCACCTGTAGTTATTCCGCAAAACCAGCCTTCAACTTCTAATTCTCCTTCGACATCCAAGACATTAGTAGTATCCGATTCAATGGAATATAACATTGTTCATGACATGAAGAAAACTAAGGCAAACATAACTATGTTTGAGCTTAGTAAATTAAAGCATCAGCAAAAATTACTTCTTAAAGAATTGAATGTTGTTCCCTCTACTCCCCTTCCCAGCGCAAGAGCTTCCAACGATTCAGGCCAGCCTCCTGCAGGTATGGTTGAAGCTACCGATTCAGTTCTAATTGGAGATAGATCGAATTCTCACACTCCACCCTTCCTGCTGACCTATGAGATTTATAACAGAAACCTGCACAACTGTTTAATTGATTCAGGGGCATCATCTAACATAATGCCAGCTTCAGTTTGCTCTAAACTGAACATTGAACCCCAAAAGTCAGCCATTCATATTGTACAGTTGGACAGGACCAAAGTGCAGGTTGTGGGAGAAATTAATTCCGTAACCATCAGGTTGTCTGCCGATCCAAGGATTGTACAACGGATTGACATCTTAATTGCCAACATACCTGAATTCTATGGTTTAATTTTGAGTAGAGATTGGTCCGAAAAACTGCATGGGTATATTTCCACAGATTGGTCACATATGTGGCTTCCCTACAAGGGGAAGCCAAATCAAATAAAGATCGATCGAGAGAAGCATATGACCCACACAGTTACCGAATTTGAGCAAGAAAACCAACCTGTGGCGTTCAACAACAACATCTTGGGGAACTATACGTCAGAATCATTCTTTGGCAACTTTGTTGCCCAACCATCTCCTTTTTCAGTCAATCATTTTACATCTCAGATTGAAAATTTTTCACAAACTGATAAGTCCAGATGTTTTAATGGTGCTGAGGAAAATGTAAATATTTTTGTTAATACTCCTTTATTTTGGTCTTTATATTTTGATGGCTCTAAGTCCAGCGAAGGCTCAGGAGCAGGTTGCATTTTGGTTAGTCCGCAAGGAGAAAAGACAATGCTGTCTTGTAGGTTAGAATTTGAGTGCACTAATAACACTGTCGAATATGAAGCTTTAGTCCAAGGATTATATAAAGCAATCGGCCTCGAAGTGCAATATCTAAAAGTATTCGGCGATTCGGAAATCATTGTCAAACAGGTGAGGAATGCAATTCATTGTCTTTCAAGTCACCTCAAGCATTATCAATCGCTGGTACAGGATCTTACCTCACACTTTTCAGCATTTAACATTTCTTCCATTCCTAGGTCACAAAATTCGGCAGCCGACCTACTAGCCAATGTAGCTTCTAAGCTTCTACCTTCTGAAGACTACAGCCTTGATAGATTTTCTGTAGAATTACTTTTTAGGCCTTCAATTCCTGACAATGTCACTAATTGGAGAGTATTTAACCATGACGAAGATATCTTGCAGTTTCTAACTTCGGAAAAATCCTATGACAATCAAGTTATTGAGGAAGATGATCATGATCTACAGATGAAAGAAACGCTTCAAGAAAATTCGATTCCTAAACCAGTGGTGAAGCTTGAAGACCTTTATGATATCAAAGACAGGTTTAAACCTGTAATTAATGCAAAGCTTCAAAGTTCTACCCTTAAGTTTGAATTGATAAATCTAGGCACTGACGATGCTCCTCAAAACATCAACTTAGGATTAGGACTTTCCCAGGAAGAAAAGGAAGCATTTATTAAATTATTAAGAAAAAAAAACAGGTCTTTGCTTGGAAGTATGACGATTTAAAGACGTATGATACATCTATTATCCAGCATATCATTCCCATGCTTCCTGATCAGAAACCGATTCAGCAAAAGTTAAGAAAAATACATCCAAATTTGGAGAGCCAGATAAAGTCGGAACTTAACAAGCTCTTGAAAGCCAAAATTATTTTTCCGGTCCGACATTCAAATTGGGTCTCTAATATGGTGCCAGTCAGAAAGAAAAATGGCGACATTCGAATCTGTATTGATTTCAGGAACCTGAACAAAGCGAGCTTGAAAGATAACTTCCCATTACCTACTATGGAGCAAATCCTCCAATCAGTAGCGGGCTCTGAATTGATGTCCTTTCTTGATGGATTCTCAGGTTATAACCAAGTTCTGGTTCATCCTCATGACCAACTTAAAACCACATTCAGAACAAAATGGGGAACATATGCATATCAGAAAATGCCTTTTGGACTCATAAATGCAGGAGCGACATTCCGGAGAGCCATGGATATAGCCTTTAAAGGGTTGATTAATCGATCAGTAGTCGTCTATCTAGACGATATTACTGTATATTCTAAGAAGAGATATAATCATTTGCATGACTTAAATCAAATCTTTCAGCGATGCAAAAGATATGGTATTTCTCTGAACCCAAAGAAGTCTTTCTTTGCTCTTGATCAAGGAAAACTCTTAGGTTTTATAGTATCCAAAGATGGCATTTATATTGATCCTGATCGGATCAAGGAAATTTCTGAAATCCCTTTCCCACACAATAAAAAGTCGATGCAGTCATTTTTGGGCCAGATTAATTTTGTTAAACGATTTGTTCCAGATTTTTCTCAAATTGTGTTACCACTTCAGACAATGATCAAGAAGAATTCAGTCTTCAAGTGGGGATCAGAAGAAAAGCAAGCTTTTGATGTTATCAAGCAATCAATAATCAATGCCCCAGCCTTGAATACTCCAAATTTTTCTAATCATTTTACATTATATACCATTGCGTCCGATGTATCTTATGCTGCAGTTCTCACGCAGCCAAATGCTCACAATTTAGAAGCACCCATATCATTCTTCAGTTCAAATCTTCAGGGTGCCGAATTAAATTATTCCGATGTAGAAAAACAAGCCTTTGCTGTATTTAAAGCGGTCAAACATTATCGACCCTTTCTTTTGAAAACCCATACAAAAATAATAGTTCCTTTCCCAACAGTTAGGCAACTATTAATCCATAAAGAGCTGGGTGAAAAAAGGGCAAATTGGGTCACAGCACTTCAAGAATATGACCTAGAAATTAAGCCAGCAAAGATTGTTAGGGGCCAAGGTTTTTGCAGGATATTAGCAGGAGCATCCAACATTCCAGAATCAAGCGACACAGATCAAGCTCAAGAAATTAATCAGATAAGTGTTACCGATTCTGGATCTCAATATGCAGATTTGATTTTTTATCTAAAGAATGGTTATGCACCTCCGAATTTGTCTTACAAAAACAAAAGGGCCATTAGATTAAAAGCAAAGAATTTTACCATTATTGATGACGTGCTTTTTAGACAGAATTACGATTCTATCTTGTTAAGATGTCTCGAAAAACCTGAAACCCAAAAGGTTTTGCAGGAGTTACATGACAGACCAGCAGGAGGACATTTCGGAGCTGACACAACAGCTCACAAAATTATTCATGCTGGTTACTATTGGCCTACTTTGTTTATAGATGCTCACGAATACGTAAGGAAATGCCTAAATTGTCAAACTGCTAGCGGAAGACAACGTAAATCAGCTTTCCCCCTGCAACCAATCAACATTGAACAGCCATTTGAGCAATGGGGATTGGATATCATTGGGGATATTACTCCAGCATCTTCCAAACAGCATAAGTATATCCTTACTGCTACTGATTACTTTACAAAGTGGGTTGAGGCAATCCCTTTAAAGACAGCAAACTCTGAAGCAATCATTGAATTCATAGACCAATTCATCATTACCAGGTTTGGTGTCCCAAATGCTCTTGTTTTTTATAATGCATCTTACTTTTCAGGCAATGCTATGTTTGATTTCGCTATTAAAAGAGGATTTAAGTTAAAATATTCTGCTAATTATTATCCCCAAGGAAATGGTTTAGCAGAATCTACTAATAAGAATCTGATTAAAATCATTAAGCGAACTATCGAACAAAATCAGAGGAATTGGCACAAATCCTTAGTGTTCGCATTATGGGCTGATAGGATAACACAGAAAGCTTCTATTGGAACTTCTCCATTTAATCTTGTCTATGGAAGAGAAGCAATCTTACCCACAAATCTTATTCTTCCTTCTTTAGCCCTAGTGCAGTTTATTGAGGAAACTCCTTCCTCTTCTATTCAATTTAGACATGACCAGATCCTAAAATTAGAAGAGGAAAGAGAAAAAGCCAAGGTTACTCATGCCAAACACCAGCAAGTCATCAAAGCAGCTTTTGATTCAGCCTCATCCGGTTCAAAGCAGTTCCAAGTCGGGGATTTAGTTCTGAAATGGGACAAAGCCCATGAGGACAAGGGTAAGCACTCTAAGTTCCAGAAGTTGTGGCTTGGACCATTTCAGATCTGTGAGAAGATAGGCCATTCAACCTTTATATTGCAAGATTTATCAGGTTTGAGAGATTCTCTCCCTGTTAATGGCCTTGTCTTAAAGAAATTCTTTCACTGAGGAGGCAACCCCTTCTCTTTTCATTTCAGTAGGATTTTAATAGTTTGTAGGATTTTAGGAAATAAAGTTGTGAGATGTTTCCAATTGACCTTTTGCTGTATTTAAAAAGTTGTCACATAGAATGAATATGAACATCTGCTTTTAAAATGATAGAACTTTTAACCAAAAAGGATAAATTCTAGGAAATTAGATGTCTTTGTATTCTGAAATCACAATTCAAACTTTTGTCAGCTCCTCTCAAATCATAGAAATATTGTAAACCATTTTCTGTTTTTCAAATTGGTCTCTAAAAGGTTATCTATACTAAGATAGGAATCAATCCAAGCTCAGCATCTTCAACTCTTACTCTGTCATCCATTACTCTTAAGAAGAAGATTGTTCACCCCATTCACTAAAGTTTATGATTTTTCAGAGTGTAATTCTAAAATATAAGATATTTAAGATAAGAGGTCTTATTACAAGCCTGCTTACCATGTTCATAGAGAAATAGTTTATCTGACATTACCAACACTGCAAACCAAAACAGGGTAATGGCTTGAAATTTCAAGACAAGGGGTCTCATCACGAGCCAGCTTGTTCAGTTAAACTACTATCAGTGAGTGGCATTGTCAAACAGCTGGCCACCAAACCAGGACAATGGCTTTTTATCTTATCAATGACAAAGAAGAAAGGAAATGAAATACAAAATATTAAAAAATATTTTGAATTCATTCTGTTAATCACACTCTTAATTGGATGGGACAATGGACAATCACATGGTTAAAAGGTATCCCTGTCGAAACTATAGATGTTTGCTGGCAGCAGAGGCTCTACCTATGACAGATGAGTTTACTATAAAAGGCCGATTTGGAAAGGTATTCTATTTTATCATTACAAACCAATAAAGACCTATTTCAAAGCTTAGAATGTTTTTATTTTCATAGAAAAGAGGGAGTTAACGAAATAGTTTCATTTTTCTCAGAATATATTGAAATCTAGTTATATTAGAAATTTCCCGATTGATTGAAACTCTATTTTTTGAAAAGGCTTAAATGTTATATTTCTTGAAAGAGATAACTGGTTCTTCCAGCGAATCGCCAATTGTTGTGCTCTACAACAACCCCCCCATTTCATATCATCTTTACTTATAAATATTAATGTATGAAATGGGTCCCTTTAGAATTTAATGTGGTATCAATGCTATTATAATCCCAAAAAAGTCCAAAAAATGAATAAATGCACTTTATAAAACTTTCTGGGTAAACCCTTAAAAGAAATCATGAATTGATTTGTCATTGCGATAAAGCGATCGCAAGATCGCATATCGCAATGACACATGAATTATAATTAAGCACCCAAAGCTTTCCGCCGATGCGCATTCGGCGATCGGCGATGTTCCATGTACATGTTATAATGCCCCATGCCAAAGCTTTTCGCCAACGCGATATACATTCGGCGAATTCGGCGATCGGCGACACGCTACAACATTTGTGATGTATCCAAAGACTTGTCCCGATGCGATGCGCAATCGGGAATCAGGTATCGTGGCAATCTCATCTAAGTCTTATTGCGCTCAAAGCTTTTCACCGATGCGATATCACATTCGGCGATCGGTGATATCCAATACGCACCATTAAAGCACACTAATTACATCCCCGATTGCGATTCGATAAAGCGCGGTTTTCAACAAAGAGCCGTTAAGTGATGGGATGGCGCAATTCATTTGTAATAAAGGCTTGATCTTTCACGCAATCCTTCATCTACTCTCAACCGCCAAAACGTCCATTGCATGCTTAAGTGAATCATTCACCCGAGTAACGATATAATGGGCATTTAAGGAATGACGGAGTGAAAACGGCTAATTAATAAAATCATGTCCTAAAATCTTTTCACGGATTGTATACGCGCCCATTTTAAAAGCTAAATCCTTCAGTTACGCATCTATTTCATATGTGTTGTATCACTTAAGAGTTTTTATCGCTATCTCTGTGTATTACGCCCAATTGCCTCTTTGTGCAGAATTCATTCACAGAAGCTAGGCCTGAGAAGATGGGGAAGAAGTCCAAGAAGACTGCAGGTGCTTCCGCAACACCATCTGCGGGACAAGCGGCCGCAAACAAGAAGAAGGGACTAATATCCGATACCACATGCACGGGGCTCACCAGAGTGACTTGGCAGGGCACTTATAACCTAATTGAAGCTGAGCAACCACAAAGGGTAGTGACAGAAGCTAGTGTGGACTTACTCAAGAAGTCTGATGCGACTCTCAAAGATTTGGCCGACTCTTTCCTTCACAGGATAGCAGCCAGAGATCAAATTCTCCCTTATACAGACGTTGTGCGATGGGCGATTGAAGAAATCCCCATATTGGACAGGACTTTTAATACAAGAGATGGGAGGATTTTCGGATCATTCAAGCCAGAAGACCTGAGGCAAATGTATCATTTGCCTGAACCAGAGAAAATATATAACAAAGACTTTTTGGAGAAGTTCGCAAGCGAGAATGAGATCCAGTCTGAACCTATCAAGGATTGGAGGCAAAATCCCAACAAACACAAGCACGAATCCTCCGGTAGGTACTCGGTCGATTCTTTGGCTTCTCCTTATTGTTATGCGGGGATTATGATGTGTAGGCTGTGGGGATTGCATGATTCTGCCAATTTTACCATTGAAATGGTTCCTTTAATGGAGGCAGCAGTAAATAGTTGGATTATGGATTGGGCTACTATCCTTTCGGATAAATTAGCAGTAGCTGTTCGTGATTTTAGGTCTCAGTCTGTTGTTTCAGAAAGGAAAATGCCCCCGTTCTACTACAGTGCATATATCTTAGACACTCTTTGTTTCAATTCCGAATTTCCTGTTCTCGGGTGGAGGTGGACTGCACAGGACCCTTCGCCCATTCATATATATCATCAAAAATTGTGGAAGTCTTCTTATAAAGACCACCTGTATCAAATCTGTAATGGTTTCATGGTCCCCATTTACTATTCCATTTTTGATAAACCCATTTCAAAAATTTCCTATCAAGCTTCCTTTGATTTACCAGCAGTAGCAAGTTGGTTTGGAGAAGAAAATTTCACCTATATCAGAGTTTTCGGCAGCAAAGCCGACCCACATGTTCTTCCTCTTTATGTTCCAGATAAGCTGCTAGCAAGGAGATTGCATATCAGATCATGGCTGAGAGTACTACACAAACTCTCAAAATAGAAAAGAAGAGAGGATGGCCATCTTTTCCCTTCAGATGTGGCGTTTATACTCTGCATGATCTTAAACATGCAGAAAAGGAAGCCACAAAGCTCCAGTCTTTAACGCTGGCCACGATTCCAAACAGAACATACGACCCAAAAAAGACTGCTTACAATGCATTAGAGCAGGCCAAATTAACAAGGTTTGAACATCAGAAGGATATGTTTGATGACCTGTTCATTGCCGCAGAGACAATAGGTCATGTTAAAGAACTCGCTAGGATGCGATATAACGATGAGGGATTGACTGAGTTCAATAAACTCAGAGAACAGAGGTTGCAAACTCTGCCTCTGCATTTACTGGCAACATCCCCAGCAACATCATCGAGCCGACCTGTTCAAAAACAGGAGGAGCAGCAGAAGAAGCAACAGGAGGAGCAGCAGAGAAAAGAACATGCAGAAAGGCTAGAGAAAGAACTGGCAGATAGGCAGAAAAGGGAGCAAGAAGAACAGCGAAAGAAGGAACAGGAAGAAAAACAGAGGAAAGAAAAAGAGGAGCAGCAGAGGAAAGAGCAGGAGAAAGAGCAGCAGAAGCAAACCACCAATGTAGACACTACTATAGACCCCAATTTATTACAAGAATGGCAGCAATTTGACTCCATCATCAGTGGATTGGAATGTTCAAAAAATGGGGATAATTCTAAGACAAACGATACACAGGATGTTACCTCTCCTCAGGTTCTAAGTGGAACCAGCGGCCCACCAAGTTCAAAAGAAATTGAAGTTATTCCAAAAGACCCCTCTGACCAGGTTATTCTACAGATAGAAGATATTCCGCCATTGGATGTTTTCTACAGCCCAAAACACAGGGCAGTTGTAAAGCGGTCAAGGAAGAGACGAAGGATTGATCAACCTTCTATCTTCCCCGAACAAACGGTCACGGGTAATGTAGTATGGAAGGAGGAATTGGATCCCTCCGATGACTTAACAAAGCTATCACAGTATGCAGGCGCTTACTCAGCGGCAACAATTGACAAAGCATCGGAGGTGAGCCTTCTATTGAAGAATAAGGACCAAGAAATCCTTGCGTTACAGGCAGAATTGGTTGAAACGAGGCAAAAAGCAGCACAAGCCGAAGAACAGTTGCTGGCGCAACAGCAAGAAAACAATCAGTTGACTCAGCGATTGCAAACAGAAAGACAAAGGATCGATCAGGATGCGATCCAGAAACAAAAGGAATTGTCAGAGGCATTGGAAAATTTGAGAGTGGCGAATGAGCAAATGATAAAGACCAAAGATGAGCAGATTGCTCAAATGTCATCGCAGCTGGAAAAGATGAAGGGCGCATCGCAGGTAAAAGAGTTTAAAATAGAGGAATTATTGATAAACAATGCGTTGATAGCTCAGGTCAGACTCTTATGTCAATAGATCGATCAATCTGAGTCCCTATGTGAGCTAACTACAGCGATAAATCAACAGGTAGAAAAAGCCAGGACTGAACTAGATCAAGCGGACGAGGCCATTACTGGACATCTTGACTGGCAAGATACTGATTTGGGAAAAGCAGCAAAATTGCCCAGGATTAATGAAACACAGAAAGATATTCTTTTCACAGAATGGCACACTCAAGTGATGAAAGCAGAAAGGGCGGCTTCAAGATGTAAAACAACCGCCAGCAATCTAGTGGATCTAGTCAATAACACTCTTTACCTGGCCAATATGATTTCTTAATGTACACCGGGAAAGATGACAACTACCAATACATTAGAGCAAACATGCTACCCTGAATTAGAAGAAAAAAGGAGGCTAATCGCTGGAGTTAAAAGCTTATCCTTAGATGCATATTGGCTCTTTTTAATCAAGCCACATACACAGAGATCTGCCCTAAAGTGCCTTACAGACGCAATCGGGTGTATAATTCCCGATATCCAAGATGCCACCTATGCTGCACAGCTCAGTTCGCGCCTCAACAAACCTCCGGAAGTTGAGCCAATGCTTGCAATTAATCAACTCAGGTTCAAAGGAAAGCAGCCGACTTAATGAGTCATTCTCCCGCTTGCCAGATCGCCAGCCAAAACAGGATCAAGAGTTATTGATACCAGCTTAGTAGGATTTCTGTTTAAATAGATATTTAAATTAGATTAGTATTTATAGACCCTTTCATTGTTTTGGAAAGGGTCGTAAAATTTTGTAACAGACTTAATAGGCTGAAGTTTGCACTACTGTGCTTCAGTCGCTATTCTTTTATGAAATTGGACCAGTTGTTCTGAATTCGACATCAAATTTTTTTATGCAATTGCGCACTATTGCCTTTGTTGAGGACGATTTTTGTGTTGAAGGAAGAACTGCTAATAGCGATTGATATTTGGGAATGCGCTGTAGCTCATATGGTAATTTTATCTATGTCTAAAGTTATTTCTTTTATATGAATTGTTATGCTATATATTCTTGCTATTATTGAATACATGCATACGCTATAACAGCAAATCTTTATCTCAGCCCACTATTGGATGTTTTGTGATTTGCATTTCTTTTAAACATGTATGTAAACAATGATATAAATGATAGTGTAGTAATTTCGTTGTTATCGCTTTGTGTAACTATTTATGCACAGCAATCTTGAACAATTTAATATCTATGTTTGGAGACAGAGTCATCTATATGCCTGTCTAAAAGCCCAGATCATCAAACGCTACACTTTAGAGATCGATAAACCCCGGGGTAGATTATAGTTATTATATTCATGCCGATAGTTTAGTTGTTTTCTTATCATCAGCATAATCTATAAGTCATTCATCCATCCCATTTTATCTATTTTGGGAAACTGGTCCCATTATCCCCAGTCGGAGCCACTATTCCAAACGGAAAAGGAGCTGTACTAAGGTCCGGACCGGGTGGTTTCCCCTATGTTGTTGCAGTGATTTTCGAGGCCTCAACACCTCCTCATCCACCTCTTCCACTCATATTAACCCCTAACTTCTACTATTTAACTCCCTATACCCCCTTTTCCCCCTATTACTATGTAAATTATGCAAAAAACCCCAAAATACCTATGTATCCCCTTCCCCGAGCATTATAGCTCTAAGTTTGGTTCCAAATGGTTTAAGCGCTAAAACATTAGAGCGCGACCCAAAGAGCGCTGGAAAATTAATTGTGGGATTAATCCGGGATTTGCTTGGATTAATAACCTAAACGCGCTTTGTAAATAAATCTGTGTATAAACCCATTTAACACGTAACACTGCAAAAAACCATAAAAACCCACTTTTTATAAAGTTCCGCCGGGCACACAGTTCAGAGAATAATAATATTTTATTGGCCCCGCATTCCGTATTGTCCTTACATCTCATCAACCCGTCGACCGTCGGATCCGGGCTTTCCCATCCGACGACCCAGATCCATATCGGGTCGGTCCCGATGTACTGCCTTTATCGCCCGAGAAACTGTCAGAGGGTGACGTCAGGCCTCCGCCACGCGTCACCCCCAAATTCTCTCGGGTCACCCTCTGACAAATCCACTATCGTATCAATAGCGGTCCGAGAAATACCATTTACCATTTCTGGCTTACCGTTGGTCCCGCCGCGCCTACGCCATTGCTACGTCATGCCCACGTCAGGCCACCTCACCGCCACATTAGCGCCCCCGCCCGCCAGCACTCCGACATGTCCGCCAGCTACGCATCCCCGTGGACCACTCACAGCTTGCCATCTCACCCGATGATGTCATAACTGACGTCACCCGACCCTGACCCCACCTGATGACGTCATGCTGACGTCATCCAAAAAAGTCGCCAATGTTCCAAAAATCCATATTTTAGCCAAAAAACCGTGTTTTTCTCACTTTTTGCAAAAACAACTATTGCTCCCCTGCATGCATTTTTACGACCAAACAAGCGCCAACCTGCAGAAATCGACCCAGAGACCGTGGGCGCATCCAATCCACCTGCATTCGTAGCCATTGCCGGAAATTGAAGAGGTATTTATCGATATCATTCCCTCCGTGCCTGGTTTTGTCCATGATTGTCCATGATTGTCCAAAGATAGCATAAACAGAGTGAGAAAACACTGTATTTACCAGCAAACCTCCAGTAACCTGTGTCCATTTCCAACTGTTGGGTCCGAATTCCTCTCCAGAGCCTGTATTTAAACAAATTTCTCGAAATTCACAATTATTTCGCGCATTCGTGAACTAAGAACCCGAGCTGCACTAATTCACAGTGAAGAGAGTTTTTCAGGCCTGCCATTTGCTCTATCAGTCCTCTGTGCAGAATTTCAATTGCTGTCACTGCCATTTTCCCTCTGTTCCTTTGCAATTCACCTCTCTGTTCCAGAGATACTCCTCTGTGTTGCTCTGTTTAGTAACACCAGTTCTAATACAAGTCATAGCACTACTTAACCATGGAAACACCAGTAGCCCTAAATATTCAACCTCTGAATGCCCCACAAAGAGAGTTAGAATGGAAGGCCCTAGGAGATATTGATTATCAGATGTTAGACTGGTTCCCAATAAATTCCAAGTATAATATTCATATGCTAAATGAATTGAAAGCTCAACACCTCAGTGGAGCTGACATTTTAGGGATTTGGGACTCCAACTTGCCCATTTACAACCTCCCTCAAGTCAATGCCCTTCCAGACTTGATCCATAGATGCTGTGAATGCTATGATCCATGTCAGAGAGTTGTTCTCAGTCCCTCAGGTGCAGTCTTGTTCCATATCACCCCTGAGGCCATAAATCAAATGCTCAACTTTCATTCTGTAAGACCATTGACTCCTCTCTCCATGTTAGATTTACTAAAGAAGGGGGGGAACCTGTCTAGTGCCCAAATCATCAAAATTAATCAGTTATTTATTCAGCCAAGCTCTGAAGCTCTGAGAACACCTCCTATTGGACATCCCTATATCAATGACTTGGGGAGGATGCTGGTGGATTTGATTAGCTATGTCCTGGGCTACAAGGGAGTTGAAGATGTTGATGATACCATAATGGCCATGCTGTCCATATTTTCTCCTGGGAAGCCTCCTGCTGTGCACTATGACTATGCTGAATATATTGCAAACAAGATTCATGAGCAATTGATGAGTCTAGAAAGGGAAAAGGTGTTCAGATACACCTCATACATCTATCATCTGTTCCTATTTTTTCAACCAGACAGTTTCCCCATTCCCCTCAAGAAACTTGATGCCCAGGGGAATTCAAGGTCTGTAGTATTTTGGACCTCAGTTTTTCATTGCACCTCCTGTTCACCATACACATACTGTGAATTCATAGACCTTTTCATTCATCCAGCAATGACTTTGTTATATGGTGTTCCTCCTCCGAGATTAACCGAGGAAATGCAAAGAATTCTCCATCTCTCTAAGTCCTACAGCATTGGTGATTGGTATTTTTACCAACACCATACAGTGATCAGAGTATATGGCTGTGAGTTGAACCCTTATAGGCTGCCAAGATATGTCCCTATGAGACTATTTGCCTTGGAATATTTCAGACAGTTTGGAAATGCAGACCAAATCCATTTCCATAATAAAAACAAGAAAGTGCAGCTAAAAGTCAGGAACCAGCTAGGCCCTTTCCTTTACAACATAAGGGAGGAGGGATGGAAGGAAGCAGATATGATCCTAGAGGGCCTCCGATTAGAAACTAGTTTCAAATGGGTACCTTATGACCCTAATCATTTCATTTCTCTCAGGAGGATAAAACATAAATTGGGTGGCTATGCTCACATTAAATTGCCTCATATTGAGAAATATGCCAATCGACTAAGTTGGGAAGAGGGCACCCTAGAAGAGCCAATGACTAGAGAGCAAATACTACAAAGAGAAGCAAAAAATATTGAGAAAGAGGCTAACTTGGAAACTTGTGGGCAGGTTTCCTCTTCATACCAAAGGCAGCTTGGAGCAGCTGCATCATCTTCAACAGCACATCAGCAAGAACAGCCACCTCCTATGGCAGAAAAGCAAGCAGAAAAACAGGTAGAACAGCAAGAAGGAGGGCGAAAAGAGGGGCAGCAAGTACAGCAGCAAGAACAAACACCTGAAGCCCCAATATCCACTGAGCAACAGGCTCAAGAGAATGTGCCCCCTAGGCAAGAAAAGACAGTGGAGGCCTCAATACTACAGACTCCACAAAAAGAAGAAAAGGGAAAGAAGAGGGATAGAGAGCAGGAGACTCCCCTCACTACCTCCACAACTCACGGGGAGAAAAGGCACAGAATGAATCCCCTCTCTGAGGAAGAAATTCCTATTGGGCATTCTTTGGGCATGGGCCCACCGAGTATGGAGGCATCTGCAAGTTCCTTTCAGCAGGAACAGGAAAGGACAGTTGGAGGAGAAGTCAACTCCTCAAGCCACCAAAGGGGAGCTGAAGCAGGCATCAAACAACAGTTTATAGGTATCAAAAAGAGGAATGAGCCACTCAAGATACAGCTCTACAACCACTTATTAAAGATGGCTCCTACAAACCAACAGAGGTTAATGTCTGCCTATGATGTACATGAGGGCAAAATGGTAATGAGTCATTTCATGCCAACCATGTTGCAGCCACAGTCAGTTGCAGACTACATAAGGACCAACCTTGAGGTCCTTGCAAAAGACATCCACCCTATGGATCAGATTGAATTGCATAAGCAAACGGGTGAGATGGTGTATGCCACTCTTGCAGAGAAAACATTGGTGAATTATAGGCTGGAAAATAGCCTAAATAACACAGCTGCCCAACTTGAGTTGGAGAAAGCATCCTCTCAAGAAAAGGACAACCGAATCAAAGCTTTAGAGGATATAATCATAGAACTTGGGCATGATCCCAAGGACATCAAGGCTGTACAAGCACTGCTGAAGCTAAGAGATGCAAATATGGCAGCACTAAGAAAAATGATTAAGATTCCAGCAACTCTTCATTCTCAGACAGAAGAGGTTGCCCAGCAAAGGCATGACCAAGATGTAGCTGCTATGTTGGTATCGTTATACAAACAGCTGATCTAGACACAGGAGAAATTGGGAGAATCAGAGGCAGCACTGCAAGCAGCCCTACAACAGAGGGAAGTAGGCCAAACATCTCAACCCCCTCCACAAATAATCAACCTTGAGGAACCCCCTCAAACTAGTGCTCCTCCTACAGGACAGACAGCTCAGGTAGCACCATCTATATCAGCACCAGCACCAACAACAGAGCAGGTTCCAAGCCTTGATATGCAGAAGCTGAAGAATGAAATTCAGGCCCTAGAAGCCCAAATGGCAGAATTAAACAAAGCCAGGGAGAATTTGGCTAAGCTCAATGAAAAATATGACAAGTCAAAGAAAAATGTGGCAGAAAAAGGGAGGGAAATAAAGGCCCTTAAGGAGAAGATAAAGGAGCTGGAGAAGGAGCTCACCCTGGACAAAGTGGTGGCTGAGCTTAAGACAGTTTTATGGGCCAACATTGGCCAATCAATCACAGATCAGTGGCAGTACATTGAGACTATTCATGAGAAAATGGAGCTCATAGGAAAAGCACACAGAGAAGTCCAGAGAGCAAGGGCATCTCTAGGCAACATACCTGAGGTAGCCAATAGAATGATTAATGTGCTCAATAACCGTACAGGTCCTCAGCTGGCAGCAATGGGAATTACCAGCAGAACTGAAACCATTTTGCTGATAAAGAGGGTCCTTACATTAAGAAGCCTGGTACAAACATTGGAAAGAAGAAGCCAGGACATGCAGACAGAAGTAAACAGGTTCATGGAAAAATTTGCAGCACTACAAGGCAGAGGTCTTCCTGGCTTACTGAACAGCGCAGGTAGGCTACTTTCACATGAGAACTATGCAAAGAGGGTCAGCACATTTGCTACAAATCAGATCACTGAAAGACCAAGTACTTCAGAAGAAACAGGGCCAGCATCTGGGCAAATCTCTATGATAGAGTAGAGAATTTATTTTTTATTATGAATGAGATCAAGCATTTGTTTGAAGTGCCTCCAAACTTCTACAAATATACAGAGGCAGATGAGACCTTGGATGCAATTTTGAGACATCAATTGCCCACACAAGAATGGTGGACCAAAATGATACAGTTGATACTGTAATCAAAAGCCTTTCATCAAATTTTTTCATCAAAAAACATAATTCATCATGTACAGGAAAATTTGATGCATTCAGTATGACTGAAGAAAGATGGACTGAGCCAACTCAGCAGAAAGATTCGGCCACTAAAGCAGCACTGACAGTTACAGATGAAAGGGCCGAGAAAGACACATCATTCAGCATTTATGCAGAACGCTCAACCGACTCAGTGGCCTCCAAAGGTCAAAAAGGACTTCTGACAGAATTAAAAGAGCATTCATTTTGTATTTAAGAGCAGTAATAACTTCTTTATCTGCTATTTTGTAAAGTTGGTGAGCGTATTTAATTATCAAAATGACTCAGCGGTTCAGATATTTGTGGAACCGATTGTATATATTCCCCCTCGCATAAGCTTGCAGGGGTTGTTGTTACTTGTTCAAAAAGAGAACTCGGCTGTATTTTCGAGAGATAATACAAAGAAGTTTCAGGAGTTCAGAGATTGTCTTTCTGATGTATGTTGTGTTGGAACCATTGAACGCTGCAGAATTCTAGTGCTATAGCTTGATACAATAAGTTTCTCTATCTCTGTCTGTGTTGTATTTTTGTGTATTTCATTTCTCACATATGTGTTCTAATCTCAACAAGAAAGAAGAAGAATAACTCAGGATTTGTCCATGGAGACACCCTGAATTCAATCTTTCATTGTTATAAATGTTTTCTTCAGGTTTATTTGTTAAATTGGAATTCTTAAATGCTCCAAATTACTATAAATCTTTGACAGTTTCTGTGCAGTAATTCTTAGATGCTACTGAACAGATTTCTGTCCTTTCTCAACTTACAGTTACACTATATATAAGTTTCCATTTCACTCTGTTTCATTTATAAACCAAAATTTGTATCATGAATAGCTGTCTAGCTCTACAGTAAATCCTTCTCCATCACAGACATCAGGACCTACCCAATTTCTGACTCCATATGCCCAATGGACTAGAAATCCCTCAAACATTTCATGCCCTTCACAATCAACAATTCACAACCAAAACCTCAAACAAAAACCGAACTCATAACTAGCCTAAAGTCTTCACAAAACAGAGATAAATCTTAAAGAGAGATCCCTCTCTGATTACAGTTTGGCTAGGATCTGTAATCCAAAGCTTGGTTAGTGGTTACCCCGGCCGTATTCCCTTGGGAGTCAAAGGGAACAACCTGGGTGTTAACACAAGGAAGCAGTTTGGTTGCAGAGATTGTGTTCAAGTATGGGGTTAGGACAGGGAGCTATAAGAATAGACTGTGACAACCAAAGTGCAATTTTCTTGGCAAAGAACCCTACTTATCATTCAAAGACAAAGCACATTGATGTTCAATATCACTTTGTGAGGGATATGATAGAAGACAAAAAGGTGTTGCTGGTAAAGGTGGACACTTTGAAGAATACTACAGATGCATTGACAAAATCTGTGAGCTCTGAGAAGTCCTCTTGGTGTAGAGAAACAATGGGCATTTCAGGGCTGGAAAAATGACTAAGCTCTCCTATGGCCCCCTATGGAAAGAAAACAACAAGTGGGAGATTATTGGGTTGTGTTATATTCTTTCCACGACTAACCTATGTAGTGAACCGGGGGGTTAGAGGGGGGGCGGAGCCCCCCCTTCGTTGTGCTAATTGTGCAGTGGTTTTTCGGTCCATGGTTTTGGACGCGATGGTTTTTGGTCCATGGTATTGGATGCTTCGGCATGTATAAATATGTATTGTAACATTGAAAGGAATATAATGAAAAATCAAGCTAGTAGTCCCGGTTTTGGGATCCAGGGGAAAATCTCTGTGTATATGTGTTTTATGTGTTATGCTCTTGCATTGTTTATTTTTTTGAGATTTAGAATTCGTATGCAGGTAATTTTTGTACGGGGTTAAAACCTACAGACCAAGCAGGTGGGGACCAACGGTCCTAATCTGGGCAACGTACACCTTGCCAACTCATCACTCATAATCGAAAACAACCATAAAAGGTAATGAGCACTCCTCCCCGCACATTCTCACCACCTTTTCTTCTGTTTCTCCTCATAACTCAGTCACACAGCAGTCTTCTTATGCCCCCACAGCCTCGTATCCACCATCCTCCATCGATTTCCTCCATATTTTTTCTCTCGGCATTTTCTACAGGAGCACCTACAGGAAATCTACAGGAGGGACAGCAGCTTCTACAAGAGGGCCAGTGAGTCATTTTGAAGGAAGGAAACATAATTTTTGGCATGAATTCCAGTCTAAAGAGGTAGGGTTCATGAATTCCCTCCGTTGAATATCAAAATGTGAAAGATTTGGTCTCAAATTGAAGATAAAATGAGTCTTTAAGAGGGTAGCAAAAAAAAACTGTTTTTTTTTAAAACACAGTCCCCTCTGTTTTTCTATTTCACTCAAAATTCTTTGTCTCCACCTCCATATCTGGTTTTTCAAAAGAAGTACAGGTAGTATGACAGGGAGGTTTATGAGAAAAGAGCTCACTAACTCCACTGAACTCCATGCACATCCTCAAGTGCTGGAAATATTTACAAGGGCAAACTAGATTAATTTCTTTGAGAAGTTTAGAGGGTTTGATGATGAAATTTCCCATGAATTTGCTCTCTCTCTAGTCCCTCACACAAGAACTCATGCTACTGTAACCATTAGAGGCCTCTCCATTGAAATAACCATTGAATTCATCAGTAGGGTCACTAACCTTCCTCTTGGGCTGCCTTGGAGTAAAGATGAGAAACCAATTGGGTAGGTTGCCAACAGGAAATTTTTCCAAGATAATGAAACCCTTGTTGAAGATAAAAATGGAATTAGGAGGGCTAGTGTACCATATCCATGGGATGAGGTTAGCTACCAAGTGATCAAATACATTTCTTTTGAGGCGAATCATAGCATTGTTTATGGATATCATTTCAGAATCCTCCAAGAATTGAGATATGGCATGAATACCCCAGCACAACAAAAGCTCAGTATCCCATACTTTCTCCTTCAGTCCCTCATTGACTCCAGCACCAAGGTACAAGAAGGAAATTCATGGAAGCTAACTCACCATGGCCTAATCAAGATCCTAGTAGAAGAAGCCCTCCATACCCTTACAATCCCTATAGCATGGGAAGTTTTCATAAATATGACAGTTGAGGATGACATCAGGCATTAACCTATGATGTCAGTCATGTTGTTAGTGAGGAGGGAGAATAGAAAGGAGGATAATATGGAGCCAGTGGTGACATAGCAGAACAAGAGAGGGAGGAGGAAAGAAAAGAAATAGAGGAGGGGAGAGTTGAAGAGATAGAGCAGGAGGAGGAAAAAGAGACAGAAGAGGGAGAAAAGCAGGCACAAAGGGCAGAGCAAAGAGAAGAGTCCCCTGAAATTTTGGAAAGAGAAGCAGTAGTTGCCTTCACTTCCCTCAGTACACCAGTCAAGTAGAAGAAAAAGAGGAAAAGAAAAACCTCCATGTATTTCAGGGCAAGGAAGAGTACCAGAATTAGAACAAGCAAACCTTAGCCCTCATCAAATATTCTCATTAACATTGAAGATTCACCATCTGCCAAGGTAAAAGAATCTCCTTCCAAGACACCCATAACCTATGAAAGGAGGACTACAAGATCTTCTACATGGAAGGGTAAGGCAATTCTATAGGACCCCCAAACTAGACCTACAGGAGGCTAAAACAGTCCTACAAGAGACATTGTCCAAACTATAGGAGACACAAAAACTTGAGGAAAGGATAGGAGGACAGCCAGAGGTGAAAGAGGAAGCACAAGAGCTACAAGAACCTAACCCCCGGCCACATCTTAACTCCTATTATAGACTACTTGAGGGAGGAAAGATAATCCCATAGAAATTTTCAATTCCATTGTTTTTCGAATTAGAAAAAGAGAGAGTGAGAATGCATAGGTGGATGCAGATAGCCAAGTTCAAAGGAGTTGAGGATATTGGCAACATGGAAGACAAACTCAGGGAAACGAGCAGGGAATTGAGTGCTCTCAAAGACAGAGAAGCCATTACAAGAAGCCACCTTGAGAATGAGAGTGAATTACTAAGGAGGCAGTTGTAGGAGAAAGAGACTCATTTGGCATACATGGCCAGCTTATCCATAGAAGCATTACAATGCAGAACACCAGCCAAATCTTATGGCCTCTATCTGAAGGATCAATGGCTTCAATTCCAAATAAAAACTTTGGCACAAAGAGACACAATGTCTTTCCAAGACTACAGGCAGTTCATGGATTTGTGTGACCAAAGCACCTCTGAAGACAAAGCAAAGATGGAAAAGTTCTATCTACACAACATGGCCCTCACAGACCTAAATGTGTGGGACCCTAATGCCAAGCTAGGGGATCTGCAATTAATGGTCATGGCATCATGGATGAACCATGAAGAATTGAGGGAAGCATAAACGAAAAGATTCTTAATAAAAGAGTAGAATGAACCATTGATGATAAGAGCTGAGCCATCAGATCCTATGGCACTCATCATCACACATAACCTGCTTGCCAATGAACCTTAGATTTTCCCAAAATATCTAGCCAATCAGGAAAAAGCCATTGCGCACTTTGAATATATGTTTGGGCTACTTGGGGAGGACTGTGTGCATGCATGCATGAGAAGATGTAACACCCTACTCCACAGCTTGCATATCAGGGAATACCATTCCCCAATGAGGCTGAAGGAGGCAGTGAAAAGAGTGCCAATGTACAAGCGCTCCATGCAAAGGCTAAAGTTCAACTGGATTGGCCTAAAACTGAGTCCTCCACTCATATTAGGCATGCTGGAAGGTAGAAGAGAAGAAGAAGAGAAGGAGAAGTGGAAGGACATAGACTGAAAGGCAGGATTTTATGGAGAACATGAGCAGACCACATCAGAAGCCTGGAATGGTAGGGAGGCCACCAGGGCCATAAAACATGAAGAGATTGACTAGGTTGCTCAGAGGATGAGCAACACCTTCAGTAGGGGGGTGATGATAAGCCTCGTAAATGGGTAATTATATGGGCTAATTTACCTCCTAACCTAGTAAAATCAACCATTCTCTTAGCTTATTGTATGATTTTCTGATTATATTTATGCTTATAGGGTGATTTGAGTTAGTTATTATGCCATGTGGTCTAACATGTATTTAATGCAGATAATTGATGGATTTCGAGGTCAAAGTCAAGGATATAGTGGTCAAACTGCAGCAATAACTCGAAGTAGACAGAGGAGAGGACTTATAGGAGGGAATCCCCCTCATTTATTTCTCCTCACTTCGAATTCCCCTTCATTCAGCTCGGAGTACATGCAGTCGAATCATGCACTAGAAGGCAACCAAGCAAGTGGAAGATGATTGATAGTTATCTCGAGTTTTGGGAGCTAAGCATCCATGATTTTAAGGAAGCTTTTGGTAGCTTTAGATGTATAAGTAGAGAGACCTAAGGTCTCACTAGGGTCAACTTTTTTTTTCTTGTGTAAACTCCGCTCAAATTTCGAGCTTACTATTTTATGACAGTTTTATGTAATCTTGTTATTTTTTTATAATGAAGATGGAATCCTTTTTGAGCTAGCACTGAATTACCTCAGAGGGTTGAAGCTCTTGGGTGAGGGTCCAATCCAAGCAGCCAAGCTTCTCTTTCCTTGTATTTGTATGCTTTACTTCAGTTTGTAGATTAGTTTGTTGTTAGATGTATTTCTCTTATGGTTAAGAATAGGTTGCTTTTGATGATTTAGTAGCTTGCTTCCATTTGTGCTTTCTGTAGCAGGTTAAGCAGTGATTAGAGAAGATTCAAAACGCTAGCAACAATTCCTTGGCCTCTCTTCCTCCCTCTAGGACCATGATTTGAGGAAAAGATTCTCTTACTGCCCCAAAAACACATATTTTCCTCGTTCCTAGGAATTCCACTGTTTGCAGCTCTCTAGTAGGTTGATAGTCCAGTTTTTCTTTGCTCTAGATCTTCTTTATCATGTTCACTTCCTGATTTGAAATAGTCATTTTTCATTCTTTCCTTTCTTACATCATGTCCCAGAATTTTCTTCTATACATCATAGTTTAGGCCATTCTAATGCAAAACTCTGTTTTTCCTAGGATGCACTCATTTCATTGGTTGCTTGATTTTCTCAGTTGACTGTCAATTTATATGCAGCATATCTCTTCCAATAGTAGGTCATCTTACCAGCAATCACACCCTCCATTTGATCCATGCCCTATAGGTCTCCCAAACCTCACCTCAATTCTGCCCTAGTTTCCTTCATTTTTCATAGAACTTCTTCCTCTCTCCTTGAGCAAACCCAATCATCTTTCTCTCTCTTGGTGATTCATGATAGACCTTAGGTGCCCTAACACCTCATTCCAACCTTCATCCACCTTTTCCACCCACTCTCACACCCTCAAAACAGTGAAAATTTCTCTCGGCCTCCTCCTGTAGGCCTCCTATAGTTTCCCTGTTTTCCTCCTGTAGTTTTCTTATGTCCTCCTATAGTTTTTCCTGTAGGATTTCTTTTGAAGGTCGAGTGTGGGAAAAGCCTCCAGAAGGCCACCTAAGACCTCCTAGGACCCATCCACACCATCCTACATCCTCCCAAGCTCCAAAACCACCCTCTAACGCCACCTGTTCGCTACCACACTCACACACAATAAATTAGATGCATGTTAAATACACATAAAAATCCAAAAATATGTTTTCTGCTTATTTACTTCCAAAAATAGCATGGTTAGATGTTGTTTACTTCCTTGAGTAGGTAATGGCATTTCTTTCATGGTTTTCATAGTGTTTTTGGCAAAAGTAGAATTAGCTTGTTAATTAGGGTTTACTAGGTTTTGCTTTACATTCCAGTCTTTCTCCCTTCTGCAGTTAGAATAGCATATGTAGAGTAATTTTTCTTTCCTTTCATCACACATAGAGCTTCTTCTGAAATCTATAGAAGTTGGCTTGAGCTCCTAGTGATCTCACAACGGCTAACCAAGTGACAACCTGCAATAAGAACTAGTACGTGTGCATATCGCACCGACGCTTCCAAGTTTGTTATGAACTATCGGTTTGATAAAAGTAAAGTTGGTAGCCCAGGAGTTGCAGAATTATTGCTGCAATACTGGCACTCATCAGTTGTGCTTCTCATGAATCATGTACATCTTCTTTACTGCCTTTTTCATTTTTGTTGATCTTATTTTGCTGATGGGTTGTCTTCTTATTGATGTGCAGGTGATGGCTTCCTCTATTGCTACTAAGCTCTAGAGGAGTTTCATTGTGCGTGTAGTTATGCTTCTCCTCTTTCAATCATGGTGTTGAAGGTTAGGCCTGGAGCCTGATGTTACTTCCAAATAGGTTTCTGTAGCTGCACTTTTTTTTAATGTTTGTGTCCTTTCTCTATTGGAGGGTAAATAGGTATTGGAATGAGTGAAAGGTGTGTCCATAGAGTGACATGGTCATGATGGGTGTTGGTTGAGTCTTGAATACATGGAGGATTTTATGGTAACAATGAGGGATCTCTCTCGATCTCTAATTTTGATCTCTTCTCTTCATCAAGTGCAGCCCATGATTCTATGGTCTTCTCATTTGAATCTTCTTCTTTTGGATGTGATCCTTTAATGATATCAAGAACATCTCTTTTTTTCAATACTCTTCTTAAGCTATGGTGAATACTATTGATCTCATGAGGAGATGTTTGGAATTGTTGTACCTCAGCATTGTAAGTGGATTGAGCTACTTCAATGTGTGGGTTTGGAAATGGTGGTACAGGTAGTTGAGTGGGAGTGGATATTTGAGATGGATGTGGTTGGGGTTGTGGTTGTGGAGATGAGTGGTATGGATAACATGGAGTCGGGTATGGAGGATATTGAGGAAAATACTAAGGATATTGTGGATGGCTCCCATAAGTTCCTTTCCAACCTTGTTGCCAATATTGGTTTTTGGGTTGAGATGGCCAATGTTGCCAAGGAAAGGGTGTGTTCCAATTACTTTGAGGTGGATATGCATAACCTTGAAACTTTGAATTAGGCTCTTGCATTATATCAAGTTGAATAGGCTGCCATGGTCCTCCTGGACCTACATAACATAGCTGCATTGGTGATTGACTTTCTCCATTGTCCTCTTGGTAAACTTCCTTCAATCTTGGTAATGATGCACAATGTTTAACATCATGTGATTCTGCAACACAAATATCAGCATTTTATTTTCCTTTATCTTTCATTCTTAACGTTTCTACTTGTTTTATTAGATTGCTAAGAATTTTTGTTTTAAAATCATCAAACAAATTTCCAAGTTTGACTTGATTTACTGATCTTGATGTTGATTTAACTACTCTTGCCCTTCCTCTTTATATGTGTTTGCATGTTTCACAAATTTCTTCAAATGATAATTGGTATACATCACTTCTATTCATGAGATCAAGGAGATTAATCCATTAATCCCTAATTGTTCTAAGTGAGAGGGTTTTTAGTGTGTTGGAACCTAAATGATGTAGTTTTGCCCTCTTAACATTATACATGAACTTTTCTATTAGATCCTCTTGACTCTCATCTTCTTTTTGATTCATTCTAAAGATTTCTTATTTAATATCATGATCTTTATATTTTTCTAGAAATATCTTTTGCATATCATTCCATGATCTTATTGAATTAGTCCCTAAACTCATGAACCATTTAAGAGCTCTATCCTTCAATGTTGTCGGAAACAATCTCAATTTTTGAGTTTTTAATAAATAACCATAAGATCTACAAACTATTTCAAATTCAAAGAGAAATGCTTCAGGATCCTCTGACCTTACACCATTAAATTTTGATAGAAAATATGGAGGGATGTTCTTCATGTGCACATTGATATCAGTATCTTGAATGGGGAATTAGAGAGGATCTTCCTCATTGTTATCTTCTCCATCCATTTATTCTACATTCTTTGTCATCTCTTCTTCTTCTTCTACCTGCAAAAGTGGATGGTGATGTGGCTCTTACTGCACCACGTGATCAAATGGGGGGGTGGGTTGGTGTTGGAGATTTTTTTGTTTTTATGATTGAATGAAAACTATAATGCAATGCAGTTTTCTACTTTTGAAATTAAATATGACTAATTCAAATATTGTTTTTTGTTTTTTGCACAAAGTAGAAAGAAATGAATCAACTAGGGAAGAAAACAATGCATACTTTGACACTGCCCCGGCAACGGCACCAAAAAGTGATGAGCCTCGGTATTGCAACAAGAATGCTGCAACTCCCAAGCCTATCGACTTTAATTATCAACCTGGGGTTCGTACAACCTAAAGAGTTATCGGCACTATATGTGCAGCATACAGTGGGTCCTTCCTTTGTTGTCATGGGAGAAAAGAAATGCTACCTATTTGCAAGAATGAAAGGCTGAATTTTAAAATGCTTGTAAGGTAACATGAAATCCTCTATCTACTTATTAACACACTTTGTTTGCAAAAGAATCCTATTTTAACCCTATTTGTCACATGTGATGTTTTAACTAATCTAAGCATGAAATCTGATCTAGAAAGTAATAATTGATCTGTTCATGTGTAAATATAAAAGAACTCATTTTTTTTAATCTTTTTGCTTTATAAATGCAAATGCTAATCTTTCCTTGATCTTTTGCAGGGGAGACAGGTGTGGAGGAAGAGGGGTACAATGATTTTGATGGCTTGGAGGTCATGTAGGGACCTAATCCCAGCTTCAATGATGATTTTTCTCAATTCAGACTCAAAACAGGCCACTACAAGATTTCCTACAAAATGTACTAGTTCTCCTACAGGATCCCCTGTTTTACTATAGGATGTTACAGATTTACTATACGAAATTATAATTCATCGAATGACCAAGAAAATCAAATCCAAATTGGATGGGACAAATTTTGTTACTAACTAGGATTTCTTAGGTCTCCATTCTAAGTGGAATCACTCAAAAAGACCTTTGTTAACGCATGCTAAAAAATAGCAGAAAATTACTAGTCGAAAATCTAGAAATTTGAGAACTAATGAGCTAGTAAATCTATAAAATGCCTAACCTAATCAAGTTAAAATGCAATGGGGTAAATTTTTTTATTAACTATAATGTTTTTTTGATCTAATGCAAGTGTAACAAACTCTATTGAAGATCGTTAGCATGCTCTAAAAAATAGCATAAATTTATTGTTCGTTGCCACAAAGGAGTTCCAGAAATCTAGATTTTGGAATATGAAAGCTAATCCAAGTATCTCAATGATTACTATGACTTTCCAAATATTTTCCAAGGATGAAATGATGCTTTTGATCCTGAAAAAAGAACTTACGTCAACCATTTAACCCAATCCTACAACAAGAAATCATTTATACTAAATGTAGAAATAGAAAGAAATAAAACAAGAGATGCATGTGAATAAGAAGTGAAAAGAAGGGAAGAAAATGATAAAAAAGGGCTCTGAGGCTCCTGGGATGGCCAAGCCCAAGGAAACTCAGAGACCTATGGAGGAGAACAAAATTTAGAAGATGAACATGACACCAATATTCATTATTTTCATCAATACAATTACATCCCTGCAAGAAAATACAATGGAGCTGCAAAAATACAAGTTCTCTCCACAATAACATTAATGAAAATCTCCCTAGAGGAGAATTAGACTTGGTAATTATACAAATTAATTAGGAATCATTCCCCATGAATGGAGGAAGCTTTCCCCACCAAAATACCTTGATTAGTGGATCTAGTTCCCAATACTAGGAATCTGCATTAAATGGCCGGGAACACATTCCTAGATTTTCTCAATCATTGGAGTTCCACAATCTGTGCCATAATTCCATAATATCTTCTTGATTTATTATTTAATAGTGATCCTCCTGTAGTAGGGAGAAAGTCCCTAAATTATCTCCTCGTCCAAATCTTCATAATCTGCCCAATATCCTCATAATATTCCACAAAAATGAATAATATTAGGCACAAATATGCAATTATTCATAAACCTTTCTAATTAATATATTAAATTTAAAAATACATTATCTAATGCAAAAAGAGAGGTTTAATATGTTGGAGGATGGTCATAGGCCTCAATTTATGTTTAATTTAGAGGCATGGGCCTTAATTTATGTCTAGTTTAAAGGCCCATCAATAATGTCCAAGTAAACTACAATCCAATGTTATAGTGCATGACTAAGCCTTAAACTGAATATTTTTTGAATTTTTAAAAGATTTCTCTCACTTTTTTCTTAAGAGCAAGGCTTTTATATTATTGTCAAAAATATGTACATAGACAATTACCACTAGCTACTAGTCTACTACTTGGGAAACCAAACAAGTAGCATAAGTTAAAAATATTGTAATTGTATATCCTATTGGATACCATATTGTCTTTAAAAATGGAAAAAAAAAACAGGAAATAAAGTAAACCATAAGCTAACAAACATGACAATGGTTGCACTATTATAGAAATTCTGCTTGAAAGATCTAGCTCACTTGATCATCACCCTATTGGAGATTCCACCAAGTTTGGTGGCGGTGGGTCACTATCATCATCCAAGGAAGAAAAGTAAAATTTTACCAATTTCTTGGCAAAATTTGAGACTTCCCTGTTGAGCATGTCCACTTTGTCCATTAGTTCAGCCATGCATAATATCGTTTCTTATTGACTGTATGCTCTATTTGTAAGCACTCTTCCCATGAGAGTTTTTATATGCCAACAAAGGTTGATAGTTTGCATTTAGGAGGATGAGAAAGATTCAAAGGAGGTTCACAGATCCAAAATCCACTCTGGTATCTCGATAAACTTGTTTATCTGGAATGAATATTCTAGCTTTTATAACTTAGTCTTCAACATAAAAGATCGCTATCTAGACCATCTTATGGATGATATCCCTATATTTGTCCAGAGAGGTGTGGGACATAGTTTTATATTGGGTTTCATTGTAAGGGCGGGGGGGGGATAAGTTGGAGGCAAAAATTGGGCCAAGATGGCATTTCCTCCCTCCACGTTGAGCACAAGAGAGTCGGTGTCTAGCCATGATTGTAGAAACATAAGATAGGGGTAAACAGATGTAGAATACAAAGAGAGGGAGGGAGAAGGAAAAGTCATAGTGGAGACCAAGAGGAGAGACAGAAATGAAACCAAAGGTACAATAGAAATAAAAACAGAGGAAAAAGAAAGCTAGCGCAAATATAATAATCAGATGAAACACAGGCATTGGAAAACTAGGTAGGGATAAACAAGTGAGGTAGAGGGGTAGTCATATAATAGGGGAAAATATCAAAGGGGAACCAAAAAGTACATACCTCCCAGAATTAAGATCCCAAGGGAAGGGAGGAAAAACAAAAGACAATAAACCCAAAACTCATGCAAAACACCAAATGCAACATATTCACAAGTGAAGCATTGTTCAAAATAGAGATAACGATGATGGAAAACCTAAAGCTCTTTAGCCAAGTACAAAATGAACCAAAGGTGGTTCACCTCAAGTTAGTTAATTTTCAATTGATAATTATAGTGAGGTCTTCATGCAACGAAAAATCCATTGTGATATTGAGATTACGCTACCTTCCCCGTAGACCAATGCACTCCAAGAATGGAAACTCCATAGAATCTTGAAAGAGCCTGCAAGGAGTTTTTGTTTAAGATGCTATAGGCCAAAGGGAGAGTGTCAATCTGCCCATATTTAACCTTATTCCACCACCTTCTGTCATAATACTTAATCAATCACCCTTCAATTTCCATAATTGTTTTTAAGATGCTTCGGCAACTTGAATGTGGGACAGATCGACCTTCTCTGAAATCCTACGCAATAAAGGACATCACTTCAGCATCCTCCCACAAAAATATCATCTTCCCCTTCAAGTGTAGTTGTGCCATATGACATGCAGATCACCATTTGGTGGGAACTTTACCCCCCCCCCCCCCCCCCCGACCTTAATTGCATGGCACTCATGTCAAGTATCTAAGGACGCCCTTGCCGCCCCCTTGCATGATGCAAGCACCCACCGCAAGGGACTCACTTTTAAAGATAACTTTTGATATTTTATTTCTTTATATTGAGTTGAAGAAAAAAAAAATTAAGTGTAACTGTTAGTATAAAAATTCTTAGCAAGTGTACCAAAAATGTCTTACTTAAATTGTTGGTGACATGCAGTCCTAACAACAAAAGTGGTTGCTAAGCATTCTTCAGATCTGCAATGAAAAGTTATAAACCCTGCAAAATAAGCCTGCAAATATGAAGAAATGTTTAACAGCAAGCAATAAGATGATAAAGACCCAATGAAAATTAAAACAATTTTATTTTATTGATTTCAAATGAAAATTTTACACCTAATGAGGAGAGATTATAGACTTGGGTCTATAGATCCCCCTCCATGGGATGGATCCTTCTTGACCTTGTGCTTCAGCAATATTCAGCTCTCTCTCTCAATATGTGTATGCGATAGGCAAAGGAAAACAATGGAGGCTTGAACTCAAGTGGGAGATAAAATGTCATGAGACGATAATGGGGATGATGAGGATGATCATGGTGAAGAATGGAGAGAAAACCCTCTATTTATAACAAAATATTGAGATAGATTGAGAATTAGAGAATAATAAAATATTATCAAAATCTAGTTTTTATGAATATTTTATGATAATTTTTTAGAGGGAAAATATTTTCGAAATGGTCAAATGTCTTTATTTAGAAAATGGTTAAAGTAATTAACAAATAGAAATTATTTATTAATTACTTTGTGAGGATTAAGTGAAATATGAATTTGAAATTATTATTAAATAATGATTTAACAATTATCTCATGAGGAAAATAAGGAATAAATATGGAATAATAATTAAATAATGATTTGATAGCATGCAACAGCTTCTTTCTTGCTCGACCACACCCATACACCTCAGCGTTGACTCCATCGATTGACTAGGAAGCCTTATGTCGGGACCTCCCGGGGGAGGGGCATCGGCCCCCTCCTTCAAAGCATTTTTGACAGGCTCACATCATCCTTCCGGCGACCTATCCAGTCCAGGCCAGCGCAAAGGAAACCTACCAGAGTCACCTGCTCTATGAGCACAATCACAATCTCGAATATGAGATAGGTGTCTACCCAAATCTACAACAAAAAAACCCATATTGGTGATACCCAACCACCGTCTAGATAAATATCAGTAATTTATGCATGATCGTGCCATAATTTGTAAATTCATGGGCATTTGGCCCAAGGAATCCAACATTCTCAAATGGATCCAACTAAAATTGCAGCTGATAGCACCATTTGAACTCCACCTCAAAGCAAAAGGTTTTTTCATAGTGATTTTTGATGATATGGTGGATCACAAACGTATCATGGAGAATGGCCCTATTTCATGAATAGCGCAGGGCTCTTCATGAGACACTGGGAACCCTGTTACAATCTAGTGAAGGAACAATTCCTTGCAGCCCCCTTTTGGGTTCAACTATACTCCCTGCCATAAGACTTTTGGGAAATGGATATTCTGGAGTTGATAGGAAAATATATCAGGGACTTTGTCCAAGTCTCGGAGATCACCAGGCGTCACCAATTCTCCTCCTATGCCCAGATCTGTGTCTACATGAACATATCCCAACCCCTCCTGGAGTCAATGGAAATTGAATACTAGGATGAGATCTAGTCGCAACCGTTGGATTATGAACACGTTCCCTTCAAATACAGGCTTTTCCATGAGTATGGACACCTGTTTAGATATTGTCCTCAATAGGTTACTGCCCCCTCCTTGAAATCCTCTTCATACGGTTTTTAGGAAGTGTCAAGGCAGCACCCTTAATCCAGCAAAGCCACTCCACCCCAAGCCGCGCATGGTCCTCCTCTGGCTCCGCCTGGGCCCCCTCCGATGGCCTTCATCTGCCCCTCCAACAATCGTTTCACCCTCCTAAAAGGAATCGAGTGAGATCAATCAATCAGCAATTCCCTTTGTGACACCTTCGTCCCAAGTAGCTGTGGAAGTAGAGACCAATCCAGAAAACCCTAAGAACAAGAAGCCTAGAAAATGTAAGTCACCGGATGTGCAGCCAACAGGAAAGTAAATTCAGCAAGTCCTCGCCCAAGTCCAACAAGCTTTGGAACATGATGTCAAATTGGAACAACTAAACTCCAAAAAAAGGGTAATGGTTTCTTACTTGTGCAACTGGGCCAAAAACAGATCAATTGAAATTCCTAAGGACCAGTTAGACCAATTTCATCATATCTACAGAGAATGGGAACAATGGAAAGCATCAATAGAACCACCCCCTTAGATGGCACTTTCTATACGAGAAGAGGAAATTCTCGGTAAGAGGACAGAAACCAATTTGAGTACAAGAAAAAAAGGTAGGAGACCCACCAATGAAGTGATTCGAGAGGCAAGGGTGATCTTAGTTAACTCAAAACAGACCAATGTCTTGACAGAGTACTACCAATGCTCTCTCCCATCCCCTCCCCAATGAAGTTGGTATCATGGAATATAAGATGCCTCAACTCCAAGGGAAAGTTGAGCTGCCTAAAAGAACGGATTCAGAGAGAGAAAGCAGATATTGTAGTCCTCCAGGAAACCAAAGTAATGATGAAAAAGCTTAGTGATATTACCGGTAGAAGCTGGCTGATGGTAGTATGCATGGCGCTAGATGCAAGGGGTTGTGCGGGTGATATGGGAATCCTCTGGGATCCAAGATATATCTCCTCCCATAACTAGATTGCATCATATAACACCCTCTCTGGTCTATTTGAGTGCATCGGCTCCACAGAGAAAGTCTGGCTCATAGGAGTTTATCGCCCTATGCTGCTAGGGGCCAAGAATGGGTTTTTAAGGAATATGAGGTGTCTAAAAGAACTATTGGGGAATTCTAGTTAGATCCTAACAAGGAACTTCAATATGATCAAGGACCTGGACGAGAAGAAGGGAGGTATCAAAAGACCAAACCCAATCTCAATATCCTTCTGAGAGACCATCCAAGGCCTGGAAGTTGAAGATATTGAGTTTGTGATTGTCTCCTTCACATGGAATAACAAGCGAGGAGGGAAACACCAGATAGCATCGTGATTGGATCTCTTTCTCGTTTCTGATGACATCCTCCAGTAGGATCTTTACCTGCAAGCCACGATCTTCCCCTGCCCCGGATCGAATCAGTAGATGATAAGCCTTGCAATAGACCTAAGGATATCTCCACAGAATCGTCCAAACCTCTTTGAGTCCTTATGGATGGAGAAGTTGGAATTCCTCACCAAGCTAGAATCATGGTGGAAATAAATAAGAGTAGCAGGTCATAACTCAATGGAAACCTTTCAACTCAAGTTGAAGGAGTTGAAAACAAAAATCAAAGAATGGAACAAAACAGACTTTGGGAACATTCACCAGGACAAGCTAAGGTTGGAAGGAGAAATGAAGGAAATCTAACAAAGAATCATCCTGGAAGGGAGAAATGAGGAATTGGTAAAGAAAGAGGGAGAAGTTATCAACAAATTATAACAACACCAAAAACAGGAGGAAATCCTGTGGAGACAAAAATCAAGAATTTAATGGCTTAAAGAGGGAGGAAGCAATACAAAATTCTTTAACAAAACCATGTTGAAGCACTAGTAGGTTAATCAGATATTCTCCTTGAATGGATCAGATGGACGATGAATGGTGTAGCACAAGGACATCACATAAGATTTGATCGAGCATTTTAAATCCATGTTCATGGAACCATAGGTGGATGGAAGTGACCCCATCTCCAGAATCAGAAAATGTATCCTGAAAATCATTTCATAGGACCAGAATAGTGCTCTCATAAGGGAGATATCATATGAAGAAGTGGAAGAAGTGGTTATATCTCTTCCTGGGAATAAAGCCCTAGGTCCATATGGCTTCACCTATGAATTCTACAAAGCATGTTGGCACTTCTTGGGTAAGGAAATCCACACTTTAGTGGAAGATTCACGCCTTTCTAAACGAATGTGGTCATGGTTGAATGCAACGTTTCTCACAATCATTCCAAAGAAAGGTTCGGTAGTAGACCCTAATGGCTTTTGTTCAATCACCCTCTGCAACGTGATATTTAAAATTATTTATGGTATTATCGTCCAATGGATAAAGCTCCTTTTGAAATAAATAATCAAGCCAGAGCAATCGGGTTTTGTGGAAGGTCGGCATATCCTGGACGGCATACTGGTGGCCCATGAAGCATTTCACTCTCTATCCTCCTCCAAAACTCTAGGTATGCTAATCAAACTTGATATTTCTAAATCATATGATCGTCTGAATTGGAATTATCTCTTTTCGATCCTTAAAGCTTTTGGTTTCCCCCCAACTTGGATAATCTCCCTTTTGAGGCTCCCGAGGTCTATGACAGGGGAACCCTATATCCCCCTTTCGCTTCATCATAGCTACTGAAGGACTGAGTAGACTCATAGAGGATGTGGCAGACTCACAACTTCTCCTATGACTAAAAATATCCCAAGATGCCCCTTCAATCAACCATCATCAATTCGTGGATGACATGTTATTTGGTAAACCAACTCTGAAGGAGGTCAGGAAATTTGGCTCCATCCTAGAAGAGTTTCAGTAGGCATCGGGCACTCTAATCAATGGTGATAAATCAGATATATTTGTCTTCAACACTCACCCAATGGTGCAAATCCATCTGGCCCAAACCCTCATATTCATAATCGGCACATTCCCCAGCACGTACATTGGGGTCCCTTTCATTCCAAATTCCCTAAATGTATCGCATTAAAAATACATGCTAGCCTACATTGATCAAAAATTATCCAGTTGGACCTTTAGAATCTTGAACACCCTGGCAAGACGTCTCGTTCTTTTCAAAGTTGTTATTTGGGCCCTCCCAATATATAATCTCTCGGCCCTCCCATCCCCCCAAATTGTTTACAAAGATATAACTATTAAGTTTCAAAAATTCCTCTATTCAGGCTCGCAGATCAAGCGCAAGTGGACTCTTGTAGCATGGGATAAATTATGCAAATAAAATATCCACGACGGTCTAGGGCTCAAGGATCCTGAAACATTGTCGCATGCTCTTGGGGCCAAAGTTTGGTGGAGGTGGTTGTAGGGTGGTCAGGAGACCTGGAAGAGGCTATGGTCAGGTAAATATGGCACAAAGAGATGGAAAACTCCTCTAATGGATCATCACATCCTACCAAATGGGTCTTCCATCTGGAATCGGGCAAAAGAAAACCGGGCACTAATTCAGTAACAATGCTTCTGGGAAATCAAAAATGGATTTAAGGCTAAATTTTGGGACAATTCATGGATGCAATACCCTATATTAAGCCAAGAGGGTATTCTTAGGGAGATCCAAGCTTTCACTAGGAAATTAGGAATGTAAAAGGTAAAATACTTTTGGCATGTCTCTAGCCCATCTGCGAAATGGAGGGAATGGAAATCTTCATAACATTGGCTAGCACTAGATCTACCACTGGATTGGGAGGCCCTCTCTCTCATCCTCTGACAGTGAACCATCCTCAACTATGGGGAACATGAAAAACTATGCTAGGATCATCATCCAAAATGTATGTTTTCTCTTAAAGAAGCTTATTCAATCCTATCTATTTCAGGTAACCAGAATCCACCCCCCTTATGGAAACGGATCTAGTATTTAAAACTATGGCTAAAGGTAGCATTATTTATGTGGACAACTGGGCATAGCAAGCTTCTTGCATGGGATAAAATAAGGAAGAAGTGATTCTATGGTTCGTCTTGGTGCCCTCTATGCACTATAGAACAAGAAATAGTTGATCATCTATTGAACTTCTTCTCCAAATCCCGAGCTATGGGATCGGGTTACATCTTGTTTGGGGCATGTGATAGGTTGGAAAATAGCTTGATCGACTTGAGGTGTGGTGATGGATGCTCTTCAAAAACCCCATTGTCAACAGGGCATGGTGCCTTTGCCAGGGCTTTGTCCTTTGGAACATCTGGAAAGCAAGGAACTAAGCGGTTTTCCACTCGGAAAGCATACATATTGACTAGGTGTGGCTAACGTAAAGTGAAATATCAAAGAGACCATATCTATAGGTCATTGGTCAAAAGAGGATTGGAAATTGGAAGACAAAGAACAAGAAATCTTGATAGCACTGAAAATATCTCAATATTCCACTGCTTCAGGGTCTGGAACCATCTATCCTATGTGGGATCGATAACCTAACATTTTCCTTCGACATCCAAGGGGATTTCACAAACTCAACTTCGATGGTGCCTCCAAGGGAAATTCGGGACTGGCAGGACTCGGGGGAGTAATTTGAAATGACAGGGGGAAGTAGTGAAGTTCTTTGCAACCTCGTGTGATATCACCACCAATAATGTGGTCGAATTCCTGGCATTGGAGAAAGGATTACAAACGGAAGCAAAGAAACAAGTGGCAAATCTGTAGGTTATAGGCGATTCTAAAATCGTAATATCTATTTTCATAAACTAATCAACGGATTACCCCAGAAAAATTATCAAGAGTTGGTGATTGGAGACCATCGGGAAGCAAATCCGGTCAAGACTCTCCTCCTTTGAATATGTAATCACTAAACACGTAGATCGGTGTTATGAAACCAGCTCACAAAAAGATAGAAATGATAGATCAACGCCTTAGAATTCAGCCTCTTCGAGGGGGAAACCTCCTTTACATTACACAAATGAATGATTCTTTGATGATTCAAATGACAAAACCTCCTTTCTATATATAGGAGTCTAAGGAGTCACAATATAAGCCAGCCGACCTAACAATAATAATATAAAGGAACAAAAATAACAATAGAGGGATTCTATGGGGCACAGTAATAACAATATGGGGACAATAGGGGCACAACAATATTAAGAAGGGATACGACTACAATAATAATGGGGTAATCACTAGTATTATAGGGACCTAACATGCCCCTCTCCTTCAAAAAAGTGTTGTCCTCACCGCTTGAGTAGTTCTGGATGCTTTTGCATAAAATTCTCATCCTCCCATGTGGAATCTTCAGTGGATAAGTTCTTCCACTGGATGAGATACTCCAAAATTGATCGATTTCATAGCTGTCGAGTTCTTGTTTCTTTGACTTCTTCCAGTTCCAATATAATTTTTCCTTCCTCGTCAAGTTCTGGCAATATTGTTTGAATTGGGAGCTTGTCTCCTATAACCTTCTTTAAACATGAAACATGGAAAATTAGGTTCACTCGAGAAGCTGCAGGAAGCTCCAATTTGTATTCCATAGTACCAATCTTTTGCAACACCTTGTATGGACCATAATACTTTGGTGATAATTTATTATCCTTCTTGGCTTGCTTGAGGGACATTTGTTTATATGGTTGTAGTTGTAGGAATACCCAATCACCTACATCAAAACTTCTTCGTTGCGATGTTGATCTGCCTGTTGTTTCATTCTATTCTGCGCCAACACGAGGTTATCCTTTAAGAGTTGGAGGACTTGTTGTTGATGCTCGATGTGATGTTCCACTGCTTGAACCTTAGAATTTTCTTTTAAATATGATGTGATGGATGGCGACTGATATCCATAAAGTGCCATAAATGGGGTCATTTTTGTTGTTGTATGGAAGGAAGTGTTATACCGCCATTCAGCCAGAGGCAACCATTTGACCCATTGTGTTTGTTTATCATATACAAAGCAACGAATATATCCTTCCAAGCATTTGTTTACTATCTTAGTTTGTCCATCAGATTGAGGATGAGAAGATGAGCTATGAGGTAACTGAGTACCGAGACAAGAAAATAATTTTGTCCAAAAACTTCCAGTGAAAATGGGATCCCTGTCACTTACAATAATCTTTGGGTTTCCATGTAGCTTTTGAATTGTTTCCACAAATGCAGTAGAAACTGTACTGGCTTTAAATGGATGTGATAATGCACAAAAGTGTGCATACTTGGTAAGTCTGTCAACTACCACCATGATGACACTCTTTCCCTCAGACTTGGGTAAAATTGTGATAAAATCCATTGAAACCTCCTCCCAACATTGGTTTGGAATGGATAAAGGTTGTAATAGACCCGGGGTCTTAATTGTTTCAACTTTATTTTGTTGGGAAACCAAACATTCCGCCACAAAATTTTGAATATCTGATTTAAAGCCATCCCAAAAAAATTCCTTCTTAACCCTGTGGTAAGTTTTTAAAAATCCTGAGTGCCCTCCTAAGGGAGAAGTGTGCAATTCCATAAGAATCTTTTGCTTGAGTTGGGAATTCTTACAGAGGTATAAGCGATCTTTGTACCATAACGAATCATTTTGCCAGCTAAATGTATCAGATGTACTGGAATCTTGTTGTAACTTTCAAATAAGTGCCCACACTTCTTCATCATTATTCCATTCCTCCCTTGCTTTGTTTATCCAATCTGGTTGGATAATAGAAATGGCGCACAACAATGCTTCCACATCCTCATCCTTTCTTGAGAGTGCATCTACCACCACATTTTGCTTCCCTTTTTTGTAGATGATTTCAAATTCATAACCCAACATCTTTGTGACCCACTTTTGTTGCTCTTTAAAGGATAATCTTTGTTCTAAAAACTATTTAAGGCTATCATGATCCGTTTTTACCTTGAAGTGTCTTCCCATTAGGTAGGGTTGCCATTTCTTAAGTGCATGTAGTATTGCCAACATTTCCTTCTCATAAATAACTTTTTGTAAAAACTTTCCCTTGATTAAACGACTTTCAAAAGCAATGGGTCTTTCATCTTGCATTAAAACAGCACCAATTCCATTTCCTGAAGCATCACATTCCACAATAAAGGTTTTTGTGAGGTCCGGTGTAGCTAAGACCGGTGCTTGGCACATTGCCTCTTTAAGATGTTCAAAGGCCTTTGTTGCTTCTGGAGTCCATGAAAATGCATCTTTCTAAAATAATGTTGTTAGAGGTGCTGCTATTCTCCCATAATTCTTAACAAACTTACGATAATACCCCGTCAACCCGAGAAATCCTCACAGATGCTTTATGGATGTGGGGATTTTCCATTCCTTAATGGATTTAATTTTGATAGGGTCTACCTTAACTCCTTCATGAGATACAATATGACCCAGATATTCCACCTCTTGTACCCCAAAGAAACATTTGGATCTTTTTGCATATAATTTTTTCTCCTGCAATAGTTGTAGCACCCTGTCAACATGTTCAACATGATCCTTCCAAGACTTGTTGTAGATTAGTATATCATCAAAAAATACTAACACAAATTTTCTAAGGAAGGGTTTGAAAATGGAATTCATCAAACCTTGAAATGTAGAGGGTGCATTGGTAAGACCAAAATGCATGACCAAAAATTCATAATGACTCTCATGAGTTCTAAATGTTGTTTTCGAAATGTCTTCAGTCTTCATTCTGATTTGATGATATCCTGAACGAATATCCAACTTGGTGAAGTAAATTGATCCATGCAATTCATCCAGTAATTCATCAATGACAGGAATGGGAAACTTATCTTTAATAGTGAGCTTGTTGAGCTCCCTATAATCTAGACACATGCGCCATGATCCATCCTTCTTGTGCACCAATACTATTGGAGCATAGAAAGAACTTTGACTAGGTTGAATTATACCAGCCTCTAGCATTTCTGCAACCATACGTTCAATTTCACTCTTTTGGGCATAGGGATATCTGTGTGGCATGATGTTTGGAGGCACACTTCCTAGAATCAGATGAATAGCATGACCATGATCACGAATAGGTGGGAGACCTTTGGGAGTCTCAAATACCTTGGAATGATTGTCTAAGACTTTTTGGAGATCTGGAGAAATAGATGATTTCAATGTGGAAACATCTAGCGAACATAATTGTGCAATTACGCCTCTTTGTTCCTTTTTTAGCAGCTTTGTCATACCGTTAGAGCTGATTATCTTTCCTGGTTTCCCTGCAATACCCCTTAATTCAACTTCCTTTCCTTCTGCATAAAATTTCATGAAAAGTTCTTGAAAATTAAAAGCTATTGTACCCAAGGATTGTATCCATTGGACTCCTAGTACAACATCAGCGCCTCCCTTTGGAATGGAAAGCATTGGGTTAGTCAATACATATTCTCCCATGGATAGCTTGATATTATGGCACTTACCAGAGCAATTTATTGTTCCTCCATTTGCAACCATCACTTGACACTCTGGTGCTGGATATAGGAAGCAATTCAATTCTTTTGCTACCTTACAATGAATAAAATTGTGGGTACTTCCTGAATCAATCAACACTATTACCTTTTTCTTCTTGATTTGTCCTTCTATCTTGATGGTTTGAGGAGTGGTAATTCCAACCAATGCATTACAAGATATGGTCGGATTCATTTCTTCTTTATCTAGGATTTTTTCCTGGAGTATATCCTCTTCTTTTGACCTTTCTTGCTCCTTTTCTTCTTCCTCTTCACAATCTATGTAGAATAATTTCTTCTCAGCACACTTACCTTTAGCATATTTTCTATCACAACTGTAACAAAGCCCTTTTGCTCTTTTTTCTTCCAATTGTTGTGGTGTCAGCCTTATAGGTTGTGGAAGACTAGGGGCAACAATACTTCCATCTTTATAGTTGTGAGTGGTATGCTTCCTGGTTTCCATAATTTTGCTTTCCATTTTTCTTGCTAACCTGAATGCCTTCTCTAATGAGTCATGTTCCCAAAGGCGAACATCATGTTGGATATTATCCTTTAAATTCCCTATGAACAAATCAATCCTATGCTTCTCTGGAATATTTTTTACCCTTATGTTCAATTTCTGGAACTCCTCAATGTGCTCCATTATTGAACCCTTTTGTTTGAGACTTATCAATTGGGTAAAAAAAGTGTTGCTTTTCGTATCCTCATAATGTGTTGTCAATTCTTCCATGAAAATTTCCCAAGTGATATTTTTTTTTACAACCGCAAAGCCATTGATACCATACAAACTGATTTGGTTCCAAATATAAAGTTGCAATACGTACCTTTTGTGTGTTTTGCACATTATTGAGATCGAAAAATTGCTCCATCTGTAATATCCATGTTACGGGATCCTTGCCATCAAACTTCCTCATATCGATTTTTAGAATATGATGGGTCTTCGATCCAACATTAGAATCTATGAAATCATGATTAACATTTCTTTTGTTCGCATCATGAGTTTCCTTTACTACCCTTTCACCATTAGTAAGTATTTATTGTAGAAAATTTGTCAAATCTATCTTCAAATTGTCAATATTAGCTTCCACGCCATTCAACTTAGCTTCCATGCCCTTTATCTTAGATTCCACGCCATCTATCTTAGCTTTTGTGACAATGAAATTTGTTGCACTTGGTCTTGTAATTTTGATATATCATGTAGCATTTCTTTATATTCTTCATGAGTCATGCTAGAGCTTTCAGGTTGCTTACTAGGTGTTTGCATTTTCTTTCATCGGGACATTAGTTACCGATAATAATTCTCTACTATGCCCTTTGAGTTCCTTCAAAATTATTTTTCAAACCAAGCTTAAGCAAAAATTTAAAAAAATTCTACACACCTTTTTTCACTTTGTAGGAGCTCGATATTCCCTCTAATGTACCTCTGTAATTTTGGATCATCCAATTCTGAAATTGTGATCTATAGCATCGCTCTGTATCCTCTTTCCAATGCCACCAGTCTAATCCCAATTGGATTCTCCAAGGAAGAGTTATGCCAAATCTCCCACAGTGACCTAATTATAGACTAGTTCAGTAAAGCGAACTTGTATGACATGCCACGTGTCCCTGTTTCAACCTTTGGCTCTAAAAATATATATACAAGAAACTACAGTCTGTTCTCTTTCTGTTCCTTCTTACGAAATTTCAATCTGATGCTCAGAGAGAAAGTTATGATGATTTTCCCCAGGTCACCTGTTTGGAATGTAATTCAGGAGTCTACAAAAAGACCAACTTCCTCATATCATATCTCCGAAAATATAGCGCAAAAAGCTTTGAAATTCGGACCCGAGATTCAACACGTTCTCTTCTCAGATGGGTTTTTTTTTGGCTTCTGAAACGTCGCAGAAAAAAAATTTATAGTGAAAATGCCACGATGACCTATTTGGAGCAGCGAAACCCTAGAATCCAAAGCTCTGATACCAAATGTTATGAAACTAGCTCACAAAAGGATAGAAAGGATAGATCAACGCCTTAGAATTCAACCTCTTCGAGGGGGAAACCTCCTTTACATTACACAAATGAATGATTCTTTGATGATTCAAATGACAACACCTCCTTTCTATATATAGGAGTTTAAGGAGTCATAATATAACCCAACCGACCTAACAATAATAATATAAAGGCACAAAAATAACAATAGAGGGATTCTATGGGGCACAGTAATAACAATATGGGGACAATAGGGGAACAAAAACATTAATAAGGGATACAACTACAATAGTAATGGGGTAATCACTAGTATTATAGGGACCTAACAACCGGGAGGGAAAAAAGTTGTGGACAAGCTTGTAAACTAGGGTAGTGGGCACCAGAGTCAGGAATTCATACAGGGATGGCCCCCACCTCCTCAGGATGCCATTATAGAATAATTTAGAAATATCATGGCCTCGAAAGAGGCCTCCCCGATGGGGATGTTCAACCAAGTGAATGCAGTCCCTGAAGGAATGCATGGGATATGATGTAGGGCACGTGGATGCAGGTACGAGGGCCTGCCTGCCGGTCCTCTCCAAGCACCTTAAGTACAGGGGAGTTTAAAGAACCTTGTGTGAAACATTTATTCGCATGGTACTCTGCAGGTGGTGGCGTTAGTGGTGAGTTAATGGATGGTGGTGTGGCTTGTTATCACCCGGGTGATGCCTGGCTATGGTGTGCAATTAGCATTGAGAGTTGTGGAGTCTGGTTATGCCAAGAAACTTGGTATGTGAGTTTAGAGTGGGTAAACGGTTGTTTCCATGGACACCTGGTTTGGTAGAGGTGGAATTTGAGATGTAAAAGTTCCTTCCTGCGTTCACGGGGGTCTACCTTTGACAGTTGCTTGTTTGGTCTGTGAGTTAAATCTGTGGAACGGAGGAGTCGACAGGGAAAATTGGTTTTACGGGAGAAGTGTCGGGTCAATAAGGGTCTAGGGATTCTCCTGCTTCACAATTGGGATCTGGTGATTTTCTCATTAAATTGGAAGATAAGGTCTTAGTCAACCCCATGGGTGCTTTCATCAGGGCCATTTGGGCTTGGGGGCGTCTATGGGGTGGGTGCATTGTTCTCTAAGTGATTGTTTGGCTTGCAAGCGACCTTCTGAGGGTGGGCGTCAGAGATTTGTATGTGGCAGTGGTGAGTCTAAGATCCTTGGAGTCTGTCTTGGAGAGACTAGAGGTGGTTGTTCTAATAGGAGGGGTGAATTTTCCCTCGATACCAGTATTCTACGGTTTCAGGTTGATCAGCATGCACCTTGCTCCTGGCATGTCTCGTTATTCATCATGTGTGCAGCCCAATTCGAGCAGTTGAGAGGGAGGTGCGATCCTCTCCCAGATGGAGCTAGCTCCCATCCCCAATTTTTCAGGTCATGGTGGCTCCATAGGGGGTCTCTTAAGATCGAAATCCTCAGAGGGCTGAGGAGGTGTCAGAACGGGAGGTAAACTTCGGGAGCGCTCAAAGGCAAGGGGTGGCAATGCCCGGGGAGGTTTGATCGGTGGTTGAGGGGGCCACCCCCACCAGAGTTAGCATCCTGGAGGAGTGAGGAGTCAGGGGGTGGCACCTCATGTGGGACATGGGCAGTAGTAGATGTGTTGCATGGAGCGATGTCAAGACCTCATTCAATCAATTCTAGACTGAATAGAAACTGTGGAGCGAGTGAGGCAGGAGGAGCACACAGAGCTAATTGCAACCTTGAACAAGATGCACTATTTTCAATGCCATACTCGGGAATGTGTAGTGGTCGTCTGGTGAGTCTAGAACATGTTAGCTAAAAAAATAGAAAATTTGGAGGCTTGGATGGCTCATTTCAAAGAGAACGTTCAATGCTCTTTCTTCCCTCCTCCGCCTCCACGAACAACCCTGGACAACCTAGCTTCCATCACTTTCGACAACTAACATGATTACATGTGTTTTATGTATCTTGTTTTTTTACTGGTGATTATGACCCTTAAAGTTGTGGACTCTATCACTTGATTTTTTTTTGTTGCACTGTCATTTGATATCCGCGGTAGTCAACAAACCTGGTCGGGGTGAGACTACCTACGTTTTACTCTTAATGTACTCTTTTTTCGAAGAATGAATAAAAACTCGATTTACAAAAAAAAAAAATAGTGATTTATTTAATTAGTCCAAGGTGATCAAGTCAAAAATGACTAGAAATAATTATTAAACAATGATTTAATAATTATTTCTAGAGAATATTAAATAAATAATGATTTATTTAATTATTCTTATGGGGTTTTTGGATTTAATGAGAAATACTTTAGGAAAATGGTTCACTAAATTATTTCCTATGGTGAAAGTGGGTTTTACCATGGAAGAACTCATCCTATATGATGTATTTCGATCAACCTAGTAAGAAATTTCAAGTCGATAACAGTAACAAGGAAATTACTCAAGGTAGTACATGCAAAAGCCTAATAAAGCACTAGTTTTCCAATTCAACTTTAGCTACAGCCAATTCAACCCCAATTAAGTTTTTTTAATTATTATTCACTTTTATTTTTGGTTGTTTATGGTCTTTGACCATAATTATTTACACAACAATTGTTTTTACTGGATGAAATCTTGTCTTATGCCTAATTTTTACCTAGTGAATAAGTTTTAACTAAGTTTTAAATCATTTATATTGCTCTCGGAAGCTATGTTTTCTTGTATTTTATTGGACCTTTTCCCTCACTAACTCAGTGAGCACATGTACCACTTCATGCAGCTCATACCAACAGGAAAAACCCCCTCTCTTAGACAAAAAATAGTTTAAATATGATTTAAGGGTCATTTTACCTATTATGTAGCTCCTTGGGATTTTCTCTCTTATCCTTTTCCCATGTCGACTCATTTTTATGCCCTAGTTCTCTAGAAACTACTTTTTGGCCAAAATAACACTTTTTATATTGTAGCGAGCCCAGAAAATGACTTTCCATATCGCATGAATGCTCAAATATAAATTATCCTCCCAATACCTAGGACTTTTATTTAAAGCACCCAAGATTTCTTTTCATGGTGTCATTTAAATATTTCAAACACATTTATTTTCTATTATTTTTAACTAGTTTTTATTTTTTGAGTTAGATACATGAATAAAACTTTTTTTTTCCCAAATTCCTTGGTTCCCTCATTGACCTTTTCCAATAGGGAAGCATTTAACCATCCTGGTAAAGATAGTGAACCTAGCATTAAAAGTGTTTTCTTGCTAAAAAACAACCAGACGCATAGCCCAGACTTCTCAGTGCTAGGAATATTGCATGATAAACTAAACAACATAATGGGTGCATGTTGCTTTCATGTGATTTACAGGAAAATCATGCATGCATACAAGAGAAAGGATAGAAAAGCCCCAATGGTAAAAGAATTGGATGATGAAGATATAGAGAACTCCTCTAGACTATATTTTTAGGACATTTGGTGGGATATATATCAGAAATTTCATAAAGATAACATGCTTGTTGATTATCTAGATACAAAAGTTTACAAGGCAGTGAGAAGATCCTAGTTATTAAAGGGGGTAGGCCACCCGCTAGTTTTCCCGCCTGCAGAAGCAGTAGAGTGACTTGTGCAACATTTATATCTAGATGAGGTTATGATATGGAGACAACAATGGGAAACCCTTAACCTCATTCTTTGCTTCCAACATAGACATATATTATACCCTACCTAAAGAAGAAGTCTCTCAGGATGAGCATGGGCTTAGAAACTTCAATATATTTTCCAGAAAGTTCCTTGAGAAACGGTGGACAAATAAATTAACATTTAGAACATGAGCCAATAGATAATACCTTATAAATATGAACATCCCATTCGAGCTAGTCTCTACCAATTTATGTTGATTATATGGTTGGGAAAATGTTGCAACCTTTCCTGAAAGTTGGGTTCCACTGATGTATATTGTGGTTGTTGAGGGTAGAATATTTAATTGGGTAGATATCTTAGAAAACAATTTGAGAGATAGCATTGAAAATGCTTGGAATCCCAAAGAATGCCATCAACCTTAGTTCTACATGGCTTCATCCCTGTTGGATGCAATATGCACTAAGATGGTATTCCTAGCCATGAACTTTATATGGACCATCCATGAGGAGCCCATGCACATTTATTGCAAAATCCTCAAGGAATATTATTATATATATGGGCTTACACACAGATTTTCCATGATTTATTGATCCCCTTGTATGAAGCCCTCTTTAATGAAGTGGCTCCTTGTATATCAAGGCTAAATGGTCATTTCTTGTATTTGGTGATTGTTTTGTGGAATAGGATGGTATTTTCATCAGAGTATCTCGAGCAACCAAGCCTCCACACCTCCTACTCTTTTCTATAACTAATCATGTGATCTTGCAAGAAATATCCTATTATGTTTACACAAAGGTAGGTGGCACACTTTCAAGAACCAAGAAACGTCGTTAGCCACACATGTCATTCCACATGGGTGAATATTAGTTAAATACATCACATGGGCCAAAGAGGATTCAAATGAAATAACACTTTTTCATTTTGGGCATCTAACATCCTACAAATATGATCTCAAGTGCACTGTGAAGAATCATTGCAAATCATGCAAATAAATATGGGAATATTAGTCAAATAACTAGGCAAAGGAAGAAAAACAAAAGAATGCATCGAACTTTCCATAAGTTGTTAGTTTATGGTAGTAGCAAATATATGTTATAATCCCTATCATGTCTAGGAGCATATGGAACATGAGATCTCCAAAACCCAAAAACGGTTTCGCAAGATAAGACTCAGAAACACCTTAACTAAATTAATTAACTAATAATTTCCTACATCTATCTTAGGCAAGTTGGTTAATTAAAGATAATTAATTAAGGTAATTTGATTTCACTCTAGAGACTTTTATTGATGGATTAATCTAATTCATTGATCAGGATTATATCTTGTTCATTGGTTTCCCAACATAATATTATAAGAGAAAATCAAGGGCTAGAGAAGGGGCATTATGTGAGTTTGCGCAGTTCGAATTACCCAGTTTGCAGCATTCAGCAAGGGTGTATTTGAATCTAGGGAAAGCATCGGAAAGAGGGAGTAGTAGAGATTCCATGGGAATATTTCCTTAATATTTCTAATGTTTTGGAGACAAGAAAGAGGGAGGTTTAATTATCTGCAAAGGAGGTCATGAAAAGTAGTGTGAAGAGCCAAAAACCCAAGTGTGAGTTGTTGAAAGAGACTTGTTTCAATTTCCAATCGTTGGATCAAAGTCCCAAAGGCAGAGTGAGTTGGTTACAAAGGTAGAGAGAGGCTAGACATATCACCTAGAGGCATTTTCAGGGTTTTATGGTTTTATTCAGCCAGGTAGTACACATTTCTGGGCTATAGTGTAAGTAGCCAGAAGGAGGTGCGAGTAGGCTAAGAGAGGGAAATTTGATTGCAAAGGGAGACAAGGGTGTCTTCCAAATATTTTTCTAGTAGATTTCAAAAGGTTTACTAGTTAGGAAACCAGTTGTAATATTTCTCTCAAATTGATGCATAAAAATAAAACTCTCATCTACTACACGGGTTTTCCCTTCGGGGTTTTTCCAGGGACAATTGTTCAAAAATAACGATGTCAAATTTTGTGTGTGCATCTATTTCTTAGTTCCATATTTTTATATTTCCGCATTGTTTTTATTGTGAAGAATGCATCAGTGATGTAATCATTTTTTGTCGAATAAAACAAATAAACTTCTAATTCATAATTCAAATAAATTGCTAACAGTTAGAAGGTAAAACTCTAGTTGTTACATTTCAGGAATTTTCACATGGTATCAGAGAAACAAAAATTAGATCAAAGGCTCTAGGCGAAAAGGAAGTGAGATTGTGCATATTTAGAGTTAGCTCTGAAACACAAATTCCATATTCGTGCAGGCTATCCAGACAATGTGAATTGCAGGGATACAAAGATCACTTTCTATTCCAATGTGGAGGAAAAGTTTGATTTGAGTCAGGACCAATAGCGGCAGGTGGTAAAATTGTCGAAGTGGGGTTCTGATGAGGAGATTTAGCACAATGATTTTGTAGCAAAGGTTTTGCAGCAACAGATCAGCGTAGGGAAAGGAAGAGAAAATCACATAGAGGGAATTTCTAGTAAAATTCTCAAATGGATCCCATTTTTCCAATAGCATGAAAGGAGGTAGTGATTTCTAAGAGAAGAGACCATTTGCAGGTAGTTTGGTTGCTAGTTCGAGTTGCAACAATCAGACGATGTGTGTTGCAGAGGTTGTAGATCATGTGTCAGTACAATATTGAAGGTAGAGTGAGCAACTTCAATGTTTAGCAGCAAGAAGTGATAGTGTCGAAAAGGGTTTCTGAAGGCAAGATCGGAATCCCACGGTAATACTGCACAATCCAATGCAAGTTATAGGATCCAGTGTGAGTTGCAGGATCTAGTTATAGATGGGAGTACGAGTAGTAGGGAGAAGATAAAGTTAATTTTTGAGAAGGAGAAGCACATTTCCCTGTGTATAGTTCTCCAAATTATTTTATTTTTGTAGAAATGGTAGTAGAAGGAATCAAAGATCAAGACAGGCTGGACGGAGCCTCCAACTTTGTCATCTAAAAGGATAAGATGCAATCCTTGTTGGATGAGCATGGTCCAAAGGAGTTTTTTACAGCAGTTGTAGTTGTACCAACAGATCCCATCCTATTACATGATTACAAGAGGGACATGGACAAGGAGAAGAGGGTTGTCCTAGATGGAGTTCGGGATCACATCATCTTGCATATTGCAGATAAGAACACAGCAAAGGAAACATGGGACACCATCACCAAATTGTACCAAGATCCATCTGAGAATTGGAAAATGATTCTCAAGGAAAAACTTAGGAAGGTCAAGATGCAGAAGGGTGAGAATGTTACATCCTATCTCACAAGAATTCATGGTGTCGGTGATGAAATTGTAGTTGTTGGAGAGAAAACATCATAGAGTGAGTTGGTGCACACAACACTCAACGGGTTTTCCAAGGAGGCATACACTTGTCCAAGTAATTTTGGATGAAACGTGCTTCCTAGTTGGGAATGCATATAGAGTAACTTCACTCAGGAGGAAATGAGGCTCAGTCGCATAGATGGCACCACCAACAATAGTGGCAAGGGAACAAAGGTGGAGAAAAGAAGAAAAAATACATGTTGGAGGTCAAGTTCTTTGGATGTGGTGAGTTTGGTCACTATGTCACCCAATGTTCGAAGAGAAAGAAGGACAAGAAGGGGAAGTAGACCACAACACTGGCAAAGATTGATGACTTTCCACTAGATTGGAGAATGATTTCGCTATGTTTGTAGAATTATCCTTATATGGAGGAGGATTATGATACTCTAGTATGTCAAATGGGCAATATCCTAAGAGGAGAAACAGGAGGTCTAGTTTTATTCATTGAGAGCTTGATCAGTAGATCAGATCCATTTTCCATGTATTCTTCACATGGATCATTACCTTTGCTACGGGATCCCATAGTAGTAAGTAGCAGGGGGATCAAAGCGTCAGCAAGGAGCAATCAGATACTTGAGAGATAGTGCAAAGCCAGGGTGGCACTGTAGGTTTTAACCCTATACAGAAATTACCTGCATACGAATTCTTAAACAAAGAAAATAAACAATGCGAGAGCATAACCCATAAAACACATATGCACAGAGATTTTTCCCTGGATCCCAAAACCGAGACTACCAGCTTGATTTTTCATTATGTTCCTTTCAATGTTACAATACATATTTATACATGCCGAAGCATCCAATACCATGGACCGAAAACCATTGCGTCCAATACCATGGACCGAAAACCATCGCGTCCAAAAAACATGTGCGAAAATCATGCACAAAACCATAGGTGGGTCCGCCCAACCTAACATATGGTCCAAAACCAAAATTTTCCGGGGCGCTGCCCTGGACCCCATAAAGTGGGGTTACGAGTGCCCTTCAAACCCCCTATTACCTACGTGGAAAGAATATAACACAACCCAACAGGCACAATAAAAAAACTCAAGCGACAATTGTACAGTCAGTTACAGTGACATAGTAGATATAGGAGAGTTTGAGACTCAGAGGGAGTCTAGCTTCAAAGGGAGCAGTGTAGAAATTTTGAATAATTTAACACATATTCAACAGAGATTATCCTGATCATGTACTATTGCGGAATACATACACAATACATAAGCTCCTCTATGTTGATCATCAATATAGCAACATCAATAACAATAAAACATCAAGAGCATTCACACATTAACACAGTATGTAACCCGGGGAAAGCATCTTGCTAAAAACCCCACACTATCTGTATATTAATGATTGAGACCATGTAACATTACAAAGTACAATTATTATCACAAGCAATCCAGTACCAGCTCCACCTGTTACACACAATACAGCTCAGATCTGATCTCCAAATCTATTCCACTGCTTGCCTGCCTCCACTGCTCAAGAACTGATGAGAATGGCTTACCAAACTTGTATTTCACCTCAAAATAATCACTCACACTTTTTTGGACGTGAGAAAAGGCTACAATACTGGGCAAATACGTGAGCAAACTCATTGGCATACTCAATCCCTTGATTGTGCAAGATCTGGTGCACAACTATAGTCACAACTGATAGCAATCTGATTCTCTAACACTTGTCCCTGCTAAAATGAACATGCACTGACATGCAACTGAGTTAACTGATGTATTCATTAGTTGCATCATGAGTTAATAATTAGTTTAACAACTCATAATTAGTCTATTTGCAGTTAGACTAATTACAACTAGTTTAACCAAGTCAAACTGAACACAACTCCATCAACTCCACAATCAACTCCACCAAACTCAACTGATTGAGTTCTTACTGAAGTCATGCATGCAACAACTCAACTAACTCATAAGAAAAGCGTATTTCCTTCTGGCAGCTGCATGTGCCACCTCTGTAGCTCAAACTGAAGTGCTCCAAGAGAATAAGATCAAGTTTATAGTCCAAATATTATTATGAGACAATAATATTTGACTTTTCTATTTTTGACAGCCAGTCTAAAAATAGACTTTGATCACTCACACTTTGATCAAAAATAGAAGTCCATCTATTTTTCCCAACTTGACCAATCATCCATAAACAACAACCTGCAATCCATAGACATGATCCATATGTCTAAAAATAGAAATAGTCTAAAAATAGACTTGCGCCAAAAATAGCCTGCGGGCCCACTTAGTGAAGGCGACTCTTTTCACTAAGCTCCATCATCTTGTTGCAATCTCAACACTCCCTCTCGACAAGATATGGATTATCAGCAACCCCTATCCTGCCTCGGTGGTACTCGAATTTGCTCCTGGTGAGAGCCTTCGTCAGAATATCAGCATCCTGATCCTCCGTTGGAATGTATGAAAGCAACATGATCCTCCGCTGCACACAATCTCTGATATGATGGTACCTGATGTCAATATGTTTAGATCTATCATGAAATACAGGATTAGCCGAGAGTTTAATGCAACTCTGGTTATCACAGTAAATCATAGTAGGATCCAAATGAGAACCGAACAAACCAACCAGGATCTTCCTCATCCATATAGCCTCGCATGCAGCCAAACTTGCTGCCATATACTCGGCCTCCGCTGAACTGAGTGCCACGGATCTCTGCTTCCTGCTGTACCAAGAAACTGTTGTCGATCCAATACTGAAGACCCCTCCTGATGTGCTCTTTCTGTCTGTTGGGCTCCCTGCCCAATCTGCATCCGTGAAGCCACATAGCTTCACCTCATCCTCCTGTCTGTACCACAAACCATATCCCGATGTGCCTCTCAAGTAGCGCAATACATGCTTGCCCGCCTTCCAGAAGAGCTTGGTAGGCTTAACCATAGCTTGTGAAAGCTGGTTAACTGCATAGCATATATCAGGTCGTGTATTGACCAAATACATCAGCAACCCCACCAACTATCGATAAACAATGGCATCCACTTCTTCTCCCGAAGTGGCATCCTCCTTCCTCCAACCTCCAGGAAGAGGAGTATCAACAGGCTTGTAGCCATGCATGTTGAACTTCTCCAGTATCTCCCGAGCATACTTTCCCTGAGAAACAAACAGTCCACCACTGCGCTGCCATATTTCCAATCCTAGGAAATAGTGAAGGAGGCCCAAATCCTTCATCTCAAACTCTGTAGCAAGATCCTTCTTGCATGACAGTATCAATAGCTCATCACCTGTTAGAATCAAATCATCAACATATAGTACAATGATAAGCAACTTACCCTCCACCACAATCTAGTATAGGTTAGGATCTGCCTCGCTCTTGGAGAATCCAAGTCCTATGAAATAGCTGTCTATCTGTGTGTACCAAGCACGTGGTGCTTGCTTCAACCCATACAACGCTCTCTTGAGCTTGCACACATGCGACTCGCTGCTGAAGACCTCAAAGCCTTCGGGTTGCTTAATGTACACCTCCTCCTCAATGACTTCGTTGAGGAACGTAGTCTTCACATCCATCTGATGAATGTGACATCCCATCTGCGCTGAGAGAGCAAGAATCATCCGTATGGAAGAATACCTTGCGACAGGTGCAAAGGTCTCCTCATAATCGATCCCCTCAATCTTTGAAAAGCCTCGGGCAATAAATCTTGCCTTGTACTTCTCCACACTCCCGTCAGCTGCCTGCTTAACTTTGTAGATCCATCTCGAACCCACCACTGATTTCCCTTCCGGTCTAGGAACAATCTCCCATACACTATTTCTGACAATAGAATCATACTCTTCCACCATGGCGTCTACCCATGCGGGATCCTCCACAGCTTCCTCGAAAGAGGATGGCTCAGTCACAACACACTTGCTCATTAGAGCCATGTATCCAGTGTACTGATCAGGTGACTGTCTCTGCCTGCGTTGGGTTGTAGGTGGTCCTACAACTTTCTCTGCATCTTGAGCCAGTCGCTCAGCTTCTGTCAAGCGCTTTCGCCCTCTGATGGTTGGCGCTGCATGAGTGGTCTCTTCCACTCCATGAACCTCGTCCTGTAGCTGATCCACGTCTTGAAGTTCATCCTTAGGAACTAATAGCTCCTCATCTGCATGCAAGTGTAGCTCCCTCTCAAGCGAACACTTCATGGCTTTCTCCTCCTGAAATTTTATATCCCATCGCACAACAGTTTTACCACTGTCTGGCAAATACACACGATAGTTGTGGGGCGTATCAGTGTACCCCACAAATATCCCAACCTCTGCGGTCGGCTCCAACTTCTTCCTGGCATCCTTTGTCACATGCATGTAAATGTTAGCACTAAAAATCCTCAAATGAGAAAGATCAGGCTTCTTACCAGAATAAGCCTCCTCGGGTGTACTCATGCCAAGTATCTTATGAGGACAACGGTTCTGCACATAAATTGCTGTATTGCATGCTTCCGCCCACAAGTGAAGGGGTAGGCCTTGATCATGCAACATTTCCCGTGCAGCACCCACAATCGTTCTGTTCTTCCGCTCAGCTACCACGTTCTGCTGTGGGTTATGGGGAGCTATGAGCTCTCTGCGAATCCCTTCTGCCTTGCAGAAATCCTTGAACTCGTCCGAGATGTATTCACCACCATTATCGCTCCTAAGAGCCTTCACCTTCTTCCCCGACTCCTTCTCGACCAGTGCTTTGAATTCACAGAACTTTGAATATGTCTCGCTCTTCTTCTGCATGAAGAAGATCCAGCACTTACGAGAGAAATCATCAACAAAAATCACATAATACTTGTGTTTTGTTGTCGAAGAAACTGAGAAAGGTCCACACACGTCTGTGTGAATTCTCTCAAGGATCGTCGTGGCGCGACTATCCTTCTCGTGAAAGGTGGCTTTCACAAACTTCCCCAAAGTACACCCCTTGCACTGATCTAACTGCGCAAGTGTGCCTTTAGGAAGCCCTGTAGTGATCTGCTGCAGTATCTTCAAGGCTCCATGGTCAAGGTGACCCAATCTCCTGTGCCACAACTTGCCATCATCCCGGCTCACCAATCCTTCTGCCTTGCCTGTCATTGCTGCGCATCCATCTACATGCAACTGATAAAGATTCCTCACTCGAACCCCTATCTTCCAGGTCTCACCAGTTGTCTTGCTGCGCAGGAAAGCCTTTCCCTCGCTGAAAACAACATCATACCCCTTGTCTTCTAACATCGCCACTGAGATAAGATTCTTCTTCAATCCTGGAACATGCATGACTTCCTTCAATACGAAGGGTTTACCAGACTCCCTCTCAAAGGAAATGGTACCGATACCGGTCGCACTGTATCTACCATCATCGCCCATCTCGATGTGCACTCCAAGATCTTTTTCCTCCAGATCAGAGAACAAATCTTTATCTCCCGTCATGTGAAAAGATGCATCACTGTCCAAGAACCACACGGATCCCATCACACTTGAAACCAAGCATGTGATCAATGAAAAATCAAGCTCAAACTGAGAAGCTAAGGCCTCTCCCCCTGCAGATCCAGCAGCTTGCTTGTTCTTCTTCTTCTGTGGACAATTTGTGGCATAGTGTCCGTGCTGGTGACAGTGAAAACACTTCACCTTGGACATATCCTGCTTCTTGCCTTTCGCACCAGACTGAGAAGCTTTCTTGCTCTTCCCTTTCTTTGCTTTGGCAGCCAAAGCACAATTCTCTTCATCAGCTCCCTTTGACGAAGATCCGTCCCTGGTACTCCGCCTGATCTCCTCCTGCACAAGATCGGACCATAGTCTTTCCCATCCTGGCAATTTCTCCCGACCATTGACAAAGTCCTGATAGGAATGCCAACTCTTCGGAAGACCAAGGAGAGCCAAGCTCACCAAGTCCTCATCATCGACAGTAACCCCCACACTTCCCAGCTCATCTCGACACTGAGTGAACTTCGTGAGATACTTGGGAATATTGTCACCCTTCTCGCATTTGATGTTTCTGAGTTTATCTTTGAGCGCCAGCTTCCTCTGATCGCTCTTGCTTTGGAATAATTATGTTAATGATTTCCACATCAAATATGGAGTAGCCTTTCCATGGAGGCTGGACACAATGTGATCCTTCACGCCCTCCAACAGAATCCTTCGACATTTTACGATCTTCTTTTGCCAAGCATCAGCTTAAGTAGCATCAGTAGGCTTTGGGATATCCGTATCTATGAACTCCTTCAGCCTGTTATCATCCAATACTGCCTCCATCCTGTCCTTCCATGCAATATAGTTTGAGCTGCCCTCAAGAGCATACTCCAATCGCAATCCGTTGAAAGACATTGTTGCGTTGTCACCAAGAAAATACTGCCGCAAATTCGAATTCCACCAGCAACCAACTCAACCGCCTCGGATCTAAGATTCGTGAGAACACAATATTTCTCGTATAGAGATTGACTGTATGGGCATTCACCGGATATCTCACCTTCCAAAGGAAGGATGAATCCAGAGTCTACCTGGCCCGATTACAGACTCTGCCTGAAGAAATAGAATGTAAACACTTCCTGAATAATAGATCTGATGATCAACAGCTCTGATACCATGTAGAAATTTTGAATAATTTAACATATATTCAACAGAGATTATCCTGATCATGTACTATTGCGGAATACATACACAATACATAAGCTCCTCTACGTTGATCATCAATATAGCAGCATCAATAACAATAAAACATCAAGAGCATTCACACATTAACACAGAATGTAACCCGGGGAAAGCATCTCGCTAAAAACCCCACACTATCTATATATTAATGATTGAGACCATGTAACATTACAAAGTACAATGCTTATCATAAGCAATCCAGTACCAGCTCCACCTGTTACACACAATACAGCTCAAATCTGATCTCCAAATCTATGCCACTGCTTGCCTGCCTCCACTGCTCAATACCTGCTCAAGAACTAATGAGAATGGCTTACCAAACTCGTATTTCACCTCAAAATAATCACTCACACTTTGTTGGATGTGAGAAAAGGCTACAATACTGGGCAAATACATGAGCAAACTCATTGGCATATTCAATCCCTTGATTGTGCAAGATCTGGTGCACAACTATAGTCACAACTGATAGCAATCTGATTCTCTAACACTTGTCCCTGCTGAACTGAACATGCACTGACATGAAACTGAGTTAACTGATGTATTCATTAGTTTCATCATGAGTTAATAATTAGTTTAAAAACTCATCATTAGTCTATTTGCAGTTAGACTAATTACAACTAGTTTAACCAAGTCAAACTGAACACAACTCCATCAACTCCACAATCAACTCCACCAAACTCAATTGATTGAGTTCTAACTGAAGTCATGCATGCAACAACTCAACTGACTCATAAGAAAAGTGTATTTCCTTCTGACAGCTGCATGTGCCACCTCTGTAGCTCAAACTGAAGTGCTCCAAGAGAATAAGATCAAGTTTATAGTCCAAATATTATTATGAGACAATAATATTTGACTTTTCTATTTTTGACAGCCAGTCTAAAAATAGACTTTGATCACTCATACTGTGATCACTCACACTTTGATCAAAAATAGAAGTCCATCTATTTTTCCCAACTTGACCAATCATCCATAAACAGCAACCTGCAATCCATAGACATGATCCATATGTCTAAAAATAGACTTGCGCCAAAAATAGTCTGCGGGCCCACTTAGTGAAGGCGACTCTTTTCACTAAGCTCCATCATCTTGTTGCAATCTCAACAAGAAGCGTTATGGAAGCTTGATCTCCAGGTTTTAGGAATATCAGTACAAAAAGTAGCAGTGATAGCAAAAAAACAAAGGTACTGCAGAGGCATTAACAATGTGAGATCAGAGTATGCGCAGTTATGCACAAGTTGGTTCATTTATAGCTTATAGTGACAGAGTCAAGGAATGTATACAATGTGGATCATTTCAATTACAGCTTGTTCCCATAGACTAGTAGGTAGTTGATATAATCATGAAGGCCATGGGGAGGGTGAATTTCATGTAATTCAAAGAACATAAGGGTATAGTGGAGAATTCCTTCCTCACTAAAAGGGAGTGTTAGTTTATGGTAGCAAAGGATAGGTGTTCTAGTCTCTATGATGTCTAACTAGGCTAAGGAACATGAGATGTCCAAAACCCAAAAAAGGTTTCATGAGATAAGACTCAGAAACACCTTAATTAAATTAATTAGCCAATAATTTAATTATTTCCTAAGTCTAATTTAGGGAAGTTGGTTAATTAAAGATAATTAATGATCCAGATCTTGGGGGAAGGCCCCCAAGATCTAAAAAATTGAAATGGATCTTGGGGGGGAAGCCCCTAAGATCTAAAAAATTGAAATGCCGGAAGAAAATAGGAGAACACACATTAAATAAAACCACCAAGAAACTTTTTATTGAAATAGAGAATAATTTTAAAAGCTACATTGTGGTGGACAATATCTCCTTTTACAAAATGTGACTTGTTACTTATATTATTTATTTCTTAGTTATAATACCACAAGTAAATTTTATGGGTGGGTAGATACCATGGGTGATTGAATACCATGGGTGGATCTCACTTACAATACCATGGGTGATTAAATACCATGGTGGATCTCACTTACAATGCCATGGGTGATTAAATACCATGGGTGGATCTCACTTACAATACCATGGGTGGATGTCACTTACAATACCATGGGTAAATTCCATGGGTGAATAAATACCTTGGGTGGATGAATACCATGGGTGGATGCCACTTACAATACCATTGGTATATTCCATGAGAAGATAAATACCATGGGTTGATGAATACCACGGGTAGATGCTAATTTCCATTCAGATCAATTAATTAAGGTAATTATATTTTGTTCTAGAGACTTCTATTGATGGAGTCAAATTGATCTAAGCCATTAATCATGATTAAATCTTGGTTGTTGGTTTCCAAACAAAATATTATATGAGCAAGTTGAGGGCTTGGAGAAGGGGAATCGAGTGAGTTTGAACAGCTCTACTTACCCAGTTTGCAGCATTCAGCAAGGGCAGTTGAAGCTAAGGAAAGCATTAGAGAGAACGAGAAACATAGATTCCATATGAATATTTCCTCAGTATTTCTAGTGTCTAAGGACAAGAAAGAGGGAGGTTGAATTGTCTGCAAAGGAAGCCATATAGAGCAATGTGAATAGCTAGAAACCCTAGTGCGAGTTTCCAGAAGATACTTGTTTTAGTTGTCAATTGTCGAATTAGAGTCTCGGAGGTAGAGTGAGTTGGTTCTAGAGGTAGAGGAAGGCTAGATGTATCACCTAGAGGCAATTCTGGGGTTATACGATTTTATTCAGCCAAGCAATGAACATTTATGGTATGTAGTGTGAGTATCCAAGAGGAGGTGGCAGCAGGCTAAGAGAGGGAAAGTTGATTGCAAAGGGAGACAAGGGTGTCTTCCAAATTTTTTACCAGTGGATTTCTATTGGTTTTCTAGTTAGGCAACCAATTGTAATATTTCTCGCAATTTGTTGCATAATAATAAAACCCTCATCTGTTACATTGGTATTTCCCTTAGGATCTTTCTAGGGAAAATTGTCCAAAAATAATGGTGTCAAATTTTTTGTGTGCATCTATTTCTCAATTCTGTATTTTATATTTCTGTGGTGTTTTTATTGTGAAGAATGCATCATTCATTTAACCGTTATTTTCCAAATACTATAATTCAGAAGACAAATAAATTATTAAATGTTAGAAGATTAAACTATAATTGTTGCATTCAAGGAATTTTCATATAAGTCACTTCAAAAATTGGTTACAACAATGCCCAAAGAAAAGTGGAAGAGGATAAGGAAAAATCAAAAGCATTGGCTTGGGAGAAAGCAACTAGGAAAGAATTAGTCTAGAAACAATAGTAGGGAAGCGAAGACAAGAACAAGAGGCAACCCAAATGGCCTAGAAAACTTCCAAAGCAATCCATGATATAAAACTCAAAGAGAAAGAAGAGGGAGAAATGAGGAGGGGGAGAGAACAATGGAGAAGATTAAAGAACAAATAAAAGCAAAGCAAGACAGGAAAAGATGGGAGGAAGAGAACAAAATAATATAACAAATATAGGCTAAACTCAAAGAAGAATCTCTCCATATTCTCCTAGAATAGGTCCAGCAAAAGGATGCCCACATTGTTGAATTGAGCAATAAGTAAAGATGTTGAAGGTAGAAATAAAGGCCATGAAACAAGCAAGTGTCAGGGTGGATAATTATATATCATGCATTGTAGAAGTACGGGAACACTACAAGGCTTTAGTTCAACGTGTACTCATATTTGTAGATCATGCAAGAGACCATAGAAAAATTGTTACCATGCTAGGACATTAGGGGAATTTTGAGGTCTAAAATGGGCCTCCTAAGGAAATTATAAAATAATAGAGGAAATAATAAAATAATATTAGATTACATCATCAAATTTTAGAGGGAAAAAAGAAAAAAACTACTTTTCAACTCATATTTTCAACTTATCTCCCTATGGGTTTATTCAAAGTTCGAGTGAGAACACTCGTTGGATGAAAAATTTAATTCCTCATCCAAATAGTATCCATGTCGCATAATCCAAATTTAATTCCTCATCCAAATAGTATCCATGTTGCATAATTTCGATGGACCCTTCTATGCAAAAAAATGAGAAATACATGAAAAATGTTATTGCAATCATGTTTTTTCGTGTATTTCTAATTTTTCGTGTAGCAGGTTCCATCGAAAGTATGTAACATGGGTACTCCTTGGATGAGGAATTAAATTTTTCATCCAACGAGTAATCCTACTTGAAATTTGAGTAAAACCTTAGGGAGATAAGCTGAAAAAGTAGTTTTATTATTTTATTATTTTTTAATCTTTTTACTTTTTTACCCCAAAAATGGTGAATCGTCCCCCATGGTTAACATCATCATCTTGAATCCTATTGGTTCTTATTAAGTTTATTTTCATTGTAAATTTTTCTTAGGAGGCCCACTTTTTACCTCAAAATTCCCCTAATGGAGAGTCAAAGAATGAAGCCTGCACTCCATGGAGTTCTAAATGTAGTCCATCAATTAAAAGAGTGGCCAAAAGAATATCCACAAGCCCCATCAAAATATCCTAGGATCATCAGCAAAGAACTAATATATGAATCACTTATCAGTCGAACAATAAAAATACAGAAAAGGCTAGAAATACAAAAAAAGCTAGAAAGGAATATTTCTAGGTCAATGGCCATGTACCAGCAACACTACTCACTAGTTGAGAGGGATCTCAAAGTAAACAAACCACTAGTAATTGGAAGTCAAGCTTTTTGAAGAAATAACAAGAGAATTAGAGTAAATTCTAAATGCTAAAGGAATGTCCTTTAGTGCTTTCATAAGCGAGCTTACAAAGGACAACCTCAAGCATCATCTACTAGAGCCAACCTAGCAAAGGACAATCCTTAATTCCTTGTTAGTCTCACTATAGAAATATTTTCCCATGTTCTGCTAGAATTCTAAAGAGTGTCAAGTTGTTATGGAAATATTATATTCCAATAGAATTAGGATTATTATGTCATATTATGAGTTATGGTTGGAATATCTTTAGGAGATTGGGAACATTCCACTTGAGGACCCAATTATTGTGAATGAGTTATGAAAGTTTTACAAATTATTATTTTTGTAATTGAAATTAAAATCTAGGAGAAACTAAAGAATTGAAATTTCCCTTGGGAAGTTTAACAGTCTCAAGAAGCAGTTACCAATAAAGCCTATAAATAAGGTAAAGTTCTATGTAAGGATTGTTGATCATTTTTTGAAATCCCTACATACTAGAGATTGGAAGCTCATAACTCTATATTTTTGGGCTAGTTAATATAGAGAATCCTTGGTGGCCACTACTAATTTTCATTCCACATGTATCGTTTATTTGTTTATGACTAATCATGCATTTCATTTATGTGTGAATCTGTGAAATGTATTATTGATAATTCCTAGACTAATTTGTGAATTGGTTTGTAATTTATCATTTGTAGTCTCAATTTTGTTGCTTTCTATATTGAGTACTTATTGGTTAAGAATCTTACTATTATATTTTTTTTCTAATAAGTTAAGTGTATAGTGTTTTCTAGGATATCAACAAATTATTTCCTTGACTATGCATATATGTTGTTTTTTTCTCATTGCTTCCATTTTCTTATCTATCTTTCCCTTTAGATAGGTTAGAATAGTTGCATTCTTGGCTTTATAATAGTTGTTAGCTCAATAGGTGCACATCATTACTGTGATGATCACACACATCTTATAGCACACACACAACCAAGCATAGTTACTATGCAGAATCCAGATAGATCCCTTATCCCAAACAATGTGAGGTCTAATTTCGACCTCATACCAGAGAGAACCCGTTGACTTTCGTTGGATCATTTTTACTTGTCAACAAATCCTTAAAAAATAAAGGTCAAATCCTATATCAATGCATAATGTGAATATTTTAGAAATAAGGCCAAGCCTTTATCACTGGAAAACGTGGATTGTTGACTGATAAGTCCATGCCTTTATCATTGGAAAATGTGGATTGTTGAGTGATAAGACCAAGCCTGAGCCTTCATCCCTAGAATGTTGAATTCAAGAGAATTAAAGGTTGAGACTTAGGAATTGTCATTAGATAATGTAGAGGTCTCTTCATCTTTAAAACGAATATGAGCATGTAATAAATGAATATGAGCATAAAATATATCACCAAGAATCCATGAGGTGTGAGTAGGGTTTAGTCCCCACCGATACATTTTGAAATTCACAACCCATCCTAATCTAATCCAACTATTGTTTTATCTTCACTCAGTTCATCTTGAACCATTTCCTTCAAGAGAAGGGAATACAATGCCTCCCAAATCTACAACATTTGCATTTCATGGAATTCTAGTTAAGGCACTATCCACTTTGGTTTTCTCGGTATATACATATGAGTTTTCTTTTATATTAAATTGATATTATCATATTAAACATATATACATTACAATTAGTGTCATCTACCATTTTTGTTGGAAAAAATTGTTGGATGATATGCATTTAATAAATTATTGAAATAGAAAATATGGTGAGCAAGATGGGAATTCAAGAACAAAGAATAGATATAGAATTTAAAATAAAAAGAAAAATGCTCCAAGATTATGTGTAATGTCTAAAGATAATGTGACAACACTTAAGCACAATGAATTGTGATCAGAAAATCATAATGCATGATAATAAAACAATGATTCACGATATTTGTCATAGTACATAGTCAACATATATGATCCTTTATTTATAGTGTCCAAATTTAGCCAACTTCCTTGAATTGTGGGAGATTCAGTCCAAAACCAAGTGTTGATTGTTCTAACTATTTTTGTTAAACCTACATTGTATCGTTAGCTAGTCAAATTATCTAATTGGCTCATTTCTCATCCACTAGTCAACTAACCAAGTTGACATAACCATCCACTTGATTTCCCCAACCAATCAAGCAACAATCCTGCTAGTTGACCACTCCATCAACTATTCACTAGCCAATTACTCAACCAACCCATCAACTACTGAATTGACTATTATTCTTGTCAGTCACTTAATTGAATGTTAATGGTTAGATGATCCTTCGATTGATTGTCTTAAAAATCTCCAAAAGTGTGATGAACCAACCTAACCTTAAGTTCTAACAAAGAATATGGCAAACCATGTATTTTTCAAAATAACTAATTATTTTTCTAGAGATGAATTCGGATATGGATTTACGATAATACTATGAGTACTGAAATTAAACATCTTATCAAAAAATTACATAGATTGAACTTACAAGTTAAATTATTCCATTGTTATGAAACCAGCTCATAAAAAGATAGAAAAGATAGATCAACGACCTAGAAATCAGCCTCTTCAAGGGGGCAACCTCCTTTACATTACACAAATGAACAATTCTTGGATCATCAAAATGACAAAACCTCCTTTCTATATATAGGAGTCTAAGGGGTCACAATATAACCAAAGCCGACCTAACAATAATAATATAAGGGCATAAAAATAACAATAGTGGGCTTCTATGGGGCACAATAATAACAATATGGGAACAGTAGGGGCACAACAATAACAATAAGGGATAAAATGACAATAGTAATGGGGGAATCACTAGTATTATAGGGACCTAACATGCCTCTCTCCTTCAAAAAAGTGTTGTCCTCAACGCTGGAGTAGTTTTGGATGCTTCTATATAAAATTCTCATTCTCAGATGTGGAACCTTCAACAGGTAAGTTCTTCCACTTGATGAGATACTCTGAAATTGATCGATCTCATAGTTGTCAAGTTCTTATTTCTTTGATTGCTTCAGGTTCCAATACGGTTTTTCCTTCCTCATCAAGTTCTAGCAATATTGTTTGAATTGGGAGTTTGTCACCTATAACCTTGTTTAAGCATGAAACATGGAGAACTGGGTGCACTCGAGAAGCTCCAATTTATTTGCCATAGTACCTATCTTTTGCAACACCCAGTACGGACCATAATACTTTGGTGATAATTTATTATCCTTCTTAGCTTGCTTGAGGGACATTTGTTTATATGGTTGCAGCCGTAGGAATACCCAATCACCTACATCAAAACTTCTTCCGCTACGATGTTGATCTGCCTGTTGTTTCACTCTATTCTGCACCAACGTGAGGTTATCCTTTAAGAGTTGTAGAACTTGTTGTTGATGCTCGATGTGATCTTCCACTGCTTGAACCTTAGAATTTTCTCTTAAATATGATGTGATGGATGTTGGATGATATCCATAAAGTGCCATAAATGGGGTCATTTTTGTTGCAGTATGGAAGGAAGTGTTATACCACATTCAGCTAGAGGAAACCATTTGACCCATTGCGTTTGTTTATCAAATACAAAGCAACAAATATATCCTTCCAAACATTTGTTTACTATCTCAATTTGCCCATCAAATTGAGGATGATAAGATGAGCTATGGCTAACTGAGTACCAAGACAAGAAAATAATTATGTCCAAAAATTTCTAGTGAAAATGGGATCTCTATCGCTTACAATAATCTTTGGGTTTCCATGTAGCTTTTGAATTGTTTCCATAAATGCACTAGAAACTGTACTCGCTTTAAATGGATGAGATAATGCACAAAAGTGTTCAATTATGCCCCGTTGTTCTTTCTTTAGAAGCTTTGTCATTCCGTTAGAGCTAATTATCTTTCCCGGTTTCCTTGTGATACCCCTTAATTAAACTTCCTTTCCTTCTGAAGAAAATTTCATGAAAATTTCTTGAAAATTAAAAGCTATTATACCCAAGAATTGTAGCCATTGGACTCCTAGTACAACATCAGCACCACCCATTGGAATGGAAAGCATTGGGCTATTCAATACATATTCTCCCATGGATAGCTTGATATTATGGCACTTTCCTGAGCAATTTATCGTTCCTCCACTTGCAACCATCACTTGACACTCTGGTGCTAGATATAGGAAGCAATTCAATTCCTTGGCTATCTTACAATGAATAAAATTATGGGTACTTCCCGAATCAATCAACACTATTACCTTTTTCTTCTTGATATGCCCTTCTATCTAAATAGTTTGACGAGTGGTAATTCCATCCAATGTATTACAAGATATGGTCGGATTCATTTCTTCTTTCTCTAGGGTTTGTTCCTAGTGTATATCCTCTTCTTTTGACATTTCTTGTTCATTTTCTTCCTCCTCTCACAATATATGTAAAATAATTTCTTCTCAACACACTTATGACCTTTAGTGTATTTGTTATCACAACTGTAACAAAACCCTTTTGCTCTTTTTTCTTCCAATTGTTGTGGTGTCAACCTTGTAGGTTGTGGATGGCAAAGGGCAACAACAATTCCATATTTATGATTGTGAGTGGTAGGCTTTCTTGTTGCCATAATTTTGCTTTCCATTTTTCTTGCCAACCTAAATGTCTTCTCCAATGAATCAGGTTCCCAAAGGCGAACCTCATGTTGGATGTTATCCTTTAAAGTCCCTATGAACACATCAATCCTATACTCCTCTGGAATATCTTTTACCCTTATATTTAATTTTTGGAATTCCTCAATGTGCTCCATCATTGTACCCTTTTGTTTGAGATTTATCAATTGGGAAAAAAAAGTGTTGTTTTTTGTATCCTCATAATGTGATATCATTTCATCAGTAAAAATAGCCCAAGTGACAATTTGTTTACGAGAGCAAAGCCGTCGATACCATACAAACTAATTTGGTTCCAAATATAAAGTTTCAATGTGTACCTTTTGTGTGTTTTGCACATTATGGGGATTGAAAAATTGCTCCATCTGTAGTATCCATGTTATAGGATCCTTGCCATCAAACTTCCTCATATCGATCTTTGGAACATGGTGGGTCTTCGATCCAAAGTTAGAGTCTATGAAATCATGATTAAAATTTATTTTTTCTCATCATGAGTTTCCTTTACTACCCTTTCACGATTAGTAAGCATTTCTTGTAGAAACTTTGTCAAATTTGTCTTCAAATCTTCCATCTTAGCTTCCACACCTTTCTTTAAATCATCCATCTTAGCTTCCATGCTATCCATATTAGCTTCCACGTCATTCATCTTAGCTTCTAAGTCTTTCTTTAAACCATCTATATTAGCTTCCACGCCATACATCTTAGCTTCTACGTCTTTCTTTAAACTATCCATATTAGCTTCTGTTATTGTTTGTGCGAGTGAATTTTTTTGCACTTGATCTCATAATTTTGATATATCATGTTGCATTTCTTCCTCTTCTTCATTAGTCATGCTAGAGATTTCAAGTTGCTTACTAGGTGCTTCCATTTTCTTTCTTCAGGGCATCAATTAATGATAATAATTCTTAACTATGCCCTTTGAATTCCTTCAAACTAATTTTTCAAACCAAACTTATGCAAAAATTTAAAAAAAACTACACACTTTTTTTCACTTTGTAGGAGCTCGATATTGAATATGTTGTATCTCTGTGATTTCGGATCTCCAAGGTATGAAATTTATTATTGCAGTAACCCTCTGAATCCTCTTACTAACCCCACAAGTCCAATCAATATTGGATTTTCCAATGAAGAGTTATGCCAAATCTCCCACGATGACCTGATTATAGACTGGTTCAGTAAAGCAAACTTGTACGACGTGCCAAGTGTCACTGTTTCAACCTTAGGTTTTGAAAATGATACCCAACAAATCACAGACTATCTTCTTTCTATCACTTCTTATGAAATTTGAATCAAATGCTCCGAGAGAGAGTTATGACGATTTTTCCAAGGTCACCTATTTGGGATGTAATTCGGGGCCTACAAAAACCCTAAATGTATTGGACCATATCTCCAAAAATATAGCGAATAAAAATCTGAAATTAGGTTTCACGCGTCACCAAGATTTCTTCTCAAATTGGTTTTAATTTCAGAATATAAAACTTCGTAGAAAACAAATTATAGCGAAAATTCCACGATGACCTATTTGAGATGGAATTCTGGAGCTTGCAAAAGCCCTAACTTCCTCAGGTCATATCTCCGAAAATATAGTGACACAAGATCTAAAATTTGGACCCGAGATTCAGAACGATTTCTTCTCAAATGGGTTTTCTTTTTATTTTCTAAAACATCGCAGAAAAAAAAAATGTTATAGCTAAAATTTTACGAAGACCTATTTGGAGTACCGAAACCCTAGAATCCAAAGCTCTGATACCAAATGTTATGAAACCAACTCACAAAAAGATAGAAAAGATAAATCAACGACTTAGAAATCAACCTCTTCGAGGAGCAACCCCCTTTACATTACACAAATGAACAATTCTTGGATCATCAAAATGACAAAACCTCTTTTCTATATATAGGAGTCTAAGGGGTCACAATATAAACAAAGCTAACCTAACAATAATAATATAAGGGCATAAAAAAACAATATTGGGATTCCATAGGGCACAATAATAACAATATGGGAACAATAGGGGCACAAAAATAACAATAAGGGATACAATGACAATAGTAATGGGGGAATCACTAGTATTATAGGGACCTAACATCCATTTCAAATACGCAATCAAATATATTTCTGCTAAAACAATATAATGTTCAATATGCTAACATTATTAACTACAATTATTAACCTTAATGTTATTGGCTAACTATTCTTGATAATATTTATACTTGTGTAAAATTAAATAGAACTAGTTTATGAATTTTAATTATCAAAGCATGGCATAATACTTTAGTTTTAACATCTATTAAATAACGACCACCAGGTGCAATCATCTTGCTACAAATACACTTGATTATTTGATGTGGCTAGAATATTATTAAACAATGTTTAATTTGTAATAAGTGCATATACTTTAGCCTTGAGGGTTAGCTCAATTGGTCGAGTTCCCGTCGCTAAAGTACCTCGCTAATGGGAGGTTATGGGGTCAATTCTCCTCAATGCCCTTGGGGTTGGGCTCTGCTAATAAGCCAGTGAGATATGATCCCTTTAGGTGGATCTACCTGGATATTTCCTTGGAATTATAATAATACAAAAAAAGGTGCATATATTTTGGATTATGTTTTTATAGCACACTTACAAAGGTAGTACAATTTATGATTTTATATATCACCATTGCAAACTAGTTTATTATTTAAAGTTCTATATTCCATCCTTGCACAAAATTATATTTTATAATGTTTGGTGAATGCTAACATAGTGTGTTTTATTTTTTTATTAAATAATTTTCTTTATGAAAGCAATGCACCATTGTGGAATTTATTCTTATACATTACAACATTGATGAAACTATATTATACAATAATTAGTTCATGCTTAGTGTACTTGTTTATTAATTAAAGTATTTTACTAGTTAATATAATACAATACAAAGTATAGTTTCACATTTCATCGTTACCTCATGAAATGCGTAAAATGGAATTCAATCCAATATAAGAATGCCTTCTTGACCTTCCTCCTGCCAACTGGTCAAGTAGTTGGTCTGGTCCAAAGAGATGGCCTTTGTTCTGAAGCGACTAACCATCCTCAACTATATGAATGAGTGAGTCATCCTTCGAGAATTGGAGTTGGTGGATAAATAGTTAGGAATAGTTAGGAATTGGAGGAGTTGTTTGAGCTAGCCCAAGTCTTGAATTTTTCTGATTTAGTAGTTAAATGCCTTGCTTGTCAATATTTGGTCAATCTAAAATCTCTTGTGCATATGACGATCCATCAGAACCATAATCTAGAGGCACCTTCTACTCTTCTAAAAAATTCCTACCCAAATCCAAAATTCAATGACATCTCTTTTCCTCATGATGAAGTCTTGTTCATACATGAACCACCTACCCTCGAAAATGAAGACCCGAGACTAACAGAGATGTTCAGCAAAATGCGTTTGGCTAGTATGCCTAGATATGGGATAGGATAACTTGAACAAATGGATGACCTCATTCCATCATGTAGGTTTCAAAATTCGTTATCTGATGACTGCAAGCAGCCATCAAAACCTGAAATGTATAAATTATTTTCTCTCATGGAAGGTTGTACAAAACACAAAGTGGATGTTAAACGGAGGAAAAAAATGTTGAACTGGGATTTATTTTTACACCCAAATTCCAATGAATTTAATATGACAACATCCATGGAAGAAAAACAAAGCCTCTCTAAAGAATGGAAGGAATACAAGAGCCAAACAAACTCATGGATTTCCTTGTATGAATGGAAAAAGCAACAAGAAGGCATCGGCATCCAAATGATCTTTGCAGAAAGCTCCACCAAGCATCAATGGACAAACCTTGATGGAACAAAGATAGAATCAACATCTATCTTTCCAACCTATATAGAGATTGTTTTAGGAGAAAAATACGGTATTGCTAGAGTTGTTCCCCTCATCCTAACATATGAATTTTCCACAGGGGCTGATGTCAGAATACAAAAAATAGGTGAAAAGTTAACTGGACCAATGCTGATATGAAAGGCCTTGCCATACACTCCTCAACTCATTTTGCACAAAAACAAAAAAATTGACTCATTAAATGCCTTTGTAAATACTATGAATAAAAAATTGAATGAATTCCATTTTTTTGTTTCCACTCTAGAAGGTTTTGTCCGAGAATGTACTAGAGCCACAACGTCTTTGTCAGAACAAATTAGCCGTTGATCAAGATAGTCGTTGGAAGCTCTGCTCAGACTATTTAGATTGCATAGCTGGATCTATTTCTTCAACTTGTCTTGACAATGAGCCACACTGGTTGGTTCGAAACGCGTCGACAAATGTCTCTCTTTATTTGATTTACGCCGAAGTTCTACTTATAAACAAATTATAGATCAATATGGAGATATTGAGAAAGAAGTCAACATGGGTTTAGATTTAACCCAAGAAAGAATAAAAGAATTATCCTCCAAATTTGAAGAAATCATTATCTCTACCAAAGACAAAGATATTCTTACTCCTATGTTATTCTGTCATCCTATTTCTATTCATTCGAAATCCATTGAAAGGTTTCCTCATTTATTTCCCAAAGAACATCCTAATAAACCAGGATCTTCTTCTTCTAGTGCACATATTTTACCAGTCTATGAACCTTTGCCTAGTTAATTTTCTTGATATCATGTTCCTAATCTAAGTGGTAAAGGAATATTTCCTAAATCCCAAATATTCCATCATGATTCTCATAAAGAATGGAATATAGACAACCTCATCTCTAGACAAATTTGGCAAATGATCGATCAAATGTTCACCGAATACAAGCTGATGTGTATGAAGGGAAAAGTGAAGTCAAAGCATGCAAAACATTAATACAATGCTTCACTAGAACCCTCCAGAGATGGTGGGAAGTAAAATCATCTCCGACAATCCTTGATAAAATGGAAAAAGAGATAGTGAAAGATGACGCATGTGATATTGTAATGAATGACGATGGCAGCTTACAAAGCAATATGATAGGTGCACTCACTACAATGATTCTTGAACATTGGTGTGGTGTTGAAACTGAGATATAAGACAAACACTCACAAATTTTGATGAATCTAAAATGTAAAAAGATGTCACAATATGAATATTTCCATAGAAATTGGGTACAAATAATATATGAGGTAAAGGATAGCAAAAATCTATTATCGAAATAGATATACCTTGCTTCTTTCCCCTCTAAGTTTGTAGATTACTTAAATATTCAGGAAGTATTTCAGAATCCATATGAATCTTATACTCGGGGAGAAATTTTTTGCATCATCACAAAAGCTTTAATTGGTTTATGTACAAATCTAAAAGTAAATAAGTCTATACAAAAATTGTCAAGGCTCCCTGATACCATATCTATCTGTAATAAGTATGGCTTATCTCTATATGATCCAGTTGTACATAGAAAAAGGGCAAAGAAAGAAATAAAGAAAATTTCTAAACAAAAACTCATTCATTCCATTCAGCCAATAAAATATAAGAAAAATATGACCAAAGGGTATTGCAGACGAGTTTCTCGAACTCGCTACTACAGTCCTCAAGATATTCATCTTAGGACACACAAACATGAGGAATGAAACAAAATTACATGTTGGTTATGTGGAAAACAAGGACATACTTCAAATAGTTGTCCTATTGGGGAGGGATCTAAAATACAAAAAGGGAAGAAATCCCAAGAAAAAACACATAAATTTCAACAAGAAAGAGGAAATAAAGAAGAACGAAAACCACTTGTACTTATTCAATGTTTTTAATGTGGCTCTAAGTTACATAAAACAAATCAGTGTCTTAACTTTCATATCAAACAGGAAGTACACATGTTAGGCCAAAATTGTTATGACTCGACTAAAACATCAAGTTTCAATAGTATTAGTGAAGATGAATTTTCTGATCAAGGTAACATATTTTTTGCTGAAAATTGTGATTGTATAGATTATGATGATTGTCACTGCAGACTAACAAATACTAATTCTAAAAGCAGCTCCAAAGAACATCCAACACCACTTCAAAAATAAAAACTTACATTTCGCATGGCACATCTCAATGATGATGAAGAAGCCAAAGTATTAGCAGGGATAAAGATGTTGCCAGAAGGGGAGATGAAAGAAAATCTCATGCAGACATTCTCGCAGAAAATGATCAAAAATTAAGGATCCGTAACTACTTCCAAAAGTAAGGGAACTACCCCAAAGTCTATTTTTGTTGATGCTTCTTTTGAAAAGAATACCAAATCCTTCCAAGGAAGTCATCAAACAGATAAACGTCAAACACTTACTCTCCATGAAGTAAGCCAGGAAATCCAAACTCTGAAAAAATAAATTGCAGAGCTCGGAACTCAAGTCTCTGAATTAAAGAAATGAAAAATGCCAAAAGAAGAAACAAAATTCTCAAAAACACCATTCTTTCCCAAGCAAAACCCCAAAGTAGAAATCTATGAGACTAAGCCTGCAAATTTCAAATATTTAAGAAATATGAAAATCATGGCTGTGAAACATCAATAATATCATGTTATGCTCCAAATAAAAGTTCAAAATGAATTATTTACTTTAAATACTTTATTAGACACAAGATCAGACATAAATATCTTGAATAAGAAAACAATCCCTACTAGATATTGGACAAAATCAAGGAGGGAAGTCATAGGGTTGGGGGCACAAGGATTCAATTTTGAAAATGAAGTCCTTAAGGCCACAATATGTTTTGGAGAATATTGAATGAATGTGAAATTTGTAGTAGGTAAAATTCCCATAGACTGCATCTTAGGAAACCATTTTTTGGCAGTTGTTGAACCACATGGTTCAGCATGCCTAGAAGATGGAAGATTCAGGTATTTCATTTTTGTGCCTAGCCATGAAGGATATCTACAAATTATCACACTTCCTTTTGTATCTATGCCTAGGATTTCCACTATGATTCAGGCTATGCAAGAATTGAATCAATCTGAGACCAAACTGGAAGAACTCAAATAGTTAAAATCTTGTCTCAAGATTGATGACCAATTAAAACAGCCAAGTATAATAAAGAGGATTGCAAATTTAAAGCATCTCTTCGAAACAGAATGTTGTGCCACAGAACCTAATACCTTTTGGGATAGGAAATAATATTTTTTTGATCTCCCGTATAAGCCAGAGTATGCAGGAAAACCCTGCAAGAGTAGAGCAATCCCCATGAATGAAGCTTACAGGAAGCTCTGCCAAAAAGAAATCCAAGATTTATTAAGCTGAAAATTGATTAGAGAATCTAATAGTCCTTGGAATTATTATGGATTTTATGTAAATAAACATTCTGAGAAAATAAGGGGGGTACCATGACTGGTCATAAATTACAAACCACTCAATAATGTTCTGGTAGATGATATTTATCCAATTCCCCACAAAGGAAACTTGATTACTAGAATTGTAGGTGCCAAAATATTTTCAAAGTATGACATGAAGTCAGGATTTTGGAAAGTTTCTATTAAAGAATAAGACCGATTCAAAACTTCTTTTAGTGTACCCTCGGGACACTATGAATGGAATGTTATGCCATTTGGTCTAAAACATGCTCCCTCAAAATTTCAGAAAGTTATGGACCAAGTATTTAAGCCATGCTTTGATGATTGTGTACATAGATTATATATTAGTTTTTTCCAAATATTTAGATGAACATTTTAAGCATTTGTACATGTTTAAATAGGTAGTGAAAATAGTGGACTGGTGATCAGTAAGAAGAAAATGGAAATCTTCCAAACAAAGATCAAATTTCTTGGCCACATCATAGAAAATGGACAAATCACTTTGCAACAACATGCAGTTTCATTTGCAGATAAATTTCCTGATGAGATCAAAGATAAGATACAGTTGCAATGATTTTTAGGTTGCCTAAACTATGTTTGTAACTTTTACAAAAATTGTGCCCAAGACAAGAAAATTTTGAACGAGCGTCTGAAGAAATATCCCAGAACATGGACTGAAGGTCATACAAGTGTTGTCAAGAAAATTAAAGAAAAAGTCTACGTATTGCCCATTTTATATGTCTCTCATGAAACTCTTTTCAAAATTGTGGAATTTTATGACATGATTATGGGTGGGGTGGTGATCTAAAACAGGTCAAGGGTGAGGAAGAAAATATCATACAATTTGCTTCATGTTTATGGAATCATGTTGAACAAAATTACTCCAAAATTGAAAAGGAAGTCAAAGCAGCTTGGAACTATATTGACAAATTTGACATACATTTGATAAATAAAAGATTTCTCTTAAGAACAGATGCTTCTGCCATGAAAAAAGTACTAACTAAGGACATCAAAAAACCAGGAGAAGCAAAGTTTGCAAGATGGCAGACCCTATTTTCAAACTTTGATTTTTATATAGAGCACATAAAAGGCGCTATAAATTGTAATCCTAGTTTCCTTAGTAGAGAAAATCTCCAAGAGAAAAGCATCTTATGGTCATTGTCACAGAATGGGATTTCCAGCAAAATCATGAAACATTTCGCCAAATCCCAAACTCTATGAGATGGAAATACTATACAGTCAATTGGAAACCAACCTGGAAGCTCAGAAACACACGAGTACTAGATTTAAATCTCCAACCTCATAAATATCTCAAGCACCTAGTTCCAGAAAAGAAGATATATCCCAAGTCTAGTAGATGGATTCCTAACATGGTATTCACACATTCCAACAGATTGGCAAAAATAACACAAGAAGCATTTTATATTCATTTTAAATATTTAATTGAAGTTTGGCAGGAATAAAATGATAGGCTAAACATTTACCACAAATATTTTGTGATAAATCAAACCATAGATCCATTATTTAATTTAAGATTGTTGTGGCCCCATCACAACCTAGATTTTATTTTCACTGGTACCATCTATGATTTCTATGGATACAAACAACTATGGTGGCATCTCCTTTATAGAGATAAGCCAGGGGAAATTTATTATACATTACTCAAATTTGGGTCTCTGTTTCTTACCCAACTTCATCACCGCCCAGACTGGTTAAAAGAATGGTGGAAAATGTTCGGCCTTAACAAAACTACCATGGACCCTATCTATTTTGAATCCAGATACGAGATGGAGTGTGAAAAATGCGAAGGAAGAGACTACTTTCATCTAAATTGTACAATTGTTTCTGATCTCAACACATATTCAGACAATGAGATCCTCCTATATTTCATGGTCAAACATCACCAATGGGCAGTAATGACAAATATCAAACATAAAATTGTCTTGGGTAAACCCATGATTGTCCAAAAATCTTACTAAAGCATGGGACACTTGCTTATATCCCAAACAAATATTCCCTGGCGCAAACATGTCGAGATCTTAATCAATATAATTATATTCGTTCCTTGTGGGCCTTGCACGACAAAGGCATCCACTATGTCAATAGTCTATACTTTCTAGTCACCTGACAATAAGTGTGATCGGTATTGTGGGATTCCGACAAACATCTACACTATGTAAATCATGGGATACTTTATGTCCCCACTCTATTCACTTTAAGGATGATTCCTTATCTACAAAAATCTGACTGGACAATTTACTGAGATTCAGAGAACTTCTCCGACTACTAGTGAGGTTTGACCCACATCTTAGCAAATCTACAGTAAAGATATCTGTCAATTTCAAAGGTCCCACTCAAGATGCCTTCAGTATCCTCAATTTTCTTATAAATAAGGGAGAACTTAGTCATATGGGGAATCGAGAGTTGGATTTTAGGAGTCATTGAGTCAAGAATCATCCTTGCTCTACATTTGCATCTTGAAGACGATCTGCTTACATCACGGATAAGTTCTTATTCTGTGTGGAGTCATAGTTTGTAATAAGTTTGAGAAGCTTGTGCATTAGGACTCGTAATCCTGGTGAGAACCTAAAGTGGCCAGACTTTCAAAGGAAAGTATCGAGTCTTGCTTGTTCTAAGTCCTTTGGGTCATAGACAGAGTCTGCGAAAGGCTAGGGAGCCTTTAGTTTCTAACTTGTATTGAGTTAGTATAACTGATAAATGCCTTAGCAGTCAATCTCTGATAAAATTTGAGATTCTTTGATTGTAACCATCTTTTTTGAATCAATAAAGAAGAGGCTTTTAAATTCTGTTGTGTCAAAATTATGACTGTGTGGGGTTCATCTAAGATTCACCAGAGGTTCGCTTAGGATCGTGGAGTGTAGTTTTGCTCATATAGGCAGGAGGTCATCAAAGAGCTCCTTTTGCATTGGATTTTCTTGAAGGTTCGTGCACGAGTTTGTGTAAGATTTCATGTAACACAGTCATCAATTCTCATTGAGATCTTCATACTGTGACATCTTTTTACATTTCAGATTCATTAAAATCTGTGAGTGTTTGTCTGATATCTCAGTTTCAGCACCACACCAATGTTCAAGAATCATTGAAGTGAGTGCACCTATCATATTGCTTTGTGAGTTGCCATCATCATTCATTACAATATCACATGCTTCATCTTTCACTATTTCTTCTTCCATTTTCTCAAGGATTGTCGGAGATGATTCTACTTCCCACCATCTTTGGAGGGTTCCAATGAAGCATTGTATTAATGTTTTGCATGCTTCAATTTCACTTTTTCCCTTCATACACATGAGCTTGTATTCAATGAACATTTGATCGATCATTTGCCAAATTTGTCCAGAGTTGAGGTTGTCTATATTCCATTCTTTATGAGAATCAGGATGGAATATTTGGGATTCAGGAAATCTTCCTTTACCACTTAGATCAGGAGTAGGATATCGAGAAAATTGATTGGGAAGAGGTTCATACACTGGCAAAATATGTGCACCAGAACAAGAAGATCCTGGTTTATCAGGACATTCTTTGGTAAATAAATGAGGAAAGCTTTAAATGGATTTTGGCTTAATAGAAATAGGATGATGGAATAACATAGAAGTAGGAATATCTTTGTCTTTGGTAGAGATAGTGAGTTCTTCAAATTTGGAGGATAATTCTTTTATTCTTTCTTGGGTTAAATCTAAACCCATGTTGACTTCTTTCTCAATATCTCCATATTGATCTCTAATTTGTTCTGACAAAGACATTGTGGCTCTAGTACCTTCTCAGACAAAACCTTCTAGAGTGGAAACAGAAAATTGGAATTCATTCAAATTTTTATTCACAGTATTTACAGAGGCCTGTAATGAGTCAATTTGTTATTTTTGTGCAAAATGAGTTGAGGAGTGTATGGCAAGGCCTTTTAGAGCAGTATTAGTCCAGTTTAACTGCTCACCTATTTTTTTTATTCTGACATCAGCCCCTGTGGCAAATTCATCTGTTAGGATGAGGGGAGAAGCTCTAGCAATATTGTATTTTTCTCCTAAAACAATCCCTTTATAGGGTGTAAAGACATATGAACATTCTATCTCTGTTCCATCAGGGATTGTCCATTGATGCTTGGTGAAGCTTTCTGTAGAGATCATTTGGATGTCGGTGCCTTCTTGTTTCTTTTTCCATTCATAAAAGGATATCCATGAGTTTGTTTGGCTCATGTATTCCTTCCATTCTTCAGAGAGGTTTTGTTTTTCTTCCATGGATGTTTTCATATTAAATTCATTTGAATCTAGGTGTGAAAACAAATCCCAATTCAACATTATTTTCATCCATTTAATATCCACTTTGTGTTTCAGACAACCTTCCATGAGAGAAAAGAATTTATACATTTTGGGTTTTGATGGCTTCTTGCAGTCATCAGGCAACAAATTTTGAAATCTGCATGATGGAATGAGCTCATCCATCTGTTCAAGGTATCCCAACCCATATCTAGGCATATCGGTCAAATGCATTTTGTTGAACATCTCTGTTAGCGTGGGGTCTTCACTTTCGAGGGTAGGTAGTTCATGTATGACCAAGACTTCATCATGATAGAGAATGAAGCTTGCAATGAGAATTGATGATTTTGTTACACGAACTCTTACACAAACCCGTACACAAACCTTCAGGAAAAGCCAATGCAAAATGAGCTCTTCGACGGCCTTCTGCCTATATGAGAAAAACTGCACTTCGAGATCCTAAGTGAACCTCCGTGAATCTTAGATGAACCTCACACCGTCACAATTTTGACACAAAATAATTTGAAAACCTCTTCTTTATTGATTCAAAATAGATGGTTACAATAAGAGAGTCTCATATTTTATCAGAGATTAACTGCTAAGGCATTTATCAGTTATACTAACTCAATACAAGTTAGAAACTGAAGGCTTCCTGGCCTTTCGCAGACTCTGTCTATGAATCAGAGGACTCAGAACAAGAAAGACTCGATACTTTCCTATGAAAGTCTAGCCACTTAGGTTCTCACCGGGATTATGAGTCCCGATGTGCAGGCTTCTCAGACTTATTAAAAAATATGACTCCACATAGACTAAGAACTTCTATGTGATGCAACCAGATAGTCTTCAAGACGCAGATGCAGAGCAGGGATGATTCTTGACTCAATGACTCCTAAACTCCAACTCTCCATGCCCCATATGACTAATTTCTCCTTTATTTATAAGAAAGTTGAGGAGATTGAAGGCATCTTGAGTGGGAACTTTGAAATTGACTAATATCTTTACCGTAGATTTTCTGAGATGTGGGTCAAACTTCACCAGTATTCAGGGAAGTGCTTCGAGTCTCAGTAAATCACCCGATCAGATTTTTCTAGATAAGGAATTGTCCTTAAAGTGAATAGAGTGGGGACATAAAATATCCCATGATTTACATAGTGGAGATGTTTGTCAGAATCCCACGATACCAGTTTATTATGGACACAATGGAGATTTTATCAAAATCCCACGATACCGGTCACACTCATTTTCAGGTGGCTAGACATTATAGACTGTTGACACAGTGGATGCCTTTGTCGTGTAAGGCTCACGAGGAACAAATATAATTACATTGATTAAGATCCCAACATGTTTGGACCTGGGAATATTTGTTTGGGATATAAGCAAGTGTCCTATGCTTTAGTAAATATTCTTCGGACAATCATGGGTTTACCTAAGACAATTTGATCTTTGATCTTTGTCATTACTGCCCATTGGTGATGTTTGGCCATGAAATATAGGAGGATCTCATTATCTAAATATTTGTTGAGATAAGAAACAATTGTACAAGGTAGATGAAAGCAGTCTCTTCCTTCGCATTTTTCACACTCCATCTGGTATCCAAATTCAAAATAGATAGGGTCCATGGCAGTTTTGTTAAGGCCGAACATTGTCCACCATTCTTTTAACCAGTCTGGGTGGTGATGAAGTTGGGTAAGAAACAGAGACCCAAATTTGAGTAATGTATAATAAATTTCCCCTGGCTTATCTCTATAAAGGAGATGCCACCATAGTTGTTTGTATCCAGAGAAATCATAGATGGTACCAGGGAAAATAAACTCTGGGTTGTGATGGGGCCACAACAATCTTAAATTAAATAATGGATCTATGGTTCGTTTTATCACAAAATATTTGTGGTAAATGTTTAGCCTATCATTTTCTTCCTGCCAAACTTTTATTAAATATTTAAAATGAATATTTAATGCTTCTTGCGTTATTTCTGCCAATATGTTGGAATGTGTGAATACCATGTTAGGAATCCATCTACTAGACTTGGGATATATCTTTTTTTCTGGAACTAGGTGTTGTAGATCTTTATGAGGTTGGAGATTTGCATCTAGTACTTGTGTGTTTCTGAGCTACCAAGTTGGTTTCCAATTGACTGTATGGTCTTTCCATCTCATAGAGTCTGGGATTTGGCGGATGTTTCATGATTTTTCTGGACATCACATTCTATGGCGATGACCATAAGATGTTTTTGCTCTTGGATATTTTCTCTACTAAGGATATCAGGAATACAATTTATAGAAACTTTTATGTGCTCTATATCAAAATCAAAGTTTGAAAATAGGGCCTGCCATCTTGCAAACTTTGCTTCTCCTCGTTTTTTGATAGTCAGTACTTTTTTGTTCTTAAGAGAAATATTTTTTTTATCAGATCTATGTCAAATTTGTCAATACAGCTCCAAGATTATTTGACTTCCTTTTCAATTGTGGAGTAATTTTGTTCAACGGGATTCCATGCACCTGAAGCAAATTATATGATTTGTTCTTCCTCACCTTTGACCTATTTTAGCACACCACCGCACCCATAATCATTGGCATCAAATTCCACAATTCTGAAAAGACTTTCATCAGAGACATATAAAATGGGAAATACGCGAACTTTTTCTTTGATTTTCTTGACAGCACTTGTATGAGCTTTAGTCCATGGTCTAGGATCTTTCTTTGTACGCTACTTCAAAATGTTCCTGTCCTGGGCACAATTTTTGTAAAATTTACAAACATAGTTTAGGAAACCTAAAAAACGTTGCAACTGTATTTTATCTTTGATCTCATCAGGAAAATTCTCTGCAAATGCAACTGAATGTTGTTGCAAAGTGATTTGTCCATTTTCTATGATGTGGCCAAGAAATGTGATCTTTGTTTGGAAGATTTCCATTTTCTTCTTACTGATCACCAGTCCATCGTTTTTCACTATTTTTTTAAACTTGTACAAATGCTTAAAATGTTCATCTAAACATTTGGAAAAAACTAGTATATTATCTATGTACACAATCAACCAATCAAAGTATGGCTTAAATACTTGGTCCATAACTTTCTGAAATTTTGAGGGAGCGTGTTTTAGACCAAATAGCATAACATTCCACTCGTAGTGTCTTGAGGGTACACTAAAAGCAGTTTTGAATCGGTCTTCTTCTTAATAGAAACTTTCCAAAATCCTGACTTCATGTCAAACTTTGAAAATATTTTGGCACCTACAATTCTAGTAATCAAGTTTCCTTTGTGGGGAATTGGATAAGTAACATCTACCAGAACATTATTGGGCGGTTTGTAAATTATGACTAGCCATGGTACCCCCTTATTTGCTTAGAATGTTTATTTACATAAAATTCATAATATTTCCAAGGACTGTTAGATTCTCTAATCAATTTTCGGCTTAATAAATCTTTGATTTCTTTATGGCAGAGCTTCCTGTAAGCTTCACTCATGGGGATTGCTCTACCCTTGCAGGGTTTGCCTACATACTCTGGATTATACGGGAGACCAACAAAATATTGTTTCCTATGCCAAAAGGCATTAGGTTCTGTGGAATAGCATTCTATTTCTAAGAGTTTCCTTAAATCTGTAATCCTCTTTATCATACTTGGATGTTTTAACTAGTCATCAATCATGAGACAAGATTTTAACTCTTTGAGTTCTTCTAGTTTGGCCCCGGATTGATTCAATTCTAGCATAGCCTAAATCATAGTGGAAATCTTTGGCGTAGAGAAAAAAGGAAGTGTGATAGCTTGTAGATATCCTTCATGGCTAGGCACAGAAATGAAATACCCTGATCTGCCATCTTCTAGGCGTGTTGAACAATGTGGTTCAACAGCTGCCAAAAAGGGGTTTCATAAGATGCAGTCTATGGGAATGTTACCTACTGCAAATTTCACATTCTTGCAGTATTCTTCAAAACATATTATGGCCTTAGGAACTTCATACTGAAAAATTGAATCCATGTTCCCTAGCCCTATGACTTCCCTCCTTGCTTTTGTCCAATATCTAGCATGGATTGATTTCTTATTCAAGACATTTATCTCTACTCCTGTGTCTAATAAATTATTTAAAGTAAAGACTTTGTTTTAAACTTTGATCTGGAGCACAACATGATATTGTTGATGTTGCACAACCATGATTTTCATATTGCTTAAACCTTTGAAATCTATAGGCTTAGTCTCATAGATTTCTACTTTGGGGTTTTTCTTAGGAAAGAATGGCATTTCTCATCATTTTGTTTCTTCTTCTAACATTTTTCCTTTCTTTAATTCAGAGCCCTGAGTTTTGAGCTGTGTAATTTCTTTTTCAGACTTTTGATTTCCTAGCTTACTTCATGGAGAGTAAGTGTTCAGCATTTATCTGTGTGATGACTTCTTTGGAAGGATTTGGTATTCTTTTCAAAAGAAGCATAAAAAAAAGAGCTTTTGGATTAGTTCCCTTACTTGTGGAAGTAGATATGGATCCTTTATTTTTTATCATTATCTGGAAGAATGTCCCCATGAACTTTTCTTTCATCTCGCCTTATGGCAACATCTTTATCCCTACTAATACTTTGGCTTATTCATCATCACTGAGATGTGCCATGCAAACTTTAAGTTTTTCTTTCTGAAGTGGTGTTGGATGTTCTTCGGAGTTTCTTTCAGAATCATTATCTATTAGGCTGTAGTGGCAATCATCATAATCTATACAATCACAATCTTCAGCAAAAAAAATGTTATCTTGATTAGAAAATTCATCTTCACTAGTACTACTGAAACTTTATGTTTCAGTCGAGTCACAACATTTTTGGCCTAACATGTGTACTTCTTCTTTGATATGAAAGTTAGGACACTAGTCTATTTTATGTAGCTTAGAGCCACATTTAAAACATTGAATATGTACAAGTGGTTTTCGTTCTTCTTTCTTTCCTCTTTCTTGCTAAAATTTATGTGTTTTTTCTTGGGATTTCTTCCCTTTTAATATTTTAGATCTCCCCCCCCAATGGGACATCTATTTTTCCTTGTTTTCCACATATCCAACATGTAATTTTGTTCCATGACTCTTTTTTTTGTGTCCTAATATGAATTTCTTGAGGACAATAGTAGCGAGTTCGAGTAAATCATCTGTAATACCCTTTGGTCAGATTTTTCTTATATTTTCTTTGTTGAATGGAATGACTGACTTTTTGTTTAGAAATTTTCTTTATTGCTTTCTTTTCCCTTTTTCTATGTACAACTGGATCATCTAGAGATTAGCCATACTTGTTACAGATAGATATGTTATCAAGGAGCCTTGACAATTTTTGCATAGACTTATTTACTTTTATATTTGTACATAAACCAACTAAAGATTTTGTGATGATGCAATAAATTTCTCCCCAAGTATAAGATTCATATGGATTCTGAAATACTTCCTGAATCTTTAAGTAGTCTACAAACTTGGAGGGGAGAGCAGCAAGGTATATCTGTTTCCATAAGAGATTTTTGCTATCCTTTACCTCATATATTCTTTGTACCCAATCTCTATGGAAATCTTCATACTATGACATCTTTTTACATTTCAGATTCATCAAAATATGTGATTGTTTGTCCAATATCTCGATTTCGGCACCACACCAATGTTCAAGAATCATTACAGTGAGTGCACCTATCATATTGCGTTGTGGGTTTCCATCATAATTCATTACAATATCACCTGCTTCGTCTTTCACTATTTCTTCTGCCATTTTCTCAAGGATTGTCGAAGATGATTCTACTTCCCACTATCCTTGGAGGGTTCCAGCGAAGCATTGTATTAATGTTTTGCATGCTTTGACTTCACTTTTTCCCTTCTTAACTTCGAATTCACTTTTTCCCTTCATACACATCAACTTGTATTCGATGAACATTTGATCGATCATTTTCCAAATTTGTCCAGAGCTGAGGTGATTTGATAATCACCCTATGAGTGATTTCAATTAAATTTTTATTGAATAAAGGTATTACAGACTCATGTGTCGGTGTGTGTCTATGTTATTTATGCAACGGATCGATCAGATTGCAAATACACAGACACTTGAAATGGAAAACAACAGATAAATAGTGTAAGCAAATATAAGAACACAAGAATTTAATAAGGAGTTCACGCTATCCTCCAGGGCTACGTCTCCAATCCAACTCTCAGTGGTGACCTTCTTTTATTGTGTCTTAAAGCAGAGAATTACAATGAAGGAGCTCAATGTGAGTCTCTTAAACAAAATTTGCTTGGCAGGGTGGTTCTTGGATGCCCCAAGCCACTAGAGTACACAGACTCTTTTCCTTACCAGCTCTGTGACCTTTCTGGTCTTCAATGGAGAGAGCCCAATGTGGTGCTCAGTCCAGACAGATCCTCTCAGGGATGGCTTGAATCTCTCAAGCTCTCTGGTGCTCGATGTTGCCTTTGGTCAGCTCGGCCCTCTATCTTTTGTTCTGCTTAGCTTCACTGTCTTTCCTTTCTCTGTTCTTCCTTTCTACGTTTGGTCTTTTTTTCGGTGTCCCCGTCCTCCTTCTTTTCTGCTTTGCCTATGCATGGCTTTAAGGCCATTCAAGCTCATGGCTATTTGCTTCCCCTTCCACTTTCGTCGATTCGCCTGCTACAGCTTCGCTTGGAGTTCCCTGTTTCGGCATCATCATCAGACTCACAAGGAGTGGCCACATGTCCTCCTGCAACTGCGCCAACTTGCTTCGTCGGTTCATTTTTTCCGTTACGTCGTGGAATGAGTCTTCTGCCACCTTGGCAGTCAAATCAAACTTCAAATTCTTATAAATCATGGCTTAATCCCCCTTGTCGATTCTGCTTTCCCATCGAGCGCAATCTCAGCCGTTAGATCTGGGGCCTCCAAATCCGACACCATTCACACGTTTCGCGCCGTTGACTTGTTCGACTATTAGCGCGCGATCAACAGCAGTTTTCTCTATCCTCCGCTTGGCACACATCGGGCGTTGAGTGGGATCGCTCCATTTTCGCTAAACTCGCTTACCGCTTGAGGGTGCCCCCGATCAATACCGCCAGTTTTTGAAGCGCGGGTACCGCCTTGACCTTTAGCCTTTTCCCCACAGTTTTCCCAGCTCTTCATGCGACCGAGCGCTCGAGGCCTCTCCTTCTCGAGGGTTTTTGCCCAGCGATGCGCGATTAACGCTAAGCGCTAATCGCACATCAAAATATGCCTCTATTTCCCATTTTGAGCTTCCCAGGGGCTAGTTTCGCCTCCTGCGCAATCTCCATGGGCCTCGGTCAGCGCGCTTTGACCGAGGTCCTCGTCGCTCCACGTTGGCTGCTAACTGCCACTATTTAGAGGTGTTTTTTATTGTTGTTTTCTTAATTCTTTGTGTTTATCGCGACCTGATATAGTCATGGTCCTTCTAACAATTCTTCATGGATCCAATTCGGATCACGACCTTCCCACTGAAAAGATTTTGGACCACCAAAAGTTGGTTTTCAAGCATCGACTAAGTGAGGGTCTTGTTTTCTCACTTGCCCAATATTAATCCACTTTGCACTGCTTGGCTTTGAACCCTTGAGCCCTACTCTGAGGTACTCAACATCTCCCTTGCGCGTCGTCCTCACCTTCCTGTCCAGCACTGTGTCTTCCTACAATTCATTAAGATATTCAGGTAGCAGGTCATCAATAGAAGGCAACTGAATTTGCTCTTCAGGATCCTCAATCATTGAAGGTTCAAACAATCTCAAGCAATCTGCATTTATGACTGAGTATATGTGCATGTAAGCTGGTAGATCAAGGCGAAAAGCATTCTCCCCAATCTTCTCAAGTATTTTGAAAGGTCCATACCTGATAGGTTTTAGCTTTTTACCTTCACCTTGCATCATATCCTAGCTGATATATAGCCAGACCTGGTCACCAACTTGAAAACTATGCTCCATCAGATGCCTGTCATGCCTAGCCTTATATTTGGCTTGGCTCTTTTCTAGTTGTTCCTGTACTGCCTGGTGGATCTCCTGGAATTGTTCAATGAACCTAGTTTCCCTATCCACATCACTGTGTCCCTCAACTGTGGTATCTTTACCAAAGACAAAATCCAAAGGAGACCTTGGTGTGAAACCTAAATAGGTCTCAAAAGGAGATCTTTGTGTAGAAGAATTTTTTGTTCCGTTGTAAGCATGCTGCACATAACACAAATGTTCATCCCAAAGCTTAGGATGTTTGTTGCAATAGCCTCTGAGTAATTGGATCACTATCTTGTTAACTACTTCTGTTTGGCTATCAATTTGTATATGAAAAGTTGTGCTTTTCTTTAGTTTGGTGTCCATCAGCTCTCACAGACTTGACCAAAAATTCCCCACAAATCGGGTGTCTCAATCAGATACAATGGAAGTGGGTAATCCAAAATGAACCCATACGTTCAAAGAATAATTTTTCAGTCTGTTCAGCTGTAATTTGCTTATTACAAGGTATCAAAATACACATTTTGTTGAACCTATCCACAACAACATATAGAAAATCATGACCTTTCCTAGATTTAGGCAGTCCTCCAACAAAATCCATGGAAACACTTTCCCAAGGGTGAGAAGGTATTGGTAAGGGAGTGTACAAGCCTAGTTTTCTATTGTTGGGCTTTCTTTTAGCACACATAGTACATCCTCTTACATATCTAGAAATTGTCTCATTCATTTTTGGCCAATAACAAAATCTTTGCAACTGTGCAGCTGTTTTACTTACCCCAAAGTGACCTGATATCAAAGAAGTGTGTGCTTCTCTAATTATCTTTATTCTCTCAATTTTTGGAATGCAGAGTTTCCCATAATGGTATAAGAGTCGGTCCTTTACATGATAATACAATTCTTCTACTCTTTTGCCTTGACTCAAAGTTGCATATACATCTTTAAAGTCTATATATTGAGCATATTGTTCAATGTAGCTTTCATGTAGCACAGAATTATGCTTAATTATAGTAGATACATTTATAATGGGTCTAGACAACATGTCTGCAACTTTGTTATGTATGCCCTTTTTATATCTGATGACTAAATGAAACTGTTGTAGAAAACCCATCCATATGTAATGTCTTGATTGCTGCAACTTAGTTTGGGAGTGTAGATATTGAAGTGGTTGATGATCAGTATGTATTGCTGTCTCTTTGCCCATTAAGTAATGTTTTCACACTCTGAACTAATGCATACAATTCTTTATCATATGTAGGATAGTTAACTACTGCAGGATTAAAAGTCTCAGAATGATAACATATGGGTTTACCGTGTTGTGTCAACATTGCTCACATGGCATAGTAACTGGCATCAGTTTGGATCTCACATCGTCTTTGTAGATCAGGAAATGCTAGTACAGGTGTTGTACTATTTTTTCTTTCAAGGTGTCGAAGGCTTTCTGATGTTTGCCTCCCCACTGAAACACCTTGTTCAATCTTGTTAAAGCATGTAAGGTAGCTACAATTGAGGAAAAGTTAGAAATGAACTTCCTCCAATATTGTGTTGCTCCTAAGAAGCTTCTCACTTCTATAGCAAACTTGGGTTTAGGCCAGTTTACAATGACTGCCACTTTAGAGGGATCTATCTTCAATTCACCACCCCCTACTATATGACCCAAGTAGTTTAGAGATGTTTTGCCAAATTCACATTTTGAGAGTTTAACATAAAGTTTTTCTCTCTTCAAAACATCTAGTATCTGCTTAACATGCTTTAAGTGTTCTTCCCACGTTTTACTAAAAATTAGAATGTCATCCAGATACACAATAACAAAATCATCAAGAAAAGGTCTAATTACATCATTCATTAATCTCATGAAAGCAGCAAGAGCATTAGTTAAGCCAAAAGGCATAACCATCCAATCATACAATCCATGCTTTGTTTTAAAAGCAGTCTTCCATGCATCTTGTTTTGCAACTCTGACCTGATGATATCCACTGTGCAAGTCTAGCTTGGTGAAATAAACAACTTCCTTCAATTGATCTAAAAGATCATCTATGCGAGGAAGGGGATAACGATTTTTTATTGTTATCTTATTCAGTGCTCGGTAATCAATGCACATTCTCCACGAGCCATCTTTCTTTCTCACCAAAACGATTGGTGACCCACATGGTGATGTGCTAGGCCTGATGAATCCCTTCTCGAGCAACTCCTGCACCTGCTTCTTGATTTCAGCATTCTCTAAAGTTGACAACCTGTACATCCCAATGTTAGGCAATGGAGCATCTTGCTGCAAAATAATATCATGTACTATTTCCTTTTTGGGTGGCAAACCTTTAGGTTCCTAAAACAAGATATCATATTCTGAAACAACCTTTTCTATATCAGCTTGTTGTTTAGCATTACAACCCTCAAATACATTGGTTTTATCAGGTTTCTTTTCCTTTACAACCATCAATAAGAATTGTTTGCATGAATTTATCATTCTTTTCATCTGCCCTGAGTTTATGAGAGTATAATTATTCTTTAACTTATGAGCTCTTACAAAGTATTTGATTCCATCTTTAACAAGTATATACTTGTTCTCAGCTCTATAGAAAATAGCCTTTCTATCATACAAGAAATGACTTCCTAAAACAATTCCACATATATCCAAAGGAATTATGTCTAACTCCACCTCATTTACAAATGCTGACCCAAAAGAAAATTTGAGTTTGCACTGTCTAGTCACTTGTAGTTGTGCTTTATCATTCAACCATCCTAATGGGTATGGTTTCTTGTGAGGTGTGGTTGCTAAGCCCGATTTCTTTACAATTGCTTCAGAAATTAAATTTACTTGTGAGCCACTATCAAACAAAGTATCAATCTTTTGATGTTTGGAAATAACTTGAATATGGAAAAGCTCATGTCTTTTTCTCTCATTTTCTTCATCAATAACAGATTGAGCATAATTACTAGTAGATGCTTCAGAATTCTTACCTTTGATACATGTGGCTATAATGGTTGTTTCATCTCCTGAGTCTGACCCCAAATCTTTCTGAATAGTTGCAGCAATCTTCTTATTCTTGCCCTCAAACTTCTTAGGTCTCAGCTCTAGATGCAGAATCCAACAATGCTCATCATCATGCCCATCCTTTTTACAGTGAGCGCATGAAGCTTTGCTTTTCTGTGCAATGTTAGCCTTCCTTGCTTTCCACTTCTACTTTCTTTTCTCCTTGCTGTTGCTTGCAGTGGGCTAGGATGGTCCCCCAAATTCTGGATTTCCATTCTTTCCTCTAGCTTCTAGATGAGTAGCTTGTACAAACACCTCATCTATACTAGTGGGATTGAACATGAGGATGGTATGCCTCATGTAGCTATGTAGACCACAAATGTACTTCAACAGAGTCTCTGGTGATTCTAATGAAATTCCTAGCATGAATGCTTTCTTTCTAAATTCTTGAGTGTACCCTTGCACACTTTGCCCTTTAAACTACCAAAGAGTTTTCCAACTCATCATGGCTTGTTGCATGTAGGCCAATGGATAGAACTGCTTTTTGATTTCAGAAACAAATTCACTCCAGACAGAGATAGTCTTACCATGTCTTTTCATATCAACCTAGGTTCTGCCTTCCCACCAAACCAGGGCAGTGCCTCCTAGGCGTAGGCTTTCTAGCTGAATCTTGCTCTTGTTTGAGTCAAGGTTTAGTACTCTGCAATAAACATCAATTTGTCTAATCCAATTGTCCAACTTTTCTGCATTTAACTCTCCATCATATATAGGTAAATCAAATTTAACATCTAGTTTGATTAAGGATGCTTTCTTGTTATGCAGAGGGCCATTATGAGGTGTGAGAAAGCTTTCCTCTTTCCCTTTTCCCTTGGAGTGGTCATGGAAGTGAGACTCATCTTCTTCTTTGTCTTGTTTAGAGCCTAATGAGTCTTCATCCTTATGTTTTCTAAAGTCCCTATACATTTCTTCTACCATGGACTTTATAGCTAAGAAGCTTTCTATGAATTGAGGGTCTGGCCCTACAGAACCTTCCTCCGACATTGTCTTCCGAAGATAGACTCTCTCAATTTCAGGGTTAGTTTCCACCAACTCTCCTTCTCCTAATTTGAGCTTTGATCTAGTGAGCATTCAACAGCTAAACCAACACAAGCTTGTCTAACCTTTACAGCCTAGAGCTCTGATACCACTTGATTTGACAATCACCCTATGAGTGATTTCAGTTAAAGATTTATTGAATAAAGGTATTACAGACTCATGTGCTGGTGTGTGTCTATGTTATTTAGGCAACGGATTGATCAGATTGCAAATACATAGACACTTGAAATGGAAAACAACAGAGAAATACAGTAAGCAAATATAAGAAAACAAGAATTTAGTGAGTTCACCCTATCCTCCAGGGCTACGTCTCCAATCCAGCTCTCAGTGGTGGCCTTGTTTTATTGTGTCTTAAAGCAGAGAATTACAATGAAAGAGCTCAATGTGAGTCTCCTGAACAAAATTTGCTTGGCAGGGTGGTTCTTGGATGCCCCAAGCCACTAGAGTACACAGACTCTTTTCCTTACCCGCTATGTGACTTTTCTGGTCTTCAATGGAGAGAGCCCAATGTGGTGCTCAGTCCAGACAGATCCTCTCAAGGATGGCCTGAATCTCTCAAGCTCTCTGGTGCTCGATGCTGCCTTTGGTCAGCTTGGCCCTCTGTCTTCCGTTCTACTTTGCTTCACTATCTCTCCTTTCTTTGTTCTTCCTTTCTGTGTTCGGTTTTTTTTCGGTGCCCCCGTCCTCCTTCTTTTATGCTTTGCTTGTGGATGGCTTTAAGGCCATTCAAGCTCATGTTTGTTCCCTTCCCGTTCCACTTCCTTCCGTTCGCATGCTACAGCTTCACTTGGAGTTCCCTATTCCGGCGTCATCATCAGACTCACAGAGAATGGCCACGTGTCCTCCTGCAGCTGTGCCACCATGCTTCGTCGACTCGATTTTTCCGTTACGTCATGGAATGAGTCTTCTTCCACCTTGGCAATCAAATCAGACGTCAAATTCTTATAAATCACAGCTTAATCCCCCCTGTCAATTCTGCTTTCCCATCGGGCGCGATCTCAGCCGAAAGATCTGGGGCCTCCAGATCCGACGCCATTCGCACGTTTCGTGCAGTTGACTTGCTCGACCGTTAGTGCACAATCAGCGGCGGTTTTCTCTCTCCTCTGCTTGCCACGCATTGGGCGCTGAGTCGAATCGCTCTATTTTCGCCAATTCCGCTTACCGCTTGAGGGTGCCCCCGATCAATACCGCTGGTTTTCATAGCACGAGTCCCACCTTGACCTTTAGCCTTTTCCCCACATTTTTCCTAGCTCTTCATGCGATCGAGCACTCGAGGCCTCTTGCTAATCGCACATCCAAATTTGCCTCTGTTTCCCGATCCAGGCTTCCCAGGGGCTAGTTTCACCTCCTGCGCAGTCTCCATGGGCCTTGGTCAGCGCGCTTTGAACGAGGTCCTCGTCGCTCCATGCCGGCTACTAACTGCCACTGTTCAGAGGTGTATTTGATCGTTATTTTCTTAATTCTTTATGTCTGTCCTGACCTAATATAGTCGTGGTCCTTCTAACAATTCTTCATGGATCCAATTCGGATCATGAGGTTGTCTATATTCCATCCTTTATGAGATTCAAGATGGAATATTTGGGATTCAGACAATCTTCCTTTACCACTTAGATCAGGAGTAGGATATCAAGAAAATTGACTCGACAAAGGTTCATAAACTGGTAAAAGATGTGCACCAGAAGAAGAAGATCCTGGTTTATCAGGATGTTCTTTGGGAAATAAATGAGGAAACCTTTCAACGTATTTTGACTGAATATAATTAGGATGACGGAATAACATAGAAATAGGAATATCTTCTTTGGTAGAGATAGTGATTTCTTCAAATTTGGAGGATAATTATTGTATTCTTTCTTGGGTTAAATCTAAACCCATGTTGACATATTTCTCAATATCTCCATTGATCTCTAATTTGTTTTAACAAAGACATTGTGGCTCTAGTATCTTCTTGGACAAAACCTTCTAGAGTGGAAACAAAAAATTGGAATTCATTCGAATTTGTATTCACAGTATTTACAAAGGCCTGTAATGACTCAATTTGTTCTTTTTGTGAAAAATGAGTTGAGGAGTGTACGGCAAGGTCTTTCAAAGAAGTATTGAACCAGTTTAATTTCTCACCTATCTTTTGTATTCTGGCATCAGCCCATGTGGCAGATTCATCTGTTAGGACGAGGGGAGTAGCTCTAGCAATACTGCCTTTTTCTCCTAAAATAATCCCTTTATAGGGTGGAAAGACAGATGCAGATTATATATTTGTTCCATCAAGGGTTGTTCGTTGATGCTAGGTGTAGCTTTCTGCAGAGATCATTTGGATGCGAGTGCCTTCTTGTTGCTTTTTCCATTCATTAAAGGAAATCCATGAATTTGTTTGGCTCATGTATTCCTTCCATTCTTCATAGAGGCTTTGGTTTTCTTCCATGGATGTCATATTAAATTCATTTGAATCTAGGTGTGAAAATAACTCCCTGTTCAACATTTTTTTCATCCATTTAGAAACCTTTGTACATTGTGCGGGGCATTTTCGGGGGGTCACAGGGGGGTGGCTTCCCCTCCCTGTCGGGGTATGCAGTGGGGCAATATCCTCCCTGCACGATGTCCGGGGAAATGCCCCAGGAAATTTTTTTGGACCCTATATTAGGTGGGCGAACCTACCAATGGTTTTGTGCATGGATTTCGCACATGTTTTCCGGCATGATGGTTTTTTGTCCATGGTATTTTATAGATCCGGTCAAGGGAACTACGATTATGTTCTAATCCAAGTTTAGTGGATTGGGGTTTATGGATGCTTTGGCATGTATATATATGTATTGTAACATTTAAAGGAATATAATGAAAAATCAATCTGGTAGACCCGGTTTTGGGATCCGGGGGAAAATCTTTGTGTATATATGTTTTATGTTTTATACTCTCGCCATTGTTTATTTTTTGTTTTTGGAATTCATATGCAGGTAATTTATGTATAGGGTTAAAACCTATAGTATCCACTTTGTGTTTCGGACAACCTCCCATGAGAGAAAATAATTTAAACATTTCGGGTTTTGATGGCTGCTTGCAGTCATCAGGCAACAGATTTTGAAATCCACATGATGGAATGAGCTCATCCATCCGTTCAAGGTATCCCAACCCATATCTAGGCATACCGGACGAACACATTTTGTTGAACATATTTGTTAACCTAGGGTCTTCAATTTTTAGGGTAGGTAGTTCATGTATGACCAGGACTTCATCATGAGGAAAAGAGATGTCATTTCATTTGGGATTTGGGCAGGAATTTTTTAGAAGAGCAGAAGGTGCCTCCCCAGTTCTTAAATTATGGTTCTGATGGATGGTCATATGCACAAGAGATTCCAAATTGACCAGATATTGACAAGCAAGATATTTAACTATTAAATCAGAAAAATTCAAAACTTAGGCTAACTCAAATAACTCAATAGGAATATAATTTTTTTTTTTAAAAACAAAACAAAAAAAACAAACCAGTTGTAGATGTTGTAGTTACTTGATGTTGTAAATGCTTCACCAGAAATAGGATGAAAGTTTTTATATTTTTCTAATTGCTTATCCTTTTTCTAATTACTTTTAAGATTGATAATTCAACGTCCATCTCTAGACCAAACTACATTTTCCAATACTTTAGTAAATTGTGACTTCGTATACTTTTCGTGATTAAATCATTTTATTACTCATTGAAAAAAGACAACTAGTGCCTACATGTGTTGGAGCCCCCACATTATGATTAACCCATCAATGTGTTTTTTTACTAATTCATAAAATGATAAATCAAGCTGTGAACAAGTTACTTGAAGATGAGAACAATTATTTTCATATTTCTTATTGATAAGCAACCCAACATTATAGTTCGTCAAATATGCAAACCAATAATGAGATACTGGCAACTCGTAGTTACAATATATAATGACAACACGTGTAGTTATTTCCACTATAAAAATATTTTGAATGCATTTTGTAAGAGTATAGTAATCAAAACTCTTATTGAACTTCACAAGCACAGTCCTTTGCCAACTAGTGTGATATTGTACTCTTTTGATAGTATAAATGCCAACGATAACACAATGTGGTGATAATAATGCCTACAACTCAACAAAGTACTATGAGAATGGTAATAAATTTAAGTCCCCCACAAGAACCATAAGTGTCAAACCAAGTGAAATGGAAGGGAACACTACTTTAATATACGTATATGCATTTACAACATTAGTGCATAAATTTTCACTCTTCAAATTCGAAATTGTGAAAATAGACCATCCTCAATCCTAGATTGCACACAAATGTAAAACCTATGTAATCGTCTAAATTGCAAGTTTATGTTCATAATGTCAAAGTTGAGAAGGTCATAAAGGACATTCATGTCAAAGATGTCAAGTGTGAAATGCATCTTCCTCTTATGTCTTACATATGTGGATGCTACAAACCTCTACGCACATAAAGGACATTTGTATTAAGATGTCAATTGCACTTTCTTCTTTTGTCTTACATGTGTGGTTTGTTACAAATTTCTAACCAGATATGTTGTATTTCATGAACCTGACAAACCAAAATAGTCCATTCAAATTATAAGATTTTTAATAAGCAATCTATTCTACAATAAGATACACTACAACTTTAATATAACACTATTATCACACTGATATTAGCAATATTAAAATTACTATAAATTGATGTGATTATATTATGATTCAATGTAAGTAGTTTTTTCCCAATATCCTAATATATTTTACATTAGTCTAGATCCATCTTAACTCCACATCTATCGAGGGAATCAAATCTCTCAAAGTGAAAACTTCTTTTTTGAGTGCAAAACTTGAAGAAAATTTTGCACAATGAAAGATTTGCTTCTTATTATTAATTTTACTTTTTTCATTTAATTTATTTTTATGTAGTTTCATTAAGTCAAAATGTTTTAATTAATAATTTTATTTTTATGTAATTTAATTGGGTCAAAATGTTTAGATAACATAATATAATAAACATTACAAAATATCTTCCATACTAGGATGGAGAGTGTCTCCAGCCCCAAAAATGTAATAAAATTAAATTATATATATATATATATAATGAAATGAGAGGTAGATTTATGCATGTGGTATTGATGAGCCATGGTATTGGCTTTGGTATGGTATGCTTAATAATATTCATAGTAAAGTGGGGTAAGTATCCATCCTTAAAAATCTTATTATATTGTAAGTACTATTTTGATTATGAAATAAGAGATGGTTTTTGGGCATGTGGTATTGATGAGCCATTATATTGACCCATGGTATGGTATGGTTAATATCCATGGTAAAGTCGGGGGAAAATCCATGGTTAAAAATATTGGTATATTGTAAGTATTAAGTTTTTATGTGCTTATTAATTAAATTAAAATATGGTTACAAAAATATTATTTTAATTTATATGGTAAAATGGATCTTAATTTATATCTACTATTTATATAATATATTTTAATGTGATAGAGGTGTAGATATATCTAAAAAGTAATTATAATCTTTTTTTAGATTTAATCAAAAAAATGTTATAGAATTAATTCAAATAAAATATTTGATTGTGAAATGAGAGATGGTTTTTGGGCATTTTGTTTTGATGAACCATGGTATTGTAACAAAGCCTATTTACAAGTTAATAATATATATGGCAAAGTGGATGTGAATATCCATGGTTAAGCATATTGTTATATTGTAAGTATTAAAAAATTTATGTGCTTATGAATTAAATTTAAATATGGTTATAGAATCATTATTTATTTTGATAAGATAAAATGGATCTTAACTTATTGTTGCCACTTATATATTTTTATATTATATGCATATTATAATTTTATTATATCTAAACAAATATTCTTAACTTTATTAACAACAACAAAATTACAATGTAATAAATTGAATTTTATAATGAGATTGACTTTCGATTAATCACATCATTAAAATTTGGTCAACATTTGTGGTTCCTCCTCGGGACAAAGGTGAAAATATCATACTATCCAAAAGTTTAAATAGTAGAGATGCATCCGGGTCTAGAGCTAGTTGTTGGGAATTAACAGTTGGGAAATAGTTGTTAGAAGAATTGAAATAATAAAAATTATAATTATTTTGATATTGAATTAGATAAAATTAATTAAATAAATAAATTTATTTTATGTATTCAAGCTTCTCTTATGTGATTTCTACCAAAAAGCTTTGCTTAAATAAATTTATATTAATTTATAAAATAAAATTAATTTGGATATAGAGTTAGTTGTTAGGAATTAACCATTAAGAAATAGTTGTTAGAAGAATTGTAATAATAAAAATTATAATTATTTTGATTTTGAATTAGATAAATTTATTATTAAATTTATATTAAAATAAAAAAATTAGTCGTTATGAAATAGTTATTAGGAGTTAGTCATTAAGATACAATTAGGAATTAGTTGCTAAAAAATATGAAAGAATAAAAATTATAATTATTCATAACAGTTATTAGGAGTTAATCATTAAGATACAATTAGGAATTAGTTGCTAAAAAATATGAAATAATAAAAAATATAATTATTTTGATATTGAATTAGATAAAATTAATTAAATAAATAAATTATATTAAATTATAAAATAAGAAGTAGCCGTGATGCAAGAGCGGTTAGGAATTAGTTGTTAGGATTTATTTGGCAGACGATTTGAAATAATAAAAATTTTAATTATTATTATTATTTTAATATTAAATTAAATTAATAAAACTGAATTAAATTAATATTTGAGTATGGATTAAGAATTTATATATTTATATATGTATACTAATTATAAAATAAGTTTAATATTACTCTACCATTACTTTTAAATATTATTATTTCATATTAAAATATTTGGGAATAATTAATTAGGAAAGTTAAAAAGACTTAAAAATAAATTAATTAAAAAAAAGGAGGGAGGGGTAATTAAGAAAGAGAGGGCAAGAATCCAATTTTTCCTTAATTTCCAACCAGCATCCATGTTGAGATTGATTGCGTGCATTTCAATTTCAATGGCCTCTCTTAGTTTCCTATGATGGAAGTGATCAACCCTTACGATGACCTGGGAATCCTCAATGTAGATATGGTGCTTAGATTTCTCCTCATGTTCAGCGAAAGCTAACGAGTGGGAACGAGTGTGCTTAATGTCTACTGCATGTTCTTGGATTCTTTGGTAAATGGAACGACAAGTTTCCCCGATATAGGGAATCCCACGGGGGCAAGGGATTGAGTAGACCCCTTTCATGTCTTTAGGATTTATTGGATCTTTAACAAATCTAAGAGAATTACTAATGGTATTAAAAGGTTTGAAGGTAGTAAAAAAATTATTCTTTTTAAGGATATGAGCAATCTTATTAGTGGTCTCCTGGATAAATGGAAGTTGCACATTGGGGTTTGATCATCATGAGCAACTTTAACCCTCGATTCTTTACTGGCTCTTTGAAAAGCTCTGAGGCCTTGTAGATTTCTATAGCCATTACTTTCAAAAACTTTCATAAGATGAAATTTTTCTTCTTCCAAGTGATTCTCATCATAAATCCTACGAGCATGGGGGGCAAGAGTGTTAAGAATTATGAATTTTTGTGCCTGAAAATGATGATAACTAGCATGAAGATATTGTTCCTGTGAGTTTTTTGCGAAAAACTTTGTGAGAAACAAAACCATCATTTAATCTAGAGAGGATAATATCAAGGAAATGAAGACATCTCTTTACCTTAAATTTCATCATGAATTTGATGCAGTCAGATTGGGAATTAAGATGGTTGAGAAACAAATCTAATTTATTACTACCATGGGACCAAATGATGCATGTATCGTCAAAAAACCTCTTCCATCGCTTAGGGTGGAATTGAGCAAAGGCCAAAGCTTTGGCCTCAAAATCTTCCATGAATAAGTTGGAAACTATAGGGGAAAGAGGAGAACCCATCGCTACCCCACAATTTTGTTCATAGAACTCGCCCTGGAAGCTGAAAAAAGTCGAGGTGCAAAGACTAACCAATTTGGCTATGTCATTATCAGTGATCTGATTTATGACATTGGTGGCCTCCTGAATAGGGATTTTAGTATAAAGGGAAACAAATTCAAATATTACTAAAATATCCCCTGGGTCTAGCCTCATATCTTTCAACTCTTTAACAAAAGAAGCAAAGCCTTTAACAAATATGAAGGAAGTAGAGTCCCGAAGATGAACCACATTAGATGGTTCGAATCGTCGACCAAATCTTAATGATGTGATTAATCCGAAAGACAGACTCATTATTTTAGATCACAAAATTATAAGATCTAGAAATTGAATTTTAATTTTTTTATTACTTTTAACTTTTTAGAGACACTACAACTTCTCCCCATATTGGGCTTTATATTCTGTTTAATTGACATGTAAATGTTTACCATTTGTTCAGTTATTCTAGATATATTAATATAAATTCAACATATTAAGCTAACACGTAAATATTTGCCATTACTTTAGGTATTTTGGACATATTTACAAACTTTCTTACATTACACCTACACATCACTCATATATTGGGTTCTAGAGCGCATCTAGGGGCAAAGAAGATACAATCAAACCCTAACATAATGCTATAATCAAACCAATAATAGTTTTTACAATATGTATAATGTTAAAATGTAATTATGGTATAAGTAAATGCAATCATTTGTTTCATGTTTTGAATGTCAAAATCCAACACCACCATCAAATCAATAATGGTTTTTTCCAATATATATAATATATTTAAATAATTAAAAATAATAATATAAATTATTTTTTTAATTAATTGTTCCATAAATTACAAACACACAAATACATAAAAATGGCATTGAATTGAACATTTCCCTCTCTTAGTCATTGCATGTGATTATGGTATGATTCAATGCCAGCATTTTCTTAATGCTTTAAATGTCAAAAACATATACATGCTTTCACTTATGTGCATGCAATCTCAAAAACTATCCATAAATTCTTAATTGCAACCAAATATTATGTGCATGCAATCTCAAAAACTATCCATAAATTCTTAATTGCAACCAAATATTATTTAAAGGATTTTAGGGTTTCTTTTAAAAACTAAAACTATTTAACGTTACCTAACATACATTTCACTATGATGTAGCGAATATAGATCAATATCACTATTACATAAACCTAACAACCATAATATACATGAAAGAAAAACAAAAAGCATTTACAACCAAGTAGATTTATTCACATGGTCTCTAATGGCCATTAAGAGGCTAATAGAGACCATAAATCATGAGAGAGTTTTCAAAATGACAAAAGCCATAGACCATGTGGCCTTATGGAAATTTGTTTACATTATTACGATTTCATAATAAAATATTTAAAGGTATTGGAGGACACCAAAATAAAAATAAAATGCTTGGAGCCTATAACATATCTTTATAGCATTGAAAACTCAAGAGGATAATCCAACAACTTAGGAAAAAATCAAGTCAATATGCTTGTGCACATCGAATCTTGCAAAAAATATCTAAAAGGTTATTCCAAGAACACAAGTGTTTTATCATCATAAAGTTTTGAATAACAATTTAAGTTTTTTCTCTATAACATATCTTTATAGCAGTGAAACTCAAGAGGATAATCCAACAACTTAGGAAAAAATCAAGTCAATATGCTTGTGCATATCGAATCTTGCAAAAAATATCTAAAAGCTTATTCCAAGAACACAAGTGTTTTATCATCATAAAGTTTTGAATAACAATTTAAGTTTTTAAAGAAAAGAAAAATTGACCACGCAATTAGGTTCACGGTGAAAAGTCTTCCCTTAATCAAGGTCAAACTTCAAATTGATAGTAATCAAAGTGTACATCTAAAGCATATGACAAGGTACATTGGCTTTAATTTTAACTTAGTTGAATTCATTTAGGCTTTTGCCATCCATTTATGTTTTGGATGATGAACTACATTACCCTTGTATCATTTGTTACCTTAATCAATGGGGCAACCTCCCCTTAAAACGCCCACTATCCTCTCTATGTTTACCTCTTTGGCTCGAGTGGTAGGGATAGTGGTTTTCCATCCCATCCACCCGAGTTCAAGTCCCCAGAGACGTGGCCCGTCATAATAAGGCTGGAAGGATAAGCGTCATGTTGGAGTTTGGGATCTTGGCTCCAATTCCGATGGTGATCCATAAAATTTGAAATGCCATAGCAAAAGAGGAGAACACACAATAACAAAACCACAAAGAAACATTTTTTTAATTAAAACAAATAATAATTGTCAAGGCTACATTTTGGTGGAAAATATGTCCTTTTACAAAATGTGACTTATTACTTATAGCCCTTTTTTTCACAATACCACAAGTAAATCCCATGGGTGTGTAAATACCATGGGTGGATGTCACTTACAATACCATGGGTAAATTTCATGAGTGGATAAATACCATGGGAGGATGAATCCCAAGGGTGGATGCCACTTACCATACCATGGGAAAATACCATGGGTGGATGCCACTTACAATACCAAGGGTAAATTCCATGGTTGGATAAATACCATGGGTGGATGAATACCATAGGTGGATGCCACTTACAATACCATGGGTATATTCCATGGGTGGATGAATACCATGGGTGGATGCCATTTTCTATTCGGATCATTCCTCCCTCCATTGCGTCTGAAGTTCCCTCTTAAGAAGCCTTTGTTGAATTTGAAGAGCCACTAAAGAGAAGGGTTTTCTGTGGTTAACCCATAACCGTAATGAACGAAGATCTGAGGATGGAGATACCATGTAATGGTTGTGACTAACTATGATACTGACAGTGTGCGGCCTAAAAAATGGACTTTAATGAATCATGGATTTGTGGATGACCCGTAACCATGACAAAAGAAGATCTGAGGATAGAGATACCCTATAATGTTTGTGACCAACTGTGATAAGTCTAACATTATGTGGCCTAGCAAATGGACTTCGATGATAAGGATTTTGTGTGGTTGACCCATAAACGAGATGTTGATTGTTGATGAAGTAGCAGGTGCCTACATAGCCTAGGGTGGGAGGGCACTTCTCCAAAGAAACCAAGTTGGATGCTGCTATGTTGAAACTGATGAATGTGAAAAATCTGCCTACTAAAGTGGGGTGGGAGGGCACGTCTCCAAAGGGGACCCGCTTCGAATGTTGTTCCAGATATAAAAACTAATTTAAAATGGGCTTAACTCGGTCAATATAACTCAAAATATTTATTATAACCTATTTTTGGAAATAGAATGATCATTATTCATCTTCCCATGTGATTGAAATCCCTATCTGGACAATCTAGAAATTCAGATTTGCGCTGCAACTATCTTGCAGTCACAAAAATTATGAAAAAATAGTTGATTTTAAATCAGTGATATCTCCCTCATTCGAACTCTGATTTGACCAACTTTTTTTTTAATTGGGTGATTTTTCAAGAGGAGCAACCTCCCCTTAAAATTCCCATTATCCTCTCTATGTTTACCTCTTTGGCTCGAGTGATAGGGATAGTGGTTTTCCATCCCATCCACCCAAGTTCAAGTCCCCAGAGACATGGCCCATCATAGTAAGGTTGGAAGGATAGGCGTCATGTTGGAGTTTGGGATCCCGGCTCCAGTTCCGGTGGTGATCCAGATCTTGGGGGACGCCCCCAAGATCTAAAAATTTGAAACGCCATAACAAAATAGGAGAACACACAATAACAAAACCACAAAGAAACATTTTTTTTAATTAAAACAAATAATAACTGTCAAGGCTACATTTTTGTGGAAAATATGTCATTTTACAAAATGTGACTTATTACTTATAGCCTTTTTTTGTTACAATACCACAAGTAAATTCCATGGGTGTGTAAATACCATGGGTGAATGAATATCATGGGTGGATGTCACTTACAATACCATGGGTAAATTCCATGAGTGGATAAATACCATGGGAGGATGAATACCAAGGGTGGATGCCACTTACAATACCATGGGTGGATTCCACTTACAATACCATGGGTAAATTCCATGGTTGGATAAATACCATGGGTGGATGAATACCATGGGTGGATGCCACTTACAATACCATGGGTATATTCCATGGGTGGGTGAATACCATGGGTGGATGCCATTTTCCATTCGGATCATTCCTCCCTCCTTGAGAAGCAGTGGTCCCCATTGCGTGAAGTTCCCTCCTAAGAAGCCTTTGTTGAATTTGAAGAGCCACTGAAGAGAAGGTTTTTCTGTGGTTAACCCATAACTGTGATGAACGAAGATCCGAGGATGGAGATACCATGTAATGGTTGTGACCAACTGTGATACTAACTGTGTGCAGCCTAGCAAATGGACTTCGATGAATCGTGGATTTGTGGATGACCCATAACCATGACAAACGAAGATCTGAGGATGGAGATACCTTATAATATTTGTGACCAACTGTGATACTAACATTGTGTGGCCTAGCAAATGGACTTCGATGACAGAATTTGGTGTGGTTGACCCATAACCGAGATGTTCATTGTTGATGAATAGCAGGTGCCTACATAGCCTAGGGTGGGAGGGCACTTCTCTAAAGCAACTAAGTTGGATGCTACTATGCTGAAACTGATGAATCTGAAGAAGGTGCCTATTAAAGCGGGGTGGGAGGGCACATCTCCAAAGGGGACCCGCTTCAAATGCTACTCCAAATATAAAAACTAATTTAAAATGGGCTTAAATCAGTCAATATAACTCAGAATATTTATTTTAACCTATTTTTGGAAATATAATGATCATTATTCATCTTCCCATGTGATTGAAATCCCTATCTGGACAATATAGAAACTCAGGTTCGCGCTGTAACTGTCTTGGAGTCACAAAAATTATGAAAAAATGGTTGATTTTAAATCAGTGATATCTCCCTCATCCGAACTCCGATTCGACCAACTTTTTCTTTTAATTGGGTGATTTTTCAAGAGGAGCTTAGATATGCAATCATTTTTCTAAAATTCTAAACAAAAACTACAAAAAATTGATAGGAAATCTGTCGTCCACGAATTGCAGTCAGAAACATTTGTGCAACACAGTTGATTTTAAATCAGCCATATCTCCCTCATCCGAACTCTGATTTGGCCTATTTTTTTTTATTCGGGTATTTTTCGCAAGGAATCTAGATCTATTATTTATTTATGTAAATTTTCCACCAAAAAATATTATTTGCAAACTCGTCGCCCAAAAAATTCCTACAAAAAAATGAAAAAAAAAATATCTTCCCTCTTTGCCCAAGAAAGTGTTTTGTGGGGGTTGCAGCGTGTGCATGAAGTTTGTTGAATATTGATGCAAAAATTTGAAACTGAAATATGCGTCAAACCCTCATTTCCATGGATTCATAACATGAATCTGATACCACTGATTTGGATCTTGGGGGAAGCACCCAAGATCTAAAAAAATGAAATGCCAGAAAAAAATAGGAGAACACACAATAACAAAACCACAAAGAATTTTATTTTTTTTATTGAAACGTATAATAATTGTCAAGGCCACATTGTGGTGGACAATTTTTCCTTTTACAAAATGTGACTTGTTATTTATATCACTTTTTGGTTATAATACCACAGGTAAATTCCATGGGTGGATGCCACTTACAATACCATGGGTAAATTCCATGAGTGGATAAATACCATGGGAGGATGAATACCAAGGGTGGATGTCACTTACAATACCATGGGAAAATACCATGGGTGAATGAATACCATGTGTTGGAATGAGGTCCCCTGGGTCAAGTTTTGACCAAAATATTGTAAAGTCTCCACATTTTTAGGAGAAGAGCGCGAGTAGCGCAGGTCACTAGGAGTCAAGGGGCTTTAGGAAGGTCAAAGCCCCTTAGTTTTTATATTGTTTTGATATTATCCCATGGTTTGCATACCATGGTATTGTAATGGTAAAAAGTATATAAAAGGGTGTCTTAGCGAGTCTAATGGAATCAATCAATTAATAGAATGGGATTTTGATATGTTTTGAGTCTATACGATCTTTCTGTATTTTTGGCGAAGGGAAAAGCTCCTGCAGCTGAGTGCATGGAGACCTTGGTAAGTCTGCAACTGAGTGTGCGGGCCCCTGCAATCATGTGTGCAGGATCTAGAAATCTTTTATATGAAATATCTGAAGTAATAAGGAATATTTGAAGCAATTATGTGTCCAATTTGTATACTTGGGTGTTTTCCATATTTATGCGCACTTAAATACTAGTTATCTATTTTTTCATATTTATTTCCCGCGAAGATCTGGATCTACTATTATATGTGATTTCATGCATGATTGGATGTTTACGCGAAGTTAATAATTCTGTTTAACTAAAAATCACTTTAAGTTTGGGGATTTCATGAATAAGGGTTCGTGAAGGTCAAATCAGGCTTGAAACTGAAGAAACGCCCTAACCCCACATCACATAACATTCTAGATGCAGAAACTTGGTTCTAGCATCCCCCAATACTTCCTCGGGTGATATTGAAGCCTGCGCTAAGCGGATTGTTGCCGAAAGGGTTGGTAGTGTAGGGTTTTATTAGTTAGCGAACTAACTCTGAACCTAGGTCCAAGCCGCCTCAAGCTAACAAATGGTTCTTTTGCTAGGACCGGGATCTATCTAAGGGATGTGTGATGTCGCGTAAGTGGATACCAACTAAGAAGAAAATAGAGAAGGATAGATCAGAAATTGCACGAGTTTGAAGCTCAAGAGAATAGGAATCCACGCTTGTCAAAATAAAAGTGGTTAAAGAGGTATCTCTACACAGAAATACATGAAGTTTTGTTTTCGACATTCCCTTGTTAATTACATGAGTGGTTGTCCAAATTGGCGATAGCGAACCTACTTGGAAGCGCGATGATCCTATTGCGTGGACTCCTGAATTAGTCAAGCGTCTTAAAGGATCTGATTATTAGGTTGTGAGGGTTTTTGATTATTGGATTGATAGTATCGTGGGCGGTTTCATCACTGAATTTTCAATCGATACAGTTGTGTCTTATAGCGAATTTGAACGCTAATTCTTCAAAGGTACGAGAGGTAAGTACCTGAAATCTCTAAAAACGTGGATTAAAATAATTTTGTGTGAAAAATGGATTATGCTTTTACCTTAATGTTTAAGAGAGGAAAGACTAAATCTACGCGAAGTGGAAAGAGATTCATAGTAGATCTAGAGAAGTTCGTCGAGAATGAATGCAGTCCTTTATTGGGAGAGTCTGAAAGTGAGGAAGAAATAAGTAGCCCTAGTACGCCGAGAGGTGTGGCACAAACAGTAGATCAGGGTACTTCTGGAATTCCACATCCATCCACTCCACCTTTGTCTCATACACCTACACCTCCACCTCCACCTCCACCTTCGTTATTCAGTAAGGCAAATACAGTGAAAATGTTTGTATTCAAGGGTCAGGGATCGGAGGATCCCGATCAAATTTGGTTCGTCACAGAGGTTGTGTGAAAAGTGCAACAGATCAATGATGATGACATGAAGAAAGCACAACTGGTCACAGTGCTACATGATAGAATGATTACCTGGTACATCAGATATAGTACGACTCATCCAACTACTTCATTGGCTAACACAAAGGATGTGCTGAATGCGGAATTTAGGAAGTCGAAGTCGCAAGCTCAGTGTGTGACCGAAATCAAGGAGATCAAGCATAGGGTTAATGAGTCTACATGGGATATAGATTAGCGAATGAAGTTCTTACTGAGTCAAGCTAACCTTCATATTTCAGATGAACAACACAGGGACTGGTATATAGCTTTGTTATTACCTCACTTAAGATTGTCGTTATCTCAGCAGAATATTTGGTCTCAAAATGAAGCGTTGGAAATCGCGATGAAGCTAGAAGCTTTGTCGATCCAGGACACAAATATAGGGGTTCAGCAGATCCAGTTGCAGCTAGCAAGCATGCATATGGAGCTGCATGATCTAAAGAAGGGAAGGGAGGTTAAGTTAGAGACACATTCTGAAGTTTGGTGCACAAAGTGCAAGGATGAAGGTCATCATAAGGATCAATGTCATGTATTCCAATATTATATAACTGTAGGAGGTCCTAACTCGCTAAAGCCAAAATCTTCCGCTGGATCAAGCACCGGTGCAAGTACCTGGTGTAGCATCTTCCAAGTATCAGCACAGCATTTGACAGATAATTTTTCCCTATTACAGAAATTTATACAATTTCCAAAGAAAAATTTTTGTAACTTTTTTAAATCGGTTGGTCATGATGAAAGGAATTCTCGAATCTATGAACTAATGATGGACAGGACTCTGATGTATAGAATGTAGGTTGAATATTGTGCGCAGAATGATCAAGGCTCACCTACATCTCGTGGAGGATTCCAAGGACGGGGAAGAGGATGAGGAGGAGGAGTTGGAAGAGGTTGAGGCCATATTATTTGTTACAACTTCAAAGAACCAAGACACTTTGCGGGCAACTATCATAATCCAACGCACCCTTATTTTCAGTAGTGTCGTCAATTTGATCATGTTATATAATATTTCCCGATCTTAATAGTGAATATGCAGGAGAAGAACCAGCAGCCAACGCAGAACATCCAGATGATGAGATCCAAGCCACGCGAATATGATCCCAGTATCAATATAGTCACACGAAGCGGTGTAGCCACTGGTGAAGACAAGGTTGAAGGCAAACTGCCAGAATTGGATTCATGGGTTCGAAATGTCAGTGAGAGGAATGTTGCGTTTGATTTACATAGAGAAAAAGAAACATTCATGGAGGCCAGAAAGATTTTTATGGATCTAGGTGCTTCTACATCTCAAAACCAAATGCCGATAGTCTCACAAAAGGAGAAACCTGAAGAAGCTACTGCGACGCAGGATTTAGATCCCATGATGTTAAAACCATTTCTGCATACCTGCATGAAGTTATTACGGGGTCAGAAGGCAGTAGAAGGACTGCAAGAGTTGATAGATAATTGTGTCAGCAAGGATAAGTTGTTACCATAACAACGCGCAATCAATAAGGTGAACCAAAGCAAGAAGAGAACTGGTAGGGAGATGTGGTTGACTACACAGATTGGTGATTTCGAAATGGACCAAGTAATCCTAGACTTGGGCTCTAATGCTAACGTATTGCCAAAGCAAACTTGGGAACGTATGGGAAATCCTAAGTTACAGTGGTCGCCAATTTAGTTGTGCATGGCGAACCAACAAAAAATAATTCCAATGGGTCGCCTGCATGGAGTAACTGTAGATATTGAAGGCACAAGAGCAGTGGTCGATTTCGAAGTTATCGAGATCGTAGATGATAGTAATCCATACCCAACATTGTTTAGGATTGATTGGGCCTTTGACATGAACGCAATCATTAACTTAAAGAAGCAAAGCATGGTATTTGAAAAGAATGAGCTTTGAGTAATTGTCCCGTTGGATCCAGCTGAAGGTGTGTGATACACAGAACCGAACCGTGACTATTATGAAGATGAAGACATTGAGCACATATATAAGTTAACTGTGTGAAATGAAGATTGGATCAATCCCACTGTGGATGGAAGGATCAGCTGGGAAAAGGACAGTTCCTGCCAATCAGACTTAGACGAAGAATTAGAAAACTAGCAAAATCAGTTGCATGAGGTCTCCACGCTGCAATGTAATCGACTTACAAATTCACTACGCTGTGTATCTACTGAGGTATGGAAGTTACCCTATTATGATGGCTTAGATGATGTCAATATATTTCTTGACCATTTTGAAAGGGATGTACCAAAGGAACATCAGTTCCAGGCCTTATATCTAGCATTGAGATCTACGCATGAGAGATGGTGGGGTACGCACAATGATAATTTTGCTAACGGGAAGGAATATTGTAGAATGATGCAATTAATTTTTGGCTACGCAAACATCTGACTCATTGAAAAATACATAGGGAAGGATGATCCACCTGAACATCTAGTGTGGGTGAAATACCTCAACCTGAGTGGGTGCATATATTTGTTCATACCTTGGATGTTGTCCCAAAGAACTAGTATTTAGAGACGAAGTTGTGACATGGGATCGCTGATTTGGATGAGACGAAGGAAAGTCTCTTGTTGACCTTTAGTTTTGAAGATGGGTTTGAATACATTGATGAAGCACTTCCGAAAATTAAAGTCGCAATCTTACGAACAAATGTAGAGCCTATCTCATGGGTATAGCTGATGAGCACCAGTATTGCAGTAAGAATGATGCAACCCTTGGGCTACCAACTTTACTTTATCAACGCGGGGTTCATACAAACTTGGAGGTGACGGTGTTGTATACACAAGCAGATGTGATGGGTCCACTCTTTGTCATTGCTAAGATGGCGATAGACCACTATGGTTTCTCAAACCAACCTTCTATTGATTCAGAAGAAGCTTGATTACCAATGAGGAAAGGGAAATTTACACTAACTGAAATATTGTCTACTGTAGTAAGGAAAGACTGAAATCAAATGCTTAAACACACCACTCATCTAACTAACTACTAAGAGGCTTTGCTTCAAAAGAATGCTAAGTTATCATGTGTGTAATCCTACTATCCTAAGCATGCAATCTGAAATAACCAAACACTCTACTGTTGTGCATGTAAATGAACACAATAACTCTTTTTTCCTTTTTGTCCTTTTTTGTGTGAAAATATGAATGCTAAATCCTCTTGGTGATGTGGCAGGTGGGTTAGAGATGGTGGTGAAGGGTCAGATGACTTGGGAGGCAAGTAGGGGTCTTTTCCTATCTTCCTAGATGCTTTTTCCACAATTCAGCCTCAAAACATGCCACTACAGGTCGTCCTACAGGATGTCCTAATGCTTCCTACAAGATGTCCTAATGCTCCTACAGGATCCCCTGTATTCCTACAGGATCTAGCCGAGAGAAATAGGAGTGATTTGGAAGGTGGTATAGGGATTAGGGAAGGTGAATGGTGGGAGAAATAAGGCAAGGGAGTGGCTAGGACTTCTTCAGAGCTCAAAACAGAGTTTGTAAGATGGTTGGATTTGCTCAACAACCCTAGAAAGTTGTTCTTATGGAATGATGAATTGGTTAAGGGACTTAGTGGCTTTTGGTTTTCATGGATGGATGAGGTTAGGCTGGGATTGTTTGTCATGAGATCTCCCTACACTATTGAAACTCCTTCACTGCATCAACCACTGGAATTTATCCATGAATCATTTCAAATAAGAAATATTTTCAATCAACTTAAGAAAATAGAATTTCATTATCTATCTTCCTAGTTCATGCATGGAAATACTTGAAAAGTAATGTGAAACACTATGAGATATAATACAAGGCTAAAGATATCAGAAATGACAATTTACTTCTATTCTTGAAAACTGAAAAGATGTTGGCCTAAGTAGCAGAAAACCATAAATTCCGTGAGAAACCAGAATTCTGTCTTTTTGGGGCTGCATAGGAGTTTTTTCCTCAAACCATGGTCCCTAAAGGGAGGAGTGAGGCCAAATCCACCTGCTAACAGCTTTTTGGTATTCCTTTATCTTTCTAATCTACTGCTAAACCAATGCACAAATGGAAGCAAACTAATCAAATTTGCAACTACTTGCAATGAAATAATGCTAAAACCAATTCAACCATTAATCTATGAAATCAACTAAGCATACAAGTACAAGAAGAGGATCCTTTTTTGCTAGGGTTGGGCCCTAACCCAAGATCTTCAGCCCTCTGAGTCAACTCAGTTTTGGATCAAGGAAATGCTCATTCTTGTTATCATATCAGAAAAATTACATAACAATGTCTTCCACAAGTCTTGAACTCAAAAATGCTTAGTGCTCTTACATAAAAAAATTGAATCCTAATGAGGCTCTAGGCCTCCTTATTTATACAACTAAAGTCTCCAATGATTTCCTTAAATCTAGCGAGGCTTGGCTCCTAAACTCAAGATGAACTAGCTCTTAACTGTCATTGGCTCAGCTGCCCTTTGATCTTCATGACTCGACTGCTTGCAACTACGAGCTAGTGTGATTTGATGGAGGAATATTCAAATGAGTGAGGATTAAATGAGGAGGATCTATCTCCTACAATCTCTCCTCCTTGTCTCATTTGAGTTTCTTCCCTTAATTAGCCAAATATTGCCATGATTTGCTCTCAAAAACATGCAATAAGTGCACATTAGACCACTAGACATAACATCCTACTTTTACTCATCTCATTTACCAAAATATGATTAAAATATGTAAGGAATTATGAGAAGAGTTGATTTTAATAAGTTTGGAGGTGTATTAAGGTCCATATAGTTACCCAATGATGAGGCTCATCATCACCCCCTACTGAAAGTGTTGCTCATACTCTGAGTAACTCAATCTATATCTATGTACTTCATTATTCTGGTGGCCTCCCTGACATCCCATGCTTCTGTTGTAGTTTCTTCTTCCTGTGAATAAAATCCTGCCTTCCTCTCTACCTCTTCGCACTGCTTTCTTTCCTCCTCTTCTTTTCTTCCTTCCAACATTCCTAAGAGTAGTGGTGGACTGAGTCTCGAGCCAATCCAATTGACTTTGAGTCTTTGTAGATCTTGCTTGTACAAGGGTGTTTTGTTTAGTGCCTCCCTCATTCTTTGAGGAGAAGGGTATTCTCTTATTTTCAGGTTGTAGAGTAAGGTGTTCCATCCCCTTTGGCAAGCTTGCAGGATGTCATCTCCTAAAAATGTGAACATGTCTTCAAAATTTCTGACTGCTTGCTCTTGGGCAGCAAGGTACCTAGGCGCAAGCTTAGGATCATTTGCAATCAGGTTGTGGGTGTTAATGACATCCATTGGGTTAGATTGTTCATCTCTTATCATGATGGGTTATGTCTCTTCTCTTTCCATTACCTTCTTCATCTCTGCAGCTCTTGCCTCCTCATGATTCATCCATGATTCTAAGGCCATCAATTGCAAGTCCCCTAGTTTTGAATTTGGGTCCCACAAATTCAAATCTGTCAAGGCCAAGTTGTGTAGGTAAAACTCAGATATTTTTGCTCTATTTTCTAAGGTGCTTTAATCACAGAGTTCAATGAATTGTTTGTAGTATTGGAAATTCCCTAGTGCCTCTCTGTGCTAAAGTCTTAATTTGGAATTGTAGCCATTGTTCCTTAATATATAAGGCATAAGACTTTGTTGGCATCCTGCACTGGATTGCCTCTAAGAATAAATTGGCCATAGCTGCCAACTAGATTTCTCTTTCTTGTAACTGTCCCCTTAGCCACGCATTCTCTACTTCCAACTAAGTTTTCATCATTGCCTCTCTATCCCTTATGTTGCTCAGTTCTCTACCCATCTCCTTTACTTTCTCCTCCATGTGGCCTACATCCTCCACTCCTTTAGATTTGGCAATTTGCATCCACCTATGCATTCTTTCCCTTTCCTTTTCAAGCTCAAAGAATAAGGGGATGGAAAATTTCTGTGGGATGACCCTACCCCCTTCAGTGAACCTATAGTAAGAGTCGAGGTTGGGTTGAGGACTAGTTTCTCTCTGTTCTAGGTTTTCCGTCTTTGTTTCTTGTTGAGTGATGCCTTCTTGGTCCATTTTCTGAGTTTCCTGTAGGATGGCCTCTGCTTCCTATAGGTCCTTTTGTGTCTCCTGTAGGAGACCTTTTCCCTTTGATGAGGTAGACCTTGTGACAGGCCTCCTAACATAGGTGATGGGAGATTTGGGAGAGGCATGTCCTACTGAACCTTCTCCTTGATTTTTCTCAAGTGGAGCTATCTTCTCTTGCTGCTTTGGTGAGTCTTCAATGACAATATGAGTTTTGTTGGGTGTTTGAAGTCTTCATTGCCTGATTATTGTTCTTTTTCTTGTCCTAAAGTACAATGGGGTTTATCTCTGTCTCTTACCTTTTGGCTTTATAGGTGTACTTAGGGCAGTAAGAGCAGTTTTTTGCCTCTTTCTCAGTGGGTTCTAGGGATTCCCTTGGTGATTCTTCCCCTTATTTTCCTTGAACTTTAGACCTCTGTTCTTCTTTCTGTTTTGTTTCTTGTTTTCCATTCTCCTTCTCATCCTTGTCTTTCTCTTCCTCTTCTTCCTCTAGTTCCTCACTCTCTTCATATGTTTCTTCTTTTGTTTCTTATTTTGTCTCTTCTACATTTTCCTCCTCCTTTTCTTACTCTTTTCCTCCTCTGTTTCCTCTTCATCCCTCTCACTAGCAATGGGACTTTTGTCATATTCAAGAGATTTTATTTCTCCCTCTGCTTGCATGTCTTTTAAAGTTGTCCATGTAATATGGAGTCTTAGGTTTTGGAGAGCATCTTCTAGGATAAGTTTGATTAACCCATGATGGGCTAGCTGTTGATGTTTTCCTTCCTGCACTTTTATGCACATATCTATCATTGATTGAAGAAGAAAGTAAGGTATATTTAGTATGTTTTGAGGAGGTGTGTATGCTCCAAACCTCAGTTCTTGGAGAAGCCTGAAATGGTATCCATACACCACATTGTATCTCCCTTCACATGATATATATTTAATGAGGTGGTAGCTAACTTCATTCCAAGGGTATGGAAGGATTTCTCTTCTGACCCCGTTTTTTCCTCCATTGCCTCCTCCCCTTCCAAAAAAAAATTCTTCTTTACAAGGGTGTTGTTACCCTTATCTTCTTTTCTCCAAGGCAACCCTGTGGTGATTTTGCTTATGACTTCAGGGGTGATTTCTACTGAGAGGCCTTTCACCACAGCAGTGGCATGAGTCTTAGTGAGGGGTATGGGTGAGAGAGAAAATTATATGGCCACCTCATCATCGTATCCTCTCATTATTTCAAAGAAACCCAACCATTTGTGCTTTGTGAAAATTACTACTACAGGAGGGTGCTGATGAATGCTTACTGTGTTTTTGGGTTCCCTCTTGTTAAAACCCCCTGTCATTTTCCCTTGGTAAATTTGGAGTCTTGTATGGGTATAATTCCATAATTCTATTGGATGAGATATTTAAATTATAACTCTGCAATATAGTTCCCCTAGACTGCAACTTTTTTAACCAAATGGAGGATTTTTTCTTTATTTTTTTAACTGGAAAAGATGGGAAGGTATAGCTCCTACCTCCTGGTTATCGTTTGATGAGGACAACCTTTGATCTTTCCTCCCTAAACACCCACTCATAATCCTATAGATGACTACTTTGTATCATGTAGGTCTCCCTATAGGATCCTATACGTTTTCCTGTAGGATCCTGTAAGTGCTCCTGGGCTGCAAAATTCTCACTGCCTCTCCTGTAGATATTGCTTCAAGAGGCCGAGAGCAACCTTGTTTCGATGAATCCTCGAGATTGTGAATGCTTCCTTTGCATGGAAATCAGTGTTTTATTTCCTCATATGGGTGATCGTGTGGAATGGTGTGCTGGCTACCTAAGTAAGAGCACCCACTTTTGGATCGTTGATCTATTGGGTCCCTATAATACTAGTGATTACCCCATTACTATTGTAGTTATACCCCTTATTTATATTGTTATGCCCCCATTGCCCCCATATTGTTATTAATGTGCCCATAGAATCCCTCTATTGTTATTTTTGTGGCTTTATATTATTATTGTTAGGTCGGCTGGATTATATTGTGACTCCTTAGACTCCTATATATAGAAAGGAGGTTTTGTCATTTGTATCATCCAAGAATTGTTCATTTATGTAATGTAAAGGAGGTTGCCCCCCCGAAGAGGCTAAATTCTAAGGTGTTGATCTATCTTTTCTATCTTTTCTTGAGCTGGTTTCATAACATTTGGTATCAGAGACTTGGATTCTAGGGTTTCGCTGCTCCAAACAGGTCATCATGGAATTTTCACTATAACTTTTTTTTCTGTGACGTTTCAGAAGTCGCAAAAAAAACCCATTTGAGAAGAAATCGTGTTGAACCTTGGGTCCAAATTTCAGAGCTTTTCGCGCGATAGTTTTGGAGATATGATCTGAGGAAGTTGATCTTTTTGCAGACTCCTGAATTACACTCAAAACAGGTGACCTGGGGAAAATCATCATAACTTTCGTTCTGAGCATCGGATTGAAATTTCATAAGAAGGTACAAAAAGAGGACGGAATGTAGTTTTCTTTTATATATTTTTCAGAGTCAAAGGTTGAAACAGTGACACGTGGCACTTCATACAAGTTCTCTCTACTGAACTAGTCTATAATCAGGTCACTGCGGGAGATTGTGCATAACGCTTTCTTGGAGAATCCAATTTGGATCAGACTAGTGGCATTGGAAAGAGGACATAGAAGGCTACTACAGGTCACAATTTCAGAACTGGATGATTCGAAATTACAGAGATACATCAGATTCAATATCAGGCTTCTACAAAGTAAAAAAAAAGGTGTGTAGTTTTTTTTTTAATTTTTGCATAAGCTTGGTTTGAAGGAATTCAAAGGGCATAGTAAAGCATTATTATCGGTAACTGATGCCCCGAGGAAAGAAAATGCAAACACCTAGTAAGGAACTTGAAAGCTCTAGCATGACTCATGAAGAAGAGGAAGAAATGCTACATGATATATCAAAATTACAAGAACAAGTGCAACAAATGTCACGCTCACAAAAGCTAACAGATGCTAAGATAAATGGCGTGGAATCTAAGATAAAGGGCATGGAAGCTAAGATGGATGATCTGAAGACAGATTTGAGGACAGATTTGAAGACAGACATGGCAGATTTGAAGACAGATTTGACAAATTTTCTACAAGAAATACTTACTAATGGTGAAAAGGTTGTAAAGGAAACTCATGATGTAAACAAAAGAAATGTTAATCATGATTCCATAGACTCTAATGTTGGATCGAAGACCCACCATATTCCAAAAATCGATATGAAGAAGTTTGATGGCAAGGATCCTGCCACATGGATATTACAGATGGAGCAGTTCTTCGATCTCAATAATGTGCAAAACACACAAAAGGTACGTATGGAAACTTTATATTTGGAACCAAATCAATTTGTATGGTATCAATGGCTTTGCTCTCGTAAACAATTTATCACTTGGGCAATTTTTACGGAAGAATTGATAGCACATTATGAGGATACAAAAAGCAACACTTTTTTTAGCCAATTGATAAGTCTCAAACAAAAGGGTTCAATAATGGAGCACATTGAGGAGTTCCAAAAATTGAACATAAGGGTAAAAGATATTCCAGAGCAGCATAGGATTGATGTGTTCATAGGGTCTTTAAAAGATAATATCCAACATGATGTTCGACTTTGGGAACCTGATTCATTAGAGAAGGCATTCAGGTTAGCAAGAAAAATGGAAAGCAAAATTATGGCAACCAGGAAGCATACCACTCACAACTATAAAGACGGAAGTGCAGTTGCCCCTAGTCTTCCACAACCTATAAGGTTGACACCACAACAATTGGAAGAAAAAAGAGCAAAAGGGCTTTGTTATAGTTGTGATAGCAAATACACTAAAGGTCATAAGTGTGCTGAGAATAAATTATTCTACATAGATTGTGAAGAGGAAGAAGAAAAGGAGCAAGAAAGGTCAAAAGAACAGGATATGCTCCAGGAACAAAGCCTAGATGAAGAACAAATAAATTCGACCATATCTTGTAATGCATTGGCAAGAATTACCACTCCTCAAACCATCAAGATAGAAGGACAAATCAAGAAGAATAAGGTGATAGTGTTGATTGATTCAGGAAGCACCCACAATTTTATTCATTGTAGGGTAACCAAAGAATTGAATTGCTTCCTATATCCAGCACCAGAGTGTCAAGTGATGATTGCAAATGGAGGAACAATAAATTTCTCTGGAAAGTGCCATAATATCAAGCTATCCATGGGAGAATATGTATTGACTAGCCCAATACTTTCCATTCCAATGGGAGGTGCTGATGTTGTACTAGGAGTCCAATGGCTACAATCCTTGGGTACAATAGCTTTTAATTTTCAAGAACTTTTCATCAAATTTTCTACGGAAGGAAAGGAAGTTGAATTAAGGGGTATTGCAGGGAAACCAAGAAAGATAATCAGCTCTAATGGTATGACAAAGCTTCTAAAAAAGGAGCGAAGGGGTGTAATTGCACAATTATGTTTGCTAGATGTTTCCACATTAGAATCATCTATTTCTCCAGATCTCCAAAAAGTCCTGGACAATCATTCTAAGGTATTTGAGACTCCCAAAGGTCTCCCACCTATGCGTGATCATGATCATGCTATTCATCTGATTCCAGGAAGTGTTCCTCCAAACATCAGGCCGTACAGATATCCCTATGTCCAAAAAAGTGAAATTGAACATATGGTTGCAGAAATTCTAGAGGCTGGTATAATTCAACCGAGTCAAAGTTCTTTCTCTGCTCTAGTAGTATTGGTGCACAAGAAGGATGGATCATGGCGCATGTGTCCGGATTATAGGGAGCTCAACGAGCTCACTATTAAAGATAAGTTCCCCATTCCTGTCATTGATGAATTACTGGATGAATTGCATGGATCAATTTACTTCACCAAGTTGGATCTTCGTTCAGGATATCATCAAATCAGAATGAAGATTGAAGACATTCCGAAAACGGCATTTAGAACTCATGAGGGTCATTATGAATTTTTGGTCATGCCTTTTGGCCTTACCAATGCACCTTCAACATTTCAAGGTTTGATGAATTCAATTTTCAAACCATTCCTTAGAAAATTTGTGTTAGTATTTTTTGATGATATACTTATCTACAACAAGTCTTGGAAGGATCATGTTGAACATGTTGACAGGGTGCTACAACTATTGGAGGAGAAACAATTATATGCCAAAAGATCCAAATGTTTCTTTGGAGTCCAGGAGGTGGAATATTTGGGTCATATTGTATCTCATGAAGGAGTTAAGGTAGACCCTACCAAAATTAAAGCCATTAAGGAATGGAAAATCCCCACATCCATAAAGCATTTGTGCGGATTTCTTGGGTTGACAGGGTATTATCGCAAGTTTGTTAAGAATTATGGGAGAATAGTAGCACCTCTAACGACATTATTGAAGAAAGATGCATTTTCATGGACTCTGGAAGCAACAAAGGCCTTTGAACATCTTAAAGAGGCAATGTGCCAAGCACCGGTCTTAGCTACACCGGACTTCACAAAAACCTTTATTGTGGAATGTGATGCTTCAGGAAATGGAATTGGTGTTGTTCTAATGCAAGATGAAAGACCCATTACTTTTGAAAGTCGTCCAATAAAGGGAAAGTTTCTAAGCAAAGCTATTTATGAGAAGGAAATGTTGGCAATACTCCATGCACTTAAGAAATGGCGACCCTACCTAATGGGAAGACACTTCAAGGTAAAAACGGATCATGATAGCCTTAAATACTTTTTAGAACAAAGATTATCCTCTGAAGAGCAACAAAAGTGGGTCACAAAGATGTTGGGTTATGACTTTGAAATCATCTACAAAAAAGGGAAGCAAAATGTGGTGGCAGATGCACTCTCAAGGAAAGATGAGGATGTGGAAGCATTGTTGTGCGCTATTTCTATCATCCAACCAAATTGGATAAATGAAGCAAGGGAGGAATGGAAGAATGACGAAGAAGTGTGGGCACTTATTCGAAAGCTACAACAAGATTCCAGTACGTCTGATACATTTAGCTGGAAAAATGATTCGTTATGGTACAAAGATCGCTTATACCTCTGTAAGAATTCCCAGCTAAAACAAAAGATTCTTATGGAATTGCACACTTCTCCCTTAGGAGGGCACTCAGGATTTTTAAAAACTTACCACAGGGTTAAGAAGGAATTTTTTTGGGATGGCCTTAAATCAGATATTCAAAAGTTTGTGGCAAAATGTTTGGTTTGCCAACAAAATAAAGTTGAAACAATTAAGACACCGGGTCTATTACAACCTTTATCCATTCCAAGCCAACGTTGGGAGGAGGTATCAATGGATTTTATCACAGGTTTACCCAAGTCTGAGGGAAAGAGTGTCATCATGGTGGTAGTTGACAGACTTACCAAGTATGCACACTTTTGTGCATTATCACATCCAATTAAAGCCAGTACAGTTTCTACTGCATTTATGGAAACAATTCAAAAGCTACATGGAAACCCAAAGATTATTGTAAGTGACAGAGATCCCATTTTCACTGGAAATTTTTGGACAGAATTATTTTCTTGTCTTGGTACTCAGTTAGCTCATAGCTCATCTTATCATCCTCAATCTGATGGGCAAACTGAGATAGTAAACAAATGATTGGAAGGATATCTTTGTTGCTTTGTATCTGATAAACAGACACAATGGGTCAAATGCTTGCCTCTGGCTGAATGGTGGTATAACACTTCCTTTCATACAGCAACAAAAATGACCCCATTTATGGCACTTTATGGGTATCAACCACCATCCATCACATCATATTTAAGAGAAAATTCTAAGGTTCAGGTAGTGGAACATCACATCGAACATCAACAACAAGTCCTCCAACTCTTAAAGGATAACCTCGTGTTGGCACAGAATAGAATGAAACAACAGGCAGATCAGCATCGTAGTGAAAGAAGTTTTGATGTAGGTGATTGGGTATTCCTACGGCTACAACCATATAAGAAAATGTCCCTCAAGCAAGCTAAGAAGGATAATAAATTATCACCAAAGTATTATGGTCCGTACAAGGTGTTGCAAAAGATTGGTACTATGGCATACAAATTGGAGCTTCCTGTAGCTTCTCGATTGCACCCAGTTTTCCATGTTTCATGCTTAAAGAAGGTTATAGGCGAAAAGCTCCCAGTTCAAACAATATTGCCAGAACTTGACGAGGAAGGAAAAATTATATTGGAACCGGAAGCAGTTATAGAAACAAGAACTCGACAGCTACGAAATCGATCAATTTCAAAGTACCTTATCAAGTGGAAGAACTTATTCGCTGAAGATTCCACATGGGAGGATGAGAATTTTATGCAGAAGTATCCAGAACTACTCAAGCGTTGAGGACAACACTTTTTTGAAGGAGAGGGGCATGTTGGGTCCCTATAATACTAGTGATTACCCCATTACTATTGTAGTTATACCCCTTATTTATATTGTTGTGCCCCCATTGCCCCCATATTGTTATTAATGTGCCCATAGAATCCCTCTATTGTTATTTTTGTGGCTTTATATTATTATTGTTAGGTCGGCTGGATTATATTGTGACTCCTTAGACTCCTATATATAGAAAGGAGGTTTTGTCATTTGTATCATCCAGGAATTGTTCATTTATGTAATGTAAAGGAGGTTGCCCCCTCGAAGAGGCTGAATTCTAAGGCGTTGATCTATCTTTTCTATCTTTTCTTGAGCTGGTTTCATAACATGATCCCACTAACACTCCATCATTCCTCCTTACCTCGTAATCATCTTCCACTTCGATCATCCATAATTTAACCATTTTTTGCCTTATCTCCTTTTTCTTCTGATTTGACTGTTGCCACGTGTGGAGTGGTCTAATTGTTTTCTCCTCGTCAACTAGCCAAAAGTGGCCAAGTTAACTGGCCGCCTTTGCTTATAAAACCAACTCTTGCATAATCCTACATCTTTTATCATATCATGCTAACAAGAGAGCATAAGATAGATGACATACCTGTGGGTAAGATGCTTTGATGTTGTTGCTTGTTGAAGAATGATGTCCAAGTGTTGTGTATTTGCTGCATTTTTTTTTGTATTGGCCTCTTTTGATGTTTGTTTCCTTTGATGTGCAAGTACTAGGGAGTGATGTTGATGATCCTCCTGTTGATGCTAAGCTCTGGAGGAGCTTCCTTGACATTGGGATCTCTATGTTGAAGATGACTACAACCCTATCAAATTTCCTTTTATAAGATAAGCTGCTACAGGATGTCGTGTAGATGCCTCTCCCCTAAACTTTCATTCCTTTTTTCACTTTTGGAGCATGAGGATTGTTTTCATGGGTAGAGAAGGGTTATAGTGACTAGTAGGTGAGAGGTATAGCCTTCAGGTATTGTCCCCTTGTCCTCTGTTCTCACCCTCTTCTATTTGTTTTTTTTCTTCTTCTTCTTCTTTGAAAATTGTAATCTTTTTGGAATTGACTTATTGGATGAATGCGAGGGTAACATGGTGATGAGGTGGTGGAGTAAACATTTTATTTTTTTGACACAGGCTAGTCATCCCCTTGCTCCAGGGTCGCTTTTCTTGGGATTCCCAAGCCACTGTAATTCCTACAGGAAACTCCTGTAGGTTTTCAAGGAATCCTGTAGAAAACACAGAGCCTGTGTAAATTGAGTTGGAGGAGTTCATAAATGGAGGGATTGATGGATGATGAATAATATGGGATGGAGGAATGAAAATATGGATTGCAGCGGTCCTTCTACTCTTCTCAAGTTGCTCTGATCCTCCCTCTACTAACCTACAAACAACATTTTCAAAAATTTTATTTTCTCTCTTTTTTATATTATTCTTTTGTTTTTTTCTTTGAAAACAACTAGTCTGCCTCTAAAAGGTTTTCATCCTCGCTGCTTGCCCTGGGACCTCAAAAGAGGTTTTCACCTAGAGATATTTTTATTCTTTTCTTCTTTTTTCGACACCATTGGACCACCTCAAGAGGTTTTCAACCCAACAGTGGGACTCAAGTGCCTCATGGAGGTTTTCACCCGAGTCTCTTTTATTTTTTCTCTCTTTTTTTTCAGGGACTTGATGGGGTAGAAGTTGAGACTTGCTCCACCATCATCATTGTCTTGTTGATGCCATTGATGAATTATTGCTTTGACAAGGGATTCTTGTAGACCTTCAATCTGTACCCATTGACAAGTAAAGGGATAGCCTCTACATCAGTGGTTCTTATCTATACTGAACTATTATCATGACATTTTTTATGACATAAGGCCCTAACCATCTAGTCCTTAACTTGCCTTTAAAATCCTTGTATCTAGAATCATACAACAAAACCCAATCACCTTCTTGATATTGTTTTTCCTTTATGTTCTTGCCATGCCAAATATTCCTTTGAACTTGAGTCACCTTTGTGTGCAGGAGGGCCTGCATCCTAAACTCATCTAACCCATTCAGCTGGAGCAATCTCTCTTGTTGTTCACTGGTGAGATCTAGATCTAGTTTTGTTGCCATTCTTAAGGTGTTGCATTCAAATTCAATGGACAGTAGGGCCTTCTTCCCGTAAACTAGCTCATAAGGAGTGAATCTAGTGGTGGTCTTCCAGGTGGTATTGTAGGCCCAAGTGGCCTCAACTAATCTATCTACCTAGTCCTTTCTGTTGTTGCTAATCACTTTGGTCAGAATGCCTTCCAGCGCTCTATTGGTTACCTCCACTTTCCCATTAGCTTTTGGGTGGTAATGAGTGGATGTTCTATGCTTTGGTTACCTCCACTTGCCCATTAGCTTTTGGGTGGTAATGAGTGGATGTTTTATGCTTGATCTTGTGATGGCTTAACAAATTTTCAATCACGTGAGATGTAAATTGGATGCCTTGATCAGTGACCAGATCTCTAGAGTACCCAAACTTATAAAATACATTTTCCCTTAAGAACTCAGCCACCTTCTCCTCTGTTGTTGCTTTGATGGCCTTAGCTTCAACCCACTTGGTTAAATAGTCAGTGCACACAATGATGTACTGCTTTTGCTTGGATGGAGGGTCAATGGGTCCAATGAAATCCATGTCCCACTTATCAAATGGCTCGAAATTCACTTGAGGTTGCAGAGGCATTTCATCCCTTGGGGTAGGTTTCCCCATCCTTTGGCACTGACCACACTTACTAATATACCTCCTCACATCCTGGTGAATAGTGGGCCATTAATAACCTGCTTGTAGCACCTTGAATGTTGTCATTTTGGCTACAAAGTAACCTCCACAAGGCCAATCATGACAGGTTAGAAGGATGTCAAAGACTTCCTCCTCCCTGACACATCTCAAAATTTGATCTGAGCCTAGTTTGAAGAGGTTTCCCCTAATCCAAGTGAATGGGGCGCTCTTCCTCACAATCTTGCTTTTCTCTTTGGAGGACAAATTTGGTGGAAACTGTGCAGACACCGGGTAATTTTCTATGTCAACAAACCATGGAGAGAGAGCTGAAATGGAAAATAAGTGTTCATCCTATAGCTAATCATCAACCATTCCTTCCTCCCCTGTATGAAAAGTCAATATGGATTAAAAATATGCAACAACATTCTCCTTGCCAGGCTTATCAATAATAGTTAGATCAAATTGTTGTAATAAAAGTAACCATCTAATAATCCAGGCATTAAAATCAGGTTTATTCATCAAGTATTTAATTGTAGCATGGTCAGTATGCGCAAATGTTTGATAACATGTAATGTAATGCCTAATTTTTTTCAATGAATGCACAACAGCTAGGAGCTCCTTTTTAGTCACTGTGTAGTTCAGTTCGTCTTTTGACTGATTCTTATTGATGAATTAAATGGCATAAGGTAACTTGTTATCTAGCTGACCTAGAGCTGCTCCTATGTCTTTGTAAGAGGCATAAGTGTGTATATGGAAAGGAAGGGCCCAATTTGGGCCTCAGAGAATAGGTGCAGTGGTCAACTTTTTCTTTAGGGTGTCGAAGGCCTCTTGACAACTTTCTGACCATAAAAATTCAGATTATTTGGCCAATAACCCAAATAAAAGAGAAGCTAACTTGCTGAAGTCTTTTATAAATCTCCTATAATATCCAGCTAAACCTAGAAAACTTTTGACATCCCTCTGTTTTTGCGGATGTGGGACCATTTGGATGATGGCTATCTTATTTGGGTCCACCTACAATCCTTCTGGGAAATTAAATGACCTAGAACAATCCCTGCAAACATCAAGAACTCACATTTTTCGAGACTAGGTAACAAGTTCATTTCAATGCATTTGTTCAGCACCTTACCCAAGTTGGACAAAGCCTCTTGGAAATCACACCCATAGGGTGTAAAATCATCCATATAAATTTCCACTGCATCATAGACTAGCTCGAAAAAGATACTCAGGACTACCCTCTGGAAAGTGGCAGGGGCATTGCATTGGCCAAAAGGAAAGACCCTATAAGCGAAAGTACCCCAGGGACAGGTGAAGGTGGTTTTATCCTGGTCCTCTGGGCTAATCTAGATTTGATTGTACCCATTGAACCCATCTAGGAAAGAAAAGAACTTTTTCCCTACCAGGCCATCTAGCACTTGGTCAATGAAAGGTAGAGGGAAATGGTCCTTCTTTGTTTCTTTGTTTAACTCTCTGTAATCGACACAAATCCTCCACTTCCCATTTTTCTTTGAAACCAACACCAAAGGAGAAACCCACTCACTATCCGAGATAGGGTAAATGAATCCTGCATCCAGCAGCTTTTGCAGTTCTTCTTTGACTATATTCTTGAGAGTTGGATTCATTCTCCTTTGAAGTTGTCGGATTATTTTGTAACCTTATTTGATATAAATGTGGTGAGTACACATCGAGGGGTGCACTCACTTCATTTCTTTGTAACTCCAAGCAAAGGCATCCAGGTGTTCCCTTAGCATGTTGTACAACTTTTCTTCTTGGAGTACAGAAAGAAAGGGGTTGATTTTCAAAGTTCTTTCAGGGCCGAATTCTATTATTTTGACACGGGTAGGGTTTGAATCAGCTAAGCATAGATCAATGTGATGGTTTCTCTTGGTTTTCTTTACTACTTCCTCTAAGTATAAGTTGCTAGGAGTTGGACTTTGGAGTATGTGTTCAATCAAACCATTTTCATCTGATTGTCCTCCCCCATGGCAGTTTCTAGGGTATATATTTGGGTTGAGTAGATTTCATCTTCTTCCCCCTCTTATAGCCATAAAGGTAAGTCATGTTCTAAAGATGCTTGATCAGGAGGGTACAAGACCAACTACTTGGACAGATGCCCATTTTTTATAGTCATATTTCCAGCCCTGCAGCTGATGTAAGCATCAGTAGTGGCTAACCAAGGCCTCCCAAGTATGAGAGGATAACCACTAAGCTTGGCCTTAGGCTGGAGAACTAGGAAGTCTGCAGGGTACTCCCAAGAGTCAATGGAGACCATCACATCCTCAACAATCCCCTCAGGGGCTACTGTGGAACAGTCTGCAAGTTGCAAGACTGTTGTGGTATTTCTTAATGCACCCTGGAGATTGAGCTTGAGCATGGTGTCCTTATTCATTACATTAATGGCAGCCCCAAGATCAATCAAAGGGTGTGGGACAATGGTGCCATTGATGTGCACATTTACTACAGGGCTTCCAGGGTCCAAGTACTTTGGGAAAATTACCTGCCCCAGCATTAAGTCAAACAAACGTCCAATGGCATTAATGGTAGGGGTGTCTCTTTTTCGCTTCCCTGGATGTTTGAAACACTTCTATTTAATCAATTTGTTGTAAATAGGTACATCCTTGATGGCTTGGAGAAGTGTAATTTTGACACATAGATTTTTCAATTCACCCAGAAGTTCATTCTGTTCTGGGGTAGGCTGGATTGGATGAGTTAATATTTCAGGAAAGGGTGGAGGATTCACTCTAGGCATGCTTTCCTCTCTCCTCCTCGCTCTTCCTAGGTGGATATGGAGGTTGGTTGTCCGGGAGTACTCTTCCAAACCTTAGGTTGATTTCCTGAATCTCCACATCCTAAGCAGGATAGTATGTCTCTCCATTGTATACTTGTTGTGTATGTCTATTGTTCGGGTTCAAATTTTATTAGGTAGGCATCTGAGGTTGTTTAGGTGGAACAGGGTGTAAAATTTGTGGTTGAATAGGAGGTGAAGGCATTTAAGCTAGAGAATTGTTGTATGGGGGCCTCCACCCCTGGGGTGGGGCATTCCACTGAGGCTGTGGCAGAGTATATGGCTGAAATGACTGGTTGGTCGGCTGGGAATGGTACTGAGATGAAAAAGACCAAGGAGGAGGTGTAGACCAGAAGGGATGAGCTGGGGGGCCCAAGAGGGAATCAACGTGTTCTGGTTAGGGTTGCAATATGCATGGGATGACCCTTGCATGCCCTGCTGGTATGGTCGAGGCCCCTAGGGTCTCCTTTGATTTATGTAGTAGAGTTGTTCAATCATCCCTTCAGTTCCCTGATACACAGCTTTTAGTCCAGGTAGAGAAGGGCACTTGTCTGTGGAGTGGTTTTCTTCACGGACCGAGCAGATTTCAATCAAGTTTAATGGACATTCATTCATAGGGTGCCTCCTTGTGCATATAGGGCAGAATATGGCTAATGCTCTCTCTTCTTCCTCCTGCTTTCTCTTGATGTGCATAGTGTCCATCTGTAGGGCAAGGGTTTGTATCATTTCACTGTTGAAATCTTCTAGCATATTTCCAATTTCACCTTTTATGGATGTGTTGGAAGAGGATGATTTGGCCATCGGTTGACTATCCCTACCCTTTTTCATGGCTGCCCTAAAATGGTTCCTACAGATAGTCTTGATATCTTCATAGGGTATTAATATCTTCATAGGGTAGCTGGTAGATGTCCCCCCCTGCTAGCAGGTTTAAGGTATCTAGAAAATCTTCCCTTACCCCTCGGAGCGGGACTAGCTTCAGTGACTCAAGATCAAGTGTGCACCTACGCTTTTGTAGCTAAGATGGAATCTTTCTTCATAATCCTCTAGGGATTCATCATGCCCCAAGGTCATCCTAAAAATCTCCTCTTTGGTGTCTTTGGACCTACAGTAGTCTCGATACCTGTTGTTGAAAGCTTGCTACATCTAAGCCCAGGTTGTGATGTTATCCCCAGGGAAAGCCATGAACCAGCGCAGAGTTGCATCCTTGAGAGTGGATGGGAATAATTTCAACTTCTGCTCATGAGTGGTGTAATCATAAGTTTTTCATATGACAATGAACTCAAACAAGAAAGTATCTGGATCTTCTAAGGTCAGGCCATGCAAAAGAGGAAGAGCATAGAGGCTTATGTTTTTCATCTTGGTATCCCCATTAGCTTCTTTAATGGGAAAGACACCCTCAATTCTTTCTCTATCTCCTCTGTCATTTCTATTTTCAACCATTAGGTCAATTGGAATGGGTTCTCCTTCTTCTTTGTAGGAATTTACAGGGTAAGTTCCTCAGAAAGAACACCAAAAGGACACTGCTCACAACCAGATCTCAAATCAATACACCAGTATTTTTGACGTGGTTAAAACCCTCAAAGTGCAAGGAGGGAAACAGTCCACGGCCTGTCCCAACGTGGGTACTACAGGCAATTTATTAATCAAAGAATGAAAATTTACATAAGCTTCTCTCATGCACGGATTACCCGAACATTGACCCTCCATGCGCTTTAAATAGAATTCATGGACCAATCGGGTGACAAGCCACGGATCAAGTGTCGGTAATACCGAGGTGAGAGTGAACCGTCGGATCACTACATATCGTGACCGTCGGATTGTAAGTTACAAAATGTACAACGGTAAAGAAACACACTTTACCTAACTCTAACCTAACTCTATACTAGACCAAGTTGAACTTAACTATATCCTATGTGTCGGAATATCCTAACATCCCCCCTTAAGAACAACTTGGGATAGGATTGAAGGATTTACAAATATGACACAATAGGAGAAGGAAGGAGGCACTAGAGCCTATCCCCCCTTAGTGACAACTTCCTGAACTCCAAGCATATATCGAAGTTTAGTGAACTTCGCCTCTGTGAGAGCCTTTGTGAAGATGTCTGCAACCTGATCATCTGTTGGACAGTATTGCACTTCAAGAACATGGTCATGAATGAGCTTTCTGATGAAGTGCATGTGTAGTTCAATGTGTTTGTTGCGCTGATGCTGGACTGGATCTTTGCATAGCTGAATGGCACTTTGATTATCACACCAAAGTGTGGTTGGATGCTGCTGCTCAAAGCCAAACTCTGATAGGATCTGACGAAGCCACAAGGCTTCCTTACTAGCTTCCATGGCACCACGATACTCTGCTTCTGCTGACGAAAGAGAAATGGCAGCCTATTTCTTACAAGCCCATGTAATAGGTCTTGAACCAAGAGTGAAGACATAACCGGCAGTAGACTTCCGATCATCAGGGTCACCAGCCCAATCAGAATCAGTGAAACCAACTAACAGAGGAGCTGCTTTGGCACTGTAATGAATCCCAAACTGTACTGTACCTCGAACATAACGAAGTATTCTTTTAGCTGCTTTCCAATGACTTTCACGGGGGTTTTGCATAAAACGAGCAACAAGGCCAACAGCAAAGGAAAGATCAGGACGAGTATGGGTTAAATACAAGAGTTTTCCGACAAGTTGACGGTATAAGGTAGCATCAACTTCAGGAGAAGTACAAGAGACTGAAAGTTTGACTCCAGACTGAAAGGGAGAAGGGGCTGGCTTACAGTCTTCCATGTGAAAATGACGAAGAATATCACAAGCATACTTGGACTGGGAAAGGAAAATACCCTCCTGGGATTGCAAGACTTGAAGACCGAGAAAATAGTGTAAGTGTCCTAAGTCTGTCATTTCAAATTTCTTTTTAAGGCTGGACTTCACATGGTTTATAAGGTTGGGATCACTACCAGTAAGAATAAGATCATCAACATAAAGAACAAGGATGATAAGAGAGTTGCCCACTTTCTTGGTGTAGACAGTATTGTCAGAATGACACCTAGAAAAGCCAGATTCTAAAAGAAAGCTATCCATTTTGGCATACCAAGCCCAAGGAGCTTGCTTGAGGCCATAAAGGGATTTCTTAAGTCGACAAACAAGGCTGGAGTCTGTTTGTATGAAGCCAATGGGTTGTTCCATATAGATTTCTTCCTGCAAGTCCCCATGCAAGAAGGCAGATTTAACATCCATCTGATGGACTTCCCATTTTAAAGAGGCAGCAAGGGAAAGAACAAGGCGGATAGAGTTCATTTTGGCAACAGGGGAGAAGGTTTCAGTGTAGTCAATGCCTTCAACCTGTGAAAATCCCTTAGCAACGAGACGAGCTTTATGTTTATCAACTTTCCCATCTGGTCCATACTTGGTTCTGTAAACCCATTTACATCTAACAAGTTTGCGTCCCTTTGGTAGAGGAACAAGATCCCATGTATCATTTGTCATCAATGAATGATATTCTTCATTCATAGCTGCTTCCCAATGTGGATGGCCTGAAGCTTCTGCAAAAGTGTCAGGATCATGATTTACTGGAGCTTGAGCCAGTAAAGAAGAGGCTCTTTCAAACTGAGAACGTGTACGTCGCTGATCTGTAGGATCACCGGCAAGATCACCTGCTGCATCCCAAGTAGCACGGACCCATCGTGGAAGTTGAGGATCCTGAGAAGGTGGGGGAGGATTATCATCCTCGCTTTCATCATCTGAAGAAGAAATGTTTTCAAAAGTAGAAGAGATAGGAAGAGGTGGCACATCCGCCGGACTAGGCTCGCAGGCCGATTTATTTTCATCAAACTTTACATCTCTTCTAATGATAACATTTTTGGACTTAAATGGAATAAGTCTATAACCTTTTACATCTTCAGAATATCCAACAAAAGTACATTTCTCACTCTTAGGTTCTAAAGCTTTATGCTTTTCATCTGGAATATGGGCCCATGCTTCACTTCCAAACACACGAAAGTGACTTACATCTGGTTTAATGGAACTCCAAGCTTCTTCTGGAGTGATATTCTCTAGAACCTTAGTAGGAGTGCGATTGATTATATAATTTTCACAATTAATTGCTTCGGCCCAAAAACTAAGACTTAGTCCTTTAGATTGCAGCATACAATTAGCCATTTCCTTTAAGGTGCGATTTTTCCTTTCAGCTACACCATTTTGTTGTGGAGTGTATGGAACAGTATGTTGCATTTGAATTCCATTTTCGGTGCACAAGTTGATGAATGTGTTTTTAACATATTCTCCACCATTATCAGTTCTTAGCTTAAGAATTTGATGTCCAGATTGTTTTTCAAAAAAGGCTTTGAAGGCCAAAAAGGTGTTAAATACTTCGCTCTTGAGTTTTAAGAAGTATACCCAAGTGCGTCTGGAGAAATCATCAATGAAAGTTAAGAAGTACTTGCAGCCAGAGAATGAAGCAATAGGAAGAGGACCACATAAATCACTGTGCACAAGCTGTAAAGGGGCTGAGGCGTGCCAAGAGGCACGTTTGTCAAAACTGTCCCGATGATGTTTTCCGAGTATACATCCGGAACAAACACCATCTCTGCAAGATACCATAGGAAGACCTGTCACCATATTTTCTTTACATAGATGCTGAAGGGAGCGATAGTTTAAGTGACCAAATCGCTCATGCCAAAGTTTGCTCACTTCATCATTATGAGCAATAAATACTGAGGGAAGATTTGATGACCCAAAGTTGTGAAACTTATACAACCTTTTGGAATCATCAGCAAGACCAGTAGCTAGAATCTGTTTAGGATCTTTTAGATCCTTGATTACAACATCATGAGGTGAAAATTCAACAATTTTACCTTCACCTGAATGAGTTATCTGATAGACAGATAGAAGGTTGCAGGATAAGGTTGGAACACATAATACATCATTAAACTGACCATTGTCTAGATGAACAGTTCCAGTCCCTACAACATTAAGAGATCTATCATCACCAACATATATATTTTTGGTGTTACAATCATTTAAAGAAGAAAACATGGCTTGGTTTTTGGCCATGTGACAAGAGGCTCCAGAATCAATGAGCCACTCATGAGAATGAGAAGAAGAAGAAGATACATTTAATGCATAACCAGACTGAGATGATTGACAATGACATGCAGAAAGTGCCATTCCGGAAGTTGAAGTTGAAGTAGGCTCCACATGGATGTTATGTTTCTTCATTGCGGCTTCCAAGGCTTCCATCTTCTTAAAGCATTTAGATTCTAAGTGGCCATCTCGATTACAAAAGTTACAATGTCTATCAGTCTTCTTCCATTTGTTTTTATTGGTCTTATCATTTTGCTGAAATGATCTTTCATTTTGAGGCTGAGATGGTTTAGGACCATTCTTTTGAGGATATGACTTCTTAGGATTCTTTGAATTTGGTTGCTGCTGGGTGGCTAACGCTTTCGTGGAAGAGTTTCCAAGATTAAGAAGACCAAGGTGTAAGAGTTTTTCTTGTTCTCTTATTAAGGAATCACAAAAGGAGTCAAAGGAAGGGGCCTTGTAGTCTTTTCCTTGACAAATGAAAGCTTCCCTTGTAGAATGGAAAGTGGAAACAAATACAGAGTAGGCTGGTCCCAACTTAGTAAGGATGGAATAAATAAGGTTACCATCTTCTTTCTTAACTTTAACACCTTCCAAGAGATATCTAAGGGTCTTGAATTTGGACAAGAAATCTTCAATGCAAGAAAAATTATTAGGATCCAAAGTAAGCAGCTCATTTTCAAGTTGATGGGCTCTAATTTCATTTTTAATCCCAAAAACTTTAGCGAGTTTTTCTAATGCTTCATGAGGAGTCTCAAGGTCTGCAATGTGGAATCTAAGATCAGGAGAAATAGACATCCCTATCAAACCACGTGCTTGATCTTGTCTATTTTCCCATTTTGCAACCTTGTCTTCATCTTTTGGTTTCTTCTCTTGTTCTGTGGCTATTCTGAAGAGACCTTTACTTCTAAGTAAATCTCCCATGTAGGCTACCCATTGGAAGTAGTTAGTGCTGTCAAGAATGACTTGGCATGGACTTTCCATTTTTTTTAAAAACTGAAGCTGAAGATGCTGAAAGTAAGTGTTCCAATGGATAGATCTCGAAAAAATAGGCGGTTTTAAAAAAAACGGCTCTGAAAAAGGCTTCCGGATGAAGAAGTTATGGCTTTTTGAAAAAAATTGTTGAAGTTGTCGGCAAAGTGCGCGAATGTGCGGGAATGAAAAAAAAATCCGCCCCCACAAAATGGAGACTTGAACCCAAGACCTCTACTCTCTTAAAATAGCTTTGAACCAATTGATCTATACAAAAAATTTGAGAGAGAGAGAGAGAGGGGGGGGGGGCTTGGTTTGCGTGCTTGCCTTGAGAAAGCTCTTTTTCCCTACAAAACACAAAACACAAAACCCAACACGAATATGCAAAGAAAAACGAACCTTGCGGCTCGAAGTTAGCTTTAGCCAAAAAACTAGAAATTTTTAAAAAAAATCTCAAAGTTAGCTTTAGCCGAAAAACTAAATATTTTTCTCAATGTTTCTGATTTTCCGAGATCACACTAAGGTGCAGGGAAAAGAGCATACGCATGAGAAAAATCCTTCCTTTCTGTTTCTGATTTGCCCAGATCGCACAGAGTCGCAGGGCAAAGAGCATACGCAGAAATGAAAGGTACGGATTCGGTTAAAAAAAAGGGCTAAATAAACCGAAACCGAAATAAGCAGAGAGAAAATAACAGTAAACTGCAAAAAAAACACTGTATACCTCCCGATCTGAAAAATGACGCAGCTAGGGCTACCGGAAACCTTTTCGCGTGAAACGAAAGGGGTTCCTCACTGGAACAGATGCTCCGAACGCAACAGAGCAGTCCTCTCGGCCCGAAAGCAGTCAGAAACAGCAGATCTAGGAAACGACAGCCGCATGCAGTTCTACCGGCTTCAGATTTAGATCACCAACGGACGCGGCCCTCAAATAGCTCTGATACCATGTAGGAATTTACAGGGTAAGTTCCTCAGAAAGAACACCAAAAGGACACCGCTCACAACCAGATCTCAAATCAATACACCAGTATTTTTGACGTGGTTAAAACCCTCAAAGTGCAAGGAGGGAAACAGTCCACGGCCTGTCCCAACGTGGGTACTACAGGCAATTTATTAATCAAAGAATGAAAATTTACATAAGCTTCTCTCATGCACGGATTACCCGAACAATGACCCTCCATGCGCTTTAAATAGAATTCATGGACCAATCGGGTGTCAAGCCACGGATCAAGTGTCGGTAATACCGAGGTGAGAGTGAACCGTCGGATCACTACATATCGTGACCGTCGGATTGTAAGTTACAAAATGTACAACGGTAAAGAAACACACTTTACCTAACTCTAACCTAACTCTATACTAGACCAAGTTGAACTTAACTATATCCTATGTGTCGGAATATCCTAACATTCTTCTCCCCCTGTAGGTTCTTTAAATATCTCTAGTTGTTCGCCTAAGGGGTCCTCCAATTCACAATTATTGAAGAAGAGGGAAGGTTGGCTGTTTGAAGCGGTGGGGGTATTTGGTAGAAATTTTCCTAAGTTATCCCTATTCCTACAAGGTGTGAAAGAAGTGTTTTTGTATTGTTTTGTGGATTTTTCAAGTTTTGAGACTAATTGCAGAATTTAAATAACAAACTGAATGGAAACTAACTGTTGAATGAAACCTCACTTGCAAAATGGAAAAGAAAGCAAACTGACTTACAATTACTTTTGCAGAAATGAAGCTAATAGCAGAATGTCAGATATAAGAAATGGAACAAAGAAAGCAGAAATCACATCTTAATCAGACACCTCCCCAGCAATGGCGCCAAAAAGTGATGAGCACCAATATTGCCGCAAGAATGTTGCAACTCTTGGGGCTACCAACTTTACTTTATCAACCCAGGGTTCGTACAAACTTAAAGGTGATAGTGTTGTATACATAAGCAGATGCGATGGGTCAACTCTTTGTCACTGCTAAGCTGGCGATAGACCACTATGGTTTCTCAAACCAGCCTTCTATTGATTCAGAAGAAACTTGATTACCAATGAGGAAAGGGAAATTTACACTAACTGAAATATTGTCTACTGTAGTAAGGAAAGAATGAAATCAAATGCTTAAACACACCACGCATCTAACTAACTGCTAAGAAGCTTTGCTTCAAAAGAATGCTAATTTATCATGTGTGTAATCCTATTGTCCTAGGCATACAATCTGAAATAACCAAACACTCTACTGTTGTGCATGTAAATGAACACAATAACTCTTTTCCTTTTTGTCCTTTTTTGTGCGAAAATATGAATGCTAAATCCTCTTGGTGATGTGGTAGGTGGGTTAGATATGGTGGTGAAGGGTCAGATGGCTTGGGAGGAAAGTAGGGGTGTTTTCCTATCTTCCTAGATGCTTTTTCCACAATTCGGCCTCAAAACAAGCCATTACAGGATGTCCTAATGCTTCCTACAAGATTTCCTAATGCTCCTACAAGATCCCCTAAATTCCTACATGAACTGGCCGAGAGAAATAAGAGTTATTTGGAAGGTGGTATAGGGCTTAGGGAAGGTGAATGGTGAGAGAAATAAGGCAATAGAATGGCTAGGACTTCTTCAGAGCTCAAAACAAAGTTTGTAAGATGGTTGGATTTGATCAACAACCCTGGAAAGTTGTTCTTATGGAATGATGAATTGGTTGAGGGACTTAGTGGCTTTTGGTTTTCATGGATGGATGAAGTTAGGCTGGGTTGCTAGTCATGATATCTCCCTGCACTATTGAAACTCCTGCAGTGCATCAATCACTGGCATTTATCCATGAATCATGTCAAATAAGAAAGATTTTCAATCAACTTAAGAAAAAAGAATTTCATTATCTATCTTCCTAGTTCATGCATGGAAATACTTGCAAAGAAATGTGGAACACTATGAGATCTAATACAAGGCTGAAGATATCAGAAATGACAATTTAATCATATTTTTGAAAACTGAAAAGATGCTAGCCTAAGTAGCAGAAAACCCTAAATTCCATGAGAAATCATAATTTTGTCTTTTTGGGGCTGCATAGGAGTTCTTTCCTCAAACCATGGTCCCTAAACGGAGGAGTGAGGCCAAATCCACCTGCTAACAACTTTTTTGTATTCCTTTATCTTTCTAAGCTACTACTAAACCAATGCACAAATGGAAGCAAACTAATCAAATTCACAAATACTTGCAATGAAATAATGTTAAAACCAATTCAACCTTTAATCGATGAAATCAACTAAGCATACAAGTACAAGAAGATGAGCCTTTGCTGCTAGGGTTCGGCCCTAACCCAAGAGCTTCAGCCCTCTGTATCAACTTAGTGTTGGATCAAGGAAATTCTCATTCTCATTATCATATCAGAAAAATTACATAACAATGTCTTCCACAAGTCATGAACTCGAAAATGCTTAGTGCTCTTACAAAAAAAATCTGAATCCTAATGAGGCTCTAGGCCTCCTTATTTATACAATTGAAGTCTCCAACAACTTTCTTAAATCTAGGGAGGCTTTGCTCCCAAGCTCAAGATAAACTAGCTCTTAACTGTCACTAGCTCGGTTGCCTTTTGATCTTCACGATTCGGTTGCTTGCAACTCCGAGCTAGTGTGATTTGATGGAGGAATATACGAACGAGTGAGGATTAAATTAAGAGGATCTATCTCCTACAATATCTCCTCCTTGTCTCATTCGAGTTTATGCCCTTAATTAGCAAAATATTGCCATGATTTTCTCTCAAAAACCTGCAATTAATGCACATTAGACCAATAGACATAACATCCTACTTTTACTCATATCGTTAAGCAAATATGATTAAAATATGTAAGGAACTATGAGAAGAGTTGATTTTAATAAGCTTGGAGGTGTATTAAGGTCCATATAGTTACCTAATGATGAAGCTCATCAACAGCATGACTGGAGTACACAGCTACAACATGCTTTAGAATGTTACAATGTCACTACAGAAGAAGGTGATGAGGATTCACATAATATTAATATCCCTAAATTATAGGGACAGCGCGAAGTTGGTGGACCTAATGCAGAGATCCCTAATATTTCGCAACCAGTATGAACAAAACAGGTAAACATTGGTTCAGAAGCAGAGCCAAAATTTGTGAACATTGGCGACTATTGGGATGAAGATCAATGGATAAGGTCGTTGAATTATTACATAAATATCAGGATTTATTTCCAACTAAGTTTTTTGACTTGAAAGGGATAGTAGGAGATTTGGGTATGATGAAGATCAATCTGAAACCTGATGCGAAGCTAGTTAAGCAACGCCCATATCGGTTGAATCTCAAATACAACAAAAAGGTAAGTGAGAAACTCAATATGATGCTCACGGCCAGAACAATTGAATCGGCAGAAGAATCTGAATGGGTCATTCCTATGGTGGTCCAAGAAAAGAAAAAGAAGGGTGATATCAAGATCCCCATAGATCTGCGGAAGTTAAATGATGCATGTGTACATTATCCATTCCCTACGTCGTTTACAAATGAAGTTCTCTAAAATGTTGGTGAACATGAAGTGTATTCATTTATAAATGGATTCTCGAGATACCACCAAATTAAGACTTCACTGGATGATATAAGTAAGACTACCTCCGCTATATAATGGGGGTCATTCCAATATACATTCATGCCTTTCAGACTAAAAAATGCTCTTGCAATTTTCTCGACGGTGGTTGTCACAGAATTCAAGGAATTCATTCATAATTTTTTGGAAGTCTACTTCAATGATTGGAAAGTGTTTGGGTTGGTCAAGAAACATGTCTCTAGTCTGCGCCTGATGTTGGATACATGTAGGAAGTATCAAATCTCCTTAAACTTGAAGAAATGCATTTTTTGTGTACCTTATGATATATTATTAGGTCATGTTGTCTGTAAGCAGGGACTGATGGTAGACTTTGCTAAGATCATCGTAATTATCAATCTAGAGGCCCCTAGGAATGTAAAGCAGCTACATGCGACATTGGGTCATACTGGGTACTATAGGAAGTTTATTAGGGCATACGCGCAGATCACTGCGCCCATGGAAAATTTGTTAAAGAAGGATGTTGGGATGATAATTGTCAGAAGATCTTGGATACTCTGAGGAGAAGATGGTTACCGCGCCCATCCTAGTATTTCTAGATTGGAAGCAGGAATTTCATGTGCATGTGGATGTGTCTTGTATAGCATTGGGAGACGTCTTAACTCAACCAGGGGCAAGAGATATTGATCACCAGATTGCCTTTGCCAGTCAAAAACTATCTAAGGCCGAGAAGAAATACTCAACCATAGAGTGCGAAGGATTGGCCATGGTTTATGCACTACAGAAGTTCAGGCATTATCTACTAAGTGCGCACTTTAAGATGTGCACAGACCATTCTGCTTTGAAGTACCTGGTCAGTAAGCCTGTGTTGGGGGGAATCGACAAGTGGTTTCTCCTTTTCCAAGAATATAATTTTGAAGTGATAGTGAAGCCCGTGAGATTGAATGTTGGACCGAACCACCTTTCTCGAATCGATAATGGGGAAGAGCCTACAAATATTGATGAAGGATTATCGAATGCGCATCTCTTTGTTGTCGAGGTTGGAGATGAGTATTTTGCCGAAATTATTTAGTTTTTATCTACTGGCGTAGTTCCTGAAGGTTATATGACACATTAGAAGGAATTAGTTGTCAAGGATGCAAACTTTTCTATGATTGTAGGGAAATTATATAAGATGGGGTATGACGAAGTTCTACACTGATATGTGCCTGAATATGCAAAACACAGTATTCTAGCTGAAGCACATGATGGTGTCGCTGGAGGAAACTATGCGGGCAAGGCAATTGCGCAAAAGATCCTACGATAAGGACTATGGTGGCCAATGGTACATAAAGACTCCAAGGAATACTACAGTGTGTGTGATGTATGTCAAAGGACCGGGAGACTATCTCGAAGGGATGAACTTCCATTAAATCCACAAGTCACACTATAAGCATTTGATAAATGGGCAATTGATTTTGTTAGACCTATCCATCCACCATGGAATAAAATGGGAGCACGTTATATTATCACTGCGACGGAGTACTTAACCAAGTGGGTCGAGGCACAGTCTGTGAAGGATTTCAGTGTGGACGCTGCTGCGAAGTTCATATTCGAGTTTATTTTGTCAAGGTTTGGATGCCTGAAGATTTTGATGAGTGACAGAGATTCACATTTCTTGAACGAGACAATTGCAGCTTTAACAGAAGAATGCCACTATTAAAGCTTTCAACAAGATCTTGGAGAATGCCCTCACAAAGGTCTGCAATATTAATAGGAATGATTAGAATGTGCGCATACGAGCAGTTCTATGGGCATATAGGACTACCTGTAATAAATTGACTAGGAAAAGACCCTTTTAACTAGTTTATGGACAAGAATTAGTAATGTCGATGGAATACATAGTGCCCATCCTAAGCATCACAATAATAACCGATCTGGCAGATCGTGACGTAATGGAGGAATGCCTAGCGCAACTACTTGCGTTAGAGGAAGAGCGCTTATTGGTTGGCTTTCATCAACAGGTACAGAAAGCTAGAGAAAAGGCATGGCATGATCATCACATTAAGCAGCGCACTTTTAAGACTGGTGATCTAGTCCTAATGTATGACAACAAGTTTACCAAATTTCTGGGGAAGTTTCAAATGCACTGGCTAGGACCATATGTAATTAAAGATATTTCGGATGGTGGCACAGTTCAGCTCGCGAAGCTGAATGGGGAAGTATTTCCTGGCAGGATTAATGGGAGTAGGTTGAAGGTTTACAGGGACGATCCCACCTCTGCGCAATGACTACATGGTCGCAGGAAAGTCTTAATGCTTCTGGTAGTTGAAACAAAACGCATGATTATAAACTACTCTGCCAAGGAAAAATTTTATCGAAGAAGGAAGGTTGCGCGATGTTTTGGAAGATGGCGCAGGCGGAAGCTGTGAAGAGGTAGTTGTGCCACTAGGAGAATTACGCATAGCCTACCCAGAATGTGACCATTGGAACCGCTACAAATGATTTTACAGGGAATTTTCCATTAGGAGCGGGGAAAGCATTTAAGGTGCAAATCTAGGAAAATCTGCCACCAAATCCGCATTTATGAGGAAGATCTAAGGGGGAACGAACAATTTGAATTTGAATTGGGTTATAAATATCACACCCTGCTCCTCATTTGGACACTTTGCTTTTTGAGAAATTGTTATGTGTTTTTGCACTTAAAGAGCCGAGTGTGTTGATGCATGTCTGGTTACCTGAGTTAGGAAGAAGTTGAGCAAGAGTGAGGAGAGGATAAGGGAACATCATGACTACAACACCGCCAATTCCTACTATAGCACACTTAAGTGTTTTTTGTATTTACGCACACTTGAATACTAGTTAACTGTATTTTCATAATTATTGCCCTGTAAATACCTAGATCGACTATTATATGTGATTTCTTGCATGATTAGATGTTTACGCGAATTTAATAACTCTATTTAACTAAAAATCACTTTAAGTTTGGGGATTTCATGAATAAGGGTTCATGAAGGTCAGATCATGCCTGAAACTGAAGAAATGCCCTAACCCCACATCACATAGCCTTGGATGCAGAAACCTGGTTCTAGCATCCCCCAACACTGCCTCGGGTGAGGTTGCAGCCCGCACTAAGCGGGTTGTTGCCAAAAGGGCCAGTAGTGTAAGGTTTTTTTGGTTAGCGCAACTAACTCTGAACCTGGGTCCAAGCCCCCTCAAGCCAAAACCATGGGTGGATGCCACTTACAATACCAAGGGTAAATTCCATGGGTGGATAAATACCATGGGTGGATGAATACCATGGGTGGATGCCACTCACAATACCATGGGTATATTCCATGGGTGGATGTCACTTACAATACCATGGGTATATTCCATAGGTGGATGAATACCATGGGTGGATGCCATTTTCTATTCAAATCAGGTGGTATCTAGATGTCTCAATTCTAGGTTGAACTATGGGTTTCTGATATATGTGGCTTGTGGGTTGTTGCATATATATGGGTAGGTTTCTATTTCCTCGTCAAAAAATTTCTTTGAAAAAAATAATGAAAAAGGATATCATTGTCATAGGTTCTAAAAGTTATGATCGAGGAAACTAAGAATATCATGCCAAAAAATTATCTATCCATGCTGTCAAAAGAAAAGAGGGCTAGACTTGGCATTGTGAAAAGCATTGTGTCTCAAAATCAAATGGAAAATGGGGTCTTACAAATCCATTTTTCATACAAGGAAGATCCATATAAGGAAAAGGATTGGGGATTCGCATATTTAGAAACATGTACATAGACCTTACTTCTATAGAGCATTGGATAAAAACACTAGTAAAACAATACATAACACCTAAATAATTAGGCACATTTTCGCTTCAACTTTTCATCAATTCAACATTGGTAGGTAACTCATTGATTTGGAATGTGGGTAATTAGTCTAAGCCTATGGATAAGAAACAAAGATTTGCAAAAATTAAATCTTCAAATGCCTCAAGAAATGAGTAAAGAGTTTCATGCCCTTAAACACTTAATAAACTAGGAGATATCTACAAACTGGCAACAAAAATGACACACCTACGAGATTGGTTTGGCATTAGATTTTGCAAAGGCTTTGAAGTCTTACATAAATGCATTAAAAAACAACAAATATCAAAAAGTGTGATAAACTTATATGCCAACACTACATTACAAATCCCTTACAAAGGAATAACGAGAAGAAAAACAAATTGGTGAAAAAGATTTAAAATGGAGGTGCCTTCCAAACACAATATTCACATAGATTATTTTAAATAATAAGGATCTCATCTAAAAGATGTCTTCCAAACACAATACTGATATAGATTATTTTAACAATAAATTCCCCCTAGGAGGTGCTAGAAAAGAAATTTTCCAATAGTCCAAATTGGTTCACCCTATATTAACCAACAAAAGAACACATTTAACAAATAGTTATCTAAAAAAGAGGAACCTAGATTATGTATATTCTTCAAATTAGAAGATTACTAATTATATCCATCTATCTAAGAAAGAAGAAACTAGATTATGTATATTCTTCAAATTGGAAGATTACTAACTATAGTCATACACATGGGCTCCAAAGTACTTTTTCTTACTCTTTAAAAATTTTAAACTAAGTAATATAATTTATATATTTTTAAAACTTAGGTATAAAAAATTATCACAACTATACTTTTTTGTTTTAAATAAATATAAATTTCTAATAAAATTAATAATAATTTGAACAAATACACAAAAATTAAGTGTATAAATAATTTTAAACATATAATATAAGAATATTGTTAATAAGATAAATAACCTTAAATAAAATAATAATGCAAATATCCCCCAGCCCTAATATCCTTGTTCTAAAATTTTAAAGTAACTGTGAAGATTTAAATACGGTAATTAAAGATGAAATTAAAAAATAAAATAAGTAACACCTTATGAAAGGATTTCATTAACGTGAAAGAAAATGTTAAAAATATATCAATTTCTATGATAAAGGGAAGCCAATACACCAAAATCTCCAATATCCCTTCCTCTAAAATATTAAAGTAATTGTGAGGATTTAAATATACTACTTAAACATGAATTAATGCTCTATAATCCGTTGTTCTAATAAAGTCAACCATAAAAGCATTATTTTAATAATATAAATATGATTGTAATTTAAAATAAATAAATAATACAATTTCCAAATGTTTAATACTAAATAATTAATTGTTTGTTAATATTATTTCAAATAATATGAATATGATTGTAATTTACAAAAAAAATACAATTTCCAAATGTTTAATATTAAATAATTAATGGCTTATTATTATTTTTTTAAATTATGTAGATGTGTATTTATTTTGTTGGTTACACTAAGTAATTTATATTTTAATATTGAAAAGATGCGGTTATAAATGATTGTTCAAAAAAATATTAAATCAAAAATAATAATAATAAAATATAATATTAATTCAATTTAAAAAATAAAAAGTATTGAAAATAATATTTTATTTTTATTAATAAAATTATATTATGTTTATCACATTAAAATAGATTTAAATAATAATAATTGATATTTTCAATTAGATTAAATTTATCATACTGTAATTTTATTTTTTATTAATAAAATTAACTATTTTTTCTAACATAAAATTACATATATATATATATATATATATCACATTTTTTTAAGCTTCGCATTGTTTATTTATTCATTCATTTTAATAAACAAGTAGATTACAAACATAAGAAATGTTCAGTGGTCTCACTCTGCCCAGTAGGAAACCAGGCCTGTTAGTCACCAAACTGCATTTTATGTCATCCAAAACTTAAATAGTCTAAGTCTAACTATCAAAGGCTTATAAGACTCATACTCTGGAAACCATCTACTAAGCATAAAACTATAAACATAAATGCTACTCGACATATACATCAAAACATAAGTAAAAATAACAACAAATAAGATCTTCCATCATCTAATCATTTGAAGATTCCACCGAAGAGGGATCTTTTGCACTTGAGCCTAGCAATTCGGATTGAGGCAGACAAGGAATGTGGCGCTCAATGTGGCCAAGGCGAGCATTCTGGTGTTGAAGCTAAAGTTGAATTAATTGGAGTTCTTTCTTAATGTCACTGAGACCAAGATCAGGATCCGCATTCGAAGCAATATTGAGAGAGGAATCCATTGCTTTGGCAACAATGCATTTCATGAGCCAAAAAAGGTGAATTAACTGTTTATACAGAGTGAGCGACCGCAGGTGTAACTAGGATTAGGGATTAGACGACTCCAATCCTCCGTCGGCAGCTACATCTCATCTTTCAGGTTTAATTCAGCCTCCCAGTTCGAGATCAGATGCTTTACCTAGGCTGGGGTCCCCTCATAATAGGTCTGAACAGTGTTTTGCAAAATCTGAGCATCCGTTTTTCTACCGCGTTGGCGTGGAGGCTTGCCAGACATCGAACCTTTTTCATTGCCCTTACCACCCTGATTTTTGCGACCACGGCCTCTGTGCCCAAAGGCACCACCACCAAGAGGGGTCTTCACCATGATGGACGATGTCAAACCACCCTTCGTCAACTTTCTCTCACCTACCCGCACTCGAGACCCAACCCACTATGCAGAGGCCAAAAGGAGAAGCGACTTAGGTGGACTTGGATTAACAAAAATATATAAAAGCAACAGACAATCAAACTTAGAAATAATAGGAGGACCGAAGGGCATAGGCATCGGTGTATTGCACTGCACCACACCATGAATCAACAACCTAAACCAAAACTTAGAGAAAATCAAGAACCATCCCAGAGAGTGAGGCACACTTTCTTATTGTTAATAGCGGCCCCCCTACACTCCTTAACCTGAAGTCTGCAGACTCGGCAAGGCCCAAATGCCTGTACCCTTACCTTCATCAGAGTTTTCCAATTAAACTTAAACTCAAAAGTATGAAGCTCACATTCAGCATTGCAGAGTAAACAAAGTAAATAGGACACATGAAACATGCATATTGGGGATAGCAAATTGCCAAAAAAGATGGAGATCGACATAACATAGTCAAGAAAGCCAGTACATGCTATCACAGAAACTTTCCAATTCACCATTGTTCCTTTTCCCCTCCAAACGCAAGGTGGATAACTAATGTCAGCCCCCAACCCAGGGAAAAGGATAAGCATAAGAACATACCAGACCAATTGCGCCATCCGCGAGCCAAGACAAACTGCGACAGAGTTTCCTCCCTGCATTCACGACGCCACGAACCATAAAATTATTGTCTCAGACCTCCTAAGATACCTATAGCTCCAAATTGAATGTCGAATAGTTGGTTGCATATGTTCCCCAACTCCCACCACCTGGAGATATAAAATGTTGCAAAACTTCGTGTCGTGGATCCATTGAGTTATGTTGTCATTCTTTTCATTAAAAATATGATGCGTGTGAAAGCGTGGAGAGGCTGTCCATTGGCCCTTACATTAATTCGATTAAGCATGGCTACGATCCTATGTGGATCTCCAACAAGCTCGCACCCCGATTAGTGAACAATACACATATCACATTAAAATAACTTTAAATAATAATAATTTATATCAGTATGATATTTCAAAACAAAATCATTAAAATAAACGATGTTTACTATTAAATAATTAATTATTTCTCAATTCTTCTTTATAAAAGTTATATACATATATACATATTTTGTTTCTTACACTAAGCACAAAAGATGTGGTTGTAAGTATTCTACACTTCAATATGGAAATTTTGTGGTTGTAAGCACTCTAAACTTCAATATGAGAAAGATGAAGATGTAATAGTTGTGTGGAAAAAATGTGGGTGTAAACACTCTACATTTTAATATGGGAAAGATGAAGATGTAATATTTGTGTGGAAAAAATGTGGGTGTAAACACTCTACATTTTAATATGGGAAAAATGTAGTAGTTGGAAATGAATTAAACATTTAAATGTTAATATAAATGTCTACAAAATAAAACATTGAATGGAAAATAATAATAACAAAATATAGTATTAATTCATTTAAAAATAATAATATTAAATATTTAAAAAGGGGAATAGCTGCAATGCAACATAGTTCTTGTCTTTATCATTATTTAATTGATTTTTTTGCATAAAGCTTTTCACAAAGTGGAAGTTATTTATGTTGACATATGATTTTATTGGTAATATTCATATTTTCGAATATCTTTTTGTATTTGTACGGAGAGGTTTTTATTTCATCTACATTGCTTGCTTCGCACAACAAAGACAACACAGCGTCCTTCCGACGTGTTATATCTGGACACGTAACTCTATTGTGTGAAGTCCACATTTTATCCACTAAAGGATTTTTTTACTAATATTTTAGAAAGTAATTGACATATACGATATTATTGGTGATATTCGTATTTCCGAATATCATTTTGTATTTGTGTGGAAAGATTTGTATTTCATCTACAAACGTGTCTCAACCCATGCTTATTTCGCATAATTACAATTGCACAGCTTCTTTCATACATTCTATATCTAAATATGTAACTCTATTGTGCGGAGAGGTCCGCATTTCCCTCACATTTATGCTTCATCTCTACTGTTATTTATTTCGTCCAGTAAAGGCTTTTATTGCTAATATTTTAGTAAGCAATTAACATATATAATATTATTGGTTATATTCATATTTCCATTTATATTTTTTTATTCGTGCGAAGAGGTATGTATTTCATAAACATTTCTTTCTTCGTACAATGACGACTGCACAACTTCTCTCGTATGTGCTATATATGGACACATAACTCTATTGTGCGGAGAGGTATGCAGTTCATTCACTAAAGGCTTTTATTGCTAATATTTTAGTAAGCAAATGACGTATACGATATTATTGGTGTATATTTTTGCATTTGTGTGGAAAGGTTTGTATTTCATCCGCATTTGTGTCTCTTTCCATGCTTGTTCTTCACAACAACGAATGCACAACGTTTTCCATACACGCTATATCTGGATACCTAACTCTATTGTGAGGAGATATCGGCATCCATTGTTTGGTCCGTCCAACAATGTCTCCCGCAATAATATTTTAAGTGTAATTTTTGCTTATCTTCATATTTCTAAATATATTTTCGTATTTGTGCGAAAACGCCCGTATTTTATCGACATTTATGTCTCAGCCCATGCTTGCTCTGCACTGCTTGCTCTGTACAATAACGATTGCACAACTTTTTTCATATCATATTTAAGAGTTATGTATTTCATCCACATTTGTGTCTCAACCCATGCTTGTTCTGCATTGTTTGCTTCACACAACGATGACTACACAACTTCTTACGTACAAGCTATATCTAGAGATAAAACTCTATTGTGTGGAGAGATCTACATTTTCCGCACCGCTTGGTCTGCACAAATTTTTTTCATATATGCTTGTGGAGACCCCACCGGAGCAAATAGTTATTTTAGTAAGTGATTAATGTATACGAAGTTATTGCTAATATTTTGTATATTTCGAACATCTTATTGTGTGGAAGTTCTCTTTGTATAGATGTTCACACTTTGCACTAAGTGCTAATATTATTGTTAATATTTTAGTTATAAATAATGCATATTAACAGTGGATTAAGTAAAAAATTTGTGGATAATAACATTGTTTATGTTCATATCATTGATAATATTTTTATTGTAAATAATGTTTCAAATATTTGTTTGTTTATGCTCTTGCGTGAAAATGTTTTTTGTGCAAATGTACGCACTTTGAATTAAACACTTTCATTGCTAATATTTTAGTATAGTAATGCATATCAATAGTGAAGTGAATAAAAAGTTGTGCGGAGTGCACACAAAGTTGTGTACAAAACTACATTTCATTGATCAGAAGCTTTGTTTGTAGTAGAATAAGCTTTCAAGTTTGCATTGTGCAGATGATAGCATTGTTTATGCACATATTATTGATAATATTTTAATTGTAAATAATGTATACTACTATTATTTAAGTAAATTTCAATTGTAAATAATGTTTCAAATTAGCATATGTGTGGAAGTGCAAAGAAAGTCCATTGTGCGGATGAAGCTTTCAATGTGCAAATTGTCACACTTGGTACTTTAGAATTAAATAATTGCAATACCACCGAAACAAGAAGTGGACTTATACAATTGTTGCTAATACTTTAGTCATAAATTATGTGTCAACCTATCTCTACAGCGAATTAAGTGGGCTCTGCATTTTGCCCACACTTCTATCTCATCTTATGCTTGATCTACATTGCTTTCTTTGCACAATGACAATTGCACAGCGTCTTTGTGTACGCTATGTGTGGAAATGCTTTATCCACAGGCGCTGTGAGCTAGAGTCCACCAGCGTAAATAGCTACGATACATCCTATCATTTCATTCAGATAGGCTAAAACATCGATGCTCTTACTGTAATTATTGAGACTGTTTTACGACAGCCCCAATTATGCTTATAAATTCATTTGATCCATTGTTTTTGACAATTTCATAGTTTATTATTATTATAACAAAAAAATATAGTTAATGATTATAGTTAATATGTATTAATGGTTAATCATTACAAGCATTAAGACTATACATCCATTTATGCTTTTCTTTGTAATTATATAATAGCATTATAAAAATTAATCATTGTACAGAAGATTGATGTGCGGAGGTTGACACAACGAATTGTGTACTGCAATGAACTTCCATACAATGGCAATGTGAATGTTGAGGACTATGTTGTGTAGGTACCACTAATTGGAAGTGAGCTTGGCAATATCGAGTTGAAGTCAAATTCCTGAATTAATGTTATTGATAATTTTATTGGCATTGAATAATGCATATTTGTTGTTAGCAATATTTTAGTTATAAATTATGCAAATTTTCATTTTTTTAATATCAATACTCAATTGAGAGAAGGTTGCGTCATTCTGGAATGCAAAGAAATTATAATGGCATCAAGAATCAGAACATTGAGCAAAAGCTTTGTTTATGGTTATTTGTAATGAGAAATCTTTCATGTTTTCATTGTGTGGATCTGTGTATCTCTGGACTTAACATTGAATGCATTTATAATTATTGTTCACCATAACACCGAGACAAGCAATGGACCGATACGATGTTATCGTGAGTATTTTAATTATAAATAACGTTTTTTATTACTAATATTTTAGTATTAAATATTCCCTATTTGCTTTTGCAATATTTTAATTATAAGTAATATGTATCTCCATATTGTCAAATATCAGCGCTCTAATGTCATTGAACACGAGCTTTCTTTATGGTTATGTGGTAGTCTCTTGCGTGGAGGAACCTTTCAAACTTTGATTCTCTGAATGCTTGCATTTCACATTAAAGGCCTTTGTAGATTTTTTTTCTTGGAACTGATAGATAAGTGTTGAGTTTGGATATGGAAAAGTTCAAAGCTAATGTGTAGTATCAATTTTCATTTATCAAATATGATATTGCATATTAGAAACGTTATTTGTGTAATATAACATTAGTGTTTATAAAATATTTTATTACGTAATTACTGTAGATTTTCTTTGGTTAATTAGAAGCGACAGTGAGACATAAATGTGACATAATTGTTGAAATCCCATGTCCAGTTATCTAATTTACTTATTCTAGTGAATAGAGTTCATTTAATGTCTGTGTAATGCAAGAAAACCAAAAAGGAATTCAAGTGGTGAATTAACATCTAGATTCTGAGATTACTTTTGCAAAGTAAAATCTGGTCAGTAGCATGAAAAGTCTACATAGTAATCTGCTAGATAAGCGTTAGTTCGATGAATAATTACAGAAAAGACTTATTTATTGGAAAAAGAGCTTTAGTTAATGAAAATAGAATGTGATTTACTATTTTAATAAAATAGTATGTCAACATTGATTTCTAAAGCGTGTAAAGTGGATTAATCATGTCAATTGCATTATGTCATATTGGAATTTAAGTAAAATATTTATGATTTAAAGTAAATATTTTACAACAGTTTTTTCTTATTAAAAATCAGGGAAATTAGTACTATCCACATTGATAATGATTACTATTTAATGGTTATCATTGAAATCGATAGTAGTTAAATGTCATTTCAAAACTTAAATGTCAATTCATGATTTAGCTGGCTTATTTCTTCTTACACATTATATATGTGCTTGTTGTCTATAAAAACAATTTGTAAATGTTCATTTTGTTCTGAAACTATTAAGTGTTTTAAGGTATTGCTTTATAATTTGTCTATTTATTTTTTCATTTGTTACTAACACCGAAGAAATGGCTCAAAGAAACAATGGCAAAGGCACATAAGAAGATGTACATGCAAGAAGCGAAGATATTTTAATGTTTAGCCAAAATATCTTAATGCTATGCAAAGATATTTTAATGTTAATGCATAAAATACTAAAACTTCAACGAATGCTTATTCTCAAGGATGAACTAAATACCATTATCAGAATAGTTATTGCAAATCATGAACAAATGAATCAGTTCTCGATTCTAATAACATAATCATTACAATCATTAATTCCCAGAAACAATGGTTAATTTTTTTGCTATTTGTTGAATAGATTTTGAAATTCAGTATATGCTAAAGGCTATGTATTGTAATATTGTCGACAGAGTTAACGCAAAGAAACATATCGGACTATTATGGATTACAAATCTATGTATAAATGCAATATGTTTTATAAGATATATCAGTTTAGAAAATCATTTGAGCTTTGTATGATGAGTTATTTAGATATTTGTTTAAATATTGTATGGAATGTCTATTTAAAAAGGAGAAAAAAGACACATATTGGATGAGGCTCACAGGCTTTCAACATCTTTTGATAAATTTGTTTGTCAACACATTTACAGGGAGCGCAACTCAGGGCAGACTACTTATCAAAGGAGGCAGCGCACAGGCAGGAAGAGGACTGGTTGATACAGGAAGAAGTGGATGGAACCTTCCATCAATATTACCACAGGCCGTTTGTAGATCTGCATTCTCACCGGGAGACATAACCTCACTTTTTTTACCTTTCACTCTCAGGGTTTTTTGGCTCATTGCGGTTCTTGAAAATCGTTGTTTATATCTACAGTTATCGTAATGATTTTACTACAGTTTTCACAGAACTCTCTGACAGTCATCAACATCGACTGTTTTTTCAAAGACTGGTTTTGACCTACGGGATTTTGTTTTTTTTATGAGACCTATGTGGCCTCCCTGCGTGGAGCATACGGACAATCTCACTGCAAAACAACTACCTATTATGGTTATCTTTGTTTTTCTGTTATTTTCTTGAGACTGTATGAACTCCCTGCGTGGAGACAGAAAACACAATGCTTTTACATGGTCATTGCTGTTCAACAATCGTTATTTTGCTATATCCGGGAGGCTACCAGCCTCAATATGCATATGCCTAGGCATCTACAGAATGTAATTTCTCACTATTAATAGAAATTACAACTTTTTCCAAAAAAAAAGGAGAAAAATACTCAATTTGTAAACAAAAAAGACCATTATTATAAAGTAATGTCACCAACCCTGAGTAGTTACAAAACTTACAAATTTGATAAATCAAGAAAACAATGCAAAAAATCAATGATTAGAGCAAAAAAAAACAAAAAGTGGCACAATATAATATAAAACATAGGGCCCGAACAAAAAAAAAAAAAAAAATAGTTCATTGGATTAAATTTATGTACAATGTCATAGTAACATTTGCATTGGTAGAAAAAATTGTTTGTTGTTGTGATGAGTAAATTGTTAATCTTGTTTACATGGGTATAGTATATTAATTGATAATGCGAAATCAAATCGCAGATGTCCAATAAAAAAAGAGCTATTATGATGCCTAGCACTGCAACGAGTGAACATTGTCAAATTGTCGAATTGCTTAACAAAGAAACCTATCAGTGTATACGTACAACTATGTTTTGACGATCTATCATAGATGTGCCATGTAATTTGAAGTTGCTCAAGATTTCAATAGCATTTGCTTTTTTGTGTACAATATTGGTCGTAGAAAATTTGTCATATTGTATGTAATACTTTTTCCAGTTCTACACCCCTCAGAATACACTATTTTTCAATCCTATCAATTTCGTGCATGATGCAATTTAGACGATGAAAATAAAGAAAAATAAGTGTTTCTTGCAAACAATGCAATAAAGCATATTAATTTTTATAGTTCTAGCAATTGTGATTGGAGTACTGCATTTTTTGATACAGTTTCAAATGGGGTCATATATACGTTAACCACTTTCATATATCCTTGAAATGTTGTAAAATTAATATACAAAACAGATACTTAGTTACACGAAATCAATTGCCTTTCTTATTATTTGTTATTTATCCATGTCCATTTAAATAATGTGATATAGCTTACTATGCATATTCCACTTGGCGAGGAACACAATTTTCTTAAATTGTCAACCTTTTTCCTATGTTTAAAAATGAACGTTGACTATGTACAAAAAATAATTCTTGTTTTTTAACTATATTTTTTTAACAATATCATCAAAAACATATTTTGTTGCAAATCTCTTTAAATTTTAACACATGTTGAAACAAGTTTATCATATACTTGAACCTATTACATATGCAACATTTGTAAAACAATACATGAAAACCATACAATAGATGACGAATAATTTTTCCCTGAACATTAAAATATACAATCTTATGTATATGTAATTTCTTTTTTATTTCAATGAACTTTGTAAGAATAAAAATTTTAAATAAAACAAATCTTATTGTAGCCTTGTCTTTTTCTCCATTGTCATCTTTGATTTCCAGAACATACTGCATTGTTGTTTGAATTTCCGAAATTGCAATAGTTGCAATTGTCCCTACTTGAAAGGCATTGTCATTGCGTGACAAATTCGCAATTGTCGTGTTTGGAAAAAATCAATAGTCTACACAAATAAGACAAATGTTTTCTACGCTACTAAAACTATTTAAACAAATAGTTTTTTCAAAATCATCAGCATTGTATTTATGCTTTGGGATAATTTCAAAATATTTAATAGAAACAAAAGCATTTGCAATAAACTGACTCATGTTGTTTGATAAGCAATGTTGGCACAAACAATGTTATTGTAAATTCTTCTTTCTTGTCTATTAAGTTTGCACATAATGTTGCTTTTGACTTAATTTGTTTTGTCCAAAAATGTTCGATATGTGACCAAGACACACCATGAAAAAAAAATCAATTATATTGTTATTGGTATTTTTGATCAACAATGGCATCGACTCAACATCCTTTTTCCTAATTAAAACAATGAATTGAAATGTTTTTTTGTTTTTTTAAAGAAAGAAAAGAATAGAAAAATGAAGACGAGTGTAAAAAAAGAGAGGCAAAACAAGGAAAATTTTAATACAAAGTTAATTGATTTTGCACATAAGTACTTATTTGTGTTTATTTCTTCGATTGTCTCCGTTGATTCTGTTTTTTTTATTGCAATATCTGTTTTTGTGGTACTACTCATTGTTATGTCCACATTGTCATCCATGTCTACTATGACATTATTCAAATTCGATAACTTTTGCATGTTTACAAATATTACACTAAAACCACTGCTTAGAAGAACATTATACTTGAAACCAAGTAACAATTGTCTAATGAAAACAAAATAAGATAAAGCAAACTCATTAGTAATGTACAGAAATACTAGATTGATATTAGTTTTGACAAATATGAAAGTCTTATAGAAATTTTCAATGTACATTTTCCCTTGTAATTGTTGTCCTGAATCTAAATATGTAAGTGTCATATGCTTTCTGGAAAAAAATAATAATAATAAATAAATTGTTTTTAGTTATAATACATTAAAAAATGGCCCAAAAGCAACGGGAGCACACAAGAAAAACAACAACAATTGTGTTGTGTATTTCAAATATAATGAAAGTACAGTAAATAAAACATAAACGTGTCTCTTTAAAGAGTTGTGATTGTTCTTAACAGTTTTTGTTTTCTTGTATTCATTTTTGTTGTGATGACGATATGAGATGGATCAAATATACATAAATAAGAAAAATAAGAGTCTTTAATTTCATAATATGGAAGTACTTCAAAAATAAGAAATAAAGGATAGTAACGTATTTTTTTCAAACATTTTTTTAGTGTTTTGGAGTTTCGTTCTAAATGATAGTTGCTCACTGTCCACAATTTCTAGAACAATATCATACATCCCCGATGAAAATTTTATTTGTAACCAACTCTTCTAACTTGTGTTTGTAACATGTATGCTAAAAATATTACATGATGAACACATTGTGAATGCTCCTACGAATAGCACAATGAAAATTAGTAAGTAGTATTGTGACATTAGCATACGAATATTAAACATATGTATTAGCACTAGATAATTAGACTAGTAAATAGCAGAAATTGTAATAATAATAATAATAATAAATAAACCAAAAAAATGTCAAACTACGAATATTTAAGTTTAATGTCTCTCCTTTAAAAAATAAAGAAAAATCGACACCATGTGTTTCTAGATTAATTTACATATTTGTTTTTCTCCATTAAAAAAGCATATCAATTAAGTATAGCTTCTATAGCTCAATTGTGAAGAGTATCAATGCTTTTTCAAACTTTTGAACATAAAAGATTTATCTGTAAAAAAAAATCGTTAGTGATTTCCCTTTGCGATTAACAAAAGCGTACATACCTCATCTTCCGCATAGTCAAAACTCTACAATGAAAAATAATAATAATAGGTTAGCATTAATAGTTTAATTTTCTGAAAATACCGCGTTCTAATTTCGTCACTACCGAATAAAGTTTTGAATATAAAAGCTCATGACAGTAAAAGTTCTGCACAATAAAAATTTTAACATATAGGTCATTTTCTCGCACATAACTCTTCTTCCAAATTTTTTATCATCAATAAAAAACACATATGCTTCTCATATAACACAAATGTATTTGTGTTGCATTTCACAGCAAATCTCCTGCACAAACCCACAATAAAAACACTACTCCTTTCAGTAAGTTGTGTTATTAATTGATACATATGCTAGCGTTAAAGGCCTTTATTGCTAATATTTTAGTAATGGATCGACGTATAATATACAATATTATTTTACAATTCAATCTCCGAGAAAATACAGTCATTAACATGTGTGAATTGTCCATTGTTAGATGGAGGCGAGAGAGCGTGAATTGTCCATGGTGCAACAGTGCAGAATGTCGATGTGCAGTTGGGATACGAACCTAGCAAGGCATATCTTTCCCTAGTTTTGATGATTGTTCACAAAATCAAACTTGTAATTAATGTTTTAAAGTATCTTAATCCCCCAACAATGTTTTGTTTATAATTAACATGAATGATACTAAATAGAAGTCATCCCATCCACCATAAATTCGAGAAACCTTGAACCTTGAAAATTTATTAGTATGTAATGAGAGTTAACGAGCCAAGTTCTAATCTAAAGGTGAAAAGTGAAAAGGCTAGCAAAAGAACAATTTGGTGGGCAAATTGTTGCAATAATCATTTTGATCTAGTATAGCAAGGCAGATATCCTTCTACGCATACTCTAACCACTATAGAGCTAGTTTCTCAATATCTAGAAGTTGCAGGTAAAGATCCAAAGCCAACACCTTGCTCAGCTTCTGAGCTAAGATCATTATGGTTTTTAGCAAATTGGATAAAAGACAAAGATGGCACTAAAGATGGACCCATCAATAGCATTATGGAGGTGCTTCACCTTGTAATTGAAGAGCTTGCACCACGCAGATACCACAGCAATTTCAACCCTAGTGTTTGGTGCCTGCTGATTTCCAAGATGTAGGCAATGTTCACCAGAGATGCAAATGTGTAGCTATCTGTGACCATCATTATTGTGACAAGCAATGATATTATTGGCAATATTTTAAGTATAAATAATGCATATCTTTGTATTTCCAAAAATGTTTCAAATTAGGCATATGTGCACAAGTGTGAAAGAACCCTGTTGTGAGGAGGAAGCTTTTAATGTGCAGATCGACCCACTTAGCACAAAAGGCTTATATTGCCAATAATTTAGTATTGATTCATGCATATTTGCTCAATAGTATTGTCTATGCCTAGATTATTGATAATATTTTACTTGAAAATAATGCAAACTATTGCTATTCAATTGATTATATATTTTAATATTAAAAATGCACACTTTATGCTTATATTATTAATAATATTTTATTTGTAAAAAATGTATGTGTTTGTATATCTGAACATGTTTCAAATTAGGCACTCGTGTGGAAATGCAGAAAAAGGCCATTGTACGAAAAAAGTTTTCAATGTGCAATTCGCCGCACTTAAACAGCTTTTTGTGCAAAGGAAGCTTTTAACGTGTAGATCGCCCCACTTAGCACAAAAAGCTTATATTGCTAATAATTTAATATTAAATAACACATTTGCTTAATATCATTATTTATGCTTAGATTATTACTAATATTTTACTTGAAAATAATGCATAATATTGCTATTCAATTGACTATATATTTTAGTATCATTCATCAGTATTACTATACTTATCACTATATCATTCATCAGTACTATTGCACTAATCATTGCATCATTCATCACTATTACAACACTCACTATGCAAAGGACCACACAGGCAAACATAATAATATTAATTCAACATTTGTTCAGCCCTACCCCTTGACCCCCCTCAAGGCTTATGCAAGCAACCTGCAACCACATGAATTCTCACATCATTGAACAAAGCAATAACATAACAGTGCCCTACAACCGCATCAACAACTAGCTTCGCACAATCACCTTCGTACAGCGATTTCAATAGTTGGAAGAAACATTCCTAAATAATAATTTAAAAATACAAGGTCTTTTGCACATTCATTACACAGTTTTATTTAGCGCCCTTGTCTATGTAGAAGACCCTGGTTCTCCCACAAATACTCTTCCACACAACAAAACCGTACCAATTACCACATTGCTCATCAATATCACAACATTCACTCTACATAGGACCCCAACTCTCTCACAAATAATAATATTAATTCGACATTTGTTCAACCCCGAGCCCATCCAAACACGTTGCAACCACATCAATTCTCGCATCATTGAACAAATCAATAACAAAACAACTGCATCAATAATCACATCATGGAGCATAGCACTAAGATAATAGTGACAGTTCCAATGCACTCACCAATGCAATTACCATTCACAAAATTACTTTTATTTTAATTTTAAAATGAATTGCCAGGGATTACCAAAAATACAAAAATAAAACTCTCCACCAGGGAAATTATGACCCATCAGAGCTTCATCAACGAATCTAAGATTAGAAATTACATTCGCTGAAAATTCAAAAATTATTTTGAATTTATGCAAAAATAGAAATAATCCCTAACGAGGCAAGGACTCGTACTAAATCAAATTTATTATTTTTGTTATATTCTAATTTTATTTTTATTAATAAAATTATAAACAATTTCTTCCAAGCCAATAAAATTATAATAAACATTATTTTAATAATAATGATTTATATTATCCGAGATGGAGGTGTCAAAAGTGGGAAGTTCGACGACACAAGGCATTAACCGCCCTCCCATGCGGTTATAATGAAGGACCATGGTAAGTACACTGAGCCTAGTGACCTACAAGGGAAGGTTCTCAAAGTACACCAAGTTATTATCATAGTGGTGATGGCTCTTATGCACAATTGTTGTAACGAGGAGATGAGAATTGCGATTCTGGACGACATTACCTACTTTATTCATTCAGTGGGCCTCTCTAGAGAGCCAAGTTGGGGTATCAACCAGGGGAGGGCATCTAAAGTGGCAATCTAACCATATGAACTGGGTGAGCATGCAACAGTAGCTAAATTTGCAATCTAGGAGCCTAGGTCGATTCAAGCAAGGGAGTGGGCTCATCGGTATAGTATAGCTAGTGGCTCCAAGCTTTGCAACATTGCGACTATCAAAGGGAAGGAGTGTGTCACTCCACAAATAACTCGATTATTCCCATCTTTTACAAGGTTTACTATGCATGTTAGAAGTGGATGGTTTGTTAACCAATGTGAAGATCACTTAGTGAAAGAAAGGCCTCTATTATGTCTCAATTGCAATGTATTTTGTGAATTTTGTGAACTTCATCAATGTTAAGTTTTATGGGCTTGTTTTCTCTTTAAGTGTTGCTCTCAAGCACACCCTTGCTTTAGGGCTTTGGGGAGACAACTTTTGCGAGCGGGCTAGACAAGCAGTGAAGGCAAAAGTGTCAAAAGAGGAAGTGGAGGAAGAGACAAATGTGTAGGGAGAGGAGGCTCATGCCCACACCTAGTCTCCAAGTCATGTGGACCAATCATCGTCACTAGCCTTAATAGCTAACCAATTGTGGGATATCACAACGAACCTGGATGCCATCTATGAGCATAGGTATGATGATCAAAATGAGATTATTACTTATTCAATGATGTTCATTACATCAAAGGATAAATTGCGGAGCACCTTGCTTCAATGAAACATAGTCAGTGACTAAACGAGATCGAGGTGAACCTAACATGTATTGACTACTATGTTCACAAAGGGCATGCCCTCTTGTATGCCCATATGGGCTCGCAGCCTAAACCCTCTTTAATATGAAATTAGTTTGTTGTCTTTTGATTTTTCTCGTGTTTAGAGCAGCCATCGTCACTAGCCTTGATAGTTGACCAGTTACGGGATATCGTGACAAACCTAGATGTCATCCATCAATAGAGGTATGATGTTCGAAATGAGATTGTTGCTTATACCAATGATGTTTAGTACATCTAAGAATAAATTCTAGAGCGCCTTACTTTGGTGAGACATAGCTAGTGACATAGTAACAAGCAACTAGATGAGATTGAGACGCAACTAGCACATATTGACTACCACATTCATGAAGTGCATAACCCTCCTATAGCCCCAAATGGGCTCAAAGCCCAAACCCTCTCTCTTTATATGAAATTGATTGGTTGTCTTTTGATTTTCTTTTGATTGTCTTTTGATTTTACTTGTGTTTTGGGTTATATGGTTATATATTACTTTAGGAAATCATGTCAAATCTGGAAACATCTTTGTTTTTGTGTTGCCCTCTTGACTAACAAATCGAGTCAAAGTGAAGCCGAGAGAGCAATAGATCTTTGGAATGTATGATATATCCTTTTGATGAATTAATGAAAGCTTTTTATTGACAAAAAAAATACTAATGATTTATATTCTTCTTTATGATATTTCAAAATAATTAATAAATATATAAAAATTTATCTAATATACATATTAATTAAAATAAAATAAAAAGTCCACTTTTACTATAAAACCTCATTGCCCCGAATAAAATAATCCATTTTTAACATAAAACCTCCTTTCCATTGCCCTGAAGAACAAGAGTAGTATAGCTTTGCATGGGGCCTAAGAATGGCAATAATCAAGCCAAGTTTCGCGCACTTTGGAAAGGACTTGACATAGCTATGGGTAAAGGAATAAAGAAATTGACAGTGCTTGGGGACTATGATAGTAACAATGCAAATAACAAAGGCATTAGCGAGGAGCTCATCTAGTCTTTCCCACAATCGCCCGTCAAATTGCTATTCCGGCATTAAAATTTGAAGAAATCTCACTTCAGCACATCCTTAAATCTCTAAATGTTGAGAGGGACAACTCACCAAGTTGGGTTCACAACTCGAACAAGGAATAATTGAGCTCCAAGATGGAACAAGGCTTACAACGCCAATCTCATAATCAAATTGTATTAGATGAGGATTTCTTGGTGATTGATCAAATTGAATCACATAACATTTGAATTAAGGAGAATAATTACACATCACCAGTTGGTATTACATTCCCATGGGATGCATGGCAAAGGAGGGCCACTGTGTGTCAAGTTCATCTCACAGACGTTGCATATCATGCACAACAGAGATCACACTTAGCTCATAAGCAATGAGAGACGTTGTGATTTAAATGCTCTACAATATTCTCATACACTATTGAGGATGGAACTAAAGTTATTTCGAGGTCATGTTCTTTAATGTCCTCGTGCAAACTCTCCATGTGAGAATGGGCACTATGTTTGGAGATAATTCATAGAGGAACCACTTACAAGCCTTTAGGGAGAGTATCCTTCGACGAGAACAAGAGACATTATATAGGGAGAGCCATGAAGCATCACCGCATGTTTGTTTGCTCTCTTGTTTGAACTCTTTGTTGAAAAACTGGCCACTGATAATGATGGAGTCAAGTAGCTTCCGAGAAATTAGCTCGCTAAAAGAGATCAATGAAAAGCTCTTCAAACTATTAATGGGCATGCACATGCTGCTAAGTAAGAGGTTGGATTTTATCAAGCAAGATGAACTAGCCAGGATGTTGGGCCAAAAATTAGAATGGACGCAGGCCCATATGGAAACTAATATCCTTCTACTAAAGACCATAAATCAAGACATTGCACATCCTTAAATCTCTAAATGTTGAGGGACAACTCGCCAAGTTGGGTTCACAATTCGTACAAGGAATAATTGCGCTGCAGGATGGAACAAGGCTTACAACGCCAATCCCATAATTAAATCGTATTAGATGAAGATTTCTTGGAGATTGATCAAATTGAATCACATGACATTTGAGTTAAGGAGAATAATTACACACCACAAATTGGTATTGCATTCCCATGGGATGGATGACAAAGGAGGACAACTATGTGTCAGGTTGTGGTTCATCTCACAAACACTACATATCATGCATAGCAAAGATCACACTTGGATCATAAGCGATGAGGGATGTTTTGATTTAAATGCTCTACAATCTTCTCAAACACTATTGAGGACGAAACTAAATTTATTCAAGGTCTTGTTCTTTAATGACCTCGTGCATACTCTCCAAGTGAGGATGGGCACAATGGTTGGAAATAATTCATAGAGACACCACTTGCAAGCCAGATTATTACTTGCCTTTAGGGAGAGTCTCCTTCGACAAGAGTGGGAGACAATATATAGGAAGAGCCATTTCCGCATGTATGTTTGCTTTCTTGTTTGAACTCTTTGTTAAGGAACTCGCCACTAATAGTGATGGAGAGTCAAGAAGCTTCCGAGAAATTAGTTTGCTGAAAGAGATCAACAAAAAAGCTCTTCAAACTATTAATGGGCATACACACGCTGCTAAGTAGGAGGTTGGATTTGATCGAGCGAGATGAACGAGCCAAGACAGTGGGCCAGAATTTAGAATGGATGCAGGCCCACATGGGAAGAAGGCTTATCGGCATGGAAACTAAAGACCAAAAATCAAGACATTGCATGGAGCTCCGAGCATGAAGAAACACAAGGTCTACCAAACCCAACAACAATGCTACAAGTAGCAATCGCTTCATGAGTAGCGAAAGACTTTGGAGAGACCTTGGAGTTGAATGTGGTAAGAAGTTGCTATAAGAGGATAAACTCGACCCTAGAGAGCTATTTAGATAATTACGTTGTATGCTTTGCAAGCCCAAGTTAAGTTTGGTGCATTTTGTAAACTATATGGGCATTATCAATGTAACATTGTAATACAAAAGCTCGCAGTACTACAAAAGCTCGTAGTACTAAAAAAAGCTTGGTGGTTGAATTTGAATTTTGAAACTTTTAATGATACATAAGAATGTAAATGGTGTTGGCCATGAAAACCAATCTTTTTAATAATAATATAATAACCGGTTTGTTTAAAAAATATATATATAGAACATAATAATGATTCACAACACACTTTGTTTTAGTATCAACGGGATTTTACTTTTCCCTTGTCTTACCCATTCAATCCCCCGTCTTACCCATTCTATTTGGTGATTTAGAAATCCCTTGTCTTACCCATTCAATCCCCTGTCTTACCCATTCTATTTGGTGATTAAATCCCCCGTCTTACCCATTCTATTTGATGATTTGATTGATCCATCGCCTTCTCTGAAAATCTTGCATTTACTAGGCAACCATATTCATCTCGTTGTAATTACTTTCTTTCACTTGCCTAATGTTCGTTGCTACTACATATTCTTTTCATCACTCTTGCACGTCATGGGAAAACAAGGAGGCTCCAAATCCATTGTATGCAAACATACACCACACCTAAAGTTACGCGCTGAAAACATACTCTAAACCGCCTCTACACTCGCTCCAAATGCTCATCTCAAACTGGCATATTATTATCATCAACTTTGAATACCACTTAATTCTTATCATCTCAATCGAAAACTATAGATGAAAAACATAATCACCCATAACATGGGGGTAAAATAATGAATAATGAAATTATAAAATACAATAAATTCCAAATAAATACCACCCAATTCCTATCACAAATTCTTTCCATTTCCCTAACAAATTGAAAAAACCTCATCATCGGCATCATGAGAATAAACTATCGTATTACATAAAATATCAGAGTTCAAATCCTAGAACACAATGTATACAAAAATATCACGATGCAAAGTATACAGAAACATATTATTATTGTTGTTGTGTTGAAGAAGTCCATCCATGTTTTACAATTTTTCGGTTTACAATTACTACCTAAGTAGCGACGCCCAGATGGTGGAAGCAGTAGTAACAGTGGACACGGCCATTAGCACCGCCCCATCCATCTCGACAAAACAAGAGGTGGAGAAACATGAACAGGACAAGCAGCAGCCAAGGAAGAGCAAGAAGAGGTGTTTTGAGTGCAAAAGGCAAGCACCGTTTGATGGGCTTTAAGTGCCACTATGGTGACCTTTTTTGCACTTAACACAGGTACTTTGATATGCATGACTACTCTTTTGACTACAAGACCACCAACCGCCTCGCCATTCTCAAGGCCAATCCCGTCGTGAAAGCCCCTTAAATCGATAACATTTGGTACGTTCTTAAATCGATTGCTTTCCTTCTTGTTCTACTATTATTGTAGGGAGAATCCTTGGCGGCCGTATGAGCAACAACGCGTATATATATAAATCCATATTCAAGGGTGCTTTGCTCTTGAGCATAATGTGTTGTCGTCGATGATCCAGCGCAAGAATATGATATGAATAATTTAACTTGCGTTTTTCAATGGATGCTCTGCTTCTCAACGACTATGGATGTATTCTCCCTGTATTGGGTCATAGTAGCGGCCTTAATACAAAACCCTTTTGAACTTTTAGTAGTCTATTACCATAAAGGCTATTGCGTGCATGGACCTTACTTATGGTGATGAAATCCTCTGTTTTAAGTTTTATGGGTTTTCACTCACCCAAATGGGATGATGTTTTAAGTTTATGCGTTTTTACTCACCCATCTTGAAATATAATTTGAAGGTAGCATTCTGACTATATTGACAAAGGAGCTTTTGTGGTTTTGGCTACAAACAGTGATACCCATCTTGGAAGTAATCTGTCTGGCAGTTTTACATTACGACAATGGTTATCATTGACTTTTTTGGTTGGCTTTTGAGCTTTGAACTTACTAGGATGTACACTAATATGTGAGAGGATGTACACTAATATGCAGGTGAGGACTTTGACCAAAGGACAATGGAATATTTCATCAAATTGATCAAGAAAAAGCACGGAAAGGATATTAGTAAGGATAACAAAGCGTTAGGCAAACTGAGAAGGGACACTGAGCGTGCTAAAAGAGCCTTGAGTAGCCAACACCAGAGTCTCTCTTCAACGGCATAGACTTTTCTAAGCCTCTTACAAGGGCTCGCTTTGAGGAGATGAACAATGACCTTTTTAGAAAAACCATGGGTCCTGTTAAGAAGGCCATGGATGATGCTGGTAGAGTGACGCTGGTCTAAAGAAGCATCAAATTGATAAGATTGTTCTTGTTGGTGGAAGTCCCCGTATTCCTAAAGTTCAGCAACTACTCAAGGAATTCTTTGATGGCAAAGAGCCAAACAAGGGTATAAACCCTGATGAGGCCATTGCATTTGGTGCCACAGTGCAACGTAGCATTCTTAAAGGTAAAGTAGGTAGTTTCTGCATTTTATATTGTTCAGCTCTGAACCAAGAAATTTGAAATCTTGTTGCCCTTATTTATGTGCAAAAATACTTTTACTAAATGTGGCTCCTCTAACCTTGGGTATTGAGACTGTTGGTGGACTGATGACAAAGCTAATTCCAAGGAACACTGTTATTCCTACAAAGAAGTCTCAAGGGTTTACAACCTATCAGGACCAACAAACAAGCGTGTCAATTGAAGTTGGTCTAAAATCTTTTATATCATTCTTCAAAAAACTGCTTGATGGGTTATTTCAATTTTTACAATATCACGAGCGTATGGAGGATGATTGACTCAATCATTTTCCTTTGCAAGTCTTCAAAGGTGAACGAAGTTTAACAAAAGATTGTAGAAAACTTGAGAGATTTGAGCTCTCTGGAATTCCTCCAATTCCAAGGTTTGTTTCTATTCCTTTGTTCATGTCTCTGTTTTTGGTGAGTCAAGTCTAGTGGACTGAAGAATCAAACCTGTAATATGTTGGCAGGGGAGTTACTCAACTTGAAGTTACATTTGAAGTGGATGCCAATGGTATCTTGAATGTTAAAGCAAAGGTCAAGGACACAGGAAAATCTGAGAAAATCACCATCACAAATGACAAAGGAAGACTGAGGCAAGAGGAATTTGAAAGAATGGTGAGAGAGGCCGAAGAGTTCACAAAGGAGAACAAAAAGGTCAAGGAACATATTGATGCCCGTAACAATTTGGAAACATATGTTTATAACATGAAAAACACAATTAACGACAAGGACAAGCTTGCTGTCAAAATCAACTCCAATGATAAGGATAAAATGGATGCAGCATTGAAGGAGGCCCTCGAATGGCTAGATAAGAACCAGTCAACCGAGAAGGAAGATTACAAGGAGAAGCTCAAGGAAGTGGAGTATGTTTGCAACCCTCTTGTGACCAAAGTTTATCAACAATCAAGGGGATCCTCCTCTAAAGGAGACACTGATGATGATGATTCCAATGATGAACTTTAAATAGGTGTTTTTCTTGTTGGATTTTGGTTTTGAGCAATATAAAACACTGTAGCCTATAAGATGAAATTTGTCGCTGGATGCAGCATTGAAGGAGGCCCTCGAATGGCTAGATAAGAACCAATCAACCGAGAAGGAAGATTACAAGGAGAAGCTCAAGGAAGTGGAGTATGTTTGCAACCCTCTTGTGACCAAAGTTTATCAACAATCAAGGGGATCCTCCTCTAAAGGAGCCATTGATGATGATGATTCCAATGATGAACTTTAAATAGGTGTTTTTCTTGTTGGATTTTGGTTTTGAGCAATATAAAACACTGTAGCCTATAAGATGAAATTTGTCGCTGGATGCAGCATTGAAGGAGGCCCTCGAATGGCTAGATAAGAACCAGTCAACCGAGAAGGAAGATTACAAGGAGAAGCTCAAGGAAGTGGAGTATGTTTGCAAACCTCTTGTGACCAAAGTTTATCAACAATCAAGGGGATCCTCCTCTAAAGGAGACATTGATGATGATGATTCCAATGATGAACTTTAAATAGGTGTTTTTCTTGTTGGATTTTGGTTTTGAGCAATATAAAACACTGTAGCCTATAAGATGAAATTTGTCGCTGCGAAAAGCGCAAATAATGTAGGATGAAATTACTTCTGCAAAAAACAAATATTATCGATTTATTTTATCTGTTAGGACTAATGTAATTGTTGAACATTCAGACCAGTAAATCACCTATTAAAGGATGAGAAATCTAGCATCAAGATAATGCCAACAATTTCACACCTATTGGTGTTGTGTACTTGGTGGAAAGGAATTCACTTAAGCTCCTCTAGAAAGGAATGTAGTGGGCTCAATGCAATCTGAGTTTTTGACTTTTTGGAATCTACGGAAAGAATGCAGTGTGTTCATAGTGAGCTAATTTACATATCATATTTGCTTTTGTTATGGGCTAATTTACATATCATATTTTTATTCGGCCATCATAAGTACATTGCGGGAATTAACAAAGAACAAACCATAGTAGTGTAGTATGTCTCTAAAACCATTTGGCTTCTATAGGTCTCTAAGACCATTTGGCAAGAGTCGAAAACTAATTTTCCCCACAAAAATACTATTCTGGAAGGTATTATGTTGTTATCTATTGGAAGATATTATGTTGTTCAAGGTGATCAGTCGACAATGAAGGTATTATGTTGTTGTCTACTTGAACGTATTATGTTGTTCAAGGTGATCAGTCAACAACAATGAACGATACGATGAACAATGTGTGCTTCAAAATATCAACTAAGCTCTCACATTTGGAAACCAATGTACAAATGTGTTCCTTGTCCAATTTAAAAAAACGTTTACAATTTTTCTAATTTAAAAAACATCCTTTATGCTCTCAACTCTCATTTGGAAACCAAAACCAATGTATAAATGTGTTCCTTAGTCCAATTTTAAAAACCTCAAAAAATTTTCCAATTTAAAAAACAAAACCAACGTACAAATGCATTCCTTGTCCACTTTAAAAAACAACCTATCGATATGTTTTGCACTTTTTGAGACAAGGGCAATTGCAAATAATAATTATTTATGCTGGTCTACCTTTTTATGGTGCTGGTTACATCTATCATTGTTGTAGTCTACCTTTTTATGGTGCTGGTTACATCTATCATTGTTGTAGTCTACCTTTTTATGGTGTTGGTTACATCTATGATTGTTGTGCCGGTGTAATGCTGGTTACATCTATCATTGTTGTGCCAGTGTTGTGTTGGTTACATCTATCATTGTTGTGCTGGTTACATCTATCATTGTTGTGCAAGTGCTATGCTGGTTACATCTATCATTGTTGTGCAAGTGCTATGCTGGTTACATCTATCATTGTTGTGCTCAATTCATCGTGTACCTAAAACAATCAATTATTATAATATAATGGATTAATTTCAATTAAAATTTACAATTTCATATTCATTATATTTGAGGAAAAAAAAACATTTTTATAACTTATAATTACAATGGATTAATTTCAATTAAAATTTACAATTTTATATTTATTATATTTAATGAAAAAAACATTTTTATAACCTATAATTATAATGGATTAATTTGAAATACACATTATATATAATAACATAATAATAACATCTAACATCTAAATATATATGATAAAAATATAATATAACATTTATTATATTCCAACATTTAAATTAATTTTATTTTTTTAATATATAGTTCAACCTATGATTTTCAATTTAAAATTAAAGATGATTTTCAATTTAAAATTAAAGATTTTAAATATATATGATAAAAATATAATATAACATTTATTATATTCCAACATTTAAATTAATTTTATTTTTTTAATATATAGTTCAACCTATGATTTTCAATTTAAAATTAAAGATGATTTTCAACATTTATTATATTCCAACATTTAAATTAATTTTATTTTTTTAATATATAGTTCAACCTATGATTTTCAATTTAAAATTAAAGATGATTTTCAATTTAAAATTAAAGATTTTAATTTCATTGCTTGGGTACCACATCTTATGTATAAAGCATGGCATTTTCATTTGATTTGGTTGTGTTGCTGGTTTTTTTAGCTTATTTTTTTATTTTATTTAACATGTCTCTAAAATTAGATTCTTATTTTTATATAGTTTATTAAAAAAATTTATTTAAATTTAAAAATATATGAATGATTAATATTAATATTAATATTTTCTTTTCTTCTATTTATTTATAAATATTAATATAAAAAATTAATTTTTTTTAATTTGATATATCAATTCGAATAATTAAATATTATAAATAAAATCTTCCACTGATTAGCAAGTTCTTTTCTATATACTAAAATTTCGAACATTTGATTTATCATTAAAAAATAATTTTAATATTAATATAAAAAATTAATTTGATATATTAAATCGAATAATTAAATATTATAAATAAAATCTTCCACTGATTAGCAAGTTCTTTTCCCTATACTAAAATTTCAAACGTTTGATTTATCATTAAAAAATAATTTTAATTTGGGTGAAAAAATGTGTTTCTATTCGGTTAAAATTTTTAACACTTAGTAATCTTTAATTCAAGTGGCTTTAAAAAATAATTTTAATTTGGGTGAAAAAATGTGTTCATAATCTGTTAAAATTTAAAATTTCTTAACACTTAGTAATCTTTAATTTAAGTTTAAAATTTCTTAACCCTTAGTAATCTTTAATTTAAGTTTAAAATTTCTTAACCCTTAGTAATCTTTTATTTAAGTGGCTTCAGATTTATTTAAATCAATTAGAATTTTTTACTTGTTTCTTTTCTAACATAAAATTTTAATTTCAGTGGTTTCAAACTTATTTAAATCAATTAGAATTTTTTACCCTTATAGTGGTTTCAAATTTATTTAAATCAATTAGAATTTTTACCCTTTTTTAACATGATTTTTATTGGGTTATACATATATATTCCCAAATAATTTAATTTTGATTAGTTGAGATTAAATTTGGGAAATTTATTGATTTGACTCATTTTGAATGATTGGTTGGATTTTATTATATAAATAATCTATAAAAACGAAGAATAATAATTTGTACAATTTTGATTAAGGACTTATTTTATTTTGGGCAATTTATTGATTGAGTTTAGTTTGCATAATTGAATTATTATAACATTTATTAATTTTTATTTTATTTATTATTATAACATTTCTATCGACCTCTCTTTGCACCTTTTGGGGCAATTGCTAGTTCCAACATATAATTTGTACAATTTTGATTAAGGACTTGTTTTATTTTGGGCAATTTATTGATTGAGTTTAGTTTGCATAATTGAATTATTATAACATCTATTATTTTTTATTTTATTTATTATTATATTTCTATCGACCTCTCTTTGCACCTTTTGGGGCAATTGCTAGTTCCAACATTGCAAGCTTACTATCAGCCTCTTTGCACCTTTTGGAGCAATTGTTAGTTCCAACATTGCAAGCTTACCTCTCTTTGCACCTTTTGGAGCAATTGCTAGTTCCAACATTGCAAGCTTACTATCAGCCTCTCTTTGCACCTTTTGGGGCAATTACTAGTTCTAACATTGCAAGCTTACTATCAGCCTCTCTTTAGAGAGAGGCAACACATAGACTGACAGCGCCGTAGCAACACACCTCGACAGATTAGCACATAGGTATAAACCCAATGTCTATGGAGCTTAAGTATAAAGCCTCTCTTTGCACCTTTTAGAGCAATTGCTAGTTCCAACATTGCAAGCTTACCTCTCTTTGCACCTTTTGGGGCAATTGCTAGTTCCAACATTGCAAGCTTACCTCTCTTTGCACCTTTTGGGGCAATTGCTAGTTCCAACATTGCAAGCTTACCTCTCTTTGCACCTTTTGGGGCAATTGCTAGTTCCAACATTGCAAGCTTACTATCCGCCTCTCTTGGCACCTTTTGGGGCAATTACTAGTTCTAACATTGCAAGCTTACTATCAGCCTCTCTTTAGAGAGAGGCAACACAGAGACTGACAGCGCCGTAGCAAGCTTACCTCTCTTTGCACCTTTTGGGGCAATTGCTAGTTCCAACATTGCAAGCTTACCTCTCTTTGCACCTTTTGGGGCAATTGTTAGTTCCAACATTGCAAGCTTACCTCTCTTTGCACCTTTTGGGGCAATTGCTAGTTCCAACATTGCAAGCTTACTATCAGCCTCTCTTGGCACCTTTTGGGGCAATTACTAGTTCTAACATTGCAAGCTTACTATCAGCCTCTCTTTAGAGAGAGGCAACACAGAGACTGACAGCGCCGTAGCAACACACCTCGACAGATTAGCACATAGGTATAAACCCAATGTCTATGGAGCTTAAGTATAAAGCCAATGTTTTTCGTATAAACCCAATGCCTATAGAGCTTAAAGTATAAACCCAATAATTTTTCATTGTTATTCACATAGAATCAAATAAAGCACATACATTTTCATATTCAATTAAAACCCCGTAACGGTGTTTTGCTTGTAAAGGAATAAAAGTTACAAAATGAGGATAACATAAGCTCAAAGCATAAATTTCGATGTGTTTACAGAAAGAGGATATAAGAGCTCCTGTGTCGAATTACATGAGAGGTCCGAAAACCTTGCAGTTAAAAAATTGAAAACGTACAGCGTTATAAATGCATTTCTTATTTTTTCGCTTTATATTTATCGGATCCAACATGGAGGTCAATTTCTTATCCACCATGCAGGTCAGTTTCGACCATTGTTACGAACAGTTGTAATAAAAGTTGTAATAAAAAATCGCATCACATTGTTTAAAAGTTGTAATAAAATATCATTTATTTTCTTCTTTTCAGTATCAGGAGACATCATCGCTTAAAGTAATTTTCAATTTTTCACTTCCCATATAGGATTAGAGACATTGGTTAAAAGCTCTCATTAAAAAAAGACCTGAATTAGTTGAAAAAGGCCTACTACAAATACCTATGAAAGGTTATGCCTAGTAAGGGAATGAAATCACTACTAGAATGAGAAATTAAAAGGTTAAGGCTAGTAATATGTAGTCAACGTGGTATGAATTGGTACGGAGAGAATGGTGCTGACGTACTTCTTCGGGAATAAATGCTCGAGAATAGTGTTGATGTACACACAGAAGGTTTCGTTCATTGGGGAATAAACGCCGAAATAAGATGCAACAAGGCATCATGAAGAGCCTACTCCCAAGATCGATTTTTGGTACCAAGTGAAAAAAAGGGCTTGGCACATGTATATCCCCGACATCTACCAATAGATTGTACAAAAGTTCAGAAATGGACATCTACCAATTTAGAAATTATAATAAAATCTTGAAAGATATTAAGAAAAAAATTGTCGTCGCCATTCAAATTTAACCATTCTTTAACCATGAGAACTGAAAATATTAACTGAACACAACATGAAAAGAAAAGTTGCATTTTGCAATTAAACAACCTTTGTTTGATGAGCATCCAAAATTTGAATAAATTAAGCTTCTAAAATTTGTAATGATTAAAGAAATGGGTTAACAAAAAAAAGCCACCGTTCAGTTACATTATTGACTTAAACAACAATCACAGACCTCAACAATCAAAAGTCTTACAAGCGCAGTTACCTATTCACAAGCTGCTCAAAAATAAATAGGATGAATTTTACAAACTAACACCATCCAAATGTTGCCCCCTCCTTGCAAAGAGGATATTACTATACTAGGTTTCAAAAATGTATATTATCTCCAGCCTTCACATTCAATAACTGTAGAAAATGCAACACACATTTTCCCTTGAAGATGAGGCAGTCTTGAGATGATATACGAATTATAAGCTTCATAGCAATGTACGTATTTTCCATTGTAGATGGAGTCTCGCAATGTTATACAAAATTAAACTTTTGGTATCAAATACTCTACCTAATAGATAAAGCAGTCTTGAAATGACAGACAAATTAAGCTTTAGATGCAGCAGTCTTGAAATGATACAAAATTAATCTTTTGATATCAAAAATGTAGTCATGCAATACCGCGTTATACCACGTTACATTATCGATTTAAACTATTATGGACTCCCATTTAAAGATAGATAAAGATAGATCTGATAAGCACACAATTACTACCTATCACAAGCTGCTGCCACAAAAATGACACTAGCATATTTAAACAAGTTACAACTGCCTGAAGATGTGAAAACATTTACCATCCAACCAATCCCAATAACAAAACAAAAGACACCACACTTTTTTCTCATATCTCATTGGTCCACCACAAATAATGACACTCGCATATTTAAACAAGTTACAACCGCCTGTAGATGAAAACATTTACCATCGAACCAATTCCGATAATAAACAAAAGACGGCACACTTTTTTCATCTCATTGGTACAACCAATTTAACATTATAACCAGCATAGACAAATACTTGTAAAGACATACCAAATGACACTGATTTGTGTCAGTGTGAGGGACGTTGACAAGAAAAAAGTAAACAATCAAATACAGAAATTCATGTATGATATCTTCTTCCACCACAAGATAATATTCGATTAAAATTACATGTCATCGCTGGCAAGATGTTTACTTCTAAAGTCAATGCCAATAGGGCATAAATTAAGACTAATGAATACAACAAGTACCAAATCTGAAGATGACCGGTATATAGATTTGGTTATAAACTATGTTGAAGTAAACGTGACACTGTAACCTTAAAATATTAACCGCCTAATGTAAAAGGAAATAAAACCCATCTACAAAGTCATAAGTAAATAACATGACAATCTGTCAGATGTTTCAAGCCGGCAAAATAACTGTCAAATTAAACTCAAGTGAATTAATAAGACAATGAAAACAGCAATAGGTTGTAAAATTTGGATGCATGGTTCCCTGTTATATACAATGGGAGGGGCTTCTCTTGCTAAAAAGAAACAACTAAAACATAAATCACACAAACTAGCAGTCAGGGCAAACAGAGTTCTTAAGAGCCTAGAACAACTCTTCAATATTATCTGCCAAGGAGTCCTAGGAATATAATCTGGGGAAGATAGTTAAAAAAAACACTAAAATCTAATAAAATGAAAACACTAATAAATAGCAGTAATATAAAACTTGATTGCAAGAATATATACGAAGGTTGCTTATTCATGTTAGACAAAACAAACAGCCAACACACCTAAATCACATACCACATATGTTAGAGATGAAAACATAGTCACTCCGGATGATAAAAAGATAAGTACAATTCCTCCCTTCTAAAATGCATAATGTAACATCAACCAAAAGGAATAAATTAACTTCTCCTTCGAAATAGCCCAACTCTGATTTGGAACATAACATCATCCTAAAGAAACATGGCACAAACCCAAATAATTATAAAAAAGAGGTTTGTGTGCTAATAAGGTATCATAATCCACCCATGAGGTGTAGACCAGTTGGTTTGAGTGGGGTTTAGTCCCTACCAGGACTCAGGTTCAAAGCTCATGCAGAAAGGTTGAGGATTTCCAAGGGACATCTAAGCTCAATCAAGCTTCACACAATCCTGATGATGGCATCCCACTAGTGGGTATATTGTTCTTCCATCCAATAGATGGACTGGCCCTTGCCTAGTTTAGAGAGACCTAGGGGAAAAAGTATCATAATCCTAAAAGGGCCTATATTGTTCTTCCATCCAATAGATGGACTGGCCCTTGCCTAGTTTAGAGAGACCTAGGGGAAAAAGTATCATAATCCTAAAAGGGCCTAAAAGGAGCAAGGACATATGACATCAAGGATATTTGTTTTGATCTCTAACACGTGTTATGTGATTGCAAGAATGTATACGAAGGTTGTTTATTCATGTTAAACAAAACAAACAGCCAACACACCTAAATCACATACCACATATGTTAGAGATCAAGACATAGTCGTTCAAAACCTGGGATGATAAAAAGATAAGTACAATTCCTCCCTTGTAAAATGCAGTAACATCAACCAAAAGGAATAAAGTAATTTCTCCTTCGAACATAGCTCAATTCTGATTTGGAACATAATATCATCATAAATAAACATGTGGCACAAACCCAAATAACTATAAAAAAGAGGTTTGTGTGCTAATAAGGTATCGTAATCCATCCGTGAGGTGGGGTTTTAGTCCCCACCAGTACCCAGGTTGAAACCTCATGCAGAAAGGTTGATGATTTACAAGGGACATCCAAGCTCAATCAAGCTTGGCACAATCCTGATGATGACATCCCACTATTGGGTAGATTGTTCTTCCATCCAATAGATGGACTGGCCCTGGCCTAGTTAAAAGAGACCAAGGGATAAAAAGTATCATAATCCTAAATGGGCTTAAAAACATCAAGGACATATGATATCCGTGTAATACTAAAGGTGTATTTGGTACTAAACCTTCCCATTCAGTCATACTATATTAGGCAACCCGTTCAAATGGAGGTATAAAAAATTAGCTAAGACTCCCTCTAAAATCAAGATAATGTCATAGTCAATATCGTACACGAGGGACCACTACCTCCGCTTCTTGAAGATATGCATAAATATCATCCTAGCATACTGACAACAATGCCGCATATTTTTCTCGACACTATGCCAGCAGATTCACCACTGCAAATATACCTTAACCATATTGTTGCAGATATACTTCAAATATATTTATTGATTGCTTCAGATATGCCTCAACCATTCAACAACTGTAGACATGTTGTGGACAGTCCTTTTGCAGCCAACTAAAGGATCATTACTATTCAAACACTTCACAACCATCATGAAGGTAGCACATTGTCATTTGTATGCATCAATGCAACAGAACTACTTTTCTCACTGTCAACAAAATTACTAATAACCAGTGTTACAGAACTTGTCTAACACTACTCATGTGGCACAACAACGTATTAAAATTTTATAACATCGCGCTAGGAGAATTAACGCATCTCCGTGTATTCCAATCAAAATGGAAATGACACATCAACACTTCCAAGTTACTCCACCCAAATAAAAGGAACTCCATATTGCCGGCTAAAGGATTTCCATAGGGAATGGGTATCGAATCAAACACAAATTATGACATGTCCCAGATCCATGATGCATGAGCTTCATGATGCATATTTTTCATCAACCAAGGTTGAAGCAAGTACCAGTCATACACTGAAATCTTAAGAGAGAATCTAATTTATGCCACTGCATTTGACTATTCAACTCAATATATAATTTTGCTCCAATTGACTATTCAACTCAATATATAATTTCTTGTCTTTGCTTTTGAATAGTTATCGTTCCCACATCTCTCATAGCTAAGATAAATCATGTCTTCTCAATAGTGTTACCATTAATTAAGCCAATTTAATTGAGAGAATTCTCAACCTCCCCTTGAGAGAATGCCTTATATTAACTCGGGAGTCTTGTTCTTTGAAGAGAGAACTTTACTTCATACCAATATAATAGAATTAATGATCATAATAACCTAGCCTATCAAACAATTAAAAGGCCTCACTATTCAAGCCTGCCAGGGTGTTTCAAGGTGAAAGAGCCTCATACCTAATAATTTCACTGACAACTGAAAATCAAGCAGGATAGCACAAAAGACAAAAAAAGGCCTCCAATAATCACACGATCTTGCCAATTTGGGTCTAATGTCGTTGTTCTTTGTTCTTAATTGTCATACTTGCACAGCAGAGAAAGGGCACAGTAAAGTACTTAGCAGCAATGGCATACTAAATCATTCCATGTCGCCATCTAAACCTTAAACTTGGATATATTTGCTGCTGTATAATTAAAACCCCATCAATTAAAGCAGCTGAGATTGCACTTATATGTAAATATTTGCAGAGCACCTTAAAACCATAAAACTGAAATATACTCTTACATGCACTTTCAATTGCATAAAATCTTTATCTGTCATAGTCCTTGCACCACAAAATCCTACCAAAAAAGAAATAATCTTGGCTACATGTAAATAACAATTGTCTGAATTCATCTCCCGCCCATATATCATCCCACATCAGGAATCAAAATATCTTTTGCCACACACTGCTACCTTCATTATCTTTTGAAATCTTTTGAACCCATTACTTGTAGCTTGTCTAGTTTTATGGCGCCCACTTACATCCATCCATTAAATTCAACCTCAAATCAAAGAGGCTTCTTTATCAATAATAACTGAAGGCTGGGTTTTAGCTGGTGAAAACTACCAAAGTAATCATACGCATCACAAGCTCTGAATCTATGCCAGCCTACAACATCCTCGTGAACACAAATCTGTATACCATTGAGATGTGTAAAGATACTTGGTTCAATGTTACATCTATAAAGTTCACTAAGCACCCAGTAAAGCTCTATAAATATCAAATAGTCTTTGTTACCAAAAGAATAAGTCCTATCTGAGTGTCAACGAAAAAACAGAGAAAGGTAACTCACAATTTAATAATAGGATCCCGAGCCACTGCCAGGTAAGTATCCACTACCCATACTGCGGCTTGAATACAGAGAAGAATAAGAACCTCCGCCAATCTGTAAGCATTAACAATGTATATCAAAAGTATATCTTTAATAAGTACAGCAAAACACAACATAATTAAGAATAATAATATATTCAATAGAACGCCAGCAACAAGTCCCTACTCTATACATTTCAAAAGTGCTAGTTTAACATACATCAGCCCCACTGGACAAATAATCATTGGCATAGCTTGAATATGTTCCACCAGCTTCACTGCGCCCAAGAGAACCTATACAGTATATACAAAAAAAAAAAATTGACAAGGAATTCAAAAGACAATAAGCTCTTATAATCAATAAACAATGCTGGGACAAGTAGTGGCACTATAAAATTCTTACTGTATGGTTTACTTCCTCCATAGCCCACACTAGATTGGTGTCCATCATATAAGCCATACGAGTCCTGTCTAGCACTACCCGTATAGCCTAGCTGGGAGCCTCTCCCAAGTCTGATCATAAAAAAAAAGTATGCAGTGTCACAACAAAATTAGTATGATATAACACTGTTGGTAATCCATAATAACTAGGATGTCCAAATTGATTCTCACCTAGTGGATTCACCATAATCCCCATAGTGTGATGCACTACCACTGACACCGTATTCTAAGCGCGGCCTCGAATTCCTCATAGCTGGTTCTTCATATCTAGGTGGTTCTTCCTGACAATGAGAAAGCACGACATATACTTTAGAAAAATACCCTACAAAGAGCACCAGAGACAATAATATAATAAAAGCACCAAGAACAAACCAGTGCAGAATATGGACGTTTTGATCCAGAAACATTATCATAATCACGACCACGGCTATCACGATAAGGCTTATCCATGCGTCGACCATAGCTTTCTTCTGGATATGGAGGTCTACGTGACACGCCTCGAGGAGGTGCATTGTCTGAATAGCTACTAGACCAGCGATTTGCATAACTATCTCTATAAGATGAACGCCTTGCAGCAGCAGCACGAGTTGCAAAATCAGGATCTGAACGACCTGATCGCACTTGACGATCATTGTACGGTTCATCTCGTCTTCCATAATCCCTTCTTGAATTACTCGGATATGCTGGAGCTTAACAAATTTATGCCAAACACATAAATTTAGGCCAATCAGCAGCATAGAATAGGCTAATAAACAAATTCAAATCCTTCTATAAATGGAAACTTATGCCTTGAACAATTGTTTATCAGTTTCTATTGACTATTAGTTACCTGGTGGGCGCCTATCTCGTACCCTTTCAAGTGGTGGCGGGCGCCTACTTGGGAGTCTCTCCGATATAGGTGGATATGCTAAACTGCGTCCCAGAGGGCGCTTTACTCCACGACCTCCAATTTGACCCCCTCGTCCAGTGAAGCGACCACCACGACCTCCAAACCTCCGAGGTTCAAAATGGGCAGGGGCACGAACCCATGGGCCCCTGCCACCCCGTGTACTGCCACGACCACGCCCAATTTTATAACCACCACGAACACCATGTTTCAATAATCTTCCTTTTTGATGAGGCTTTGATAATCTTGCCTTCACCTTGACCTGCAAGACAGTCACACTTTAGCAGGGAATACAAACATAACGCTCACCAAAAAGTATAAACAAATAACGACAAATTAAGCATACCTTATTATCACCTTCTCCAAGCCCATTGTTATTAACTCCATCTATACATGCTACTGCAGCATCATGGGTTGAAAAAGTAACAAATCCAAAGTCCCTCCGCCTAGCAGAAGGCATGTTGCGTGCCAACTGGATTTTCTCGATATCACCATATTTCTTAAATTGCTCTTTGATGCGATCCTCATCCCAGGAAGGTGGTAACCCATCAACAAATACGGTCTTAACCTGGAGTAGTGCAGTAGAAAACAAGGATTCAATGAGAACTCTTCAACCACAGCAATTTTAGTGCTAGTCACAGGAACTTTTTTTTAATCATAAAACAACAATTCGATCCAGCATAATGCTGATGGCAACTATATGCGATAAAGCACTAAATTCCCATCTTAGCATAAATGAATAACAAATTCAACTGTTTATCTATATCATAGCTATCCTTCCTATCAATCCAATATCTAATATATCAAAGATGGCATATACCTGTGCCATAACTTCCTCATCAGGCTCAATGAATGTCTCTGCGAATGAGACCTTGGCAGTTTTATCAGTACCTAATACAACATCTCGCTTTTGCAGCCGTTTGTATGCATTCATGGCATCTGAACGGGCTGAAAACTCTAGAAAGGCGAAGCCACGATTCATTCCCTCGTCTTTAGGATCTTCAACCAGAGTTAAATCCTCGATATTATCAATACCAAAGCTTTTCAACTTCCCTTTTAACTGAAAAACAATCAAAAATATCAATTACAAAAATGTTACAGAATGCACATTAAAATATTTTGACCAGCTAAAACGTGTTGCAGACTTGAGAAGAAATCTTACAGCTTCCTTTGTCCACGTCTTACATATATTACCCAGAAAAATTGTGTCATTGTCCTGGCTAGGTGAGACCCCACAAACTTTACCCCTAACCTGGAATACAAATAGGGTACACGTGATTACATCCTTGAGCAAATCAAAGGAATGCTTAGGATCACACTGCATACATAAAAACTATACAATTGCAACAAACAAAATGCCTGTAAAACAGTTAATCAAAAAAACACCTGTGGATTCTTAAGTTCTGTGCAAGCTCGCTTAGCTTGATCAACAGTTGCATAACGTATAAAGGCAAATCCCTTGTTTTTCTGTGTTTGGGGATTCATCATAAGTCGGATTTCAACAACTTCGCCAACTTCACTAAATACTTTTCTCAGATCTTCTTCAGCAGCGTCCTTGTCAAGGCCACCAACAAATACTTCAAATTCCTTTCGCTTGCGCCTTTCTTTGACAACTTCATGTTGTTCATCCTCTTCTTCACCTTCATGTTCCTCACCCACTTCCTCTTCTTCACCTTCACCTTCCATCTCCTCCCCCTCACCTTCCTCCTCTTCATCTATACCTTCATCATCTACACCTTCATCACCTTCGTGTTCTCCCTCGCCCACCTGATCTTCTAGTTCTTCTTCCTCATCTTCCTGTGCAACATAATCCTGGTCCAGATCGATTGCTGCTGCATCGTTCTTTGGACCTTCGTCATCCTCTTCTGGCTCAGATTCGGAGACGTTGTCATCCAACTCTAGTCTCTCACCTTTGTCATCCTCATCGAAGGGAGGCTTTGCTTCCTCCTCGGCATCTAATTAGAATTGAAAAAATGCAACGATTTCATTTAAAGAAAAAAATATGACGCATATATTTTACACCAGAACCAGAACGTTATATATTTAGAGCAATTCCAAAGCCAAAGATGTTTAGAACCTAATGTATTGTCCCCATTCGATTATATTTTTTACAAACAAATATTGTAGGCAATATTCAATTTGATCCAATATGAGTGATACACTATCAACAAATGTTCTCAAGGTAGCTACCCTACACTATTTAAGCAAATGATGTCATATGCATATCACAAGCAACCGCTTTAAACAAGCTATAATCAATTAGAAAAAACAAATATACCAATGATGGTCCAAGATGTAATATGGAGAGGACATAACGTTTCATATAATGCGTCATCAAACCACAAAGACAGGCTTTTCGAAGTTCTTGACACGGCATAACATTTCACGCAATTGATCATCAACCCAAAAAAAAATGTACACAATAATTTCACAGACAGTTATTACGCAAATTCTACATGTAATGGCATATTCCACAGACAACTATTACAGGGCTTGTTTAAAATATGTCTATGTATTGGACTTGGTAAAGGATTTGAGTATGCATAACCACGCAAAAAACATACCAACAAAAAACGAACATCACCCAAAACGTAATATTGACGCAGCATAGCATTTTACGCTATAAATTATCAAGCAAAAAAGATAATAAACAAAAAGAACAGTAGACCCATTGATATCACAGATCCAGGTAAAAAATGCGCAATTTATGAAATGGGCAAATTTCATTGCCGAATGTAAAACTACCCTAGCTTTTCTAGGAGCAGCCGTCTATTTAACGGCTGCAAAAATGCCAATAAAACAAGAAAAAATGACAACATCAAAGCAAAAACGCTAAATTTAAACGCCACCAAACGCCTTATACCGCTTAAAGGAAAAACCCTGAATTCCTACCTTTTGTAGACGCAGGTTCATTGACAGGGGCTGGCTTCTCTGCAGCAGCCGCATCATTGGTGGACTGCTCTTTCAAATTTCCAGCTTCTATACTTTTCTCCTCGTTTATCAATACCTCGAGAATCTTCACGTCCTCTACAGGAGCCACTTCTTCTGGCTTCTCCACATTTTCAACAATTTCAGGCTCGGGCTTTGGTGGCGGGGTCTTGTTAGCACTCTTAGGGGTTTTGTTTGGTGTTTTCACGCCGGCCTTTTTGGGAGCTGGTGTTCCCGCCGGCTTTTTCACTGCTCGGGGCGGCATGTCTGCTATAAAATGCCTAAACCCTTTAAAGATAGTAGAAATGGGATAAAATCTTCACAGCAATATTCACGGACTGCTTATACTTGTGCTTCCTGCTCCTTTTACCGGATTAGAACGAGCTCATCAAATGGCAATGGCAGTTGAAACATAAACTTGCAAGTAAAACCCTGGACGCTCTGACCCACGAACCTTTGTGGACTGTATCGTTCTAGGTCGCAAGAAGGGCGAGATAAAATCAGGTTCAAAGTTTAGCGATCCTTTTATATATGAAAAGGAAGAGAGTCGAAAAAAACCCTAAACACCAGAAGCTGCACCGACTCTCTTATTAAACTCGGGTTAACTTTATGCCTTCGAGGTTATACCGCTTTAAAATGGATGCGTGAATAATTCCAAACGCTTATATTCGGATGGAATGATTTTCCGCTTCTCATCGTCCCTAAAGATAAAGGAGGTGTTGTGGAAGAAAGGTAACGAGATTCGTTGGACAAACACCGGTGGCACTATTCCTAAATCTATTCCAAACATCAAACATCAAAATTTTGGGCTTTTTTAATTAAGTTTTGTTAACGGAGGGGTGTATGGATGGAATTTGATTAAATTTTAAAATATGATTATATTTTTAATAATAATTTGTTCCTATGTTTCGGTATGTTTGGATAATTATGTTAATATTATAAATAAAATAAATATATTTTTTAGGTAAAAAAATAAAGTTTTGATGGATTAAAAAATATGAAAAATTAATTAATTGTAGTGGAGCATGATACAATTAAAAATAAAAAATATTTTATTTTAATTTTGAAAATTGTTAAATGATTTTTATATATAAAAATAAATTATTATCTATTTTTAAGGTCACAGTTGAGCCATGTACAAAATTGGTGTATAAAACTTTTTTTTTGTCGGACGAGGGATCTACCTCCGGGTAATGATTTGACTGCTAAGTTTATGAAGGTATAGATACTCTAGCCCCCTCTCGTTTTGAACTTGTGACCTTTTAGGAGGAAACACATGCTCTTAACCATTAGGCACATTCATGTTGTGAAGAGCTTTTTAATGGAAAAATCAAATAAAGAATGCCTCAAATTTTCCTGTATTTATTTTTTGGATCATGTCAACACCTAGCGAGAAACTTCCCCATAGATGTTGCTACACAATAGGCCAATTTATCTCATTGTTAAAAGAGAAGTGCATAATTTCATAGTCTCATGGAGATACTTATGCAAATGATCCTATAGAGAAAGAAATATTTTTTGTGAATCCTTCACTTCCAATCTTTTATTACAAGTACAAAGCAATATAGTTTCCAAATTTGCATGTTAAAGATGGCATGGACTGTAATGAAAATTAACTTAATTCTCCTTGTGACAACATTATCAATCTTCACCACAATGGCAATGATCACGAGTTTGTCTTCTATGTCAGAAGAGGACTGTGAACAGCAAGCAGGTTGAGTGCTTCGCCTCAAAGGGTTGTGTTGTAGCACATGGGATTTGTGAGGCAACACACAAGCCCATTGTAAGCATGGTTGTCAAAGCCAATTCGAAGGAGGAAGTTCGTCTTCCACACCCATCCCTGCCCCCAACAAATAGAAAGTTGCATCCATTATGATTGAATATTTTTTCTATCAATTGTTACAGGATGCCCACAACATACAGGGAGTTGTATCCATCGTGACCAAAGATCTCTTCAATCAACTATTGAAGCACATAAATGACAACAAATGCTTCTCTAAGGGATTATATTTATAAGTTGTTTTCATTACGACTGCCAATGCTTTCCCCAACATTAACACCATCGGTAGTCTCACCACTAACAAAAGAGAGGTTTGTTACTTTCTTCGACCAAACCTTCCATGAAAACCTCTACTAATGTGTGCACTTCCATAACCATTCATTTCATTTTTCGATTTGGCTTTTACGCGACTTTAATTAGTGAAGAAATTATATTAAACGAATTGGTTTGAACAAATTGGTGGCGGTTAGCCTCAAATGGATTGTACACGTGGGGTTGGTGCTTTAAATATGAGCGTTATGGTGCACTCGAGGATTGTCACCAAGCAATGGCCATGCAATTCTAAAAAGAAATATTATGGATGAGAACCTTTTCAAATAACATGGTTGGTGTTATATGTAATGTCACCAGCTCCCCACTCAATATCACTCAACCATCATAGCTTAATTGTAAATTAAAAGTAGTTGCAAAAGCGCATGACACAAATTTGTCATAATTTTTTTACCCTATGCCTAGCAATTATAGTTAACATGAATGCAACAGTACATGCCATGAATGTGTTGCTTTGCATATAAATTATAAAACATAATATCACAGCAGAAATGAATGCACAATATCAGCGATTAGCCAAAACCCTAAAACTAGGGCTTTAACACAAAAACAATAATTAAACACAACATGTAAATATATAGCCATCTATAACAGTTTAGGAACTTATCTAGTAATTAAAAGTCGATTATCTCCAAGTGTTGGAAAAATGCAACAAGAAAGTTTCAATTTGACTTTGCCTTGGTCAAATTGAGAAAATTCGAAATTTCCACGTCACCAAACAACTTGGAAGTAGTTAACTGAGGTGACATGGCTCTTTTCACTCAGTTAACTCAGTATATTCGAGTTAGAGGGCTTGGAGTTCAGTTATGCATGTGTGATTGCTAATTTGTAGCAATCCAGTTTAGTTATTTCTAGTTTTATTTAGTTAAACTAATTCTAACTGTTGATAGAACTAGTTGGAGGTCAGTTGTGCAGTGGGATAGCAGTCTAACTCACATCATCTAATTAACTGATCAATCAAACAAAAATCGTTAGTGCATGTATAGAACTTAAGTTCCCCAACTGTGGTGGAGACTCCAAGGTAGTGTAACATCAATTGTAGACTAGTCTTGAGTGTATAGGTGTTGCATGCAGTCAGATGATCAACTTTGGGAATTGAGCAAGCATTTTGGGGGGAATTCCTAAATAATAGGGGCCTAATTTCCTCAGAAATTGCACAAGGAAATAGGGGCTCGAGATGAGGTAGAGTTTGACTAAGTCTGGGTTAGAGATTCTCATTAAGCAAAGAGATAGGTAATTCACTTGCAGGTTAAGCTTAGATTGAGCTAGCAATTGTAATCCAACTTTATTCATCAGATTAATGCAAGCAGACATAAGGGGTTTTTAGCAGATTGTTTTCCCCTCGAAAAAATATTATGCATGTGTGTTGTTTCTTATTGCATGTGTTGTGATTGATATTCTAAATTTTGAATTGAATTTCTAGAGTAGTAGAGTAGGTTTGTGTCTTGTGATTTAGATTAAAATTTCATGAGAAATTACAATTTTACACCAAGCTCTCCATGTTGCACTTAGCCATAGACCATGTGATTCCTAAGCTCAACCACAGGTCACCCTCAAGCTAGGACAACAACTCCAAAGGCAACAATTAATAAACAACAACAAAAACTCGAGCCACAACACCAACCCTAGCAGCCTTTGTCTCCAGCGGCAGGCTCATGTCCCCCTGACTAGCACCTAAGTAGCATAGCTCGAAACACTCGATGATGCCTACCTTCTAAGGCATCTTACAGTTGGGCGAAACAATCTTCGCCTAGAACTCTAGGAGTCATTTTGTTGCTTGGTGTCCTAGTGTTGAACAACAAAACTGAATAAACCCCTCGATCGGTGTCAAATCTCGACTACGACTCTTCGATTATCTCCAACTGAGTTCCCCTACCAAAATTCCATGGCACCAAACCATAATTAGGGTCGCCAAACCCTCGAAGCCACTAAGCTCTTGGAGCTGCTTTGGAGCTCACATAAAAATTGGATGCATCCCTTTCACATAGTAAACTTAATAACCACACCCTATCCAGTTCTATAGTCAACCTGATCCAGATTTAAACAGGAACGCAACAAATTAGAGAGATAACCATAAACACAGAGATGCAATGGAAATAATACTTCATTTCATTAATGTAAAATACTGAAATATGCTTACAAACAGAAATGGAAATAAACCAGCTAGGGCGATGGTAGCTTATCTTTGAGAAGAGATGTGGCGGCTACATGCCTCTAAATTGTGTTACAATGAGGCTCGAAGGCCTATTTATTGTTGAGAAATAATGGAAACCCCTAAACATCCAAAAACCTAACCCTAGAAGATGAAACGCCAAATTGTGGGCCCCGTCTGGGTAAAATGGTACATCAACTTCCCGGGGTCATAACTTTGGCATACGATCTCTGTTTGACACGCACAATATCTCGTTAGAAAGATCTATCCGAGAACTACAACTTTAGGGCCAGCTTTCCCAAAAAAATGTTGTTTAGGGCCTCAAAACGGCTCCAGAAGTTTAGGACCCAAAAAACTGCTAAAAATAGTAAACTCTACTACAATTAAGGAAACTGAAAAGCTGAAAGAAACAATGGTGGGGGTCCAAGTGGACTTGGCGGGTAGCCACCAATATCCACCTGGATCATTCCTCTCCCCTTAGGAAGAAATGGTCCCCATTGCATTGAGTTCCTCCATGAGATGAGGAAACTTTTGCTGAACTTGGTCCCTAGTGAGCCACTTGCCCTAGTGAAGGAGTTGGCCTGCTTTGACAACTCGATATAGTTGGATATTCTGCTGGCGAGTGTGCTTGATCTATGTGTCCATGATGGTGGGCTCCAGTATTGTAGCAATAATGCTACAACTCCTGGAGCTTCCTTCTTTAATTTTATCAACCCAGTAGTTCGTAACAAACTTGGATGCGACGGTGCTATATGCACAAGTACTAGCTCTTGCCGCAGCTGTCACTTGGTCAGCTGGCACAAGTCCGCTAGGGGCTTAAGCCAACTTCTATGAGCTCTTAGAAGAAGCTTTTTAATTGATGGATGAAAGCTAACTCAAAGGAAGCTAATCTACTTGTGGAAGGAAACTGAAAGCCAACAAGAAACGCAAACCCTAGCAAACCCTAATTCTACCAGCTAGTCCTACTGATGCAAAGATGGGAATGCAAACTACTCAAAGAGATGCCATTACTTCTATGAAGGTAAGATGCATGTGTCTAGACTACTTCTACCTGAAGAAAACATATTTTTGTATTTTTGAATAAGTTATGTATAATTATCATGCATGTGCTTTTACCTGGCTTCCTACTGTGCAGAGGCGGATCATGGAGGAGAAATGCTTGGAAGAGGTCGGGAAGGCTCAGAGAGGGTCTAAGGAGTCCCTAACATCCTTCCAGAGAGTTTCACAAAGTTTGGCTGCCAAGAAACCGCGTTTATGAGCTTCTACAAGATGTCTGCAGGGGTTCTACAGGATGTTTCAGAATTTCTACAGGAAGTTCTGTGATTGGATTTTGGATGATGGGTGAGTGGAAGAGGCTGCATGGATGGATAGGGAGGTAGGAGAGGGGTTTGTAATGACTTAGTGACAGAGAGATGAGGTGATGAGAGGGTGTGGAAAACTAGTTTGTCTTAAAGAGGGCAGAGGGAATGGAAGGCCAAAAAGGTAAGATGACGTGGGCAGTAGAGTAGTTGTGAGACGAGGGGTCTAATTGGGAGATGAGAAGTTGGCCTGGACGAAGCTTAGATGGATGAGAGAATGATGGAGATGCACTGCACAATGTAAACTGAACCAAATCATCCACGTCCTGCACATAATCAAAATATTACTAATCTATCCTAACTGTTAATGAAACCAATGAACAACAACGTTATTTCTAAAGAGAACCATGTATGGTACTGAAGCAAAGAAACATTCCAAGAGGTCTGAGCGCATGGATAACTTTTACAAATGAAAATATTGCACCAAAGATTGCATGAGTACGCAAACTAGTGTTTTTGTTGGGTAGCACTGTCTGCAATTCCAGCCCCTAGAAAGAGGTGAAAATGAGAGTGCAGGCAACCCTTTTCTGGAACTCTTATCAATTCTAATCTCTTTACTCTATTCTAGACATCTGAAGCAACTCTATCTTCTAACAATGACCTACTTAACCACACCACGAAATCTAACTCAACAAACTGCGTTTCAAATGCATGTAAAGAAAACCATATTGCTGAAAGGAAAGATATCAATACAAAAGAAGGAGGCCCTAGGCTCTCAGGTTGGGCCCAACCCCGAGAGCTATGGCTCCTTTAGAAACTCAGAGCTGAGATCAAATCTGACTGCTTCTCATTAAAAAATAATAATCATAAGTCAAAAGGTCTGCCAATGATGGCTACAAAAGAGCAAAAACAGAGCTGGCAGCTCGTAGTGCAGAATGTGCAACAGTTTTTCAAAAAGTCCTTTTCGAAGGCTGAAGCCTTATCATTTATACATCACGAGGGCCCAAGCTGGCCTCCTAAATCGATGGGACTTGGCTGACCAAACTGGGAGTGAACAGCTGCTTCCACCAAATCTGTTTGGCTGCCTTCTAGATCCGGTTGTGGTGGCTGTTGGAGCTCGGAGTTGGGGGTGAAGATCCCGAGGAAGGCCATTTAATGCCGTGGACAACCCTCCTATGAATCCTCAACCCCATCTTGGCTGTCTCCTAGCCCTTATCTGCTCGGTTTTGCTCCAACATGTGTCAAAAAACCTGAAATGAGCACGTGTTAGCCACCTAGGAATAGTGACTGCCCTTATTCGTACAAATGACATAAACATACTAAAAAATGATGCATAAGTTATGAAAAATGAAGGATTGAGCAAGGGTAGTTAGGCCAAATGAGCCCAAAATGTTACCAAATTTGGGGCTCATCATCACCCCCCAGCTAAAATGATTGCTCATCCCTGAGCAACTAATCCAGCTCCTCGTCCTTCATTGCTTTCACCGCCACTCTCACATCCCAGGCTTCTGAAGTAGTATCCTCCTCACTGGCATGGAACCCAGCCTTCCTTTCCACCTCTTCCCATTGCTTATGCTCGTCTTTTTCTGTGTTGCCTTCCATCAATCCTAAAAGCAAAGGTGGGCTTAGCTTGAGGCCAATCCAGCTGGCTTGGAGGTTCTGTATGGACTTCTTGTAGAGGGGCACCCGTACTAGAGCTTCCCTCATTCGAGTTGGAGTGTGATATTCCCTGATTTTGAGGCTGTGGGACAATGTGTTCCATCGGCGGGTGCAAGCATGAACACAGTTGTCCCCTAATAGTCGCTCCATATCCTCGAAATGTGCTATAGCCTGAGCCTGTTGATCCATGTATTTCAATAAAGTTTGAGGGTTGGTGGCTAAGTGTTGGTGGGCCGATATCAATGCAGTGGGATCCCCTGGCTCTGCTCTAATCAGCAGTGGCTCATGTAACTCTCGGTTCATGACCTCTTTGACCTCTGTTGCTCTCTTTTCTTCATGGTTCAACCATGAGGCAAATGCCATCAACTGCATATCTCCTACGACTGTGTTGGGATCCCATGAAGTCACATTAGGAAGGGCCAAATTATGGAGATAGAACTCCGATAGTTTGGCCTTGTCCTCTGATGAACTGCTATTGCATAACTCTGTGAACTGATGGGGGTCTTGGATTTGGGAGATACCCCTCTGTGCCAATGCATTAATTTGGAATTGCAGCCACTGGTCCCGTAGGTATAGGCCATAAGATTTGGCCGATTGTCTACATTGTAGAGCATCCATGGCCCAACTGGCCATGCAGGCCAGTTGTGCCTCTTTTTGATGCAACTGTTGTTTGAGAGCTTGTATCTTGATTTGTGCTTGTAGTTCCCTTTCCTGTAGATGCGAGGTTAGCTCCCCAAGACCAACTTGCAGTCCTTCCTTGCCTTGAGGTTCTGCTGTAGTGTCCCCTGATGACGTGCCCCTTTCTTTCCTCTGTTCCTGTAGCTGCAGTTTGAGTTTCTCATTCTCTTCCTGTAGGAATACCCGCTGGCAGTTTGCCACGTGCTTGGCCATAGCTAATTCTCTTCGTGCCTCATTGAGTTGTTCCTCCAAGGGGCCTATATCTGCCACTCCTTTTGATTTAGCTATCTTCATCCACGTGTGGGTTCTCACTCTTTCTTCCTCCAACGCAAAGAAAAGCGGCACTGTGAATTTCTGTGGAATAATTTTTCCAGCCTCCAAAAAGTTATAATACGAGCTCAAGCTTGGCTGGGGACTAGGTTCCGGAATATGCTCTACCTCTTCTTCCCTTGGTGGCTCTACTCTGTCTTCCCTCAGTGGTGATGTGGCTGCCTCTCCCTCCATTCTTTCGGTCTCCTTGAGCCTGGCCAATGTTTCCTGTAGAACGGCCTCAGCATCCTGTAGCGGGGTTTTTGAAGCCAACCTGTCCATTCTCTCCTTCCAAGCAGTTGTCTTCGGGCTCCCCCGCTCATAAGTGACTGATATTTTTGAGGGGGACCTCTCCCTTGGCGAGGTAGGGGTGTCTTCTATGGTAATTGGGCTGCTGGATGGAGGTTGGGGCCTGCCTGTTTTGATTCTCACACTTCTCCTGGCTTTGAAATACAGAGGGATCTCCCTCTTTCATTTTTCCTTCGGCTTGGGAGGGGTACTAAGGGTGGCCAGCACGGCTGTTGCCTCCCTTGCAAGGATTTCGGCTGCCTTCTCCTTCTGTTTTCCCTTCTCAGGACTTCCTGTAGAAAGCCCTATAGCGGCTGATTTCTGGCTTCCTGTAGAAGCCATTTTTGATTTTCCTGTAGAAACAGGTGGCACCGTTTTAGCCTGTTTGGTTGAGGGTGCTTTGTCTTTTGACTTTGCTGAGGTTGCTTTCGAGGTGCCTTTACTGACGTGGACTTGTTCAGTCCTTTCCACCCTACTCTGTAACCTTTTCTCCCTAGGTGTCAATGTGGGTTTGTCATCCTCTGTTTCGGCAACCTGGTGTTTCTCATGTTTCCCCTTTTGTTCTTTCTTTGGTGCCTTGGCCATGGTTCCTTGGCCTTCTTCTTTCTTCTCTGTTTGTACTGGTTCCTTCTCCTCGCTGCTGGAGGAGGTGAGCTCCTAGGCCAACATTTTGATGTCGTCCATCCTTAGTCAAATTTCGAAAGGCTTCCCACGAGAGAGGGACGGTGTGTGTGTGGAGTGCATCCTCCACGAGGAGCTTAATGAGCCCATGATGGGCTACCTGGTCTGGCGTGCCCTCTCGTAATTTGGTGGCACATTCAGTCATGGACTGCAGGAGGAAGTAAGGAATACTTAGCTTGTTTTCTGAAGGTAGGTCCATTTGGTGCCTAAGTTCTGTGAGCAGCCGGAAATGGTACCCATATACGATGCTGAATCGTCCTTCGCACGTGATATATTTCATAATTTGGAGGCTGACCTCACTCCAGAGTGGCTGTAGGCTAGCTCTGCGAACCCCGTTCTTATCCTCTAAGAATTGCTCCTCCGGCAGAAAGAACTCCTTTTTAGCCTTTTGGCCTAGTTTTCTCTCCTCCTTATCCCACGGTACCCCCATTGGGAGATCAGTGACTCTGCTGATGAACTGTGGGGTGAGTCTGAGATTCAAACCCCTGAAATTGACAACGGCCAACGTTTTTGATTTTGGCTTCAAAGCTCGCAGGAATTCCTCTGCCACCTCGTCATCGTAACCTTGAAGCTTGTCGCAGAACGACATCCATCGTGCACGAGAAAACATGTCTACCACCTCAGGGTTTTCCCGTAGCTTCTTTGAGTCTGTTGGTTCTTTCCTAATGAACCCACCCGGCATGGTGAAAGCTTGCTGTGTTAGCCGGAGGTGGCTGGCCCGTATCAAAAGATGAGCCTTTGGGATTTCCTTAGACAGAGCGCAGAATTACGCCTCTGTCAAGCACACAGTTCATGAATTCTCGGCTATCTACAGGTGAGCCTTGACAGGGGCTCAATTACGAACCAAATCCTGTAGAAAACCCCGCATATACTACGACGACAATTCTCATGCAGAAGGAAGACGACGCTTGCAAATTTATGCGCAGACTGTAGTTCTACTTTTTTAGGACGTCGACTTCGCCACCCTTCAAACCAATTGCATGGGAGGACCAGGTTCAGGCTTACCTCTTCCAATTCGCCACCTTTGACGTGAATAGATTGATTTCCTCCGTAGCGGTGAGCTTCCTGTAGAAGTCGCGCACGGGTTCTGGAGAGCGCGTCAGTGGTTCTGGGCCTTCTGTGCAACCACCAGACGTTTGAACAAGCCGAGGACTCGGAGTAACAGGCTTCAGGGAATTTCGGACGCTTACTCGACTGCAAAGCGGTTGATGATAAATGAGTGGAGTGCCATACACGATCTAGCCGGTGGATTTGAATCCCTGCGGAACTCGTGGCGCGGGGGTGAGCTGTCCCTGCCGGACCGTTGGACGACGTCACCTATTATTATTCCACTGTAAGTCTGCCTGACCGCCGCATCATTCCCTGCATATCTACCGCCGCCATTTCTGTTAGATCGCCGCTTCTCCCCGACTGGACGCTTCCCACGTGTCCATTTCCTGTCTTGCTTGACACGACCAACACTTTCTGAATCTGACGAGACCATCGGACTGGTCGTGGTGGCCAGTTGAATGGCTACCCGACTGGCTCAACCCATTCATTTTCACACTCGCACACATTTTAGAGCATTGTTCATGTAATTTGACGAAAAAGGGTGAGGCACTTACCTGTGCGGCCGCGACGTTATTTTCAGGCTTCAGGACGAGGGTGACGGATCCGCTTGCTGCTGCTTCATGCACAGGCACGGGGGTTCCTCCTTGCCGACTGCTGCTGGTTACGAAACTTATTACCTGGCTGCGGATGGTGCATGTGCCTGCTCTATGTGTTGCAGGTGCCTTCATGGTGTACGCTCTAGCTGGATGAACTGCTACGGGATTCCTGTAGGATATCCTGTAGCAGTTTCTCCTCCTCGGGTGCATGCCGAAACGGTGGAGACGGTGGCATCACGGTCACGGTCGCAGGGTCCTCGGATGGCTTTGATAAGTAGCGCATGGGGCCTCTGCATCCTTTATTCCATTTGAGAATTGCTTCCTCTGAGAATCCAACGTTCTGATTTGACTGTGCAGGTATTTCCATTGCATGGCAACAGGAGTGGTAGAAGGAGGCGACAGCAGTGGGTGATGGAGAAAAACATTGGCTTGCATGCCTCCGTATTGGACCTCGAGCTTCAAATCCTCCCACACAGTCAGTCCTGGGCCGTCCAAAGATTCTACAGGAAGTTTCCTGTAGAAATACAGAACTTCCTGTAGAAAGTCCTGTAGCTTCCTGTAGAAGGCTAAACTGTGATCAAATCATGCCCAGACCTTGGAAGAGATGAGTGTTTCTGGAGGGAGTGCTGGTGAGGTCACCTGGTAGCATAGTAGGGACCCTTGTCCTTGAGTTGAGGGACCTCTTTTCCTGCATGGAATACCTGCAACCTGCATGAATTGTCAAATCTTGAACCTGTTTTCCCTGTTTCTTTGTTTGTTTTTTTTTTTTTTTTTGAAAGACAGCAGGGGCGCCTCCATGAGGTTTTCACCCTTACCATCTGCCTTGAGCGCCTCAGAGAGGTTTTCACCCAAGGGTCTTTTTTCAAACATTTTCAGAAAGACAGCAGGGACGCCTCAATGAGGTTTTCACCCCTACCATCTGCCTTGGGAGCCTCAGAAAGGTTTTCACCCAAGGATCTTTATTATATACTCTTTTTTTTTTGAGAGATCTTCAGGGTATGCCCAAAACAGAGGCAGAACCCTTCTCTATGACCAGCACTGATTTTTCCACAGTTTTGATGAATTCTTGCCTTGACAGAGGTTTTCTGTAGATCTTTAGTCGATGCCCATTGACGAGCATGGGGATGGCCTCCTCATCAATGGTCCGAATAAGAACAGACCCATTGTCATTACATTTTTCCACTGCATATGGTCCCAGCCATCTGGTTCTCAGCTTCCCCTTGAAATCCTTATGCCTGGAATCGTACAACAGCGCCCAATCTCCCGGCTGAAATTGCTTGTCATTGAGGTGTTGGTCATGCCACACCTTCCTCTGAAGTTGAACCACTTCTGAGTGGAGAAGGGCCTGCATTCGGTGCTCGTACAATCCATTCAGCTGCAATAACCTTTCTTGTTGGGCATGGCTGAGATCCAGGTCCAGCTGAGCTGCCATCCTCAGGGTGTTGTATTCGAACTCAATTGACAGCAAAGCTCTCTTCCCATAGACCAGCTCATAAGGTGTGAAGCCGGTTGTGGTCTTCCAAGTGGTGTTGTAAGCCCACGTGGCCTCAACCAGGCGATCTGCCCAATCTTTTCTACTGCTGCTCACCACCTTAGTCAAGATCCCTTCCAATGCTCTATTGGTGACTTCCACCTGCCCATTTGCTTGAGGATGATAGGGGGTGGAAGTCCTATGCTTGATTTTGTGATGAGCGAGTAGGTCTTCAATTAAGTTGGAGGTGAACTGGCTTCCTTGATCGGTGACTAGCTCTCTTGGGTAGCCAAATTTGTAGAAGATGTTTTCTCTTAAGAACTCGGCCACCTTTTCTTCTGTCGCTGCTTTGATTGCCTTGGTTTCTGCCCACTTTGTCAGGTAGTTTGTGCACACAATGATGTAAGACCTTTGCCTCGAAGGAGGATTGATTGGACCCACAAAATCCATACCCCACTTCTCAAATGGCTCAAGAGTCACTTGAGGTTGGAGAGGCATTTCGTCCCTTGGAGTCGGTTTCCCCATCATTTGGCATCGGTCACATTGGTTGATATACCTTCTGACATCTTGATGAAGCGTGGGCTAATAGTAGCCTACCTGTAGGATTTTGAAGGCAGTCCTTTTGGCTGCAAAATGTCCTCCACAAGGCCCGTCATGACAGGTTAGGAGGATATCAAAGACTTCCTCCTCCCTTACACAACGCCTTAAGATCTGATCGGGGCCAAGCTTGAACAGGTTGCCCCCGATCCAAGTGAATGAGGCACCTTACGATCCTGCCCTTCTCTCTTGAGGATAGGTGCGGAGGGAACTGTGCTGAGACAAGGTAGTTTGCTATATCAGCAAACCATGGAGAGAGTATTGAGATAACAAACAGATGTTCATCTGGCATCTGGTCATCCATTGTTCCATCCTCACCTGCAGGTAAATCCAATCTAGACAAAAAGTCAGCAACAACATTTTCTTTACCTGGTTTGTCAACAATAGTCAAATCAAACTGCTGCAACAAAAGTAACTATCTAATAATACGAGCATTCACATCTGGTTTATTCATTAAATATCTAATTGCAACATGATCCATGTGTACAAATGTTTGATAGCCAGTGATATAATGTCGAAACTTGTTCAGTGCATGGACCACGGCCAAGAATTCTTTCTCAGTTACGGTATAATTCAGTTCTGCCTTGGATAAGTTTTTGCTGACAAAGTATATGGCGTATGGAAGTTTTTGTTCAACTTGTCCTAAGGCTGCCCCTATGGCTTTGTTCGAACCATCAGTGTGGATGTGGAAAGGTAGGGCCCAATTTGGACCTCTCAAGATTGGGGCAGACACCAACTTATCCTTTAATTCATTCAGAGCCTTCTGACAATCGTCGGTCCAATTAAACTCAACATCTTTTGCCAAGAGGCCAAACAATGGCAAGGCTAGCTTACTGAAGTCTTTAATGAATCTCCTATAATACCCTGCTAAACCTAAGAAACTTCGAACATCTCTTACCTTCTGAGGAGGTGGAACCTTCTTGATGAGAGCAATTTTGTTAGGATCCACCTGTAACCCTTGGCGAGAAATGGTATGGCCTAGCACGGTCCCTTCAGTCATCAAGAATTCACACTTTTCCGGACTAAGGGACAGGTTCATCTCAATGCACTTGGTTAGGACTTTTCCTAGATTGGACAATGCTTCCTGGAAGTTGGACCCATAAGGAGTGAAGTCATCCATATAGATTTCCACCGAATCATGGACCAGCTCAGAAAAGATGCTCAAGACGGCTCTCTGGAAGGTGGCAGGAGCATTGCATAGTCCAAAGGGAAGAACTCGATAAGCAAAGGTACCCCAAGGACAAGTGAAGGTGGTCTTATCTTGGTCTTCCGGGCTGATTTGAATCTGGTTATATCCGCTAAACCCATCTAGGAAAGAGAAAAACTTCTTTCCCACCAGTCCATCTAACACTTGATCTATGAAGGGTAAAGGAAAGTGGTCTTTCTTGGTGGCTTTGTTCAGTTCTCGGTAGTCCACACAGATTCTCCACTTCCCGTTTTTCTTGGGAACCAACACCAGAGGGGACACCCATTCGCTATCTGAGATGGGGTAAATGAATCTGACATCCAACAGTTTTTGCAATTCTTCCTTGACGATGTCCTTAAGGGATGGATTCATTCTCCTTTGGGGTTGCCTAACCGGTTTACAATCTTCTTTGATGTAGATGTGATGGGTACAGACCGAAGGATGGAATCCTTTCATCTCCTTATAGCTCCAAGCAAAAGCATCTAGATGACTGGCCAACAGACTACACAGCTCCTTTTCCTGTGAAGGAGATAGGGAGGAGTTGATCTTTGACGTTCTCTCGGGGCCGAACTCCACATTTTTTACTCTGGGAGCGACTGGGTTGGTCACACAAAGGTCCACTAAGGTGCTGGCTTGGGCATCCTCCACCAATTCCTCTAAGGACAATGCATTGGGAGGTGGATTCTGAATCAAGGTCTCAATCAAATCATCCTCGGTTGGGGGGCCTCCCCTAGTGGTGTCTAGGGTGCACAAGGGTGCTGAGTACACCTCATCCTCTTCTCCTTCCTCCAACCAAAGTGGTAAGTCATGCTCTAATAAGGGTTGGGCAGGAGGGTACAGGACTAGCTGCTTGGACATAGGACCATTTTTTGATGGTCATGTTTCTTGCACGACAGCTTATGTAAGCATCTGCAGTGGCTAACCAAGGCCTTCCCAAAATAAGAGGGTATCCAGTAAGCTTTGCCTTAAACCAAGAAGTCTGCAGGGTACTCCCAAGAGTCAACAGAGACCAAGACATCCTCTACAATCCCTTCGGGAGTCACGGTGGAGCAATCTGCTAGTTGCAGGACTGTCAAAGTCTTTCTCAAGGAACCCTGAAGGTTGAGTTTGAGCATGGTATCTCTGGTCATCACATTTATGGCAGCCCCCAGATCAATCAATGTGTGTGGTATGATGGTGCCATTGATGTGGACATCAACTACAGGACTCCCAGGATCCAAATACTTTGGGCAGATTACTTGCCCCAACATAAGATCAGACAGTTGTCCTATGACATTGATGGTTGAAGCGTCTCTTTTTCGCCTGCCTGGGTGTCTGAAACACTTTTCCTTAACCAGTTTGTTGTATATAGGTACGTCTTTGATGGCTTGGAGAAGTGGTATTCTCACACACAACTATTTGAGTTCTCCCAGAAGCTCATCCTCCTCTGGGTTGGGTTGTGTGGTGGTCGTTAGTCTCTTAGGAAAGGGTGGAATGGCTTTTGGTTCACTTTCCTGTTTATCTTCCTCGTCCTCTGGGGGAGGAGGTTGGCGATCCGGAAGAGTCTTTCCAGATCGCAGGTTGATCTCCTGGATCTCCACAGCATAGGTAGGGCATGATGTTTCCCCAGTATATACCTGCTGGACCTATCGTTTGTTGGGGTTCGGGTTCGGTTGAGCAGGCATTTGGGGTTGCCTTGGAGGAGTAGGAGGTAATGGTTGTGGTTGAGCTGGTGGTGGAGGAAAAATGGCGGGAGGAGTATTGTACTGCTGCCTCCACCCCGGTTGAGGTGCATTCCACTGAGGCTGTGGCTGGGCATGTGAGTGAAACGAATGAGTAGTGGGTTGAGTATGGTACTGAGGCGGGTAAGACCATGGAGGAGGCACAGACCAGGAAGGATGAGCAGGGGGACCCCAGGAAGGCATAGGAGCAGATTGGTTGGGGCTACAATAAGCTTGGGGTGTCCCTTGCATCCCTTGTTGGTAAGGTCTAGGTCCATGTGGCCTCCTTTGGTTGAGGAAATAGAGAGGTTCAGTGGGCGCTTCTGTCCCTTGGTACATGGCTTTAAGCCCAGGTAAGGTTGGACATTGGTTTGTGGGGTGGTCCTCCTCACAAACAAAACATACCTCAACCGAATGTAATGGGCACTCGTTCTTAGGGTGTTTCCTTGTACACCTAGGGCAGAAGATAACCAAAGCCCTCTCAACTTCCTCTTTCTTCTGCTGGATTCGGAATGTATCAAGTTGCATGGCAATGGTCTGTCTCACCTCACTCTTGAGGTCCTATAATTGATTTGCAAACTCATGTTTGGAGAAAGGAATACTAGCTGAGAGGAGGTTTCCTCTACCTCTTTTCCGGGCTGCCCTAGAGTGGTTTCTAAACACAGTCTTTATATCCTCATAAGGTAGTTGGTAAATATCTCCTCCAGCTAGCATGTGAAGGGTATCTAAGAGGTCTTCAGGGACTCCTCGGAGCAGGACCAACTTGAGAGATTCAGGGTCAAGTGTGCACCTGGCCCGTTTATAGCTAAGTTGGAACCTTTCCTCGTAATCTTCTAAGGACTCATCATTCCCCATGGTCATCCGAAAGATTTCTCCCTTGGCTTCCTTGGACCTACAGTAGTCCCGGTATTTGGTATTGAAAGCCTGCTGCATCTGGGCCCATGTGGTGATACTGTGCCCAGGTAAGCCCATGAACCAGCGTAATGCTGCATCCTTAAGGGTAGAGGGGAAGAGTTTCAGTTTTTGCTCATCTTCGGTATAGTCATAGGTTCGACAAAGGACGGCAAACTCAAACAGGAAGGTATCAGGGTCTTCAGTAGTCAGTCCATGGAAGTGAGGTAAAGCGGAGGGGCTTATGTTCTTCATTTTCATGTCTCCATTGGTCTCTCGGATGGGGAAGGCACCTTCAATTCTCTCATCTTCTCCCCTATTGTCAGCCATAGCTTCAGATGGAGTGTTCTCTAACTCTTCTTCTGTTATAGGATCTTCGTATATCTCAGGAGGCTCGCCTATAGGTTCTTCTGGATCACTGTCACCAAAGAAGAGAGAAGGGTGACTCAGTGACGTGGTGGGGGTGTTGGGTAAGAATTTGCCTGTTTTATCTCGATTTCTACGAGGCATGAAATGGAAAGACTTTTGATTGCTTTTGTTCTTTTTTCTGGTACCTGCAAAACTTAAAACAGATTGAACTGCAACTAACTATCTTGCTGAAATGGAAATGCGGAATTGAAATGAAAACATGAAAGAACTAATCTATTTTGCTCAAATGAAATTGCAGGAATGAAATGCTAGGCTACGCTTGCGGAATTGAAATGCTAATCTACGCTTGCAGAAATGAAATTGCGGAATTGAAATGTTAATCTATGAAAGCAGGAAATGTCTATGCTACTTTTGCGGAAAGGAAATTGCAGAATGGAAATGAAATAAACTACTTAGCAGAAGGCGAGAGTAGGAAAATAGAAGAAAAGCAACAATCACCAATACTCTGACGCTTCCCCAGCAACGGCGCCAAAAAGATGGTGGGCTCCAGTATTGTAGCAATAATGCTACAACTCCTGGAGCTTCCTTCTTTAATTTTAGCAACCCGGTAGTTCGTAACAAACTTGGAAGCGACGGTGCTATATGCACAAGTATTAGCTCTTGGCGCAGCTGTCACTTGGTCAGCTGGCACAAGTCCGCTAGGGGCTTAAGCCAACTTCTATGAGCTCGTAGAAGAAGTTTTTTAACTGATGGATGAAAGCTAACTCAAAGGAAGCTAATCTACTTGTGGAAGGAAACTGAAAGCCAACAAGAAACGCAAACCCTAGCAAACCCTAATTCTACCAGCTAGTCCTACTGATGCAAAGATGGGAATGCAAACTACTCAAAGAGATGCCATTACTTCTATGAAGGTAAGATGCATGTGTCTAGACTACTTCTACCTGAAGAAAACATCTTTTTGTATTTTTGAATAAGTTATGTATAATTATCATGCATGTGCTTTTAACTGGCTTCCTACTGTGCAGACGCGGATCATGGAGGAGAAATGCTTGGAAGAGGTCGGGAAGGTTCAAAGAGGGTCTAAGGAGTCCCTAACATCCTTCCAGAGAGTTTCACAAAGTTTGGCTGCCAAGAAACCGCATTTATGAGCTTCTACAGGAAGTCTGCAGGGGTTCTACAGGATGTTTCAGAATTTCTACAGGAAGTTCTGCGATTGGATTTTGGATGATGGGTGAGTGGAAGAGGCTGCATGGATGGATAGGGAGGTAGGAGAGGGGTTTGTAATGACTTAGTGACAGAGAGATGAGGTGATGAGAGGGTGTGGAAAACTAGTTTGTCTTAAAGAGGGCAGAGGGAATGGAAGGCCAAAAAGGTAGGATGACGTGGGCAGTAGAGTAGTTGTGAGACGAGGGGTCTAATTGGGAGATGAGCAGTTGGCCTGGACGAAGCTTAGATGGACAAGAGAATGATGGAGATGCACTGCACAATGTAAACTGAACCAAATCATCCACGTCCTGCACATAATCAAAATATTACTAATCTATCCTAACTGTTAATGAAACCAATGAACAACAACGTTATTTCTAAAGAGAACCATGTATGGTACTGAAGCAAAGAAACATTCCAAGAGGTCTGAGCGCATGGATAACTTTTACAAATGAAAATATTGCACCAAAGATTGCATAAGTACGCAAACTAGTGTTTTTGTTGGGTAGCACTGTCTGCAATTCCAGCCCCTAGAAAGAGGTGAAAATGAGAGTGCAGGCAACCCTTTTCTGGAACTCTTATCAATTCTAATCTCTTTACTCTATTCTAGACATCTGAAGCAACTCTATCTTCTAACAATGACCTACTTAACCACAGCATGAAATTTAACTCAACAAACTGCGTTTCAAATGCATGTAAAGAAAACCATATTGCTGAAAGGAAAGATATCAATACAAAAGAAGGAGGCCCTAGGCTCTCAAGTTGGGCCCAACCCCGAGAGCTATGGCTCCTTTAGAAACTCAGAGCTGAGATCAAATCTGACTGCTTCTCATTAAAAAATAATAATCATAAGTCAAAAGGTCTGCCAATGATGGCTACAAAAGAGCAAAAACAGAGCTGGCAACTCGTAGTGCAAAATGTGCAGCAGTTTTTCAAAAAGTCCTTTTCGAAGGCTGAAGCCTTATCATTTATACATCACGAGGGCCCAAGCTAACCTCCTAAATCGATGGGACTTGGCTGACCAAACTGGGAGTGAACAGCTGCTTCCACAAAATCTGTTTGGCTGCCTTCTAGATCCGGTTGTGGTGGTTGTTGGAGCTCGGATTTGGGGGTGAAGATCCCGAGGAAGGCCATTTAATGCCGTGGACAACCCTCCTACGAATCCTCAACCCCATCTTGGCTGTCTCCTAGCCCTTATCTGCTCGGTTTTGCTCCAACATGTGTCAAAAAACCTGAAATGAGCACGTGTTAGCCACCTAGGAATAGTGACTGCCCTTATTCGTACAAATGACATAAACATACTAAAAAATGATGCATAAGTTATGAAAAATGAAGGATTGAGCAAGGGTAGTTAGGCCAAATGAGCCCAAAATGTTACCAAATTTGGGGCTCATCACATGATCCGATCAGTCGTAGCTTGTTCCATGCAATCTGGATTTAACTCTGTGGGTGTGAGTTGTTCTGCAATGTCGGATGTGTCTAGTAATGGTGGAAAGTATGGTCGAAGGCGGTCCACATTGAACACTGGGTGCAGGCCAAGGAATGGGGGAATGTTGATCTCAAATGCATTGTCTCCCACAGCTTTGGTAATGGTGTAAGGACCATATCAAGGTGGTCTGAGTTTCCGATAGGCTCCGGTAAGGCATTCCTTTTGCAAATGCAACCAGACTTTGTCACCCACCTGAAACTTGTGTGGCACCCGATGTTGATCATGCCGTTGCTTTTACTTGGCATTTGATTCCAGAATCTCATGGACCTGATGGCGAATACGTTGGATGTGCTCAATGAAGCTGTTTACCTTATCTGTTTCAGACTGGACATGAGCTGAATTTGTGTGAGTAGCTGCAAATGGCATGGCCACGTCAATGGGACATAATGGCTAGAATCCCAAGCCCACCTGAAAAGGGTTGTGGCCAGTCGAGCTGTGGAGAGCCTAATTGTAGCTGTGTTGAACATAGGGGAGGCTCTCATCCCATTTGTGTGGATGCTTTGAGTTGTACATGCGCAGGATGTGTACAATCATCCTGTTGACAACCTCTGTCTGGCCATCAGTTTGAGGATGGAAGGTTGTGGACTTAGTGAGTTTGGTCCAGCATTAACCAGAGACTGGACCAAAATGTACTGAGGAACTTGCTGTCCCGATCTGAGATGATAGCTTATGGGATCCCAAAGTCTACCCACACTCGTTCAAAGAAGAGTTTAACAGTGGCTTCTGTTGTGATATTCTTCTTGTAGGCCGCCATAATGGCCATCTTCGAGACCCTATCGACGACCACAAAAACACAGTCATTTCCATGCTTAGTGGAAGGAAGGCCTGACATGTAATCCATGGAGATGGATTCCCAAGGTCGACTAGGGGTAGGCAGCGGGGTATAGAGGCATTGCTTCTTGATGGTCAGTTTGGCAATGGCAAAGGCAGTGCATGATCTAATGTACTTCCCGACATCCTATCAAAGATTCAGCCAATAGAAATACTTTTGCAGTACTACCACCGTTCTCTCGACCCCGAAATGCCCAGCAGCCTGACTGTAGTGTGCTTCCGAAATCATCTTGGCACGCTCGCTTGAAGGAACATAAAGGTGACCCAAGTGGCATAACAAGGCAACCTAGAGGTGAAAATATGGAACATGTTGACCCTCCAAGAGTCTCTAGTATGTGTGGCCAAATTCTGGGTCGTTTTTATAGAGAAGTGGCCAATCAGAAGTCTCGTGCCCACAAGAGTTGAGCACGGTGGTTAACACCATGATCGATGGTCGACTGAGGCAATCTGCAACATTATTAGTGTTGCCCTTCTTATACTTGATATTCAAATGGAACTGTTGCAGGTATGTGGACCACTTTTGATGGCAATCATTCTGCAATTTCCCTTGGGTCTATATGAACTGCAGGGGTCAGTGGTCTATGTGTATGACCGTTTCCTTCCCCAAAATGTAATGCTTCCATTGTCGGCAGGCCTGCACAATGGAATACATCTCTTTGTCATAAGTGGGATACTTCCGGATTGTGTCTAAAAGTGTCTCACTGTGATATGCCACTAGATGCCCGTGTTGAGTAAGGACTACCCCAATAACATAGTCAGAGGCATCTGTCTCGACCTCAAATGGTTGTTGCAAGTCTAGTAATGCGAGCACTGGTGCTGAGCAGAAGCGATCTTTCAACTCTGTGAATGCCTTCTGTTGAGATTCAAACCAAAATAATTTTGCTTTCACTCCTCCCTTAGTGACTTGACTCAAGGGCCAAGTGATATGAGAAAATCCCAACACAAACCTGCGGTAGAAGTTGGCAAGACTTAGAAAGTTACGAAGCTCTGTCAGAGTGGTTGGAGATGGCCAATCTCGAATGACTTGGATCTTGGCTGGATCCACATGCACCCACTATTCATCAATAATGTATCCCAGATACTGAACCTGGGTCATGCAAAAAGTGCATTTCTCCAAATTGGCACATAACTTGTGTTGCCGTAGTGTTTGGAGAACTTGTCGGATCTGGTGGAGGTGCTCTTCCCAACTCTGGCTGAAGATCAGGATGTCATCCAAGTATACCACTACAAATGAGTTGGTGATTGGCCGCAAGATGTCATCCATTAACCTCATGAAGGTTGCAGGAGCATTCGTCAATCCGAAAGGCATAATCAACCATTCGAAAAGGCCCTCCTTGGCTTTGAAGGCAGTCTTCCACACATCGGAGGGTTTGATTGGTACCTGGTGATATCCTAACTTCAAATCGATCTTGCTGAAATGTTTTCCCCCCTTCAGTTGGTCCAGGAGGTCATCAATCTGTGGGATCGGGTACCTATTACGGACAATGATCTTGTTTAGTGCCCGATAGTCAATACAGAGTCTCCAAGTCCCATCCTTCTTCTGCACCAACACAATTGGGCTCCCACAGGGTGTTGAACTTAGACGGATGTGACCTTTCTACAACATCTCCTGAATCTGCCTCTTGACTTCACCATTCTCCAAAATGGAGCGCTGATAGATTGGTCCATTGGGCAGTGGCGCACCTGGGGTTAGATCGATGGAGTGCTTGACCTGACAGTGCAGAGGAACCCTACGGGGGAGGTGAAGATGTCCTCGTACTCCTCCACGACCTTGTCCATTTGTAGTTGTCGTGTGTAGGGTCCCTGTCTAGAGGTCGTGGCCACCATCTTCTTCTTTCCTTGAGGGCATATCATTAGGAAAACAAATTTCTCGGTTTTGGAAATGAGCTTAATGCATTGTTTTGCAGTAACCAAAGAGATGGCAGTAGGCGGTGCTACCTCCAGTATCCTGTACTACTTATTTCCCAAAGTAACAATAACAGCACGGGACCTTGATTCATACACAGCATGTCGCTTCCACAAGTATGGTTGTCCTAATAATACATCACAAAATTCAAGGGGAGCAATGTCACACAATACCTCATCCATGAAGGGATTAATGTTGTATGGAAGGCGACACTGTTGGCTCACGCGAAGATCCTGTCCTTGGTGAAGCCACCCAATGGTGTATGGTTGTGGATGTGTTGTAGTCGGTAAGCCCAGCCGCTTCACCACCTTTTCCGAAATGAGGTTCTTTTGGCTACCGCTGTCAACAATGAACTATAGCGGGAAGCCCTTTACCCACATCTGGGAGTGGAAGAGACGCTCCTCCTCTGGATCTTCGAGTTCCTCCTTCTGGATCTTCGTGGTGGCAATGATGGCGTTGGGCTCCGCATCGATAATCTGCTTCCCTTGGTCATTCCCCTTGTCGGGTTCTGACTCAGGGTCATAACATGCATCTAATTTTGAAACCTTTAGCTCGGCCACCAGTGACTGCTTGGCCCGACACTCACTTGTGTTGTGAGTGGAGCTCTTATGAAACTCACACCACTTTCCCATGTCCTTTTTCGGCTTTGCAGCGATGTTCTTTGCTTGCAGCTTTGGCAGGTTGTCTTGGGCCGCCCCGCCTTGGCTTTGTCCTTTGTTCTGCGGTTTGGGGGCACCTTTCCCTTGCTTCGGATTTGCAGATCCAAAGTCTCGCTTCTTCTTTTTAAACTTTTGCTCAACCTTGATGGCATATCGATATGTCATGCTGAGCGAGGAGATGTTCAAGAATTCTATTTCTTCCTGGATGTACTTGTGCAGGTAGCCGCGATATTTGAGTACCAAATGCCTCTTTGAATCCTTGATACCCAACTTTGTGCGAAGGGTATGGAAAATATTGGTAAACTTTGGCACGTCTTGGTCCCTTCCCTGCCGCAACATGGTCCACTTTATGTAGTGATCCTCATAGCTTCCGACAGGGTAGTACTACTCCTTGAAGGCATCCCAGAATGAATTCCAACTAGGTGCGGCTGAAAATAGTGAGCCTATACTTTCATCCTTCTGCTCTCTGTAGGTTTCTCACCAGTCCTTGACATGGGGGGCTGCTTTGAGAAGAGTGAAAATAATCTTTTCCCGACTGGAAAAATCATGAACAGAAAAATAACCCTATAGTAGATTTAACCATTTATCGATGACATTTGAATCTATCTGACCCTCAAATATGGGGATTTCAAAATTAACTTGTACCTTAAATGGTGTGGCGTTTCTAGAGTTGTTGTTGGAAGTCAATGCGTCTCCCCTGGGTAGCCGCTGAATGATCTGGGCAAAGTTGTCCATCATCGTGTTCCTTTGTCGCTCGAGGGCTTCTTCAAGCAATATTTTGATAGGATCTCTTGCCCCCTCGTCTTTCTTTTCATCTGCCATGGGAAGGAATCAAGATTTGCAAGGCTGGTCTTGCAAAGGTTCAACCAGTTCAAGCCCTAACTACTTATATCCCGACCTCGTTGGGGACATGCAAAGAAAAACAGAGAAAAAGCAAACCTCTCTGATACCACTGATCCAGATTTAAACAAGAACACAACAAATTACAGAGATAATCATAAACACAGAGATGCAGTGGAAATAATACTTCATTTCATTAATGTAAAATACTAAAATATGCTTACAAACAGAAATGGAAATAAACTGTTGACACCTAATCCTTAGCGGTTGGGTGAACCCGGAATGTGAACAGTCATCAAGAAGATGAATTGATCAGTCACATTCATGTATATAAACAATAGCTACCTAATGAAATATACGAATCAGATTTTTGCCTAATCTGGAGTTACTCCTGGTCTGACATGGTATCAGAGCCAGTCCTAAGAATAGTCGTAACTCCTCTCATTGATTCTCTGCGCATGAATACCTGAGCGCTGCCTCTGTCCTGCGTCTCATTGATTGTCCTGAGTCTCATTGATTGTCCTGCGTCTCATTGATTCTCTGCGCATCGATTTCGCTGCCTCTCCACCCCTGACAAAGGCTCAGATCCCAGCATCGGTTTCGCTGCCTCTCCACACAATTTTGGTTGTTTTCGCTACCTCTCCACACCGTATACCTTGTTGCCATTAATTTGAATCCCACTGCGTTGAAACCCTCTCTGGTTAATACTTCCTTGCTCCACAAATCGCCTGACATGGTACCTGTACAAAACAAATGTTTTTGGAGTGCAGTGTAACATACAAGTGTGCGATACACTCGTTTAGAAGCAGCAGGGACGAGTGGTTGATTAAAGGAGCGTGACCTGCAATGTTGACATTCATAACCACCGAATACAGAAGAAGACTCACTTCCCTTGTCTGATGGGTGTCCCCTCCAACTGCCTTCACCTCGATTTTCAGTTTCGTAATATTCAGCACAGCAACATCGAAAGTCCCTCCGCCCAAATCGAAAATGAGGACGTTCTCACCATCACCTGATGCATAAATTATCGTGTCAAACCCATATGCAATTGCAGCAGCTGTCGGTTCGTTTAATATTTGCAAGACATCCAAACGATGGTGCAGAAGGGCAGAAGCAGGTCTGCATTAGCCATAGCGTAGGGCTCCAAATGGAAACGGGTTTGAAATTTGAGTGGTATCGGAGCTCTCGAAATGGCTTCTGCCTTACTGTCTGCTCTCTATACAGAAGTATTTCCGGTTGAAGATATTGTGAATGGTTTTTGGAGCTGACGGAACAGGCCTGAAGAACGAACCTGAGATGCCCGACATTGCATCCGCTCAACACTCGATTTGTTACTGGAGTGAACGTGGCCTGAGCTTGTTATCCTTAACTCATCATTTATTATTTGAGAGCAGTTTTGTCATCGCTTATTATTTGAGAGCACTGTAATTTATTTGAGAGCAGTTTTGTCATCGCTTATTATTTGAGAGCACTGTAATTTATTTGAGAGCAGTTTTGTCATCGCTTATTATTTGAGAGCACTGTAATTTATTTGAGAGCAGTTCGGATTCTGTTTGTCATCGCTCACGACCGCAAGGATATGGTATGGTAACTGATTTGGTAATGCGCGTTTTATTCCACGTGAGTGTGAATGTCCGAATGGTAATGCTGTGAGTCAAGTATTGTGCAGTTTATGTAAGCAGTCTTTCAAAGCAGTCAAAGTATTGTGAAGTTTTCAAAGCGTTTATTTATCATTCAGAGTATTGCGTCGTTTTTCAAAGTGTTTATATATATCAATCAAAGTATTTGGTATTGCGCGATTTATTACACAGTTTTCTTTTGAATGGTAATGTTGCATTGAAAAGTTATCATTTCAATGCTGATGCTTCTAGCAAACATTAGAGGGATTTGAAGGCTGTAACGTAAGGAAATTTTTTTTATCAGCAGAAGTATTTTTTTACAGAATGCATTCAATCATCTCTATGGTAGGGATAGTTCTCACTGGCAAGGAGAACTATCCTGAATGGTCCCGGATGATAAAACACACCCTCATCTTCAATGAGTTGTGGAAGGGAGTGTGTGTCAAAGAAGGAGACAATGACCCAGTACAACCTACATCAGACAAAGAGCTCGTCATTTGGGATAACAAGAACAACAAAGCATATGCATTAATTGCAGCATTTGCAAATGAAGAAGTAAGTCGCCATATTTCATCATATTCAACTGCCTTTGAAGCTTTACAAAAGCTCAAAGAACTCTATGACTCACATTATGCACTTGAAGTTGTTCAGCTCATGATTAAACTCTTCACTCTTGAACTGAAAAATAATGATCCTCTTTCTCTTGCATCTGAAGTTAAATCCATAATGCATGATATCAAATCCACTAAAGTTGAGCTGGATATCCCTCTTATTGCTTTTCTCAAGGCACTCTATCCTACTTACTCCAATTATCTTGAGTCTTTACAAGCAAATGGAAATCTTAAAGATATAACCTTTGACTCTCTTGTGAAAAAGTTTGTTGAAAGAGAGAAAGCCTTTGGAAAGAAGACAGTCCCTGAATCTTCTGAAGAGACTGTTTGCCTTGCTCATAAAGAAAAGCATCCTGCTCAAGATTCTACAAGAGGAAGAGGTGGACGAAGAGGAAGAGGAAGATACTTCAGAGGCAGGGGGGGCAGACATTCTCAAGGAGAAAAAGCAGATTTGCATTGCATTCGCTGCAAACGAAATGGATCACATGATGCTTCTACATGCAAGCTACCATGGGACAAAATTGAGCAGAAAAGAAACCAGCAGAAAGGTAAAACTGATGATACAGACAAAGGTAAAGCACCTGAATCCGCTCACTATATTGAGGCACAATGTAACATTGGAGTAAATGAAGATTTGTTTAATGCTTCACTTGCTTCTTCGAAAAATGATTGGTTGCTTGATTCAGGAGCAACTTGTCATATGACTCATAGGAAAGATTTTTTTGAAGATTTCACTGACAATGTTGATGGAGCAGTATACTTTGCAGATCAGTAAAAAATCAAGCTATCAGGGCTTGGCATAATCAGGCTTAAACTGCATGGTCTTCCAGACTTTCTTCTGGATCATGTTCTATATCTCCCACAGCTCAAGAGAAACTTGCTGTCCTTGGTCCACATCCGCCAGCAAGGTCACTCCATTCATATGTTTGATGGCAAGCTTGAGGTAAGAAAAGCTTCTGACCACTCACTTGTCATGAGGGGAATAGAAGAAGAAAGGCTTCTCAAACTGCAAGGAACCTCTGCTCATGCACAACATTTCTCATATATTTCTCATCATGAAGAAGGTACACTTCCATCAAGTTTATTATGGCATGCTAGGTTTGGACATTTAAACTATGACAGTCTTCGCTTATTGAAGAAAAATGGTATTGCTGGTTTGCCTACAATTCCTATGAAACATAAGCAATGTGATGCTTGCATTCTAGGAAAGCATAGCAAACAGTCTTTTCATGATTCACATTCAAGAGCACATAGGAAGCTTGAACTCATTCATTCAGATTTATGTGGTCCAATGCCTGTTCCTTCTGCAAATGGAAATAAATATATCATGACATTTATTGATGATTACACCAGAATGTGTTGGGTTTATTTATTGAAGAACAAATCTGATGCTTTTCAAACATTCAAGAATTTTCATAAATGGATTGAAAATGATGCACAATCTCATATTGGGTCTATTCGCACTGATAATGGAAAAGAATATACATCAAATGAATTTGAACACTATCTTCGCCAACATGGGATTAAACATCAAACAACTGTACCTTATAATCCCCAACAGAATGGTGTAGCAGAAAGAATGAATAGAACAATTTTGAATATGGTACGATCCATGCTTTTCTTCAAAAATGTAAAGATAATGTTTTGGGCTGATGCTGTTCTATGTGCTGCATATATAAAGAATAGATGTCCATCTAATGCTATAAGAAACAAGACTCCTTATGAATTGTGGTATGGACATGTTCTTTCGGTAAAACATCTCAGGATCTTTGGTTCCACCTGTTATGCTTTGATACCAAAGGTACATAGAAACAAACTTGGTGCTAGAAGTCGTAAGTGTATCTTCCTCGGGTATTCAAACACATCTAAAGCATACCGCCTCTATGATGAAGTAAATAAAAAGTTTGTTGTATCTAGAGATGTCATTTTTCTTGAATCATCCAAATCTGACAATGTTGTTGAGCGGCAACTTGATCGCTTGGATAGATTTGCAAAAACGAAATCATTTCAAGAATTTGATAATCAAATTCCACATCTTGAAGGGGGGATTCCTATACTAGAACAACATGTGGAATCTTCTTCTGAAGAACAATCTCCCCTGCATGAAACTCCAACAACGGATGATGCTTTAAGTGATGTAATTGATAGAATTGGGAGACTCAATCTTGATTCAGTCCCAACTCAATCAACAGAGCAGCCTGGACCATCTCAGAAAGGTCCCCCAAAGTGGCTGACAAAGACACTTGAAAGTGTTCATCCTAATGAATTTGGAAAAACAGGAACTAGAAATTCAAACCGACAAAATGGAGGTGATGTAGATGACTCTAATTCACCTGTTGATATGGATGTTACTTATGATTGTGAATTGAACTTGTCTACAGATTTTGAACCAACTTCCTTCAAAGAAGTTGCTTCTCATGATGAATGGAAAGAAGCAATGAAAAAGGAGTATGATGCCCTCATAAAGAATGGCACTTGGAAGCTGGTTGACCCTCCATTTGGAACCAAACCAATTGGCTGCAAGTGGGTCTACAAGAACAAATACAAAGCTGATGGCTCACTTGACAAGCACAAAGCTAGGCTTGTGGCAAAAGGTTTTGCACAGAAGGAAGGGGTCGATTATGAGGAAACTTTTGCCCCCACAGCAAAATGGGCCACCATCCGGACACTCTTTGCACTAGCTGCTCAGAACGGTTGGAAAGTCCATCAAATGGATGTAAAAACTGCGTCCTTGAATGGAGATCTAAAAGAGAATGTTTTTATGTCCCAGCCTGAAGGATTTGCTGTGAAAGGACATGAACATAAAGTATGCAAACTTGTGAAGTCCTTGTATGGCCTCAAACAAGCACCACGAGCCTGGTATGAAAAACTAACTGAGCATCTTATGAAACTCAACTTCAATCATTTTGATCTTGATGATGCAACTTTATTTGTCAAGAAAGTTGGCAAAACAGTTGTATATCTTGTGGTATATGTAGATGATCTTTTAATGACAGGGAACAATGAAAGCTATATTGCATCCATAAAGAAATAATTAGGAAAAAGTTTTGAAATGACTGATTTGGGCTATGTTCATTACTATCTTGGCATTGAAGTAACCCAACATCCAAAATCCATATTTCTTTCTCAAAAGAAATACATTGGAGATTTGTTAAACAGATTTGGCATGACAAAGTGCAATCCTCTTTCTACTCCAATGGAACAAAAATTAAAGCTCACATCTATTGAAAGAAAGGAATTTGAGGATGCAACAAAGTATAGACAGCTTATAGGAAGTCTCATCTACCTCACTACTACCAGACCAGACATTTCGTTTGCTGTTGGAATCCTCTCCAGGTTTATGCAAAAGCCTTGTGAGGGACATTGGTCTGCTGCAAAAAGAGTTCTAAGGTACTTGAAGGGAACTCAAGACCTTGGAATCAAGTATACACAGGTGGACGACTTCAGCTTGATTGGATACTCTGATTCAGACTTCGATGGAGACAAAGAAACTGGAGTATCTACTTCAGGATATGCTATGAGTCTTGGATCAGGAGCTGTCTCCTGGAGATCATGCAAACAATCAGTTCCAGCAGATTCCACAACAGAAGCAGAATACGTGGCAGCAGCTGAAGCAACAAAGGAAATTGTGTGGCTCAAGAAAATTCTTGAAGATTTGCAGGTAAAACAAGTACAATCAACTCCACTCATGATTGACAACACCTCTGCAATAAAGTTGGCCAAGAACCCAAAGTTCCATGATCGTACAAAGCACATCAATACTAAATATCATCTGATCCGACATCATGTTGAGGCCAAAACAATCCATCTTCGTCATTGTTCCACAAATGAGCAAATTGCAGACATCTTCACCAAAGCGCTTGGAAGAGAAAAGCTTGAAAGATTCAGAACGATGCTTGGACTCACCAACATCCCTTCAGATTAAGGGGGGGAATGTTGACACCTAATCCTCAGCGGTTGGGTGAACCCGGAATGTGAACAGTCATCAAGAAGATGAACTGATCAGTCACATTCATGTATATAAACAATAGCTACCTAATGAAATATACGAATCAGATTTTTGCCTAATCTGGAGTTACTCCTGGTCTGACATAAACCAGCTAGGGCGATGGTAGCTTACCTCTGAGAAGAGATGTGGCGGCTACATGCCTCTGAACTGTGTTACAATGAGGCTCGAAGGTCTATTTATTGTTGAGAAACAATGGAAACCCCTAAACATCCAAAAACCTAACCCTAGAAGATGAAACGCCAAACTGTGGGCCCCGTTTGGGTAAATTGGTACATCAACTTCCCGGGGTCGTAACTTTGGCATACGATCTCTGTTTGACGCGCACAATATTTCGTTAGAAAGATCTATTTGAGAACTACAAATTTGGGAAGAGCAATGTTGCTCCTAGTTTTCCCCAAAAAATGTCGTTTAAGGCCTCGAAATGGCTTCGGAAGTTCAAGACCCGAAAAAACTGTTAAAAAAAAAAAAAAAAACTGTGCTACAATTAAGGAAACTAAAAAGCTGAAAAAAACAATGGTGGGGGTCCAAGTGGACTTGGAGGGTGGCCACCAATATCCACCTGGATCACAACCCCATGACTCACCAGCTATTAATTACCAGACTCATTTTCCTAAATTTGTTACTAAATAATGAATCAATCCTCCCCCTTGGAACAAATTCATCATCCCTTTTTAAATGCATGGCCCCAACTGGCCATGTGGCACTTATTGAAGCCACGCGGGCCCCCAAAGCGCAATTTTCCACCAAACCCAATTGTTGTCTTTTTGCCTTGGAGTTGTGTTCCGCATACTCTTTTTTGTGGAGTGGGCTTCGCAACCAACCATATTGTATTAATTTATAAAAATATGTACAAAATTACAATATTTATAAGTGTGGCTTCCCTAGCCACCCGATCAAAACTAACATATCAATATCTAATCAAAGTTGTACATGGGCAAGTAGGTCGCATAATATATCATTTGGCTCACCATCCTGTAGGTTTTAACCCCGTACAGAAATTACCTGCATACGAATTCTAAAACACAAAAAATAAACAATGCGAGCGCATAACACATAAAACACATATACACAGAGATTTCCCCTGGATCCCAAAACTGGGACTACCAACTTGATTTTTCATTATGTTCCTTTCAATGTTATAATACATATTTATAGATGCCGAAGCATCTAATACCATGGACCGAAAACCATCACGTCCAAAAACATGTGCAAAAAACATCCACAAAACCATAGGTGGGTCCGCCCATCCTAACATAGGGTCCAAAACCAAATAAAGTGGGGTTACGGGTACACCTCAAACCCCTTGTGACCCCCCCCCTCCCCCCCGCTACACAATCGGCACAACGAAAGGGGGCTCTGCCCCCCCTCTAACCCCCTAGTTAACTATGTGGGCTAGTCGTGGAAAGAATATAACACAACCCAACATTCTCCCACTTGTTATTTTCTTTCCACAGGGGGCCACAAGAGAGCTTAGTCATTTTTCAGCACTGAAAGACCCATTGTCTCTCTACACCAAGAGAACTTCTCAGAGCTCACAGATTTTGTCAATGCATCTGCAGTATTCTTCAAAGTGTCCACCTTTACCAGCAACACCTTTTTGTCTTCTATCATATCCCTCACAAAGTGATACTGAACATCAATGTGCTTTGTCTGTTAATGATATGGGAGTTCTTTGCCAAGAAAATTGCATTTGGCTGTCACAGTCTATCCTTATAGCTCCCTGTACTAACCCCATACTTAAACACAATCTCTGCAATCAAACTGTTTCCTTGCTTGCATGAGTGGTTGCCATGTATTCTGCCTCTATAGTTGATAGTGCCACTACAAATTGTTTCTTACTCATCCAACTGACTGCGCCTCCAAATAGGTTGAACACATACCCACTTGTAGATTTTCTCTGATCCAGATCTCCAGCCCAGTCTGCCTCAACAAAGCCATGAATATCCAACATTCTGTCCAATCCTGATCTTCCTTGGTAGCATAAAACATAATCACTAGTGCCGCGCAAATACCTGAAAACCCGCTTCATTGCTATCCAGTGCTCCTTCCCTGGTTTTGACATAAACCTGCTCAATACTCCCACTGCATGTGCAATGCCTGGTCTAATACAGACCATTGCATACATCAGGCTACCGACTGCACTTGCATATGGAACATAGGACATGTCCTCTTCCTATTCTTGTGTCTTGGGGCACTGTTCAGTAGATAACCTCACACCTACAAGAATAGGAACCTTCACCAGTTTACTATCCTGCATATTAAACCTCTGTAGTATTGTCTCGACATACTTCCTCTGGTTTAACCAAAGCTTCGTCTTTGCCCGATCTCTTTTAATTTCCATGCCCAAAATATAGCTTGTAGCACCAAGATCTTTCATGTCGAATTTGGAGGACAATTGGGTATTCAAATCCTAGATAATTTCTTTGTCATTTCCAACTAGCAACATATCATCCACATACAAGACCAGATAAATAACACGGTCGCCAATTAATTTAAAATACACACAGTGATTTGCTTTGCTTCTGGTGAAGCCAAGTCACCGTATAAATGTATCAAATTTTTGATACCACATCCTTGGTGACTGTTTTAACCCATACAGAGACTTCTTTAACTTGCATACCAGTTCTTTCTTACCCTTCACTGCAAAGCCTTCTGGTTGCTTCATGTATATTTCCTCTTCCAAATCCCCGTGAAGAAATGCTATCTTCACATCCATCTGTTCTACCTCAAAATCAAAAGCAACGACAACAGATAAAAGTAATCTAATAGAAGTTACCTTGGCAACAGGAGAAAAAATATCACTAAAATCAATTCCCGGCACTTGGGAATAACCTTTTGCTACCAACCGAGCTTTGTATTTCTCCACTTTTCCTTCTACATTTGTCTTCTTTTTGAACACCCATTTGCTGCCAATGAGTTTCCTTCCAGCCGGCAACTCCACCAGATCCCAAGCCTCATTTTTGTGCAAAGATGTTATTTCATCAACCATGGCCTCTTTCCAGAGTTTTCCATCCTCTGAATCCACTGCTTCCTTCACAGTTCTGGGATCATCATCAGTAATAGACAAAGAAAAATTTGAACAGAAAGCAGATGAACTATACCTTTCTGGCTGCCTTCTTTCTCGAACTGATCTTCTCACAGCCGGAGTTTGTGGCTCTTCATCTTCTGATTCCTCCTCTGCTGTAGAGTCTAATTCTTCCTCCTTTAGCTCAAACTCTATCTTCTCAGGTTCCTTTGATTGGACTTCATGTTTAATAGCATCTTTCACCTCTATGAACACCATATCTCGGTTGTACACAACCTTCCTTGTTACTGGGTTCCAAAACTTATAACCTTTTAAACCATCCTTATACCCAATAAAGATGCACTTTTCAGATTTACTATCCAACTTGGTTCGTTTCTCCTTTGGAACATGTACATATGCATCACATCCAAATGCCCTCAGATGTGAAAGAAAGGGTTTCTTACCAGTCCATACCTCTTGTGGAGTCTTATCCTCCAACGCTGATGAAGGTGCCCTATTGACCAGGTAACATGTAGTATCCACCGCCTCTGCCCAAAATTCCTATCCTAACCTGGCACCACGAAGCATGCTTCTTGCCCTTTCCATCAACGTCTTATTCATTCTTTCTGCAACTCCATTTTGCTGAGGTGTATATGGAATAGTTTTCTATCGTGCTATACCACACTTCTTACATAATTCTTCAAATTCCTTGCTGCAAAACTCTCCACCATTCTCTGTCCTCAGCACCTTTATCTTCTTCTTTGTCTGATTTTCCACGAGAGCCTTAAATTATTTAAACCTATCAAAGGCTTCAAATTTCTTCTTAAGGAAATATATCCATGTATTCCTTGAGAAGTCATCTATAAATGATACATAGTACACAGACTTACCCAGTGATGGAACCTTCATAGGTCCAAACACATCATTGTGCACAAGTTCTAATATCTGTTTCGCCATCTTACTACCAGAGGGGAAACTCACCCGATTCTGCTTCCCATATACACAATTTTCACAGAAAGCAAAATCCAAAGAGCTATTAATCATACCATCTACCATACCATTCCCATGAAGTATTTAAAGGCCCTTTCCTCCAATATGTCCAAGCCTTTGATGCCAAAACATGGTCTTCTCTCCAGAGACCACTAGATTTTCTGCTCCACTTTTAGGAACCATAGAACTATTGCACCCATCATTAACAGTGCTACCTTGCAGCTTGTACAAAGTTCCAATTCGAACTCTGTTGAGCCTCAAACCTGCACTTCTTTACACATCCTCTCAGCCTCCTTTTTCTATTCATTTCCTTCTTTTGCCACTCATTCCCTCCATCAAATTGCTCAAATCATTGTATTTTAGGACTTTTTACATGGTTTGCTAATTATGCTAATGACTGTTGTTGGTTTAGAATTTTGGTTCAAAATGCTGCGTTTCCGCAGCTCACACAGGGTTTCCGCAGCCAACCCCGGATTCCGCAGCTGTTTTCTTAAATGGTATGTTCCAGGTGTCCTCCGGGAAGAAGAGCCACATGGGCAAGTTCGTGGAACCAAGGACATGGTGTGTGTCCCTCCAGCTCACCCAAACTGGTCATAAAAACCCGTAGTCAACGCAGAGGCAAATCCGGTCAACGGAGGTCATTGGCGGTGGCACGGCTCTGCGTGTTCTGTTTTGGAGCACGTGAAGAACAGGTGGCACCTTCTTCAGCCACGAAGACAGTGGGAAACAAGAATCCAACAGTGGATTGAATGCCCACAATGACCGTTGCCTAAATCCGAGGACGCAGCCAGATTACGTGTTTTTACACAGCTGCTTGAATAGCTGAAGTTTCGTTAAGTTAGTTTGCTTTTCTCTGTATAAATAAAGCGTCTTTGAACGCTGGATAGTTAGTCATTTTGTAGTCGTGTTTTGTAATTGTTTTGAGCTCCCCACTGTACTTTTAAACTTGTTATCAATACATGAGAAGACTGTTCTGTTTATAAGCGTGTAACTGCTCTTTGGATTGGCTGAAGTAGGCAGAGGGCCCCTGTTTGCTGCAGCCTCTGTATAGTAGTTTAATTTCTTGTATTTCGTTTTCTGATTTCATGTATAATAGCTGTACATATGTCTCTTTATTTGCTACATTTTTATTTCTTTTCAACATGTATAATAGCTGTACATAAACTTTGAATTCCGCTGATTTACATTTCTGCACTTTTGTTCATGACTGATCAGTGTGTTATGCAGGTTTCTTAGGCGAGCTCGGGACAGTTTTCTTGCTTTTCTTTTTACAACTAGTGGCATGTGTGATCATCTTGTCTAGGCTGCTGACCTTTACTTTTCTGGAGTTTGATTTTCATTAGTTTTATTCCTTCAACTTGCACTTTACTTTCTGCTCAGTAGTTATCAAGTTGTTCATCTATTGATGGTTCTTTTTCTATAATCAACTAACTTTATTGGAGCCAAAATATCATTTAGTGCAGCTTGGTTTATTTTGCTTTAAGACTCACATTACTGACCTGTTCATAACTGTTCTCACATCATTAAGAAGAGGTTAAAATAGTGTGATTTGTCTCACTTAGATTTCACATTGATTAGATTTTGTAAAGTAGTGTAAAGTAGTTGTTCTGCTTTTAATTGAGTTAATATAGATTTCATTTTCGTTTTCATCAACAGCAGAGGTACTGGGTCGATGCCATTAGTCTTTTATTTGATTTCAAGCTTTAATTTTATTTCAGTTATTGTTCAAGCTTTCTTTTAGAATACTCTTTAAGTTTCAAGAAGTCACTTAGAAATCATCACAATCACACACATTCACTCGCTTTATTTCATCTCCATCACATCATATTGGGAAGGATATAATCAAAAACAAACTAAAAAGATAAAAACGACAAAAGATTTAGAAAAGGTTATCTAAGTACATATAGTACACCTCACTTCATCAGCTTACGAGCCCCGGGTTGACAATTAAAAGTAGCAATTTAGACAACACTAAATTGACCAAACATTTTGGCGCCGTTGCCGGGGAAGTGAAATTAGGTAGCCAATTTCTAAAAAAAAAATTAAGAAAATTCAAGGAAGGAAAATTGATAACCTCTCAAAGTATGCTCTCCTCTTGCACCTAGAGTGATCTGGAGGATCAGAAAAGAGAAAGTTATTGGTTTAATAGTTTCTTGAGTATGCTCTCTTCTTGCACCTAGAGTGACCTGGAAGATCAGAAAGGGAATTATTAGCCTGACTTGAAGGAAAAAAATAAAAAATGACATGCATAGAGCAAGAGATTCTAGGGGAAGGTTTTTAGCTAGAGCCAAGAGTTCGATTTTTACAAGTCCATCTACTTCAAGGAATAGACAAGAGACACCTCCATCATCTCCAACTTACACTCCTAGCCCTAGGATTCCTGGAATTCAAGAGGCAATAGTTGACTCTCCCACACCATCTATCGAATCTGAATCAGAAAGGGACCCTTTTCTTCCTTCCATAGGAGGACAAATTGTAATTGAAGAAGTAGAATCATCTGAAGAAGAGGGAGAAATTCCTTCTCGTTCACCCTTAGTAGAGGAACCGGAAAACTCTGAAGTCTCCGGGGAGACTACCATGACAGAAGAAGGAGCACCTGGATTTGGTAGAGGTAGAGGTAGAGGAGGAGGAGGAGGAGGAAACAATGGAGGAGGTAGAGGTAACATTGGAGGAAATAGGGATGGAGATAACTCATTTGGATTTCCTATAGTCGATGAGGACTCCCGAGCCACCATGAAAAACATCTCACCATCTGTCCTCCCAAACTTCCATGGGTTAAGGAATGAGGACCCTGAAACATTTCTATTTGAGTTTGAAGTCGTTTGTCGAACTTATGACTATCTGGAAGACTCTCAAAAACTCAAACTGTTCCCTTCAACATTGAAAGGAGCAGCCTTGAAGTGGTTCATGGGATTACTCACTCAGTCCATTAGGTCTTGGAATGATATGAAACAAACATTTTTGGATAGGTACCTGGACTATTGTATGCCCACCAATCACAAGGATGAGGTATTCAAAATGATGCAAAAAGAAGATGAAAATTTGGAGGATTTGCTTGAAAGATTTCAATACAACTTGAAAAGAGCAAAAATGAACAACTTAGATGAGGAGACCTTAAAAGCCCTTCTACTAAAAGCCATTAGAGATGAATGGATAGATATTTTGAACATGATGGGAAAGGGAGATATATCTCAACTTTCACTCAATGATATAGCAGAACTATGTGTCCATCTCTCAAGGGGGAAGTCTAAAACTCAAAAAGGGCCTAGAGATCCTTCTCTCATCAGAGCAAACAAATCTGCAACTGGATCAGTAAGTAGGGCTGAGATTGGCAATATGCTTGATGAATTTAAAACTGATATCTTAGGAAGTCTTAGTGAACAATTAGACACCCTTAAGATTCACAATAAGCAGAAAGCAGAAGCTGAGGCTTTGGCCATCTTTTGCCCAAAGTGTAGAAAGAAACATGCTCTAAGGGAATGTCCCTTGGATGCAAAAGTTGTAGAGACATGTGTAATTTGTTCAGAGAATCATGAGACCAAGGATTGTCCTTCAATCCCTGGGCTCAAAGCTGTCTTTCAAGAAGATCCAAATACACTCGAATCTCTCTGTTTTGTTGCAAGGAGACCTTGGCAGGGGCAACAAAATCAAGGGTTTAACAACTCTATGAATTTTCAACCCCCACCAAATTGGAATCCTTGGCAACAACCTTGGTCCCAACCTCAAAATCCTTTTCAATCATGGGTACAAGGTATGCAAAATCCTTATGGGAGATTTGCTCAATTTTACTAATATCCTCCATCTTTTCAAAACCAACAAGCTCCACAACTTCCAAATCAAAATCCACAACTATCATTGCCATTTCAACAACAACAACCTTCTCAACAGAATCCAAATTCTCAACTCTTGCTTCCATTCCAACAGAAGTCAAATCAACTTCCTTCTCAGCCATTGCCAAACCCCAATAATAAAAATCCTCAAAATGCTTACATGTTGGAAGGTCAACCATTTCCTACCTATATGATTGTTCCTCTCAATGAGGTACAACTCAGATCAGGTAGAATTTTAGATAAGCCTTCTATAAATGATCAAAAGCAAAGCATTTTTGAGGAAGAATCTCTTGAAGCCAATAAGGGTTCTGAAGCATCTCTTCAAAACTCAAACACTCAAAAAGAAAAAGAAAAAGAATTAACCCCCACAACTCCCATAGTTGAGCAAACTGCATCTTTATCCACACCTCCTTTTCCTGAAAGATTACAAATTGACAAAGGAGTGGAAAAACAAATTTGGTTGCCTGACTATAATTTTCTAGATGAATTGAAGAATGTCTGTATCAAGATTCCCTTGTTACAAGCCATTAAGGAAATTCCTATTCTAGCAAAAACAATAAAGGAGTTGAGCCTTAAAAGACCAGGAAGGAAACCAAGAGATACCAGAAGGATCCACCTGGTAGGAAAAATTGCAGATATCATGATGGGAAAAATTACTATGCAGAAATATGTAGACCCTGGTGGTCCAATTGTCAAACACATATCAATGGGGTAGAAATACCAAATACTTTGATTGATTTAGGGGCTGCTATTAACATTATGAGTAGACAGACTATGGAACAGCTAAAACTTCCTAATCTTCTTTTTACACCTACTTTATTGCAATTGGCAGATCGATCAATTATTAAACCAGATGGTGTATTAGAAGACATTCCAGTCTCCCTAGACTCTTGGGAATATCCAGTGGATTTCATGATTTTAACCCCCAAGAGTAATCTAGGAGGACATCCTCTTATTTTAGGAAGACCTTGGCTAGCCACAGCTGATGCTTTCATAAGTTGTAGGTCTGGGGATATGTATATTTCTGATGGTAATTCGACAAAGAAGTTCAATCTGTATCCTCCAGCAAAAACAATTACAGAAATAGGGGATAATGAGTGGATTGATGATGAAGATACTATACAACCTGTCTTTACCATTTCTGAGGTTAGTGAAGATAGTCAAATTCTGAACACATTAGAAAATTTTGAACCATCTTCAGAATATGACTCCACACAATTTCAGTTGGATTCTGACATTGAGTGTCTATCATCTAGACAAATGTCTCTTTTCTCTATGGAAGAGTTTGGTAGTTCTGCCATGGAGATTTTTCCAGGAAAAACATTGAATATCAACAGAAACTTGGAAAAATCACAACAAGGGGAGCTAACCAAAATCTTGCAAAAACATTCTACTGCATTTGCATGGGAGTATACCGATATGAAAGGTATTGACCCTAAGACTTGCATTCATCACATCTACATTGAGGAAAACAGTAAACCAATCAGACAACCTCAAAGAAGGATGAATCCAAACCTTAGGGAGATAGTGAAAGAAGAGCTCCAAAAGTTACTTAATGTAAACTTCATTTACCCCATTTCAGATAGCCGGTGGGTTTCCCCTTTGGTTATAGTACCTAAAAAGAATGGTAAATGGAGGGTTTGCATTGATTACAGGGAATTAAACAAAACAACTTTGAAGGATCACTTTCCTTTACCCTTTATTGATCAAGTATTAGATACTTTAGCAGGCAAAAAGTACTTCTCATTTTTGGATGGTTTTAGTGGTTACAATCAAATTCGGGTAGCACCTGAAGATCAGGACAAGACCACATTTACCTGTCCATGGGGAACTTTTGCTTACCGAGTACTTCCTTTTGGATTATGCAATGCACCTGCAACATTTCAAAGGGCAGTATTAGGAATCTTTTCTGATCTAATTCATGATTGTGTAGAGGTCTATATGGATGATTTTACAGTTTATGGTAATTCATTTGAAGAGGCATTAGAAAATTTGGAAAAAGTCCTTATAAGATGTAAGGAAACAAATCTTTCATTAAGTCATGAAAAATGCTTTATGATGTTTACTGAAGGGATTGTTTTAGGACATCATATTTCAGGAGATGGAATTAAAGTTGATAGATCAAAAGTTGAAGTCATCTCTAAGTTACCTATTCCAAATTGTCAAAAAGATGTTAGAAGTTTTCTTGGAAACTTCACCAAGATAGCATCTCCGCTCTTCAAATTACTTACAAAAGACTATGAATTCAAGTGGGATCCTGACTGTCAATCTGCATTTGAAACTCTAAAAACAAGAATATCTGAAGCACCCATTCTGAGAGGGCCAAATTGGAAACTTCCTTTCCATATTTCTACAGATGCTTCAGATACAGCTCTAGGAGCTGTGTTGGGTCAAAAGGATTTAGTTCCTTATGCCATTTATTACACCAATAAAAATTTGACTCCCACTGAGTTAAATTATACTGTGACTGAAAAAGAGTTCTTAGCCGTTGTTCATGCAATTAACAAGTTTAGACATTACATAACTGGCTATGAAACTTTTGTCCATACTGATCATTCTGCGATTAGATATCTCATGAACAAACCTATTACTAATGGCAGAGTCACAAGATGGCTTTTACTTTTACAAGAATTCAATATTACTGTGTTAGATAGACCAGGAAAACAAAATACAGTAGCTGATTTCTTGTCTAGAATCCAAAATACTAACGAAGATTCTCCCGTAGAGGATAAGTTTCCATATGAATATCTGTTTGCAATAACTACTAAAACTCCTTGGTATGCAGATATTGCTAACTATTTGGTTACAGGGAAGCTACCTCCACACTTATTTCCTAATGAGAAAAGGAAAATCATTCAAGAGAGTTCAAAGTATTCATGGATTTCTAATGAATTGTTCAAAACAGGGCTAGATTGTGTGATCAAAAGATGTGTTCGGGAAGATGAAATGCCTGACATCCTTAAGGCATGTCATGATGAACCGTGCGGTGGACACTTTGCTGACAAGAGGACGGCCTATAAAATCCTTTCTTTAGGATATTATTGGCCTTCTCTCTTCAAAGATGCAAAACAATATGTTAGAAGGTGTGACAGCTGCCAAAGAGTTAGGAGACCAACTCTTTCAAATGAAATGCCATTACAGCCACAGGTACTCATCGAACCCTTTGAGAAATGGGCTTTAGATTTTGTTGGACTTATTAATCCACCATCTAAACAAAAGAAGTATATATTGGTTTGCACTGATTATGTTACTAAATGGGTAGAAGCCAAGGCATTGCCTTCTACCACTGAAAATTCAGTTGTTCAATTTCTTTTTGAGGATATTTTTACTCGTTTTGGTGTCCCAAGAGAAATTGTGACAGATCAGGGAAGTCAATTTACCTCTAACTTGATGGAGAAGCTGATGGAAGAATACAAAATCAAGCATAGAAAATCTACTCCATACCATCCGCAAGCAAATGGTCAAGTGGAATCCACAAACAAAGTTCTTGAGAGCATCATTACCAAAACTGTTCATCTCCACAGAAGAGATTGGGCAGAAAGGCTTCCTGAAGCCTTATGGGCCTATAGAACTACATGGAGGAACACAACAGGACATTCTCCCTATGAACTTGTTTATGGGAAAGAAGTCTTGCTCCCCATTGAGTTCCAAGTCAAGACCTTCAAGATGGCAGTTCAGTTGGGGATGAGTCTATTAGAAGCCCAAAAGCACAGAATGGAGCAGCTGAATGAGCTAGATGAAATAAGACAAGATGCAATTTTAAGGACCGATCTAGTTCAGTACCAAAGAACTAAGTGGCATGACAGATATATCAAAGAGAAGAAGTTTCAAAAGGGAGATTGGGCGTTACTGTTTGATTCAAAGTTTAAAGACTTCAAAAGAAAATTTCAAACTCATTGGCTTGGGCCATATGAGATTGATGAAGTCTTTAGCAATGGAGCAGTTCGAGTCAAGACTATTGATGATTTTCAAACTCCTCTCATTGTGAATGGCCACCGATTGAAAATTTATCATAAGCCACTCTCAAAAGAGGACTTTGTCAAAATGTTTCAAGAGAATTCTGCAATGAGACTGGTGGAGAAGAATTCTTCTCCTCCATCAGCCTAGTCTTTGTTTCTTTCTGAAAAAAAATAAAAAAAATAAAATAAAAATAAAAAATAAAAATGTGTATAAGCCTGAAAACCAATCTCAGATTGGCGGTCTTATACAGAAAATATGGAGTGAAAATCAGGGACATCTGACACTATATTTTCCAAAAAAAAAAAAAAATATCTTTCTCTCCATCTTCACTCCACCTCACTTGTCATTTCCATCTTCACCTCCATCTCATCTTCATCTCCATTCCACTTCACTCCATTCCATTTCCATTTCATTCCATTCCATTAATAAAAGTCCCTCTCAGGACTATTTCATTCAGTTAGTTGTTTTTCTAACTAAATTTGTGCAGCAAAAAGGGGAGTTGTCTTAGTTTCCGCAGCTGGGAACCGTTTCCGCAGCTCGCACCAGTTTCCGCAGCTCGAAATGATTCCGCAGCCAGCACACTCTGTCTCTACAGCAGCACTTTGTTTTAAAAAAAAAATCACAGTCAGAGGTATCATCATCACCAAGGGCAGCGAGGATACGAGGCATCTGCAAGATAAGAAAACAATAATGGATTAGCAACCTTAATCAACAAATGGCAAACTTATGAAGGTATGATCAAAATCTTTTCCAAACAACAATTTAATGTCATGTTATGCATAGTTATTAAATCGTGGACAGAGCCACTAAATGCAATGATTCAGCAAGATCATCCCACTCCTCCTCCACGATAATGCTTCATCCACCTCATTCCTTTCTAACGGCCCCATAATCACTATTAATTTAAACTTGAAATGGGGCTGCGCTTTCATTTATTGGCCGTACCTCCGTGACGTAACCCAATGTACCACGGCTCTCCTTACCATCATTTCCGCAGCCAATGCTGAGACGTGTGCGTAAGCCACCCGACTCTAAAGGATTCGGCCGTTATTCCGTCCACTTATCACTCCATTTCCGCATGTATTGAACTCATTTCTCGTATTGTCTTCTACTCTCTCATACTCACACCATTTCCACTTCCATTTCCGCTGCAAACTCCACAGCTCTGTTTCAAACCCCGATTACTGTTCTGCAATACGCCTTGCATTACGTTACGGCTACTCCACTTACAGCCGTAATCCACCTATTTTTCCCGTGAGCATCCTCCTTGAGCATCCACACACAGTCAAAGCTTCAGCCGAAGTTGAGAGCCGGAGATGGGGAAGCTGCTTAGAGCTGAACCTGAGGGTCCGAAATATTTATAAGGGTATCCACAGACGAAGGAAGCATTAAAGAAGGCAAAGTGGTTGAAGTTTATTCAAAAATTCAGAGGGTATAATAAGGAGGTCACGAAAGCATTTGCTCGATCCTTCAATGGACACACCGTGGAAGTTGGGGACCTGAAATTCACAATAACAGAGAACACCATAGCAGCAGCAACCAGTTTACCACAAGAGGGAGACAGATGGTTTAAGAACAGAGGGCTGGAAGATCAGGGATGGAAAGACATGCTTAAGAACCCAGGTATGGACACTTCAATATTCACTAAAGGGATTCTTGTGCATGTAATTAAGGAAGAATGGACTGCATTGTTATTACTTGTTCAAAAGTTTATCACATGTGAGGGCCGCTTTGGCATTATGTATATGTATCATGCAAGGATTATGATGAATTTCATGGAAGGCCATGCCCTCAATTTACCCCACTTTCTGTTAGCAAGCCTAAAGAAAATGAGTTCCACTGTCCAAAAAAATGTAGGCCATATTGAACCCCACTTGTATCATCACGGGTTCATTAAAATTCTCATAGAAGAGCAATTGAAAAATAACAAGGATACATGGGAAAAGTTTCTAATCAGAAACCATTTCCAAGAGGTGACTGAAGCCTCTAGCAGTTCCCCTAGAATCCCAAAAAGAAGTAGGAGAAGAGAAAGAAATGTTGCAGCCCAAGATCCTCCTACAGTAGAAACTCAAGAAATTGCTCAAGAAGAAAAGGAAAAGGGAGATAAAACTAAGAAACAGAAAAAGGATAAAGGGAAAACAATTGTTCAAGAATCATATCCATCTCCTGAACCTTCAGTAGAAGAAGACTCTCAAACCTTGGCTGATAGACTAGCACAACTTCAAGTTGCTGCCCTCTCAAAGGAGAAACAGAAAGAAAAACAGAGTAGTCAGCAAAAGAGCACTAGTGCACAAGTGAGAAGAAGCGGTAGACTTAAAGAAAAAATGAGTGTGACTAAAGAAAAACAATCACATTTCATTGATTTGGGAGAAGGCACACTTGAAAAGACTCCAACTCAGCTAATCATTGAGCCAAGTCCTCCACGACAGGAAAGTCCCTTTCAGCAAGAAAGAGAAAACAGTCCTCAAGAATTTGAGTTCAGGCCGAGAAGAACACCTGAAACTGACCCAGACCAACAGGAGGTATACAATTATTTGGAGACCTTGGAGCAATCAGTTGCAGGTCCAAGCACTATATTGCCCCTTGATGAACAGGTCCAATCTTTAAAATAGGAGGTGTTTGAGCTAGAAGTCCTGAACCGGCATATTAAACAAGAAAACGAAGCATTGAAAGAACAAAGCAAGGTGGACAAGATTGTCCATGACAATACCATGCTTCACTTAGGACTGTGGCAGAAGAAGAATAGAAAGTTGAACAAAAAGTGTAAGAAGCTGAGCAGGGCACTGATCAATTTGAAATTCAGGTGTCTAGTCAAGAAACCGAGGACCATTTTGGCATCAAGGAGAAAGAGAAGAAGGCTGGATGTTTTGGCAGAAGCATCTGAGCACATGGATTGAAAATAATAACAAAGTTTTGGTTGCATGAGGACATGCAACACCTTCACAGTGGGGGTATGTTGAGCCTCAAACCTGCACTTCTTTACACATCCTCTCAGCCTCCTTTTTCTATTCATTTCCTTCTTTTGCCACTCATTCCCTCCATCAAATTGCTCAAATCATTGTATTTTAGGACTTTTTACATGGTTTGCTAATTATGCTAATGACTGTTGTTGGTTTAGAATTTTGGTTCAAAATGCTGCGTTTCCGCAGCTCACACAGGGTTTCCGCAGCTGATCCCGGTTTCCGCAGCCAACCCCGGATTCCGCAGCTGTTTTCTTAAATGGTATGTTCCAGGTGTCCTCCGGGAAGAAGAGCCACATGGGCAAGTTCGTGGAACCAAGGACATGGTGTGTGTCCCTCCAGCTCACCCAAACTGGTCATAAAAACCCGTAGTCAACGCAGAGGCAAATCCGGTCAACGGAGGTCATTGGCGGTGGCACGGCTCTGCGTGTTCTGTTTTGGAGCACGTGAAGAACAGGTGGCACCTTCTTCAGCCGCGAAGACAGTGGGAAACAAGAATCCAACAGTGGATTGAATGCCCACAATGACCGTTGCCTAAATCCGAGGACGCAGCCAGATTACGTGTTTTTACACAGCTGCTTGAATAGCCGAAGTTTCGTTAAGTTAGTTTGCTTTTCTCTGTATAAATAAAGCGTCTTTGAACGCTGGATAGTTAGTCGTTTTGTAGTCGTGTTTTGTAATTGTTTTGAGCTCCCCACTGTACTTTTAAACTTGTTATCAATACATGAGAAGACTGTTCTGTTTATAAGCGTGTAACTGCTCTTTGGATTGGCTGAAGTAGGCAGAGGGCCCCTGTTTGCTGCAGCCTCTGTACAGTAGTTTAATTTCTTGTATTTCATTTTCTGATTTCATGTATAATAGCTGTACATATGTCTCTTTATTTGTTGCATTTTTATTTCTTTTCAACATGTATAATAGCTGTACATAAACTTTGAATTCCGCTGATTTACATTTCTGCACTTTTGTTCATGACTGATCAGTGTGTTATGCAGGTTTCTTAGGCGAGCCCGGGACAGTTTTCTTGCTTTTCTTTTTACAACTAGTGGCATGTGTGATCATCTTGTCTAGGCTGCTGACCTTTACTTTTCTGCAGTTTGATTTTCATTAGTTTTATTCCTTCAACTTGCACTTTACTTTCTGCTCAGTAGTTATCAAGTTGTTCATCTATTGATGGTTCTTTTTCTATAATCAACTAACTTTATTGGAGCCAAAATATCATTTAGTGCAGCTTGGTTTATTTTTCTTTAAGACTCACATTACTGACCTGTTCATAACTGTTCTCACATCATTAAGAAGAGGTTAAAATAGTGTGATTTGTCTCACTTAGATTTCACATTGATTAGATTTTGTAAAGTAGTGTAAAGTAGTTGTTCTTGCTTTTAATTGAGTTAATATAGATTTCATTTTCGTTTTCATCAACAACAGAGATACTGGGCCGATGCCATTAGTCTTTTATTTGATTTCAAGCTTTAATTTTATTTCAGTTATTGTTCAAGCTTTCTTTTAGAATACTCTTTAAGTTTCAAGAAGTCACTTAGAAATCATCACAATCACACACATTCACTCGCTTTATTTCATCTCCATCACATCATATTGGGAAGGATATAATCAAAAACAAACTAAAAAGATAAAAACGACAAAAGATTTAGAAAAGGTTATCTAAGTACATATAGTACACCTCACTTCATCAGCTTACGAGCCCCGGGTTGACAATTAAAAGTAGCAATTTAGACAACACTAAATTGACCAAACAAACTCCCCGCATCAATACCAGTGCTCCCCGAACCATTTTGCAGGTATCCTTCTCGAACACTGTTTTTACACCTGCATCATCTAACTTGCTTACAGAAATCAGATTTCTGGCCAATGCAGGAATATGTAGAACACCCGGAAGTGTCCTAACCCTTCCAACTTGCAACTTCAACTTTACTTTTCCGCGAACAATGATTAAATCCTTCTTATCATCCCCTAAGAATACATCACCACCATCGTATTTCTCATACTCGCAGAACCACTCTCTATGGGGAGTGAAGTGAAAGGATGCACCTGAGTCAATCAACCATGCCTCATGATCTACATGTGTACTTGAAGAAGCCAAGTACACATCCCCATATTCATCTGAGGTGGTTTTCGCCTCTGCAGAAGGAGTATCATCAGATCCCTTTTCTTTATCAGGAGCTTTAGATTTACAGTCCTTTTGTGGTGCCCTTCTTTTCCGCATTTCCAGCACACCACTTTTATAGGTTTTCCTAGAGATTTAGATCTCCCACTCGATGACTTATTTTTGTTTCTGTTCTGGGACCATCCTCTTATAGACAAGGCATCACCATTTTGGCTCTCCATATTTTTCCGTCTCATCTCCTCCGTCAACAAGGATGAGACTATTTCATCAAACGACAAGGCAGTTGCATTGCTACCTATTGCAATAACCAGACTATCCCACGAATCTGATAGAGAACACAACAAACTGATGCACTTATCTTCATCTGAAATTTTAATATCAACAGATGTTAACTGACTTACCATAGTATTAAATGTGTTCATATGCTCTGTTACCGAGTCTCCATCTTTCATCCTCAAGTTATATAGCTTTTTCCGTAGGAATAATTTATTCACCAGAGACTTAGATTGGTACAAAGTCCCTAACTTGTCTCACAAAGCCTTCACCGTAGCTTCCCTGATACATTCAACAATACGGAATCTGAGACACACAATCGTATTGTGCTTTTTGCCTTCCGATCCAACTTCTTCCATTCTTCATCGGACACTCCCGTTGGTTTAGTACCCGGATCTACTGCAATCCACTGATCTTTATCCACCAACAGATCCTCCATCTTGAGTTTCCACAACTCAAAACTCTTACCATTAAATTTCTCGATCTCTATCTTTCCACTGCTCGCCATCTTCTTTCACCATCAGAATATATCTCGCAGATCTCCCACTGAACAGGGTCTACCACAGGCCCGAGCGAAACCCCTCAACAACAAAGGTGTCCCCTTGAAGCCAAAACTACTCTGATACCAAATGTAGGTTTTAACCCCGTACAGAAATTACCTGCATACGAATTCTAAAACACATAAAATAAACAATGTGAGAGCTTAACACATAAAACACATATACACAGAGATTTTCCCCTTGATCCCAAAACCGGGACTACCAGCTTTATTTTTCATTATGTTCCTTTCAATGTTATAATACATATTTATACATGTCGAAGCATCCATTACCATGGACCGAAAAACCATCGCGTCTAATACCATGGACCGAAAACCATCATGTCCAAAAACATGTGCGAAAAAACATGCACAAAACCATAGGTGGGTTTGCCCATCCTAACATAGGGTCCAAAACCAACCCCATAAAGTGGGGTTACGGGTACACCTCAAACCCCTGTGACCCCCCCACCCGCCCTCCCCCGCTACACAATCGGCACAACGAAAGGGGGCTCCGCCCCCCCTCTAACCCCCCGGTTAACTACGTGGGCTAGTCGTGGAAAGAATATAACACAACCCAACACATCCTAATAGTCAAAAGCATTTCCCGACTCAACGACCTAATAAATAGAGTACATATATTTACATGATCAAAATAGGTAGGGGTATTACATTCCCCCACCCCATTTATTTTATGCACTATCCTGAGTGCATTGTATATACAAATATATACAATATTTCAGTGAAAATTGATCTAGGTGGATATTGGTGGCCACTCTCCTATTCCACTTGGACTCCCAACATTGTCTCTTTAAATTTTTCAAATTCCTTAATTGTAGCACTATTTACTATTTTTGGCAGTTTTTCGGGTCCTGAACTTCTAAAGCTGTTTTGAGGCCCTAAACAACGTTTTTAAGGAAAAATGAAGGGACCGAAAAATTTCAAACAACACATTTTGTTGGTTTTTGGCCTACTCTTTGAGATCTTCAAAACGAGGTATTGTAATAGGCAAACGAAGATTGTATGACAAAGTTACGACCCTGAGATATTGATGTACCAATTTACCCAAATGGGGCCCACAATTTTGGCACTTCATCCCCTAGGGTTAGGTTTATGGATGTGTAGGTTTTCCATTATTTCTCGATAATAAATAGGCCTTGGAGCCTCATTGTAATACAGAGTTTAGAGGCATGTAGCCACCACATCTCTTCTCAAAGATAAGCTACCATCGCCCAAGCTAGTTTATTTCCATTCTGTTTGTAAGCATATTTCAGTATTCTGATATTAATGAAATGAACTGTTATTTCTGCTGCATTTCTACATTTATGGTTATATTTGTAATTTGTTGCATTCCTATTTAAGTTTAGATAAAAAATGGTGGGCGCATTTTGCCCATATGACTTCTTCTTGCTCCCAGGTCACATCCTGAGGATCGAGCATGGTCCATTGCACCTTTACCATGCTTATGGCTCGATTCCAAAGCGCCTTGATCTTGTTGTCTAAAATTTGCACCGACTACACCTAGAAGTCTCCCTCGGGTTCCAGCTGAATCATTTTCTAAGAAATAACATAATTAGTGCCAAGGACATATTTCTTGAGCAATGAAACATGAAATATATCAATAATATGCAGAAATGCAAGCTTGTATGCAACAAGGTTGATCCTCTCCAGGATCTCAAATTGCCCACAATATTTGGCTGCCAACTTGGCACGACTACCAAATTTTGTTGAGATTTTCTTTGCTTTTACTTTTAGAAATACGTGCTTCTCGACTTTAAATTCCCACATGACTTCTTCTTGCTCCCAGGTCACATCCTGAGGATCGAGCATGGTTCATTGCACCTTTACCATGCTTATGGCTCAATTCCAAAGCGCCTTGATCTTGTTGTCTAAAATTTGCACCGACTACACCTAGAAGTCTCCCTCAAGTTCCAACTGAATCATTTTCTAAGAAATAACATAATTAGTGCCAAGGACATATTTCTTGAGCAATGAAACATGAAATATATCAATAATATGCAGAAATGCAGGCAATGCAAGCTTGTATGCAACAAGGTTGATCCTCTCCAGGATCTCAAATTGCCCACAATATTTGGCTGCCAACTTCGCACGACTGCCAAATTTTGTTGAGATTTTCTTTGCTTTTACTTTTAGAAATACGTGCTTCTCGACTTTAAATTCCCTACTTATCATGTTCCTATCTACATAGCTCTTTTGTATATCCTAGGCAAATTTTCAAATTATGTTTGATTTTACCATTTTCTCCTCCATGTCCTTGAGCAACTTTGGACCAACCATGATTATGTCCATTGGGTTACTCCAACTCACAGGAGTATTACATTTTCTACCATACAAAGCCTCAAACAAGCTCATTTTTAATGATGCATGGTACTTGTTATTATATGAAAATTCTACCAAATGAAGGTAGTCCTCCCATTTAGATGGTTTATCCATCACTCACATCTGTAACATATCTTCAATTGTTTGATTAACCCATTTTGTTTACCCATCAGACTCTAGATGATACATTGTGCTAAAATTTAAACTAGTACGCAATCCTTTAAATAATCAAATCCAAAAGTTGGATGTGAATTTTGGATCTCTATATGAAATTATTGCTCTAGGCACTTTATGGAGCATGGCAATTTCCCTTGTGTAAATGTATGCAATATTTGTTTCTTAATGCAATGATTTTACCATAATAAAATGAGCAAACTTTGTAAGTTTGTCCATAATCACCGTTATTGAATCGTTCCCTCTTGTCGTTTTGGGAAAACTGGTAATAAAATCAATTGATACCACCTCCCATTTCCACTCAGGAATTGGAATTGGTTGTAGCAAACTAGTTGGGTGTTTATGCTCAGCCTTCACCTGCTGGCATTCTAAACACTCGATTATCTAATTAGCCACTTCCCTTTTTAAACTCGGGGACGAAAATTGCTTCTTAACTATTGTCAAAGTTTTTTGTACCCTAGGTGACCAGCATACAATACCTATAGTGCATTTGTTGTAAGATTATTTCTTTCACAATTGGCACATTTGGCACGTAAATCCTACCTTTATATAAAAGAATATCTTCCGGGCCCATTTCATAATCCTGATATTTTGGCTATGATGTACCTTGTTGTAAATTGTTCTTAATCGACATATATTGTTGGTCTAATTGTCCATCTTGTACAATCTTGCTCACCAAATTTGTATCATTACTGTTAATTGGCATGGGATGCATAACATGCACTCTCTAGCCGAGGGCATCAACCACTTGATCCTTTTTCCCTTAATGTATTCAATTTCAAAGTCGTATTCTACTAGCAATTCCAACCATCTCACTTGTCATGCATCCAAGTTTGGTTGTTCAAATAAATATTGCAACCCACAATGATCAGTTTGTAGTTCGAATTTTCGACCCATAAGATAATGCCTCCGCATTTTAAGCGCATGGACAATAGCTGCGAGATCCAAGTCATGGACAACACAATTTTTCTCACCTTCCTTTAATTTTCTATATTCGTAACAAATAACATGTCCATTTTGTATGAGCACTCTGCCCAAGCCCTCTTTGCCTGCATAAGTGCATACCATAAAATATGCATTCAGATTAATAAATTTTAATACCGAAGCTTTAAGCTTCGTTAATAAAGCTTTTGACTCTTGAAAAGTTTCTTCACACTCAGTTGTCCATTAAAATTTCACAACCTTTTTCTTCAAAGATGTAAAGGGGTGTGTTATTTTGGAGAAGCCTTCAATGAATATCCTATAATACCTAGCCAAGCCCATGAAATACTACACTTCTGTAATGTCCTTTGATGTTGGCCATTCATTGATAGCTTTAATTTTCTTTGAATCCATAGCTATCCCCTCTTCTGAAATGATGTGACCCAAATAATGGTTATGTTTATGATAAAAAGAGCATTTACTCAACTTGACATATAGTTGATGGTCCCTAAGTACCTGTAGTACTAATCTCAAATATTGGTGATACTCTCCTTCATACTTTTAGTACACAAGAATATCATCAAGAAAAATAATAACAAATTTGTCCAAATGATCCCTGAAAACTCGATTCATTAGACACATAAAACTTTTGATGCATTAGATAAACCAAAAGGCACCACTACGAACTCATAGTGCCCATAACGAGTTTTTAATGTTCTTTTACATATATCCTTTTCTTTGGTCCGCAACTAGTGATACCTAGATTGATTCATGTGAAGCGGAAAATGGCCGCAGGACATAGGTCATGGTCGCAGGTGCTGAAGCGGGGGCCGCGACCAACAAGACCGAGGGCCTAGAGCTCATCAGCAATGGATTGGTTTTGGCAGTCGAAAGCAGAGAAAGTCAGCGGTTGGATCCGGAGGACAGGTGGTGGATCAGGGCTTCAGTTGAAGACACCTGGCAGGGATCAAAAGGAGCGTATTGGTACGTGGACGAATAGTTGTGGAACGTGGACGCATCTGGAGGTTTTTCGACCTCGGCATCAGAAAAATGCCTGAGACATTGTCTTCTGGTCGCCATAGTTGTTGCTCTCGCCGTCTTACCTGAGGTTTCACCCTGTTACTGAAGACTGGAATGGTCCGTTAGGCGGTTTTAGCGTTTAAGCTGTTGCATTAATCATGGTTAACCCTAATGAGGCCGTCGAGCTCGACCCTGAGCCGGAAGACATACTGTCGGTGTGGGGGAAGGATCTAACAGCACAGAATATTGAGCAGTTCTTTGGGTCAAGCGGTCACCATGGGTTTTTGAAGCCGAGTCCAGACCTGCAAGAGTCATGGAGGAACAGGACCTCGCTCGGATTATTGGAAGAAAGTTTGGGGCTGGTAGTGCAGAGCAATCAGGAGGCTCTTGACCAATTCGAACCCCAGAAAACGAGTTCTCTGAAGGAGGGTTTCCCCCAGGCGAATGTACTCAGCTCTTTACAAGTAAGTAATACCAAATCCCTCCTTCCTACTCGTTCTTATACTGGAGGTCTTGAAGATGTGTTTATTGGCCCTGGCCCAAAAAACTGGTCTTGGCATAGCCCAGTAGGAGGGCTAAAATCTGATCTAGGGCCGGTTAAAGAAGGAAGATTGCCGGTCGTAACCAGATCTTCTATTGCAAGGGTTTTGGTAAACCCTAGTGTGATACCTGAGTCGGCAGCGGCAGGAACTGGAGAGGAATCGGGTCTAAGAGAGGAGGGCCCGGTGTGCGAAACAGATAAACAGTTAGCAGAGGTGGGCTTAGAAAAAGGAGATGACAAAGGAGCTGGAAACAGGGGTATTGTGGAAATTACTGATTCAGAGACCCCCTCAGGAAATCAGCCAGTAGAAAAGAAGGATTTTTCGCAGCAAACAGAAGCGGTAAATGGTGTTGTTGTCGCTCAAGGTAGGGGAGAGATCTCTGGCGATAGGCAGATTGGGGAGAAAAGGAAGAAACAGAAGCTTATCAAGAAAAAGGAGACAGAACCAAATCTAGTGTTGGGGATGGACGTCCAAATAGAGGAAGCTATGGAGGTGGCCGAATGCACTTTGGTAGGACGAGCGAGAGGAAAAAAATATTCAGCCCAATTTATCCAAAATTGGGCAGATCAACAATGTCAAGCGACCCTAGATAAATCCTTAAAAGTATCAATTCTGGCAAAAGGATGGTTCATGATGTAATTTGAAAAGAAGGAAATGGCGGATTGGGTTATGGAAAAAAATTGGCCTTTCGGAAACCATCCCGTTCTCTTCAGGCAATGGATTCCACTGTTTGATGCGCAGCGAGAAAAGGTCGAATCATTCCCGGTATGGGTTCGAGTTCCTAGTCTTCCTCCTTTTCTTTGGATGGATTCAGTTTTCAGATCCATTGGAAATATGCTTGGCACATATTTGGAAATGGATATGTCCTTCATTGAAACAAGGAATAAAGCCATGGCTCGGATATTGGTCAACCTTAACCCCAGAGCAGGCTTAGCAGAAAATATAAAAATTCAATATAGAGATCTCATCTTCGATCAGCCATTGGATTACGAACACCTGCCATTCAGATGTCACAGATGCCATGTGTATGGACATCTAGCAAGGGACTGTCCGTTGGGTTTTCGTCGCAGAAGGAAACAAAAGAAGGCCGAAGCGGAGGTGGTAACATCAGAAAAGAATATAGACTTTAGGCATGAAGCAGGCCAAGAGGAGGATGCCATGGAGGTGGATAGGAGCGAGAAGGAGAAGTCTTTGATGCAGGCGCAAAAGATCCCACACTCAGAAATTGAAGAAGGAACTCCTATCGGATCCGGGAACGTTGCCTTGGAAGTCACAAAAGAAGCAAATGCAGGCCCCCTTGAAGAAACGATGGGTACACGTCTGGACTCTTGTTTTCCCTCTATGCCCCCTCCTTATGAAGTAAAAGATGCATGCCTAAATTCAAATTCTCATAGTCATTCATTTGTTGAACACTCCCGTGTTGAAAGCATTACTTCATCCATCCCCAAGATTAACCTGAACTGTGAAGAGGCTCCAAATGAAATCTGTGAAGTAAAAATCTCTCCTTCCAAACCAGCATGTCATTATAACCTGCGTTCCCTTGACAAAAGACCGGCTTCTGGAGATCCAATCGGAGGTTTAGGCATGGATATACCCCTGACCTCTATGAAGAAATCTAGGGGCCGAAAGTCTTACCTGTCTAAGGCTCAGGTGAAAGCAAAATTTGACGTGGCGGATGGTAAACAACTGTTGATTCTTGGGGTGCTTAGAGCGGCAAAACCCTGTATGGATGTGTCAAAATGATTTTTCTTTCATGGAACTGCAGGGGTTTAGCCAGTAAACCCAAAAAATTGGCCCTAAAGAAGTTGGTACAGCATTGTAACCCAGACGTACTCATGTTGCAGGAGACTTTAGGCTTGATTTCAGAAGTTTTGTCATCTCTTTGTTCTAGTCTCCTGGGGTGGCAATTTCAAGCTTTGGATTCCATTGGCCACTCGGGAGGCCTGGCTATAGGCTTCAGGAAAGGAAGAATGAATTTATTAAATATGTGGGGGATGGATCATGTGTTGGGAATGGAAGCTATGTCCCCTAATTTTGACTTCCCTCTGATGATCTTAAATATCTACGGGCCATGTCAGGAGAGAGTCTCTTTTTGGAACAATCTCCTGTCTAAATCAGTGATGAGAAGTCAAAATCTGGTGATAGGAGGAGATCTAAATTTCTCTATTGGGAATGCCGAGACTTGGGGTCCTTCTGCCAGAGAAGACCCTCTATCAGATTTCTTCTTGAATGCCCTTGCTACGCATAATCTGATAGATGTAAACCTGCTAAAACTGAAACCTTCATGGAGGAATCGCAGAACAGGTGAAGCTAGAATTGCAAAAAGATTAGACCGTTTTCTTCTATGTGAAGATCTAGCTTCCAGAATTCTGGTTTTCAGACAGTGGGTAGGTGAGGGGGGAAATTTAGACCATTTTCCAGTCCTTCTCGAGTTATCCAAGCCTCCCCTTAAGCCGGCAGCACCCTTCAAATTCAATGCATCCTGGATGCAGGAGGAATCATTCAAAAAGCTTTTTAATGAAACTTGGCAACACCCGTGTAGGAATGCCATGGAGGACAAGAGCTTTCTTCTCATGGAAAATTTGAAAAGACTGAAGAAGGCCACTATAGAGTGGGCAAAGAAGAGGAAGCAGAAACAAAATGAAGACTTAATCAATATTAACTTGGAGCTTGGGGAATTGGAAAATCCTGAATCGAATGGCTATGAATCTCAGGAGTCGAAGGATAGGATCTTGTTGTTAGAAAAGCAGAGAAGTCAAATTCTTCTCGACAGAGAAGAGGAATGGAGGTTGAAAAGCAGGGCAATCTGGCTGATGGCTGGAGATGAAAATACAATTTTTTTTCACAATTATGCAAAAGGTAGGAAGATAACGAATACCATCTGGAAGTTGAAGGACGAGGAAGGTAGAGAGGCCAATACCTTTGAATCTCTCTCGCTCATGGGGAGGAACCATTTCCAAAAATTATTCTCTGATCAAGGGGAGCCAACTTTAGCAGAGGTTATCAGAACAGCCCAATGTTTTCCCCGATATGTGGAGGAGGAAGAAGCCGAGGGTTTGCAGGGAGAAGTCACAACAGAAGAAGTGGAGAGTATTATAAAATCTATGGCCAAAGACAAAATCCCTAGCCCGGATGGGTGGCCTATTAAACTCTTCCAGCATTTCTTTGATCAGATTGGCTCAGAATTAACAGATGTGGTTGAGGAATCCAGAAGAAAAGGTATGGTCTATGCACCTTTCAACTCAACCTTTATAACCCTTATTCAAAAGAAAGAAGATCCAGTATCGTTTGAAGATTTCATACCTATATCGTTGTGTAACAACATTTATAAAATTATAGCTAAGGTGATTGCTGTCCGTTTAAAGCCAATTCTGTCTAGATGCATTTCAAACGAACAGTTTGGTTTTCTAGATGGTCGCCAAATACATGAAGCCATTGGGGTGGCTCAAGAGACAATTCATAGTGTTAGCCAGATGAAAAGGAAAGGAGCAGTGGTGAAAATTGATTTGTCAAAAGCTTACGACAGAATCAGCTGGACCTACCTCCGAATGCTGTTAACACATCTAGGATTTAAAGTTGACTTTATCAAATGGATTATGGGATGTATCACCAGTGTCAGTTATGCGGTCCTTATTAATGGAGCAGCCTCTCCCTTCTTCAAAGGACAAAGAGGGTTAAGACAAGGATGCCCTTTGTCCCCACTGCCCTTCCTTCTGGTAGCAGAAGGGCTGAGTAAATTAATTCTAAAAGCCAAAAGAGAAGGGACTTTAAAAGGGTTGGAGGTTGCAGTCAACTTATTCATTTTGCACCTTCTCTTTGTCAATGATACTTTACTCTTCAACAATGGGAACCAGTCTAAAATAAAGGAAATTAAGAAGATTCTTGAGCTTTTTATGAAAGCTACCGGGATGCAAGTGAATCATAGGAGATCTCAGCTCATTCTGGAAGGCTTTAATAGACAGGAGACAAGCCAAATTACCTCAGTTCTTCCTTTTGATGTTTATAAGCTCGAAGATCCTTTCAAATATATGGGGTTTTGGCTGAAACCTGATAATTACAGGAAACAGGACTGGAATTGGTTGGTAGCGAAGATTGAAACCAGAATCTCTCATTGGAGCTTCAGGTGGCTTTCCAGAGCAGGAAGGCTAACTTTAATTAAATCAGTCCTTCTAGCAATTCCAGTTTACTGGGTTGCGCTAACCTTTGTTCCTAAAGGTATTTTGGAAAAGATAAGAAGAATCTGTAGTAGATTTCTATGGGTTGGATCAAAGGAGAATTAAGTGCTTCCCTGGGTTTCCTGGGAGAAAGTGGCAAGAGCGAAAGAATGGGGAGGGTGGGGTATAAAAGACCTCATTACTTTCAGAACCTCCCTAGCGGCAAAATCAAGGTGGAGAATCATCAATATGGAAAATCTCTGGACGAAAGTGGTAAAACAGAAATACATTGACCCCACCCCTCTTGAAGATTGGATAAGGAACCCAGAAAAGAAAGGAGGAAAGTGTCGGTAGTCTGGAGGGCGACTATAGATGCCTTCCAGATTATTGAACAAGGCTTGTCCTGGCAGATTGGAAATGGTGAAAATATTCGAATTGGTAGGGACCCCTGGGTGGGATGTAACGAAAATTTTGCTCTGCCCCCAGGCCTGATTAGGCATCTAGAGTCAAAAGGATTTCTTTTCCTTAATCAGGTAGAGAAAATTGGTCATTCATCCATATGGGGCCAAGCATGGAAATCAGGAGAGGAATTGGACCTTCATCCCCATTGGTGGATTCTGGACCTTCATCACGCTGATTCTGGATTCTACTCCCCAAAATTTGGCTACAAGTTCCTCATGACTAAGAAAGGTTGGGGAGATCCGGAATGGTGGGCAAAGTCATTATGGAAGCTAAAGTGCCCTGCTAAAGCCAAGCTTTTCTTCTAGTGTATTCTAAAAGGAAAAGTACCTACATGGGACATTCTGCAATCTAGGTTTAAGTCAGGGCCAGGAAGATGCCCTATGTGCAAAAATGACTCTAAAACTATAACACACCTTTTTATTGGCTGTCCTGTAGTTAAAAAAGTATGGGTGGAGGTCGATAAGCTTATTCAATTACCGATAGCCTGGGAAGGGGGAAATATCCCTGAAGCATGGCATAAATGGTGGCGCTTATATTCAAATGGGAAATTGCGGAAACTGCCTCCTATTATCTCTTGGGGTATCTGGATTGCAAGAAACAGAACCATCTTTCTAGACAAGGAAACCGCTGTTGAATCAATCGTCATTCAATGTACATCTATTTACTCAAACATACCTGATTCAGAGGAAGAAAGGATGCCTAGACAGGTTAGAGAAGAACAAATCAAGGAAGGAGTGCCATGGGCTTATTTTGATGGAGCATCTCAAAATAACAAAGCTGGAGCAGGTTTAATCATCCATATAAACGAAAGACAGTCTCTAAAAGCTTCCGTGGGCTTAGGCAGTGGCTCAAATAATTTTGTAGAATTATCTGCTCTAAAGCTGCTCCTATGTTGGCTTACACACAGGAACATCTTCAAAGTTCAGATTTTTGGGGATTCATTAAATGTTATCAAATGGGCAAATGATCAAAGCAGATGTCAAAATTATATCTTATATCCTTTATTAGAAGAAATTCAATATTTAAAATTATCTTTTAATGTTTTCTCTATTCATCACATTAACAGGGAGTGCAACGATTCAGCAGACAGGCTTTCTAAAGAAGGTCTACAACAAGCTATGGGCAGTTGGAGAATAGTGGAGGAAAACAATGGAGAAATCCATCTCTCGGACCAGCCTCCTTATGTATAGATGCATGCTTCTGAAGACTTAGCAGACTGGTTTATATAGTTTCTTTTTGTATACAGCTGAGAGTTTCTTTTTTGAAAATCTAGACTTGGACATCCTTTCTCAACTTGGGTTATTTTCCTCGATAGAGGAGACCTGGGGGAAAGATGCTTGCTGCTGTTTTTTATTACCATGGATGCTAAATATATGGAAAACTGTTGATACTTTTTGATGGTGCTGAGGAAGGGAGCTGTTTTCCTCTGTAGAGGAGGCTCTTGTTATGCTCAGTATGCTCCACCTCTCTTTTGCTGAAGGAAGGCAGAATAGTCTTCATACAGATCTTTATGATGATCCATCATACAGTCAAAGGAATGCTTCGGCATATGATATGTAACTTTTTATTATAATTATAAAAAGTTCGTTTTTTTCTTTGGAAAAAAAAAACTAGTGATACCTAGATCTTAAATCAATTTTGGAAAATATATTTGTCCCACAGAGTTGATCAAAGAGATCATCAATTATCGACAATGGATATTTATTTTTGATGGTGGCCTTGTTCAATTGCCAGAAATCAATACACAATCACAAAGTTCCATCTTTCTTCTTAACAAATAGAATTGTTGTACCCCAAGATGATACACTGGGGTGTATATAACCTTTCTTCAACAATTCCTCTAATTAAATTTGCAATTCTTTAAGTTCAAGAGTACTCTTTCTATATGGTGTCTTAGCCACTGGAACTGCTCCTAACATTATATCAATAGAAAAATTGATATCCCTCTTTGGAGGTAATCCTGGTATTGTTGCAAATACATCAACAAATTCCTGTGGCACTGGGTAATTTTCTAAATTAACTTTTTGGTCCACCTTTGTTTCCTCTGTATGAACTACAAGGATGTAGCATCCTTTACTATAGTTTTTTTTCAATTGCATAGTTGATATCTCTTTGATAGATATTAGCCTGGGGATCCATGGGACCTACTTCTATTGTCCCTCATCATTAATACAATTAAAAGACTCGTTGTAGCAATCAAGTATTGCATGGTGCTTCTCCAACCAATCCATGTCAATCAAACAATCATATGTACCTAGTGAAATTACATTCAAGTCAATTGTTGTCCTTAGCCCATTCATCTAAATTGGGCATTCTCTAACCAATTCAATAACTTTTCTCTTCATACATGTAGCTAGTTGTCCAAACCAAGGTTTGGAATGTTTAAGTTTCTCCAATTTTTTTTTTTCAATGAGGTTCACCTTACATAACTGTGGTTGGCTCTAGAATCAATTAAGATAATAATGGGTTGATTGCTAAGCTTACCTTGAACCTCTATCATGTGTGCCTGATGTTATACTTGTTAATTATCCAAAGCTGCATAAATTATGGGTACGCCCTTTGCTCACATCTTCCATAATAATTGTCGTTTTTATTTTGTGTACAATCCTCAACTTCTCTACCTTATGAGGACAACATTGTTACCTGTAGTCCCCTTCACAACCCCATCATTTGATGGGTGGGAATTTAAGCTTCTTGTCAACAAAATCCTACTCTTGTGGTTTGTTAGAAGAGGATGCAGGTTGTTGGCCTTCCTCTGTGGAATTTGGATGTCTATTTTGATATAAAATTTGGGCTTCTTATGGTGCAATTATTTGATGAAATTCGAGCTCCCTATGGTGGTATATTTTTGAGATTTTTTGATATGAAGTTTTTTGTGAATACTTTCATAAACAAAAATCTTCATTGCAGGACCTTTAACTGACACTTATATTTGCATGTGAAACATGAGCAACAAATAATCAACAAGTAAAAAAACCAAGAAGCAATAATAACACAATATGTGATAACGACGTTCATCTAGTGTGGACTACGTCTCCAGGCCCTGGGTCAATATTGGGGAGGTCGCTTCATTAGTATCAGCAAAATAAGATGAGTACATGGAAAAATCTTTGTCAACACAAGGATGAAACTCCCACCTCAAGTGGAAATGTCTCTCCTACAAAGAAACATCACTCACAAAGATGTTCTCCTTTAATAAGACAAAGAAATGACTTCTCACAAAAGTGACATAAAATGGACACTCTCACATAAGTGGCAACGGGTCCTCTTGAATCCATTGGTCAGATTCAAATCATACTCATCATCATCATCATAATCATCTTGCAATTCTAAGACCAATGGTTGTAAACATGACTACTTTTTGACAAAGTGTCAATATGACCCTCTTTTAACATTGAACCACCTTATTTTTCATGCAAAGGCTCAAGCAATGAATTCCCTGCAAATATTAAGATCTTGCTCCCTTGTTGCAACATACAAATATCACCAGAACCTACAACATACATCCACCCTTTTTGCTGAAAGAAAAATAACTAAATGGCCAAAATGGATCATTATACCTCTCAATATGAAGATGTCCTGAAAATGGGTTGCTCAAATGCAAAAACTTACTACACCATCGCGATCCTTGTGAAATCCTGAGCAATCTAAGTATAAACTTAACCCCATTATGACACTGTCAAATCTAGGACTTTAGGGAATCTTTTAGATTCCCCACATCATCAAAGAATATTCTTTGGCTTAAAGTTTCACGTTGGAATTGGGCGCGTCAAGGTTCTGCCCATGCATGGTTCTACGGTCTTGGTTATGTTCTATAAACAATTCTGCATCTGCTTGCTCTTAGCCCCCTCTTGTTAATTTTTGCAACTATGGTAAAATTCCACCTTGGACAACTCAAATTACCAAGATAATGATTGCACTAGATTCCTCTTTTCGATAGGACCAAAATTGACCTGAAGATCACCCAATTTGGTTAAGTGGAAGTTGAGTTATGAATTATTTTATTCATACATGTATTATGGAATGGGTCGGTCCTAACCACATGAGTAACTTCTTGGGTCAGTCTTAATCCCAAGTGACTCCTCAGGAAATCCTATAAATAGAAGATACCTCAAGATCATTTGGACACATATTCTCTTCTCGTTTCTATTGGTTCACATAGGTTCGACAGAAGGAGTTTGCTCAAGGGTTCGAAATTACAAGCGAAAGGTCACTCTGGGTTAGGGTATTCTAGATCTCGGTTGCTAGCACAGAACAGGGCATTATGGTCCATGGTTGCTGGCACACAAGCCTATGAGAGCGACTATAGACCCTTGGACGTTGGCACAGAGGCTTATGAGAGAGACTATAGACCCTTGGACACTGGCACATAGGCTTATGAGAGCAACTCTGGGTTCAGAGGTAGATCGAAATGTTTCGGTCCTTGGTCGCTCGCACCAGGTAGCCCTAGGAGTGGCTCTGGGTTCAGAGGTAGACCATAAGGTTTCGGTCCTTGGTCGCTCGCACCAGGTAGCCCTGGGAGCGACCCTGTCATCTCGGTCACTCGCACAACTTAGAAAGGGTGTGATTTTGGTTTGTCGATCACTCGCACAACTCAGCTAGGGAGCGAATTTGGGTCTTTGTAGTTCAGTGCGAGAGTCGCATGGATAGAGACCTCCTAGGAGTGACTCTGCAATCATAGGCGCTCGCATACTGTATTCACGAGAGTGATCCAAAAGTTGCAGTTGCTTGCAGACAGTGTTGATGAGGGCGAGCATGTTCAGATCTAGGGTTTTGACATCTTGGCCTTAATTGACTTCAGTGATTAGGAAGATCTGGGTTTATCCCTTCTAGTATATAGATATGTAGTTATGATTTGTTAGTTTTTGGTGTAAACATATGCATTGGTCTCATTGACAGTGACAATAGTACTAAGCAGTATTTGACATAGTGACAACAATACTCAACAATGTTCGACACTGTGACAACAATATACAACAGTTGACATTAGTTTGTGGCAGCACATTACAACCATTAGTATGAGGGTTCTGATTCCTAGCATGATTATATCTGTTTCATAGATATCATTATTGTTTTGCTGCATAGATAAAGTTATGGATCATTATATTCCCTTTTGCTGCATCATTTGATAACGATCTAAGAAGAAGAAGATTTGCAAGGGTTTTCCCCATAGTGGGTTTTGCTGTGGTTTGATCCGGATTTAAACAGGAACGCAACAAATTACAGAGATAACCATATACACAAAGATGCAGCGGAAATAATACTTCATTTCATTAATGGAAAATACTGAAATATGCTTACAACCAGAAATGGAAATAAACCAGCTAGGGCGATGGTAGCTTATCTCTGAGAAGAGATGTGATGGCTACATGCCTCTGAACTGTGTTACAATGAGGCTCGAAGGCCTATTTATTGTTGAGAAACAATGGAAAACCCTTAACATTCCAAAACCTAACCCTAGGAGATGAAACGCCAAACTGTGGGCCCCGTTTGGGGGTAAGTTGGTACATCAACTTCCCGGGGTCGTAACTTTGGCATATGATCTCCGTTTGACGCGTACAATAGCTCATTAGAAAGATCTATCCGAGCACTATCATTGTTGGAACGGGAAATATTGGTCCATTCCATGGACCCATGTTGCCCCCGGATTCCCCAAAAAACGTCGTTTAGGGCCTCAAAACGGCTCCGGAAGTTCAGGACCCGAAAAACTGCTAAAAATAGTAAGTTGTGCTACAATTAAGGAAACTGAAAATGCTGAGAAAGACAATGGTGGGGGTCCAGGTGGACTTGGCAGGTGGCCACCAATATCCACCTGGATCATTCCTCCCCCCTTAGGAAGCAATGGTCCCCATTGCGTTGAGCTCCTCCATGAGATGAGGAAACTTCTGCTGAACTTGTTCCCTGGTGAGCCACTTGCCCTGCTGAAGGAGTTGGCCTGCTTTGACAACTCGATACAGTTGGATATTCTGTTGGCGAGTGTTCTTGATCTGAGTGTCCATGATCCCATCAGTTGCAGCTTGTTCCATGCAATCTGGATTTAATTCTGTGGGTTTGAGCTGTTCTGCAATGTCGGATGTGTCTAGCAATGGTGGAAAGTATGGCCGAAGGCGGTCCACATTGAACACTGGGTGCAGGCCAAGGAATGGGGGAATGCTGAGCTCAAAGGCATTGTCTCCCATAGCCTTAGTAATGGTGTAAGGACCATATCGGAGTGGTCTCAATTTCCGATAGGCTCCAGTAAGGCGTTCCTTTTGCAAATGCAACCAGACTTTGTCGCCCTCCTGAAACTTGTGTGGCACCCGATGTTGATCATGTCGCTGCTTGTACTTGGCATTTGATTTCTCAAGAATGTCATGGACCTGCTGGCGAATATGTTGGATGCGCTCAATGAAGCTGGTGGCCTTATCTGTTTCGGACTAGACATGAGCTGAATTCATGTGAGTAGCTGCAAGTGGCATGGCCACATCAATGGGGCATAGTGGCTGGAATCCCAAACCCACCTGAAAAGGGCTATGGCCAGTGGAGCTGTGAAGAGCTCGGTTGTAGCTGTGCTGAACATAGGGGAGGCTCTCGTCCCATGTGCGTGGATGCTTTGAGTTATACATGCGCAGAATGTGCACAATCATCCTATTGACAACCTCTGTCTGGCCATCAGTTTGAGGATGGAAGGCCGTGGACTTCGTGAGTTTGGTGTCCAGCATTGACCAGAGACTGGACCAAAATGTGCTGAGAAACCAACTGTCCCGATCTGAGATGATAGACTGTGGGATCCCAAAGTGGACCCACACTCGTTCAAAGAAGAGTTTAGCAGTGGCTTCTGCTGTGATATTCTTCTTGCAGGCCACCATAATGGCCATCTTCGAGAACTTGTCGACGACCACAAAAACACAGTCATTTCCATGCTTAGTGGAAGGAAGGCCTGACATGTAATCCATGGAGATGGATTCCCAAGGTCGACTAGGGGTAGGCAACGGGGTATAGAGGCCGTGCTTCTTAATGGCCGGTTTGGCAATGGCACAGGCAGTACATGATCGGATGTACTTCCCAACATCCTGTCGAAGATTCGGCCAATAGAAATAATTTTGCAGTACTGCCATTTTCTCGACCCCGAAATGCCCAGCAGCCCGACTGTAGTGTGCTTCCCAAATCATCTTGGCACGCTCGCTTGAAGGAACACAAAGGTGACCGAGGTGGCATAATAGGGCATCCTGGAGGTGAAAATCTGCAACCTGCCGACCCTCCAAGAGTGTCTGGTATGTGTGGCCGAATTCTGGGTCGCTTTTGTAGAGAAGTGGCCAATCAGAAGTCTCGTGCCCACAAGAGTTGAGCACGGTGGTTAGCGCCATGATCGGTGGTCGACTGAGGCAATCTGCAACATTATTGGTGCTGCCCTTTTTATACTTGATATTCAAGTGAAACTGTTGCAGGTATGTAGACCACTTCTGATGGCGATCATTCTGCAATTTCCCTTGGGTCTGTATGAACTGCAGAGGTCGGTGATCTGTGTGGATGACCGTTTCCTTCCCCAAAATGTAATGCTTCCATTGTCGGCAAGCCTGTACAATGGAATACATCTCTTTATCATAAGTGGGGTACTTCCGGACTGTGTCTGAAAGTGTTTCACTGTGATATGCCACTGGATGTCCATGTTGAGTAAGGACTGCCCCAATAGCATAGTCAGAGGCATCTGTCTCGACCTCAAATGGTTGTTGTAAATCTGGTAACGCGAGCACTGGTGCTGTGCAGAGGCGATCCTTCAACTCCCTGAATGCCTTCTGTTGAGATTCAGACCAAAAGAATTTTGCTTTCGCCCCGCCCTTGGTGACTTGACTCAAGGGCCAAGAAATATGAGAAAACCCCAACACAAACCTGCGGTAGAAGTTGGCAAGACCTAGAAAGCTGCGGAGCTCTGTTAGAGTGGTTGGAGAGGGCCAATCCCGAATGACTTGGATCTTGGCTAGATCGACATGCACCCCCTGTTCATCAATGATGTATCCCAGATACTGAACCTGGGTCATGCCAAAAGTGCATTTCTCCAAATTGGCACATAGCTTGTGTTGCCGCAGTGTTTGGAGAACCTGTCGGATGTGGTGGAGGTGCTCTTCCCAACTCTGGCTGAAGATCAGAATGTCATCCAAGTATACTACTACAAAGGAGTTGGTGAATGGCTGCAAGATGTCATCCATTAGCCTCATAAAGGTTGCAGGAGCATTCGTCAATCCGAAAGGCATGACCAACCATTCGAAGAGGCCCTCCTTGGATTTGAAGGCAGTGTTCCACACATCGGAGGGTTCAATTGGTACTTGGTGATATCCCGACTTCAGGTCGATCTTGCTGAAATATTTCGCCCCCTTTAGTTGGTCTAGGAGGTCATCAATCCGCGGGATCGGGTGCCTATTACGGACAGTGATCTTGTTCAGCGCCCGATAGTCAATACAGAGTCTCCACGTCCCATCCTTCTTCTGTACCAACACGATTGGGCTCCCACAGGGCGATGAACTCGGACGGATGTGACCTTTCTGCAGGAGCTCCTGAATCTGCCTCTTGATTTCATCGTTCTCCAGAACGGAGCGTCGATAAATTGGTCCATTGGGTAGCGGCGCACCTGGGGTCAGATCGATGGAGTGCTTGACCTGACAGTGCAGAGGAACCCCTGCCGGGGAGGTGAAGATGTCCTCGTACTCCTCCACAATCTTGTCCATCTGTAGTTGTCGTGCAGAGGGGCCTCGTTTGGAGGCCGCGGCCACTGTCTTCTTCTTTCCTTGAGAGTGTATCATCAGGAAAACAAATTTCCTGGTTTTGGAAATGATCTTACTGCATTGTTTTGCAGTAATCAAAGAGAGGGCGGCAGGTGGTGCTACCTCTGGTATCCTAAACAACTTATTTCCCAATGTAATAATAACAGCACGGGGCCTTGATTCATACACAACATGTCGCTTCCACAAGTATGGTTGTCCTAGTAATACATCACAAACTTCAAGGGGAGCAATGTCACACAATACCTCATCCGTGAAGGGCTTGATGTTGTATGGAAGGCGACACTGCTGGCTCACGCGAAGATCTCGTCCTTGGTGAAGCCACCCAATGGTGTATGGTTGTGGATATGCTGTGGTCGGTAAGCCCAACCGCTTCACGACCTCTGCCGAAATGAGGTTCTTTTGACTCCCGCTATCAATAATGAACTGTATCGGGGAGCCCTTTACCCACATCTGGGAGTGGAAGAGACGCTCCTCCTCCTCTGGATCTTCGGGTTCATTTTTCTGGATCTTTGCGGTAGCAACAGTGGCGCTGGGGTCCGCATCAATGATCTGCTTCCCTTTTTCATACCCCTTATCGGGTTCTGACTCAGAGTCAGAACATGCATCTGATTCTGAAACCTTTAGCTCAGCCACCAGCGATTGCTTGGCCCGACACTCACTTGTGTTGTGAGTGGAGCTCTTATGGAACTCGCACCATTTTCCAGTGTCCTTTCTCGGCTTCGCGGCGCTGTTCTTTGCTTGCAGCTTCGGCTGGTTGTCTTGGGTTGTCCCGCCTTGGCTTTGTCCTTTGTTCTGTGGTTTAGGGGCACCTTTCCCCTGCTTCGGATTCGCAGATCCAAAGTCTCGCTTCTTTTGTTTAAACTTCTGCTCGACCTTGACGGCATACCGGTATGTTGTGCCGAGCAAGGGGATGTTTAGGAATTGTATTTCTTCCTGAATGTACTTGTGCAGGCAGCCACGGTATTTGAGTATCAAATGTTGCTCCAAATCCTTGATACCCAACTTTGTGCGAAGGGTATGGAAAAGATTGGTGAACTCCTGCACGTCTTGGTCCCTTCCTTGCCGCAGCGTGGTCCACTTTATGTATTCATCCTCATAGCTCCCGACAGGGTAGTACTGCTCCTTGATGGCATCCCGGAACGAATCCCAGGTGGGTGCGGCTGAAAATAGTGAGCCAGTACTTTCATCCTTCTGCTCGCAGTAGGTTTCCCACCAGTCCTTGACGTGGGGGGCTGCTTTGAGGAGGGCAAAAACAATCTTTTCCTGACTCGAAAATTCATGAACAGAAAAATAACCCTCTAGCAGATTTAACCATTTATCTACGGCATCTGCGTCTATCTGACCCTCGAATATGGGGATTTCAAAATTAACTTGTACCTTAAAGGGTGTGGCGTTTCCAGAGTAGCTGCTGGAAGCCGACGCGTTGCTTCTGGGTAGCCGCTGAAGGATCTGGGCAAAGCTGTCCATCATCGCGTTCCGTTGTCGCTCGAGGGCTTCTTCGAGCAAGATTTTGATGGGATCTCCTGCCCCCTCGTCTTTCTTCTCGTCCACCATGGGAGGCCGTCGGGATTTGCGAGGCTGGTCTTGCAAAGGTTCAACCAGTTCAAGCCCTAACTCCTTATATCCCGACCTTGTTGGGGACATGCAAAGAAAAACAGAGAAAAAGCAGACCGCTCTGATACCACTGATCCGGATTTAAACAGGAACGCAACAAATTACAGAGATAACCATATACACAAAGATGCAGCGGAAATAATACTTCATTTCATTAATGGAAAATACTGAAATATGCTTACAACCAGAAATTGAAATAAACCAGCTAGGGCGATGGTAGCTTATCTCTGAGAAGAGATGTGATGGCTACATGCCTCTGAACTGTGTTACAATGAGGCTCGAAGGCCTATTTATTGTTGAGAAACAATGGAAAACCCTTAACATTCCAAAACCTAACCCTAGGAGATGAAACGCCAAACTGTGGGCCCCGTTTGGGGGTAAGTTGGTACATCAACTTCCCGGGGTCGTAACTTTGGCATATGATCTCCGTTTGACGCGTACAATAGCTCATTAGAAAGATCTATCCGAGCACTATCATTGTTGGAATGGGCAACATCGGTCCATTCCATGGACCGATGTTGCCCCCAGATTCCCCAAAAAACGTCGTTTAGGGCCTCAAAACGGCTCCGGAAGTTCAGGACCCGAAAAACTGCTAAAAATAGTAAGTTGTGCTACAATTAAGGAAACTGAAAATGCTGAGAAAGACAATGGTGGGGGTCCAGGTGGACTTGGCAGGTGGCCACCAATATCCACCTGGATCATGGTTTCAGACCAATCCTGGTGTCTCTATATGTGTGCATGCTTTCTTCTAATATTCCTTTTATATTTTGTTGCATTGATGATGACGACGATGTTGTTTCTTCCCATGTAATTGCATATGTTGATGTATAATGGTGCAGATCTGAATAATGTAATGATGAAATGGGGTGAACTTAATGTTTTAATGATGAAATGTAACTATCATAACAAAGAACAATGTCGCCTTAAGAAAAAATAACACCTCTCCTCGTCGAATGAAATGAGAAGGGTTAAAATAAATTTGGGTGGCAGAGTTTACAAAGTTCGCCCACTTGACATAATGACTGGCAGAGTACAAGTTAAGTTGTTTGCGTTCCACATGGGGTGGGTTAAAACCATGCCCACTATATGTTTTTGGTTTAGCGGTTGGAACGGCTAGTTGGCATGGCCGTTTTGGGTTGACGGCAGTCGGTGCGGGTCCAACTCCTATTGGCCCCATTTTAAATGGCGTGGACATTGGGCGAGATTCTGGGGTAAGACCCGTAGGCCCCGACCCTTATTTTATTTGAACGTTAGCAAGGTTGGAAGGGTTTGGCCACCCGCCAACCAATTTTATATATTTTTATTTTTTATCTTTTTAACAAAACCCAAAATCATTGAAAACAATTTCATTAGGGGTCTCTGGCAAATTAACCAAGAGACAATTTGACTAGTTCTGACTGTTGTTGAATTCAAATTTGTCACTTGGTTTGTTGTTACTAAATTTAGTGGAATGCCTCTAAATTTAGTTGGACTACCAAAGCTAGCTATTCTCCACATTTAGTTGGTACTCTGCTAAACCCCGTCATTAAGCCTAATTTGATGGAAACTTTAACTAGCCATAACTTGCGCATACAAATTTTGATTGAAGCATTCTCTATGCCATTGAAATTAGGACAACGAGCTCTTCGATTTAGTCCTAGTTTTGATGAGATACAAATACTTCAATTGTTCAGCTTCTCCAGAGCCAACTAGATAATTCTCAGACTCTCTATGATGCATCCCGTGACTATATGTGAACTTTTGTGGTGACCTAAGCAGGAGATTATGGATAGACCTATGGTAGACTTATGGGCAAACATATGGAGGACTTCATGAAGATAAATATTGTTTGATGGAGGACTGACATGGAAATGGAAGGAACTAGTTACTGAAGCATATGTATTTGACTTGGATTTCTCTTAACTCTATAAGAAAATGATTGATGGGTTTTCCCCCTTGGTGGGGGTTTTTCCCTGGCTTGGAGCCTATATATTTGTGTTCTTGTCTCTTGTGATCATCATGTTCTTATATTTTTGGTAATTTCTTGATGAAAGACGAAAAATGCAATAATAAAGAAGCTAACAAATTCATAAGTAACTATCATGCGAGGATAAAACCTTAATCTTCCAGCGTCTTAATTTCTCGACATGGTTTCATAGCTAAGGTGATGAAAAGACTAGTTGAAGATCACTCTCGTTGGAATATTTGAAGACACCTCTATGAGCATATGTATCTTGAGATCCTCATTTTAGAAGCCATCATTTGAAGGCTTTCATGCTCACAATCAAAGCTGCTTAGCTATTATACAATATGCATCTTTGTGTATAGTCGAAGTATTCGTCTACAATGTAATTGGAGTTATGAGTTATGTTCCTATGTGAAGACAACAAATATAAAAATGATGCTAAGATTTGAGTCTTGTTCAATATGATCCCAATATCCGAAATAAAGAGAATGTAAAAAAGAAGGACAAAAGTATGAAGTAGATTTGTGATAGTGCAAATTATGTCCCTGTACAAGGTATGACATGATCCAAGCTTTAACTCAAGTTCAGTAATATTATCTCTTTGTGACAAGAATAATCCAGGATCATTTATTTGTGATTACAACATGATCTGAATTATATAAATTATGGGACAACAAGTGTACTTTGAAGTTTTGTGATGCCCAGTTGTGCCTCCACTTGATCCAAGATTTCAGTGACAAGTTTTATGGTTTGAATTTAAGTTTTTTCTTGTGACAAGTTTAGTGACCTAATCCGAGTTGGTGACATTGTTCTATGTTTGAAGGAAAATTGACTATAAATGTAATTAGGACAAGACCTAATACTCCTTTTCGAAAGTTAGGGTCGAAATCCATGTAAACAACTGGTTTTAGTGAGGGATATCCCTAAGGCTTGTGTTTGACCAAGATTCCTGAAGTATCTTCTATGAAAGAATTGGAGATTCCATTGTGGAACAACTTATGCAAGGTTTTTGGGTTTCATAATATGTAACAATGTTCTTTATATACGTACTTTGATAAACAATGTATGTGAGGAACTAAGGAATGTTTCTCAGCATGATATGAAGTTGACCTTGCTACAATAAAGACAATTTTGTGACTATTGGAAGATCCCCTTGCTATGGCTTTGAACCTAGAAAAAGCATATGGCTAAGCAACTAGAAGAATTCTATGTGGATGGCTAATTGATGACATACATTTGTTGAAGAGAAGTACTGTAAGTATGAACAGGAAAAGAGTATCAGGTATGTATGTTGTTGTTTTCTTTCAAAATATAGGCATGAATATATGTTAAGATTTCCTTGCTAAGATGTATTCTCTTAAGAAGCTTTGATTAAATTGCTAGAGAGTCGTTGATGGATGAGGATTTGTAAGGATGTATTGACTGGATATGAGTATTCTCTCTTATGAATTAAAATCCTTGGCGAAGGTACTTGGAAAGATATAGTCAATAATCATATAATTTGAGACTAACATATGCATTCTTGTAGAACTTGACATTTTTAGATTGGCGGGTTTTAGGGATTTGGATATTGACCCTTGAGGAAACCTTCATTGTTGTTGAAAGAATTCGTAGACCTTGAGGATGGAAAATGGGAAAAATGATCTTATAGCTCAAGTTTAAGAGGGAGCTAACTTATCTTGGAAGATGAATTTACCAAAGTGGATGCATGAAATCCATGGATTAAGAAGGGGTTGATCATTTTCAAAAGGTAAGTATTATGTGTCATTCATCCTTGATTAAGGGTTTTGGTTAGTTTCTTGTCTATATTTTCTTTGTCTCTTTCATGTCAGCGGGGTTGCAAGGCCTACCTAGGGTTTAACAATAGAAGGATGACATGGAGGAGTGTTGCATATCCAGAAGACGTTCTAGTCTTATAAAAGACCTTATCATTGAAGGAATTGGCAGTTTGATGATTGCATTTATTATGCCCTACAGACTGTCAATTTGTAGTGGAAAAGGATAGTCAGTGAGATGCTTATGTAAGACTGTTGGGATGGGGTCCCCTGGGTTAGTTTTGGGGTTAAGATAACCCAAGTTTTGATACAATTTTGTAATTAATGTAAAGTCTCCACGATTTGTGGATGCAGAGCGCATAGAGGATTAGGAGTCAAAGGGGTTTAACCCCTTGTTTTATGTAAAGTTTGAGTCGGTTTTGAGATCCACCCATGGTCCGCGGACGATGGCATTGTATGATAAAGGCTATAAATAGGTGTGTCTTAGAGAGTCTAAGGCAGGTGATGATAAGCAAGGGGTCAATAGAAGAGAAGTGATAGCAAAAAGAAGTGGGTCAGATAGGAGAAGAAAGGCTCTGCAGCTGAGTGCGTAGAGGCCTAGGTAGATTCTGCAACTGAGTGCGCAGACCCCTATAGTTGAGTGCGCAGGGTAGTTTTGAGTCTATAAATCTGAATGGAAGATTAATAAAGAAAGTTACCAAAGAATTCTTGTGTATATCTGTTTTATCTTTGTTTCTGTTAAATGTTATATCATGTCTATGAATAATGCGTTTTATGGATTACTGACTGAATGTTGCGCGATTCTATTGAATCAATGCTAATGATGTACGCAATGCATGTTTATGTATTTTTGCGAAGACTCTGATTAAATCTATGATGTTTATGAATAACTTAAGTAAATCTGTGTGAACCCTGATTTAGGATTGCTTTCTGATGCACGCAAGTGGATATATTGACTACTAAAGGTTTGCAAAGACCGATCGTAGACATTCACGAAGGTCTAAAGGTGATTTTAACGGAGTTAAAGCAGTGATCCCTAGGAGTGTATCAATCTGCACGAAGGTAGATCTGAGGTGCTAAAAGACATCACACTAGTCTCTGGATGCAAAAAATTGGCCCTTGCATCCCCGCACACTACTTCGGGTGAGATTGAAGCCTACACTACGTGGGTTATTGCCAAAAGGGCCAGTAGTGTAAGGATTTGTTGGTTGGTGCAACTAACTCCTAACCTGGGTCAGGACCCCCTAAGCCAAAAAATGGTTATGTTTTCGGGACCGAGATCTACTTGAAAGAGATGTGTGATGTTACATCACTTGAATCCGACCAAGAAAGAAATTGAAAAGTGGTTGGATTGGAAGATACACGAGTTCGTGGCGAAAGAAAATAGGAATTCGCGCCTATCGAAGGAAGAGTGGTTGAACATATATCTATATATGGAGATACATGAGATCTTCTTCTACACTTTTCCCATTGAACTGTATGAGTGGCTAGCCAAGTTAACAGACAGTCAAGGACGGTGAAAGCTCGATAGTCCTATAGTGTGGACTCCAGAACTAGTGCGACGATTAGAAGCCTTTGAAAACAAGATCACTTGGGTTGTTGATCATTGGATCAATCAGATTCTGGTAGGATTTGCAGTTGATACCTCAGTCAGTTACAGCAAAATGATTTTTCAAAGGACTGCGAGTAAGTATTTAAGATCCTTGAATACTTGGATTAAAATGTTGTTATGTGAAAAATGGGTGATGTCTTTACCTTGATGTTTGGAGCTACACAAAGTGGACGATTCTTTAGAAATCGTGAAGGATCAAGACCGAAGTATAGCCCGTTGATTGGACCTCCTCCAAGTGATGACAAAGGGGCGGAATGAACCTTGCCGTGAAGCGTTGTTCAGCTAATCACTCAGGGGATTCCTCAAGTAAATCATCCATCCACTCCACCTCCACCTCCACCGCATACACCTTTGCCCACACCTCCACCTCCACCACCACCATCCAACATGGCGAACACGATGAAGTTGTTGATTTTCATAGGCATAGGGAGTGAAGATACAAAGTAGTTTTGGTTTGATGTGAATGCTGTGTGGACCGCGTAATAGATTATTGATGATAATATAAAGAAGGCGCAATTGGTTACCACTCTACAGGATCGCGCACTGACTTGGTATATTAAGTATTGTTATGATAATCCTCTTGCATCACTAGCAGAGACTAAGGCGGCCTTAAACAAAGAGTTTAGTAAGCCTAAGTTTGACTCGCAGTCAGTAGTTGGATTTAAGGAATCATGATGTGGGTTGATGAGAATCCTTGGGAATTAGACCAAAGGTTGAAGCGTCATATTTGAGAAGCTAACATGCAGCTCATAGACGTTCAACATCACGAGTGGTTTATAGCTTCGCTTCTGCCCCACCTGAGAATTTCTCTATTGCAACAGAAGATGGGAATGCAGGCAGAGGCCTCGGAATCGCAATGAGGTTGCATGCAACGCCTATTCAAGATGCGACCTTGGGGGTACAACAGATCCACTCTCAGTTACAGAACCTCTGCTTAGAATTGTAGAGCTTGAAGAAAGACAAGGAGACTAAACCAGAGGTGCGCGTGGAATTCTGGTGTGTGAAGTGCAAGATCCAGGGGCACGATAAAGACCATTGTCCCGTAATTCGTGAATTATATTACAGGAGGGGGACCAATTCCCTTAAATCTAGAAGCCCCAACAGGGGGGCTACGCTATGGTGCACTATTTGTCAGGTTGTTGGACAACATGCAATGGATAATTGTCACTTACTTCAAAAGTTCGTCAAGACACCCCAGCAGTTGTTCTGCAACTTCTACAAATTGGTGGGTTATGATGAGTGCCACTGTCGAAGTTATGAGCTAATGATGGAAAGAACACCTACATACTGGATGCAAGCAGAAACTCGGCCTCCATATCAGGGCACTAGAGGGATGCGCAGAGGTTATCAAGGAAGAGGAAGAGGCTGAGGAGGAGGAGGACCTGGTAGAAGGTCGCTGTCAGCTCATTTGCTACAATTGTGGAACACCAGGGCACTATGAGCGAGACTGTTAGAATCAGACACGCCTGTCATGTAAATACTGCAGCCAGTTTAACCATACCATAGAAGAATTCCTAGTGCTGATAGCTAAAATGCAAGAAAAGAAAGTGCAACCTCATCAGCCTACGCAAAATTTACAAATGATGAGAGCTGAGCCAAGAGGATCAGAGTGTGAATATAGTGCTTAGAAGTGGAATAACGACAGGCGATGATAAAGGTAAACATTCTGAAGAGGAAGGATGGATCCACAAGGCCCTAGAGAAGGAAGTGGGTTTTGATCAGAATCGCGCAAAGGAAACATTTATGGAGGCCAAGGAAAGCTTCGTCGAGGCATCCATCTCAAGAAGTCAGGATGTGCACCTACAGAGGTTGAGCCCTCTATGCTTACCACGTTTATGGAGACTTGCATAAAGCTGCTGTGCAATAGCAAAGTTGTGGAAGGCTTGCCGGAGTTAATAAACAAATGTGCCAGCATGGAGAAGGTTCCTAATGGGCACTGAGTGGTCAGAAAAATTGGAAAACATAAGGCACGAATAGGGCATGGGATGAGGCTCACCACGTAGATCGAAGATTATGAGATGGACCAGGTCATCTTGGATTTGGGGTCCGATGCAAACATACTACCAAAACAAACATGGGAAAGAGTGGGGAGACTTGCACTGCAGTGGTCTCCGATTCAGCTCAGAATGGCGAACCAATAGAAAATCATCCCCATGGGACGATTATATGGAGTCACAGTTGATATAGAAGATGCGAGCATGATGGTTGACTTTAAGGTGATAGAGATCATTGATGAGAGAAATCCTTACCCCACGCTCTTAGGAATTGACTGGGCCATTGATATGAATGGGGTCATCAATATGAAGAAGAGGACAATGTCGCTTAAAAGGAAATCACTTCAGGTTATAATACCGTTGGACCCTGCAGAAGGAGCGCACTATATTGAACAAGTCTGTTAGGAAACTGATGATGAACTGGACCAAATCTATAAAATAAGAGCACGAGACCAGGACTAGATCAATCTGATGGCATATGGATAGATTGCATGGGATCGAGAGAGTTCCTACACCTCTAATTCAGATGAAGAGTTTGAGCATTGGCAGAATCATTTGCATGAAGTATCTACACTGCGATGCAATATGATGACAAAGTCGCAGAACTATGTTTCGTCGGAGGTAAGGAACTTACCCTATTATGATGGTTTAACTAATGTAGATAAGTTTTTGGATGCAGTTGAGCGTGAAGTCCCTGAGGATCACCGCTTCCAAGCATTAGATTTGGCCCTGTGCGCTACACCCGCACAATAGTGGGGTATGCATAAAGATAGCTTTGAAGGATGGAGAAATTACAGAAGAATGATTAGGCTATGGTTTGGGCATCCTAACACTAGATTGATGGAGAAATATAACGAGAAGGATAATCCGTGCGATCACTTAGGAAAATGGACTAAACCATGGGGGACAAAACCGTAGCCAAATTGGGTACACATATTTTGCCATACTTCGGATACAATTCCCATGAATTGGTTCTGGGAACAGAGCTCCGCCATGGCACCGCGAAGTGGGATATTTTGAGGGAAGGGTTCTTATTGACCTTCAGCTTTGAAGATGGCTTCACAAGCATCGATGAGGCTCTACAGGAGATTAAGGTAGTTATCTTCAGAACACCGCAAGAACCTATGGAATGGACCCAGCCAGATTGGAGCACCCAGCTGCGCCATGCGTTGGAATGTTATAATGTGACTGCTGAAGAGGAAGATGAAGATCCAAGAAACATTAATATCCCAGAGGCAGAAGGGCATCACGAAGTTGAGGGCCCACAAATAGACAAGCCAAACATCTTTGCGTCATTCAAGACAATGCAAGTAAATATTGGCACTAAAGTAGAATCGAAGTTTGCAAAAATTGGAGATTATTGGGACGATGCTACTGTGGATAAAGTTGTTGAGTTACTTCGTGAATACCAAGATCTATTCCCTACCAAGTTCTTGGATTTGAAGAGCATAGTTGGAGATTTAGGTGTTATGAAGATCACTCTAAAGGCGGACGTGAAGCCCATCAAATAGAGGTTGTATTGCCTTAATCTTAAATACAAGGAAAAGGTTCGCCTAGAGTTGGATAAGACGCTGGAGGCAAGCATCAGAGAACCGGTTGAAGAATCTGATTGGGTGAGCCCTATGGTGGTTCAAAAGAAGAAATAAAAGGGTGAAATAAGGATTTGCCTAGACCTGTGGAAACTTAATGATGCATGCGTCCATGACCCATTCTCAACATCGTTTATTGATGAAGTATCAGAAAATGTTGGAGGGCAGGAGGCCTACTCATTCACTAACAAGTTTTCGGGGCATCATCAGATTAAGATCTCGCTTGAGGATAGGAGAAAAACGACCTTCACAATGGATTGGGGTTGTTTTTAGGACACCGTGATGCTGTTTGGACTCAAGAATGTGCTTGCAGTATTTTCTCCCATAGTCATTGGTGGGCTCCAGTATTGTAGCAATAATGCTACAACTCCTAGAACTCCCTTCTTTAATTTTATCAACCCGGTAGTTCGTAACAAACTTGGAAGCGACGGTGCTGTATGCACAAGTACTAGCTCTTGCCGCAGCTGTCACTTGGTCAGCTGGCACAAGTCCGCTAGGGGCTCAAGCCAACTTCTATGAGCTCTTAGAAGAAGCTTTTTAACTGATGGACGAAAGCTAACTCAAAGGAAGCTAATCTACTTGCGGAAAGAAACTGAAAGCCAAAAAGAAACACAAACCCTAGCAAACCCTAGCAAACCCTAATTCTACCAACTAGTCCTACTGATGCAAAAATGAGAATGAAAACTACAAGAAGAGATGCCATTACTTCTAGGAAGGTAAAATGCATGTGTCTAAGTTATCACTATCTAAAGAAAACATCTTTTTGTATTTTTGTTTAAGTTATTAGAATTATCATGCATGTGCTTTTAACTAGTTTTCCACTGTGCAGGGATGGATCAAGGGATGAAATGCTTTGGGAAAGGTTGGGATGGTACAGAGAGGGTCTAAGGGATCCCTAACATTCTTTCTGAGAGTTTCACAAAGTCTGGATGCCATGCAACCGTGTTTATGAACTTCTACAGGAAGTCTGCAGGGGTTTCTACAGGATGTTCTGTAATTCTTCTACAGGATGTTTCGAAATGGGATTTTTGAGGATGGGTGATTGATGGAAGATGCATGGATGGTTATGGAGGTAGGATGGGGGTCTGTAGTGACCCAGGAACTGATGGATGGAGTGGTGAGATGATATGTGGAAGGTTGATTTGGCTTTAAGGTAGTTGAGACAACAATGGAGAAGAAGGTAGGGTTACGTGGGCAAGAGGATGGGTGTGAAGCGAGAAGCCTAGATATGGGATGAATCAGATGGCTCTGATGAAGCTTGACCATGTGAGTGAGTGATAGAGATGCCCTGCACAATGCACATTCAACCGAATCAATGAATTCTTGCAAACAAACTAAGTCCTAGCTAACTTAATCTAACTGTCAATGAAATGAATAAACAACAGCCTCGTTTGGAAAGAGAACCATGTACATCACGTGAGCAAGAACATTCCAAAAGATCTAAATGCATGACAAACTCCTACCAATCGATTCCCAAACATAAAAAGCTACTTTAACCAACAAAAACAACCAAAATAACAAAGCAAGATCTAAAGAGCAGATTTTATTTTAAGAACGCAACAAACACACATAAAGATAAACAGGGGAGGTACTGGGCGCTTGAGATGGGCCCAACCCCAAGAGCTACAGCCTCCCAAGAGAGATTTAGAGCTGGTGCAAAGCTGAATTCATCTTTATTAATCAAGAATGAAGAGTTACATCAAAACTGTCCACAAGGAGAGCTTGAGAATGAGCTGAAAGCAAAGCTAATCTATTGCATACAAATCGAATTACAAAATGACTACAACAAGGCTATGAAATGACTAACTACTACCTACTATCTATTGGCTAACTAGCTAACATCCACTGGCTAACCTAAATGAGGCCCTAAGCCTTCTTATTTATACAATTTGAGGACCCAACAGTCCTCCTAAAATTTAGGGACTCGGCTGCCCAAAACTTGGAGTTAACAGCAGTCCTACTTGACTTGCTTGGCTGCCCTTGTGCTGATTGATTCGGTGGCCCTTGAACTCCGAGCTGATGGTGGAGAATTCGAGGTAAGGGCCCATAAATGAAGGGGACACCTTCCTACAAATCCTCTAGCTTGTTCTCCCACGAATTTGGCTGCCAAGTGCTCATTAAGACCTTCAATTTTGTCTCCAAGTTGACCAAAAAGGCTACACAAAGCACCCATTAGACTTGTTGGCATAATGACTAACCAAATTCACTCTATTAACATAAATATAATAAAAAACATGCAATAAACTAATGAGAATGGTGGATTAAGTCAAATTAGGAGGTTGAATGAGCCCAAATAATTGTCCATTTTTGGGGCTCATCAGTCATCGCAACGTTCAAAGAGTTCATCCATAAGTTCCTAGAAGTGTACTTTGATGACTGGACAACATTTGGATTAGTAAAGTGCCATGTGGCAAGTCTGCACCTAATGTTGGATACATGTCGCAGATACAAAATCACGTTGAATTTGAAGAAATGCATCTTCTATGTTCCCTTTGGGATCTTGCTAGGCCATGTTGTGTGCAAGCAAAGATTGATGGTGGAACTTGCAAAGATTGCGGTAATAGTTAATTTGGAGGCCTCGAGGAATGTGAAGCAGCTACATGTGACGCTAGGACATATAGGATATTATAGAAAATTTATCAAAGCATATGATCAAATTACGTGCCTATGGAGAAACTACTAAAGAAGGACGCAACATTCTGTTGGGACGAAGAATGTCAGCGCAACTTAGATGTATTGAAAGAAAAGATGGTTACTGCGTCGATCTTTGTATCCCCCAATTGGAAGAAGGAATTTCACGTACATGTGGATGCCTCTTGCATTAATTTGGGTGCAGTGTTAACGCAGGTCGGTGAAGTAGAAATGGACCATCCTATAGCCTTTGTGAATAGGAAATTGTTGAAGGCCGAGAAGAATTATTCAAAAATTGAGCGCGAAGGATTGGCCATGGTGTACGCGCTGCAGAAATTCAGGCACTATCTGTTAGGAGGGCATTTGAAAATGTACACAGATCATTCTGCCTTGAAGTACCTGGTCAATAAGCTTGTGTTGGGGGGGGGGGGGGGGGCGAAGATCTGCAGATGGTTGCTACTATTCCAGGAGAAGTAATTGTAAAGCCAGGGAGGTTAAATGCGGGACCTGACCGTCTATCGCAGATCGAAACAGGAGAGGAGCCTAATAATTTGGAGGAAGGGTTGCTAGATGCGTAGCTCTTTACGGTGCACGTAGCAGATAATGATTTTTCCGATATTATTCACTTCTTGACTACGGGGATGACTCCAGAAGGATATACCAGTCAGCAAAAGAAGGAATTAGTAGTGCGCATAGGAGATTTTTCAGTTATTGCGGGACATCTATAAAATATGGGTGCAAATGAAATATTGCAAAGGTATGTGCCAGATTTTGAGAGGGATAACATTCTCACTGAAGCTCATGGAGGGGCTATAGGAGGTCATTATGTAGGAAAGGCAATTGCGCAGAATATTTTGCGTGCAGGTCTATGGTGGCCAACGCTGCACAAGGATTCCAAGGCATATTGTAAGGCATGCGATGCATGTCAGAGAATGGGCAGACCATCGTGAATGGATGAATTTCCATTACATCCTCAAGTATATTTGCAGCCCTTTGAGAAATGGGCAATTGATTTCGTTGGACCAATTGAACCCCTAGGAAAGAAAACTGGTGTGCGCTATATCATCACCGCGATGGAATATCTAACCAGATGGGCAGAAGCAAGGTCAGTTAAGGATTGTACAGGGGCTACGACAACAAATTTTTTGTTTGAATATGTCTTAACCAGATTTGGCTGCCTGAAAGTGTTGTTGAGTGACAGGGGCACGCACCTTTTGAATGAGGTGATTAGCGTCATGACTGAAGAATTCCAGGTCTAGCATCAGAAGAGTACACCATATCACTGACAGACCAATGGAATTGTTGAAGCCTTCAACAAGATTATGTAGAACATGCTAACGAACATCTGCAACGCGCAGTGAAATAACTGGGATGTGCGTGTACTTGCAGTACTATGGGCTTATAGGACTACTTGCAAGAAGCTTACAGGGAAAACGTCGTTCAGATTGGTATATGGTGTCGAAGCAGTAATGCCAATGGAGTATATTGTGCCTAGTCTAAGCATAGTAGCTCTCACGGGTATGGCGGATCACAAGGCCTTGGAAGAATGGCTCGCGCAGCTAATGCAGCTTGAAGAGGATCAATTTTTGGTAGGATTTCATCAGCAAGTACAGAAGGAACGTGAAAAAGCTTGGCACGATTGCCACATCAAGCTTCGCACATTCAAGGTAAATGATCTTGTCCTATTATATGATAGGAAAATTCACTAATTTTCTCAGGAAATTTTTAGATGCATTGGCTAGGACCATATATTATCAAAGAAATTACAAATGGCACAGTTCAACTCGCGAAGTTGAATGGAGAACCTTTTTCGGGAAGAGTGAATGGGAGCCGATTGAAGCTGTATACAAGGGAACCTACGCAATGACTATATGGTGGTAGGATAGTCTTTGTGTTCCAGGCAGTTGCAAGGGAGCGCAGGACTATAAACTACACTGCCCAGTTTGGAGGACAACACAATGAACAGGCTGCACAGACAATGACGAAGATGCAGTCCAGGAAGTTGTGCACAGGAAGCTGCGCCATGGGGGGAGTTGTTGCCCAACACAACAGAAAAGTGACTGTTGGAGTCATTGTTCATGACTTGACAGCCAGAAGACGGTTAAGAGGAGCGGGCTGGCAACACTTAAGGCAAAAATATTTGAAGATATGCCACCAAAATAACATTCATTGTCAGAAATATGGGGGAACAGTCGGATTTGAATTCAAAAACCCCTATAAATTACACATGTTGGTCCAATAGAGAACACTTTGCGCTCTCAGAATTGTTAGTGAGATTTGTTGTCTGTCGCCGATGAACCACTCGTATTGGGAAGATTTAGTTGCAAGCCTCGCATTTTCTAAGTTGTCTGAGCTGAACTAGAAATTTATCCTAAAAAAAATGCTTGGCCCAAGTCATGATGAAATTGTGAGTACAGGCGATGTCGCCTCTGAGGGAGTTGTCCCAGAAGTCTCAAGTATGGAAGCTCTGGCTCCTGTGCCTATGACGCTGAGGTTGCCTAGGCCAAAACCTACCCCTACTAGAGAGACCCAAACAATTGAGCTGAAGAAGGACAAGCAGAAGAAGCCAGTGTTGGTGCACGCATCCCCCATGAAGCATACTGAAGCGCAGAAACAGAAGAGAGATAAGCAACCAGAGAAGGTAGTGGACTTGGAGACAAAAGAAGGCCACGAAACTGAAGACATTAACGCTGAAGGAGTATAACCCATAATAAGGCTCCTTGAGTATATCCCTCTAAGGAAGGGAAAGACGAAGGTCACAAAGGACCCAGACTCTAATAAATTCACCATTTCCATGCCCCTGCTACCTGAGTAGGTTTCTTTTGAAGGTCTGCGGCTCGTGCGAATTCCATTGTTGAAAATGGAGGATTGGGACCTCGCAGATCATGCAAGGTTTCCACACTTAGAGATGGATAATTACATGAGGCGTGTCTACTATGTGGAGTCGGGTGTTACCGCATTAGAAACAGAGGAATGGGTCCGTGGTGTCGAGAACTCGAGGTTACTCAATTTGTTGTGGGTGCCCCAATATCACCGCACCCCCATTAACACAATCTATGTGCACCTGCTTATTACATTAGTGCACGATGGTTTTCTATGGCTAGGAGGGCCTATACCCATTACAAACATGCTAATTCATAGAATCACGCACTTGCCTTACGAAGGCCTAAACCTGGCCAAGGAGTTTGGCGGAAAGACGGGGGAAAAGGACCTCGTCGAAAGAATGAAGAGAGACTATGGCCTCGTGAAGAAGTAATGAGGGTATTCTATTATGTGTATAACAAACCCAACAGTTGAATTAGCCACCCAGATCCTGGCAGGGAAGGTGATGAGAAAGTGTTGCACGGATGAAGTTCCGGTGCTAGTGGTTTCCCTTATTACGCAGTGCACGAAAGGTGTACAATTCAATTGGGCTAGATACCTCTGCCAGGAGTTCTTGGAAAATTGTCGCGAAGCCCAGGACGAAACCAAGCCGTTTCATTACGCTTGGTTATCGCTGTCCATTGTGCTTGTCGCGTGGGAATTACCAGAGGATAGCCAATTTCCTTCGCTTCAGGAACGATTGCTAGAGGTAGTGCAATTTTCTTCCTTATGGGCTACAAAGGACCCCACGCAAATTATAGAGAAGAAAATATTTAGGGTCCTTATGGAAATGATTCTCTGCATGACCATTAACCAGTGTTCGAGGTTGTCCCCAACCCTGTACACACAGCTATCAGCCTATACGAAATTCAAGGCTGACTTCCACTGAGTGTACATTCAAGTGCGGAAGGATCCACAACATAAATGGAATGACTTGCCATATTTGGTGATAGAAATAGATGCGCAAGAGGTGGTAGTGAGATGGCCTGCAGAGTGGCGTGCCCCCTCAGACTTAGATGCTAGAACAAGCACGGGTGCGGGAAGTTCTGCTGCACATAAGAGAAAGGAGGAAACTCAACAAGCTGTGTGTACACTCGCAAAGCAGTAAAAGAAGGAAGCCGTTGAGAAGGCTCGAGTGGAGCAAGAGCGTGCTGCCAAGGAGCAGGTAGAACAGGAACAATGAAAGTCACCTTTTCTAAAGACAAAGGAGGAATAACTTTCAGAGCAAGGTGGTGGAGGAGATGAGGGGCAGAGCACCCCATTCATTTTGAAAAAAATGTGGCAAGGAGAAATAGGAGGGTGCAAGGAAAAAGAAGAATCAGAGAAGTCATAAGTGGATCCCATGGTCTTAACAAAAGGTGATCTCGATGAGATCGGGGATAAAATCAGGGATACCACAACTGAGGGCTGCAACAGTTTGAGCAGCAGTACATGCATACATTAGGGAGCATCCAAAAGGATCTGTGCGAGTTGCAAATCCAAGCAATCAGGATACAGGTGGGCACCGGACAAGCGAGCGCGGAGCAAGCGAGCCTCGCACCTGGGACGAGCCAAGCAACATAGTTAGTAACGTCCCTTGACCTCAGAACTATAACATTGATAGAGGGGTCCCTTCGCGTGGAGTCAACCGACTATCGCATTATCCTGAGCATAATAAAAAACATTGGACTGAATATAGCGACGCTCTCCAACGAGACCCTTTATTCGCTGCATGCAGGGGTGATAGATGAATTGAGGGCCCGGGAGCAGTGCACCCTTAACCTCATCAATAAGTACAGAGTGAACAATGAGCAAATGTTCGTTGAAAAGACGTAGGCTTTAAAGGAAAGGGAGGCACTACAGGCGCATAGTTCATGACTAGAGTCAGCAATCGCAGAGGCATGCAAGACAGTGCCTGAGCTTCATATCCCCAAGGATGCACAACTAGAAGCTAAGATAAGAAAACTATCCATTGGTGTGCGTGAAGCTAAAGATGAGGTTGGCCGAGTTTAGTTCGAGCTCAATATGAAGATCACAGAGCTACAATTAAAATTGCAGCCCACGACTCCGCCTGAGGTCCGGGAGCAGCGCAAAGCCGCGATAAAGGAAGGAATGGCCACCCTAGATGCCACAATCGCTAACTGTACGACATTGTTTGAGCAAGCAATGGAGTTGGTGACCAATCTGCAGGAGGATATAAACCTGCAAATGTTGAACAGAGAAGTAAGGGAGTTGCAGCGACATCATGATGAAGTCAGGGTGATCGTGCAGTTCATTGCACCAGCGCAATGCCTTACTAAACTGCAGGAAGGAAAGCAACTCCTAGATCAGGTGGAGGAAGCGCAAAAAAAGGAGGTCTTGCTGAAGGCTAGGTTGCAGCCAGGGTTGGAAGAGGCTTATCAAGTCACGACAACCATCCAGGATAAGGTTAAAGGCTTATAGCAGACACAACAGACTATGAGGCTGGTAGTCAAAGTACTAACTACAGAAAAACTAGTTGAGGAAGTCAAGCAGGCAACAACTCAGAGCACTACCGAAGTCGCAGTGATCCAGGTGGAGTTGGGGGATCTTCGAAGTAAGATCGCAGCACCAGTCGAGTGACTTGAGGGTGAGTCACGATCTTTGTGTTGGGGACCTGTTGGGATGGGGTCCCCTAGGTCAGTTTTAGGTTTAAGATAACCCAAGTTTTGATACAATTTTGTAATATATGTAAAGTCTCCGCGATTTGTCGATGCAGAGCGCGTAGAGGATTAGGAGTCAAAGGGGTTTAGCCCCTTGTTTTATGTAAAGTTTGAGTCAGTTTTGAGATCCACTCATGGTCTGCAGACCATGGCATTGTATGCTAAAGGCTATAAATAGGTGTGTCTTAGAGAGTCTAAGGCAGGTGATGATAAGCAAGGGGTCAATAAAAGAGAAGTGATAGCAAGAAGAAGTGGGTCAGATAGGAGAAGAAAGGCTCTGCAGCTGAATGCGCAGAGGCATAGGTAGAGTCCGAAGATGAGTGTGCATGGTAGTTTTGAGTCTGTAAATCTGAACTAAAGATCAATAAAGAAAGTTATTGAATAATTCTTGTGTATATATGTTTTATCTATGTTTTCGTTAAATGTTATATGTTGTTTATGAATAATGTGTTTTATGGATTACTGACTGAATGTTGCGCGATTCTATTGAATAAGTGCTAATGATCTACGCAATGCATGTTTATGTATTTTTGCAAAGACTCCAACGAAATCTCAGGTGTTTACGAATAACTTAAGTAAATCTGCGTGAACCCTAATTTAGGATTGCTTTTTGATGCACGTGAGTGGATAGATTGACTATTAAAGGTTTGCAAAGACCGATCGTAGACCTTCGTGAAGGTTTAAAGGCCATTTTGATGGAGTTACAATAGTGAGCCCTAAGAGCGTATCGATCTATGTGAAAGCAGATCTGAGGCGCTAAAAGACATCACACTAGTATCTGGATGCAAAAACTTGGTTCTTGCATCCCCCCATACTGCTTCGGGTGAGACCACAGCCTGCGCTACGCGAGTCGTTGCCGAAAGGGCCAATAGTGTAGGGATTTATTGGTTGGTGCAACCAACTCCGAACCTAGGTCAGGATCCCCTAAGCCAACAAATCCCTAAGAAATATGATTTGATGTGTTAACATATTATTGTGAGGGCTATCTTATGTGTGCCCTGAAGTACAATACTAGACATGATAAATCATAGTTGAGTGGGTTGGTCATTAAGCCCTAGATCTGTAGACTGTGTAAGGGATGGTTTGATACCTTATTTCAATGACGTTTGTGATAAGTTGGCTTTGTGTAGCACCTCATGAATTGACATTTGGAGAAATAAAGTGCAGATCAATGGGTGATTGATGTACCCTAGGAATAACATTTTTAAGTTGTAAAATAGTTGGCAAGTGGATTCCTAGAAGACCTCATGTACAATACAAGATATAGTGCAGGAAGCAATGCACGATGCAGTGTTGGATGCCATAGGTGAAGATCTTAGTTGCAGGATCATCAAAGATGTCATGGATTGTTAGTAGGAATATTTTGAGTCCTAGTTCAAAAGTTGCAGTTAGTCAAACTCAGTGACATGAGGGCTACTTTAGGAAGCTACAACAGATCTCCATGGAATAATAGGTAGCTAATGTAAGGGAATTATGAGTACTTCTGACACAAGCTAAGGCTTGTTGATGTACTCTCCTTGTTTGAGAGGGAATGAGTATGGACTTTTTCTCTTAGGTTGGACACATGGTGCTCCTTGTGTCATGTACTATGAAGAATTAGAATTGACATCCTAAGTCATGTACATGGACATGGATAAGAAGAATGGTGGATTGGATAAGCATCTTGGATAAACATTCTTGATTCATGTACTGTGGCGGATTACAATTGGCATCCTAAGTCAAGAACATGGATTGGGATAAAGAATGGTCCAATGGACAGACATTTCCTTGAGGGAAATGGTCGAGTGGAGGACATAATCCGGGTATCCTAGGTGGAGTATGTGCCTCAGAGAGGTGGTGTGGCGTCTTATGGAGTGCCTCCCAGCATTGTGCTTTGATATTGTGGAGATATCGAGTGTACTTTTAAAGGCCTTGTTATTGTGACAATGTTGGTTATGATGATACTATCATCATTGATACTTATCAATTTGGATCCTTTCTTATAGATGAGAATATCACGATGACTCATTATATCACGATGAGTGATTATGAATACCTCCCTAGTTAAGAAGGAGTATTGAAAATTGTAAGTAGGTTCAGTTTTCATAATTACATGAAGAAATCATTTTTTATCAAAAAGAAAATTTGAATCGTATTATGTCCCATTTCTACATTCGAAAGAAAATTTAATTTAATTTTTTTATAAGTAATATTTGTCCTCCTAGATTGCCAAGTCGACCCTTCTAGGAGACAGGTCGACTCAACCCTATGAGGCACCCTTTTAGATGTAGGAGCATGAGTATATGTAGGCCAACATGCTCTTCCATTTGAAAATATGTTCATGTAATCTTCTGTGGAAGTATTGGATCCCTGTGGCAAAGGAAATTTAGAGCATTTTATGTTATGAATTGTAAGACTTCTATACTATATGTTTGTGGAGATAAGCAAGCCTACTATGGGAATATGTTTGTGGATCTTCTATAGAAAATTTAGTTCTCTGTGGGAAGAATAATTTCAGATGCTTTTCTTTATGGAATTCAGATGTCTATTATGTGATAAAATTTAGATTTCTTATGGTGCAATTCTGTAATGAAATTTGAGCTCCCTATAGTGGTATACTTTGTGATTTTCAGATTCTCTGTGAAGCATCCTTGTGACTATATGTGAACTTCTATGGTGACCCAAGTAGGAGATTATGGACAAATTTGTGGGCAAAATTATGGACAAACATATGAAGGAATTTATGAAGATAAATATTGTGTGATGGACGGTTGACTTGGCAATGGAAGGAGCTAGTTACTAAAGCATATGTATTTGACTTTGATTTCTTTGGATTCTATAAAGAAATTATAGATGGGTATTCCCCCTTGGTGGGGATTTCCCCTGTTTTGAAGCATGTATGTTTGTGTTCTTATCTCTTGTGATCTTCGTGTTCTTATATTTTTGGTAATTGCTTGATGAAAGAAGAAGAAAAATAATAATAAAGAAGCCAACAAATTCACAAGTAATTATCATTCAAAGATAAATTAACCTTAATCTTCCAATGTTAGTTCAGTTGGTCAAAATTAGTGCCTCACCGTTCGGGAGGTCATAGGGTCCATTATGCCCAAAGCCCTTGGGGTTAGGCCTTGCTAGTGGGCCACAGGGCTAGATTCCCTTCGGGGTCGATCAGCCCAAATTTTTCCATGGACGTAGCGACCATCTGTTGACCAAGGTGTTTGTGAGCCACAGCCAAAAAAAAAAAAAAACCTTAATCTTCCAACATCTGAATTTATCAACAACCTAGGCTGACATTTTTAACTTTGACCTCTTCTTCCTCACTGTACAACCTTTTAGCAATATTTGGACTCCTATATGTCATTATGCAATCCTTCCTACAATTTCACCTATAGATTTATTTGCAAATTCTCGCCAAATTTCCCTATGAAATATGGATTTTGAAATTTACTAGACTATGCTCCTCATCAATTTCTTTCTATTGATTGTCTACTTATGTTATTCAAGTACCCGAGCTGAAAGATATGGCCTTTGAAAGATTGCAACCTATTATGCCATTTTTACATGTGAAGACTCTTGTAGCTTTTCTTCAAAATTTTCCAGAAGTTTAACCATCAATTCAAACTTTTGGTTGGACAACTACAATTATCCCAAAATTATATTCCCAATGACTGGTCATATGCCTAATTCTGATTTATGGGTTGTAAATTATGACCTTTGGAAGTTCAAGTAATTTTCTTCAATTTCTCCATGCCTAAAATTTTTCAATTCTTCCTGCTTTCTTCAAGCCTGCAACTATATTTTACAATCTATAACTAATTGTCTTGTTGAAGGTACACGTACTTTCTCGTTCTTCCCTCTTTTTCCCTGCTCCTAATAATTCTCTCTTTGCTCTTCTTCAAGATTTCCCCAGTCTGTTATTGGAAGTAAACTGGCTTTTTGGCCTCTTTCTCCACATGGCCAACATGCTAACTTATTTCTCTGACCCTAGGACCCAAATATATATATATATATATATATATATGAAAATAGAAATATGGAACCTAGGGCTCGTGGTTCTAACCTTGCTCTATGTCCAACCTCCGCATCACATCTTATAAACTACATATAAGACATACAACGGGTCCCACATACCCCCCCCCGCTCCCCGATCATTTGAAGGCTAGACTCGATGAAATAGATGGTTGATATTTTGTCGGACTTGAGACTTGCATGGGGGTTAATGCAAAGATGCACCCCCAACAAATTTGTCTGTCCAACTCTACTTCATCCAAAAACCATTATCATCATCAGGTCTCAACCTGCTGGCACATTAACATTCTCCTCATAACCTAACGGGCATGAGGGGTTCCATCTTCTGTGTCATGGTTCCTACTTCGCGCCACCTTTGTGCTGACGTAAGGCCCCTGACATCCAACTATGGAGATGCTAAAAAATGGACAATCAGTATGCAATTCGGAGCCCCCCTCCCCCATTGACGTCATGGGGGGTGTCCATAATCAAAGTTCCATATCGGGATTTTTCCCCTCATGTCTGATAGAGGTTATGGCACAAGTTCATCCCATGGCCAATATCAAATGTGAAAGCCCCTCCCCCACTAGCATGAGGGGGGCGGGGGATTCATAATCAATGTTCCAACCCCCTCCTCACAGTTTCAAACTAATGCTGACACCATATTCTATGTGGTCTATGGCCCACCTCTGCATTGCTTGCACATGCCACAACCATTCTCCACACGACCTACTGCTTGGTCTATTGGCTTAGACTCGCCAACTCTTCTGGCGCTTGACCCACGACATTGTGGCTCGGTCGCCCTCTACATTCAATATCGTCTATGGCCTGATATACAGGCTCAACACTCTGACCACAATAGTCGTTGGTTGTTCATGGCCCTACCGCTCGTCACTGCCACAACCCTCGTGGCCAATGCATTTTCAATTGGCTCGATTATAAAAAAAGAATCAATAAAAACATTATGTTATACATGTATGCATATCAATATCCAAAACAATATCAACCCCCTTCTCTCCATGGGTGTGATACCCTGCACCTAAACCATAGCCCTCCAAGGTTAAATTAAACATTTATTTTCATATTTCTCTAAAATTGAACCAATTATCCATTATTGGACCTTGTTAGCACTTAAATTATGATCCTTTGGTGAATTGATACCATTCTCAATATTAGAACTTTTGTCAAACACTTGGCAGTAAACTTGTATTTCCTTAATTATGTCTCGAACTTGGTCCAATCACGCCTATAACCCATCAAAATTTGACCTGCAATTCCCTTAACTTTTCTACATACCTTTGATGAGACATGCTCTAGAATATTGACAGGATTTTAACCATTTCCATCGTATATCATTTCATCAAACACATGGTGTCCATCCTATAATGTTTGGCCCAATTAAGACCCAGTGTTGGAACTGGGCTCTAATACCAGTATGTAATGTCCCCGATTCCTAGTTGAGAAACACCACTCATCCAACACAACTTAATTGTAAATTAAAATTAATTACAGAAGTGCATGACACATTTTTTTCATAATTTTTGCCATGTGCTTGGCAATTATAATTAACATGAATGCAACACTACATGCCATGAATGCATTTCTTTACATATAAATTATAAAAACATATTATCCCAATGGAAATGAATGTATGATATCAACAATTGGCCAAAACCTTGAAACTAGGGATTTAACATAAAATAGTAATTAAATACGACACATAAATATATAGCCATCCATAAGAGTTTAGGAACTTATCTGGTAATTAAAAGTTGACTAGTTGCGGGCTCTCCACATTCCACCCAGCCATAGACTATGTGGTTCATAATCTCAACCACATTTCACCCCCAAGTTGGGACAACAACTCCAAAGGAAATAATAGACAAACAACAACAAAAACCCATGCCACGACACCAACCCCAACAACCTATGTTTCCTGCCACAAGCTAATGTCCCCTTGATCATCACACAAGTAGTTCAACCCAAAACCATCGGTAGTGCCTGCCTTCTAGGGCATCATACAGTTGGTTGAAACAGTTTCCGCCTGCAACTACAAGAGTCTCAATGTTTCCTGGTGTCCAATTGTCGAACAACCAAACCAAATAAACCCCTCAATTGGTGCCAAAGCCCAACCAAGAGTCAGATTATCTCCATCTGAGTTCCACCACTAGAACTCCATGACACCAAGCCATAATCAAGGTTAACAAACCCTCAAAGCCATCAAGCTTTTGTAGCTACTTTGGAGCTCACATAAAAACTAGATGCATCCCTTTGGCACAGTTAACTTAATAACTGCACCTCAACCGGTTCCAAATTCCGTCCCTTGGACTCACTAGCCATCAATTACCAGACTCGATTTCCTAAATCTGTTATAGAATAATGAATCAATCCCCCCCTCTAAACAAATCCGTAATCCCTTTTTAAATGCATGGCCCCAGCTAACCATGTGGCACTTAATGAAGCAATGTAGGCCCCTAGAGTGCACTTTTTCACCAAACCCAATGGTTGCATTTTTGTCTTGGAGTTGTGTCTCCCATACTCTTTATGTGGAGTGGGCTCCGTAACCAACCTTATTTTATTAATTTATAAAAATATGTACAAATTTATAATATTTACATCGTGGCTTCTGTAGCCACATAACCAAAATCGGCTTATCAATATCTAATGCATTGTATGGGCACATGGGGAGCATAATATATCATCCGACTCGCCATCTTAATAACCAAAAGTATTTCCTAGCTCACCAGCCTAATAAACAAGGTACATATATTTACATGATAAAAACATGTAGGCATATTACAATATATATGTATATATTCTCATCAATCCCTTTAATGTAGTTTGATCCTCTTAACTTTCGTATTGATTTGCTTTGTGATTATCAAAACTTACAATTATCGAGAGTGCACTTGGATTCGACGACATAAACGACCTAGACATTGTTTCTATAGATAGCATGTTCTCCTTTGAGATGGTGTTGTAGTTTTGTATCACCAAGCAATCTCCAAAGTCTTCTATGACAATGTGATGACGAGGAAATGGGGTTCGTCTAATAGTGACAATATTGCTGGAAAAGTAAAGCAAACATTTGAGTTGTAAGATCTACAAATCTTAGGAGTGTTAGGGACTTGGTAGGAAAATCCATGGGTCACTTCAATGGGGGGTGGCAATGGACATAAAGCCAAGATGTCCAAATAGAGAAATCTAGAGAAGATGAAGTGTGTTGGAGGTATCACCATATGTGTCTTTAACTTGGTTACTTTCTAGTAGATATCCTGGGGTTTTATTGTTATTATTATGTAGGTGAGCAAGTGTTACGAGTCTTGGTTGCAAAAATAAGTAGCTTATTTTCTCTTTAAGAATGACCTTATGTTCTCAAAGAATGATGAATAACATAAGGAATGACTTTGTTAGTTGTTTGGAAGATTGAGTTCCTTCGTCAACTTCAAGTGTTGTACACAAACTCCAACTGCAATAACACTCCCTATTCGATCCTTCTTTTCTTCTCTATCTTGAGCTCTACTCTTCATTATTAAAATGTTTCTATTCATGATCAAAATGCAGAGAACTTAGTTCAACTTTGTTTTAGGGAAAACTAGTGTCGATTCTGTTAGGTTCCTATACCAATAGGTGTCATATTTCATGATTGTATGTGGAAGTGCCAAATATGATCATCCTTTCCATGCTGCAAAGATTCCATATTTTCAAAAAAACCAAAAAATTTAAAAAAATGTAAAGAGGGTATGCCTTAAAAGAAAAATCAAAGGGCAAAAAGAATGAATTGGTCAAAAAACAAAGAAAATGAACTCCAAAGAAAAGACCAAGAAGGTGTGCTAGTCAAAATGCCACTGTTGTCCTATTTTTTGCAAAGAAATTCAAATATGCAATCAGTGACTTCTGTCACACTTGATGGATGGCCAAACAACTCAATCTTGGCCAGTCCATGTTTAAATTTCTTGTTTTAGCATTGGAGAATAAGGTCTGTTCAAACAGTTTGAGCTTGACAAATCATTAGTTAGGTAGAGAAGCAAGGGAGCTCAACAGTTAAATCTGAGCCCCTGGAAGAAATAAGGGCAGACTTAGATAGGAGAACAGTTAAAAGAAAACAAAAAAGAGAGGGTTTTCTAGTTCAAATGCACCCAAGGGAAAAGAAGAAAAAATGTTAGGTGTATTAGGCTGGGTAGGCAGTTGGATGTTGTAGAAGCAAGTTCATAAACGATTTTGTCTTTTTTGTGATCTATCTCATGGCTATCACAGGTACCATGGCAAAGTGGCTGCAAAGCAGTTGGAGCATGACTAATTCCCCTCTCATTTCCCCAAGAACATTTACTAACATCCCCTCAAGGACATTGGGATCTGCTCAGTGGTCCTAGTTCCTTTCATTTTATGAGAAAAAATAAGCAAAACTTTGTGGTTTCTTAAGTAGAGGAAGCCACATTTCTTGTGTAAAAATCCTTTTTCTTCCATTGTGTCAAGTCTCTAAAGGTTCATGACTTGGATCCCTTCTATTTTCTAAGCCTAAGTTTACCTTCAAACTTAGTGTTTTGTGTAAATCTACCTTTCATATTAACATTTTAACTCTATTATATAACTCCTACATATATTTCCCCTCCCATACTATATAAAACTTATACAAAAACCCCAAAGTTTATACTATCCCGCCCTGGGCTTATTAAAGCCATATGTCAATGTTTTCGGGGTCCAAGGTTTACCTGAAACCTTGTTGACAACCCTCCTCCCCGCGCACATATAACAATGGAGTTTATTCAACATCTGGTCAAATAAATAACCAAACCCGAACAATACACCCAAAGCTTGAATACATTAAAAACCCCGCAGAACATTACAAAACGATAAATATATCGCGCGGGCCCCGTGTTATAAGCCTCCGCCAACTCAGATCTCCGCTAACCGTTGGATCACGCCTTCGCGATCCAATGACTCGTATGCATATCACGACCCCCCCCCCCCTCGATGAACGAAAGTTAGGCTCCGGGAAATTGGCGGTTTCGCCGTCGTACAAAGTCCACGTGTCGCCTCCACGGTTTATCGTGTCCGCTCCGCCCAAAACCGCCACTGTTCAATAAGCGGTGCGATAAAACCATAAACCGCCCTCCTTTCCTGCCGCTGACATCATTGCCCACGTCAGCGCCCACGTCGGCACCCACGTCAGCTGCCACTTCACCATTGTATCATCTGTCGTGTCCGCCACGTCAGCTTCCGTACCCCCGCTACCCGACAAAGATGACGTCATGCTGATGTCACCCGACCAAAGCGCGCCAAAAACCCGCCAAAATCAATTTTTTTGTTAAAAAGCCGTTAAACGTCGTTTTTCGTTCATTTCGCTTTGTTTCTTCTGCGCGATGTTTGCATGGTTTTTAACGTTCAAAATGCCATTTTCGCTGCACAGTCCGCCACCCAGTGAAATTCGCTCCACAGCTTGGCTCCTCAGCTCGGTCCGCCACCCACATTTCGCACCAGGCGTCCATAAAACAGGTATTTACCCGAAACCCGCTCATAAACCCTGTTTTTCCAAGTTTTTCTGTAAAAATCGCCCAGATAACCAGAATTCGAATTGAAATCACAGTGCTGCCTCTGCACCTCTGCATTATAGTCGCTGCTTTACCCATTTTTTCCAAAGAAATCCTGTGAACTGTGTTTCCCTCTGCAAATTCGCCCATCAAGCTGAATTTAAGCTTATTTCTGCCTGCAATTTCCACAGAAGAGACCAAACTGTCATTTTACCATACTATTGCTGCAAAAGCCCTAACTAAAAGCTGAAAAAGTCATAAAATAATTTGAAAAATGGAGGCTCCAGTGGCCCTAAATGTTGCCCCCTTGAATGCACCACATAAAGAATTGGAATGGATGCCCCTTGCTGACAGGGATTTCCAAATTAAAGATATGATGGGTGACAAGCCTCACCTGCAAGCCTTTTGTGAAATTAGGAATAGCTACATAAGCAATACCGATGTCTTTAGAATTTGGGAGTCCAACATGCCCATCTACTACCTCCCTTCAGTAAATGTGCTTCATGATCTCATCCATTTATGCTGTGCAAATTATGACCCCACACAAAGAGCAGTTATGGCTCCATCTGGGACTGTCCTCTTCTATATTACTCCTCAATCCATAAATGAGATGCTGCATTTTAAGCCAACTCAGCCTCTGGCCCCTCTCACCATGGAATTCTTGCTTGACCAAGGTGCCAAACTGCCCAGTTCAGAGATAACCAGAATAGCTCAATTATTCATGAGACCAGAAAGCCAGCCCAGGCAGCCACCTCCTTTCAATCAGGTCTGGTTCAATGAAGCTGGTATATTCATTACTGATATGATTTCCTATATCTTGGGCTTCAAAACTAGTGAGTATATTGATGAAACTGTCTTAGTGTTGATGTCCATATTCACTCCAGGACAGCCCCCTACTGTCCAATATGATTATGCCACCTTCATAGCCAATAAAATCCATGAGCAATTCATGAGCTTGGACAGAGAAAGAGTGTTCAAATACACATCCTACATATATCATTTGCTGCTGTATAATCAACCTAATAGTTTTCAAATTCCTCTTAGAAAGTTGGATCTCAGGGAGAAAGGAGGTCTGTAATTTTCTGGACCGCAGTATTCCATGAAGTCCATAACTCTCCTTATACATATTGTGAGTTTATTGACCTGTTCATATATCCAACCAATTCTTTATTGGTTACAACTCCTCCTGCTAAGCTCTCTGCTGAAATGCATAAAATCTTACATCTCTCAAAGGACTACAGTATTGGTGATTGGTACTTTTACTAGAATCACACAGTGATCAGGATTTATGGCTGTGAACTATCCCCCTACAAGCTGCCAAAGTATGTCCCTATGAGACTGTTTGCCCTGGAATACTTCAGGCAATTTATTAGTTCAGATTTGACTCATTTCTATGGTGCTAGGAAAAAGGCACAGCTCAAGATAAGAAATCAATTGGGCCCTTTTATCTTCAACAAAAGGGAAGCCTGGGAGGAGGCAGATAAGATTTTAAGGGATCAACTTATGCTGAAACAAAGCTTTTATTGGGCACCATATGACCCTGAACATTTCATAAGTTATAGAAAAGTCAAAAACAAGCTTACAGGATATGTTCACCACAAAATCCCTGAAATTCAACAATATGCTAACCAACAAGAATGGGTAGAAGGCACATTAGTTGAAGAGATTACTGAGGAAGAGAAATTGGAAAAAGAAATGAAAGAGCTTGAAAAAACACTTGACCTGGACTCTTTTGGACAGGTCCCTTTCAAATTGCCTCAACACATTGGAGCGGGCACATCATCTGCTACAACTTCACAACAACCTGCCCAAGAAAGTACTCCACCTACAGGGACATCCAAAGGCAAAGAAGTGTTGCATTCAGAGAAACAAGATATAATGGCAGACCAACCAGATACGCCTCTTAATGAGGAAAGAAGCAAGAAAAGAGACAGGCAAGAAGACACACCTATAAGTGGACCAGCAGAACAACAAGGGGAAAAGAGGCAAAGGTTAAATCCTTATTCTGAAGAGGAACTCTTGGAAGAGACAATAGGCAACCTGAGAGGCGAGGGAAGAACTGAACAACAAACTCCTCCAATTTTGGCAACATCAACTAGCTCATATCAACAAGAGCTAGAGAGGAGGCATGGTGTGGAGGTTACATCCACCAGGCCACAAAGCAAACAACAGAGTAAGCAAGACTCGGATATCAAGAAAGCATTTACTGAAATAAAGGCTAGAAATGAACCAATAAGGATCCAGCTTTACAATCAATTGCTGAGAATGGCCCCCACAAATCAACAAAGGTTAATGGCAGCATATGATATACAAGAAGGGAAAATGACCGTTAGTCACTTCAAGCCCACAATGCAGCAGCCACAGTCAGTTGCTGATTATATCAGGACCAATCTGGAAGTTCTCTCTAAAGACATCCACCCAATGGACCAGATTGAATTACATAAACAAACCGGAGAAATGGTGTACTCCACCTTGGAAGACAAAGCATTATTAGCTCACAAATTGCAAAATTCATTACATAATACTTCTGCCCAATTGGAATTGGAAAAGGCTTCTTCTTTGGCTAAGGATAACAGAATTAAATCCTTAGAAGAAATCATCATAGAGCTGGGACATAATCCCAAGGATCCCAAAGGCATCCAAGCATTAATAAGAAAGAAGGAGGAAGACATTGCAGCCCTTAAAAAGCAATTAAAGCTGCCAATTACAATGCATCCACAAGCCACAGAAGTTGCACAGCAGAAAGTATAGGAGGACATGATGGGTTTACTAATGAGGATGAATGAGAGATTAGCAGAAACAGAGTAGGCATTGGAGAAAGCAATGAAAGAGAAGCAGGGAGTGTCGACCTCCTAGCCACCAGAAACAGCTCCTCCTACAACCACAACAGCTGTACCTCCTACTTTCCCAGCAACAAGTACATCAGTCGCAGATACTTAAGCAGCAACAACAACAATACCAGATACCAGCATGAGCATGGAAAAGATGATGAAGGAAATAAAAGAATTAGAACTCCAAATGGAAGAATTGAAGGAAGCCAAAGAAAAACTGGCCAAGTTAGAGGTAAGCTATGATAAATCTAAAATAAATGTGGCTGAAAAAACAAGAGAGGTAAAGGCCTTGGAAAATAAGGTAAAATCCTTGGAGAAAGATCTTACTCTTCATAAACCTCTATCAGAAATCAAAACAATTTTGTGGACTAAAATTGGCCAGTCCATCACTGATCAATGGAGATCAATACAGACTATCCATGAGCAAATTGAATTGATAGAAATGGCCCAAGTAGAGATTCAAAAGGCCAGAGCATTATTGAAGAACATGCCTGAACAGGCCAATAGACTAATTCATTTTTTGAATACTCATACCAAAGAACAATTAGCAGCTCTAGATATCAAGGACAGAACAGGTACCATTTTGACAGTTAAAAAGGTGTTGACTATGAAGAATTTTGTACAAAATCTGGAGAGAAAGTGTAAAGAAATGCAGATAGAAATAAATGCTTTTATAGAAAAGTTTACAGTCTTGCAGCAAAAGGGTCTCCCCAGTTTGTTAACCAACAATGAGAGACTGTTGACACATGAACAATATGCTCACAGGGTGAATACATATGTTACCAATCAGATCATAGCATCATCAAGCACTTCAAAAGAGATAACACCTCCCTCTGGACAGAGATTATATGATAAGTTGGAAAATCTGTTCTATATTGAGCATGAAATAACACATCTTTTTGAAATCCAGCCCAATTTCTACAGGTATACCGAAGCTGATGAAATATTGATAAAACTACAAAGACACCAGTTGCCAACAGACCAATGGTGGCAGAGCATGTTAGAGGTTTTACTAATGTAGTTTTAATTCTCTTTTGATCATCTGCATTTAATCAAATTCAATGCACGTGCCGCATATCACAAAAATGAAAACAACAGAGGAAAGAAGTCATGCCAAAACGCATTAAAGCGGAATCAGGCACAGATGAAAGGGCCAGGACAACAACGCAGGAACACAAAATAAAGAGACAGCTACCAGCCGACTTGTTGAGGTAAAAAGTCAAATATATCTGACCACCTAAGGCAGCCAGTACAACGGAAATTACTCCTACATTCGTTGCGCTCTGTTTTCAATGCCATTTATTTCCTTTGAAGAAGTAGATGGATAAAGTTATTGCTTGATATTTTCTCTATGAGATATTTTGTAACTCTTTTTGTATAAATACCTCCCGTAGAGATGTATTGTTGTTGGTGAATATCATTGTGGACTTGTGCTGTAAAATTGAGAACTCTTCTGAATAAAAATTGCTGGAATGCTTTGCTGATGAACTCTCTGGTTATGGAATTGATGGCCAAAGCCCATGTTGCAGAATTCTTGGATTATCTCATGGATCAATAAGTCTTTTAACTCTTGTTTTACTATTTCTGAGTTTTATATATCATCTAAGTATCATGTTCTAGATTGCAGGGAAAAAGAATAGCCCATAATTTACTTTGCTGTACTCTGTGTTCAATTCCTGTCATTTTTATGTTTTCTTCAGGCTAGCATAGGCAGGAATTCTTCACTGCTCCTGTCTCCCTGGTTCTTACACTTTGAATATAATTAAGGAATTCTTAACTGCTCCTTGGTAATATTTATCTATTTTCCCTCTGTTAGCATAATGAAAGATCCTTAATTACCTTTCATTCCCTGATTCCATTTCATCCTATTCCAGCCTGAAGATTGTTCCATGGTTAATTATCTCGTTCTGTAGTTCCTCCTTTGCTAAATAAACCATACCCAGAAGTTTATTTTCATTTGATTCCATTAACCCAATGGTTTGAACTTCTCATACTTTGCAACCCTGTTCTATTGAATGTCACCACCCAAACATCAAACAATTATCTGCACTTCATAACTAGCCTAACATATAACAAAACAAAGCTAAATCATAAAGAGAGAGCCCTCTCTGGCTGCATATTGGCTAGAATCTACATCTAAAAGACTTGTTAGTGGTTACCTCGACCGTGTCCTTTTTCTCAGATCTTTTGGGGAACAACCTGAGTGATAACATCATTGGCGACTCCACTGGGGACCTGAATGACGGTGTTTGTTATCGCTGTCTATTTTCTAAAGCTACAGATGGCGCCTGAAGTTAGCCAGGTAGCCTTTGAAACTGTTTTTGCTATGCAATTACAGGAGTAAATGAAAGTTGCTTCAGTCTATCTCCAGTATAGCTTTAGGCTTTAAACAACTGTCTCAAAAATTTGATCAGTTTCCTCTTGTTTTCAAAAGATCTTCAGGAAAATTCAAGACCCTCACAATTTATAATTTCCTAGAAAGATATTGTCAAAAGTAGTGTTCTTCAAAAATTTCCAGAAAGTACCAAAAACAGATTTAGAAGCCGGCTCCAAAGAAGAAAACTCGTTACACTAGATCAAATCCAGATCCCAATCCTCCAGCTATTTTTGAAAATCCTAACCTGATCTCTAAAACCCTTAGAAGACAAGAAAATTTAGAAGATTCTGTTCATTTCAACCTTGATATACTTCAGCAAAACCTTACAAAATCTGAGCTTACTCTCAGAAAAGCAGCAGTCCTTTCTACTACTGCTGCAGCTTCTTCTAGTTCACCATCATCACTTCAAAGCCTTTTTTCCACTCCCCCATCCACAACACTTACCTTAGCTGTTATCCCCGTACTTCCAGCTGTCCCATTTATACCTATAAATATGGCAAACCGATATGCTCCCCTGCAATTACCTGCAAATCCAGGGGCTATGCCTCAAGATTATCAAAGCAAAATTACATATTTTGATGGTACTGTTTCCTACACAACACAACAACATACTAAGAAAATGATGGATTATTTTGAGAGCTATGAAATTGATGATAATGATGTCAGGATGAAAATTTTTGTCCAAAGCTTAACCGGTGATGTAAGGACCTGGTTTAGGGCACTTGCTGCAAACACAATTGGGATCCAGACGCCCTTTACCAAACCTTTTTGAACAGATGGGAAAAGAAGAAGGACCCATTGCATATCCTATCAGAATATGAGAGTTTGAAAAGGGGACCACAAGAAACTGTCCAAGACTACTGTGCTAGATTCAATAACGTGTACAATGCTATCCCTCAAAACCTTAGACCTCCACTAGACTTGGCCTTGATCAAATTCCCTGATGGATTTGATTGTGACATGACATATCAACTAAGGGAAAAAGCCCCTCCGAGTCTAGAAGACATGCAGAGCATAGTTGTTAGTGTAGAGGCCAATCTGATCTCTAAAAGAGTTCGAGCTAGAGCTGAAAGAAGGACTCCCTTGAAAGAAGAGCCTTCTGCATTTGAGCAAAAACTAGATGCAATTATTAAAGGAATGGATAGACTGGGTGATAGAGTGGAAACCATGAAAGAAAATCTTCTTGGGAAGGTCAACCAAGTAACACCACAAGAAATTCAAACTTTAGGAAAAATCAAAATCTTAACACCGGGAAGGCTGGCCCTGACTAGAATATCAGACCTTCATTTCAAGAAAACTATACTGAAGCTTCAACCTCTAGTGAGCCAACAGAGGATACTCAAATCAACCTAATGGGTCTGAATAGTGAACAACAAATCTTTTTAACCCAAGATGACGAAGAGGCTCACACTTTCAACCGATTTCAAACCAAATCCAGAGAATCATTCGATTTTAGAGAAGGATATGATGCAGCTGTCTATGAGGTTCATAAACAATACAAATTGAGAAGCAGAATGGTAGATGTTCCTGAACCTAGCAAGCTGAAAGATACCAAGCAACCTAAAAAAGCAAAGGATAAAACTGCCCTGACAGATCTCCCTGCTAAAACAATCCTCAACCCAAAAGAACCCACGGTTGAGGACATATCAGACTTACACCCCTCAAATAATCAGCCATCCACCTCCTTTCCTCCAAAAGAAAATGCAAACAGCTCTCCTGAAAGAAACTTTAAAGCAGATCCAGTTCATAACAACACTTCTGATAGAGAAAAAACCATTGAAAACATAGCAGAAAAGGAAAACCTTGCTGCCCGGAATACAAAAATTCAAGTGGAAAAACCTTTCAACCTACAAACAGAAATAGGCAAGTTAAAAATAGCCATCCCACTGTCCGAATTGGCTAAACATGAGGTTTATAGGGAACAAATCAGTAGGTCACTTCAAATATCAGAGAATAGAGATGCAGTGAATGTCTTAGATGACCAACCAGAATTGATTTTTGGTCCTAAAGTTAATGGTAAAACAGTAGATGGAGGAGTCCCTCCATTCTATGTAAGCTTAAATATTCATGACAAAGTACTACATAATGCAATGTTTGATTCGGGAGCTTCCCATAACCTAATGCCTAAGTCTGTGATGGAAAGATTGGACCTAGATATCACAAGGCCATATAAAGACTTGTTTTCATTTGATTCTAGCCAGGTCAGGTGTCTAGGCCTAATCAAAGATTTGTGTGTATCTCTAATGCAATACCCTGCCAAGACTATTTTAATGGATGTAGTGGTAGCTGATATCCCACCAAAGCATGGAATGCTTTTGTCCAGATATTGGGGTGCAAAACTGTTAAGTTATGGTATGTTCTATGCTTATAACAGTTTACTTCTTTTCCTTATTATATTCCAAATATTGGCAATCACACGTACATAAAGTAAAGTGCAGATAAAACATTAAACGATCGACAGAAAACAAGCCAAGACAAGAGACACAAGATGTGGCGGCTAGCCAGGGAAAAACCCCACAATGTGTGGGGAAACCCTTTGATCAAATCTTCTTTTATCTTCAATAATTCAGCAGAGAGAAATAGTACAATAAATCTGATTCATATCAGTAGTAGCAAACCCTAGATCAATAGCATCAGCATTAGCAGCTTCATTATCAAACTAGGGCATACGATATCTTGCAAACCGTTCGTCGGATTGACTTCATTCCACCACCAAAAGTTGCAGCTTTCAGAGGAGGTTCAGATGAACCTACAGTGAAGTTCCAAAGAGGAGATCTTCTAGGCCACGCAGGTCAATCTTTACTTCTGCAGTTGCAGCTTCAGTTTCAGCAGTTTCCGGCTTCAAACTAGGGCAGTCGATATCTTGCAAACTGTTCATCGGATTGACTTCATTCCACCACCAAAAGTTGTGGCTTTCAGAGGAGGTTTAGATGAACCTACAACGCAGTTCCAAAGATGAGATCTTCTAGGCCACACAAGTCAATCTTTACTTCTGTAGTTGCAGCTTCAAATTCAACAGCTTCCGGCTTCACATGAGTGAGAGAGAGACCCATTTCAGCGCAGTAGAGAAGAGACTCATTTCTGCGTAGTAGAGAGAGAGAGAGATGTGATGAGATGAGTGAGTCCAAATGAGGAAAAGCTCTCTTATATTTATACACAACGTTGGTGGGTGAATAGATGCGACTGTTGGGCTTCTAAGCCTACATGAGTTGTAGGTCGGCTTGATAATAATTCCATAATCAAAATAAATTCATATCTCCATGAATACTTATCGGAATTGGATGATCTTTATATCAATCCTACACCTCTCGACGAGAGGAATCTAATAAAAATATTATCAGCCATGAATAAGATGACCCACATGAAGTTTTTCCCTGGTTGCCAATTTTAACACTCCCTCTCAACCATGGAGAACTTCATCTGCAATCTGTCTATCGGTTGTTACTATTCATCCATCAAATGCACTGCCCTGTACAACCTGACCCTTGCCCTGCTCTGCTCTATTCTGCCTGTTCTGCTTTGTCTTGTTCTGCCTTGCACTGATCTGTACTGTTTTGCTCTGTTATGCTCTGCTCTTGCATTGTTCTGTTCTGCTCTGCTTTTGTCCGAATTATGAAGAAGAAGAAATGATTGAGGATGTATCATAATGACTCAAAGTCAGTCTCAGAGTATGTACCACTGGTCCCAGACCAGTCTCAACCAACCCGAAGTCAACGTCATAGTGAGTACAACTCCACTGGTCCTAGACCAGTATCATCCTCCACTGACTCAAAGTCAGTCTCAGAGTGCGTACCACTGGTCCCAGACCAGTCTCAGCCGATCCGAAGTCAGCTTCATAGTAAGTACCACTCCTACCACTGGTCCCAAACCAGTATCGCAGTCTCAGAGAGTGTACCACTGGTCCCAGACTAGTCTCAACCGACCCGAAGTCAGCGTCATAGTATGTACCACTCCCACTGGTCCCAAACCAGTACTGCACTGACACGAAGTCAGTCTTGGAGTATGTACCACTGGTCCTAGACTAGTCTTAACCAACCTGAAGTCAGCGTCATAGTGAGTACAACTCCACTGGTCCTAGGCCAGTATCATCCTCCACTGACTGAAAGTCAGTCTCAGAGTGCGTACCACTGGTCCCAGACCAGTCTCAGCCGACCCGAAATCAGCTTCATAGTAAGTACCACTCCTACCACTGGTCCCAGACTAGTATCGCAGTCTCAGAGAGTGTACCACTGGTCCCAGACCAGTATCGCAGTCTCAGAGAGTGTACCACTGGTCCCAGACCAGTCTCAACCGACCCGAAGTCAGCGTCATAGTATGTACCACTCTCACTGGTCCCAGACCAGTACTGCACTGACACGAAGTCAGTCTCGGAGTATGTACCACTGGTCCTAGACCAGTCTCAACCGACCCGAAGTCAGCGTCATAGTATGGTACAACTCCTACCACTGGTCCCAGACCAGTATCATTGATCCCAGATCAATGGAGGTCATCCTAGTGTAGGGAGTACGGTAGATACAACGATGCGTCCATCGGTACTACTATGGTCCCTAACTTCATTTCCCTGCTCATTGATCAGATGAGAGGTACTTCCCATGAGTCCTAGACTGCATGGGTAGGATGCCTCGACAGGAGAACTCATCAATCCTGTCCTCACAGGAGAACACATCAATCCTGCTACAATCGTCGTGGAGAACACATCAATCCAGGCTGCCATGGAGAACACATCAATCCAGGCCTCACAGGAGAACTAATCATCCTGCTACACAGGAGAGCGAATCATCCTGTTCCACAAGAGAGCGAATCATCTTGTCCCACAAGAGAGCGAATCATCTTCTTCCTGTGTGCACCACCAGGGGAGGGTGAGTCACCCTGTGGTCATATGTTGCTCGAGTAGGAACCGCAAGCCCTCAGAGCTCCCAGAGCTCAATGTATGCAACATGCAGGACCCTTGTACAAGGGTTTCTTGTCGACTCCAAGTCGTTTGGGAAAATCACAGATTAGATCTTTCCTCGGGGCTTTGACAAGGTGTATCAACCTGTACATCATCTTAATGTGATGGAGCTTCCTTGCTCATCGACTTACCATGTCCCAGATGATGTCTATCTGCTGGAGCAATTGACGAATATGGGATTCCTCAATAATCGAATCCCACCTCTGCTTGTTACAGAGAATCACAGTGGTATCCAATGTAAATCCAAACAACTCACTGAAGAGCTTTCGCAACCAGACTGCCTCACACGAGGTTATGCTAGCAACAATATATCTTGCTTCGGCGGTGCTCAAAGCCACTGACTTCTGCTTCCTGCTCATCCAGGATATCGAAGTAGATCCCAAGGTGAAATAGTACCTAGAAGTGCTCTTACGGTCCACCACACTGCCTGCCCAATCAACATCAGTATATCCAAGTAGTCTCACATCTCCGGCAGTGTATCTTAATCCATGAGAGATTGTGTCCTGAAGACATCTCAGAAGATTCTTGGCATCAATCCAGTGAGTCTCAACCAAATATGAGCTCACAATGCTAACTGCAAAACATATGTTCGGACGGAGGTTCACCATGAACATCAATGCAAATGAGTTTTTGAAACTCAGAGGCATTTCCCAAGTCTGGTCCGACATCACTACCATATAACTTCTAAAGGTTAAGATCCTCGAAGTAGTCACAGGCTTGCAGTCCATCATACCGAATCTTTCCAATATATTTACCACATATTTTCCTTGAGATAGGAAAATTTCTCTTGGCTTCTGCCACACTTCAAGTCCTTGGTCCTTCATTTCAAATTCAGAAGCCATCTCCCTCTTACATTTGTGAATGAGAGGGTTTGCACCTATTAGAAAGAGGTCATCCACATACAACACCAGTATGAGAGGCTTGGCATCTTCAACCTTAAAGTAAAGGTTAGGATCAGCTTCACTCCTAGTGAATCCCAGCTTCATCAAGTAGCTATCGATCCTCTCATATCATGCTCGGGGTGCTTGCTTCAGCCCATAGAGAGCCTTCTTCAACCTGCATACATGAGATTTTCAATCATAATTCTCAAATCCTTGAGGTTGCTCCACATAGACCTCTTCTTTGATAGAACCATGCAAGAACGCGGTCTTAACATCCATCTGATGTAGGTTCCATCCTTGTGAAGCCACAAGGGCTATGATCAAGCGGATGGTCATATATCTGGCAACAAGTGCAAATATCATAGTCTATACCTCCCTTCTGGGATAAACCACGAGCAACAAAATGAACCTTATACTTTTCCATACTTCCATTTGCTGCATGCTTTATCTTGTAAAGCCATTTTGAAGTAACAATTGTCTTGTCCAGGGTCTGGGAACTACTTCCCAGACATCACTCTCCATAATAGACCCATATTCTATGGTCATAACATCCTTCCATAGTTAATGCTTGATGACATCTAAGAATGATGAAGGTTCATTTTGTATGATCGTGCTCGTGATGGTCAGGTATCCCTGATACCTGTTAAGTTTCTTACTTTGATGGAAGGTTCCTCAGGGTGCAGCATGTCCTTCAGCATCATCAAGTATCCCCCTAAGCCATGAAGGCCTCTTCCTAGAAGAGGAAGGCTCATGTGGATGAGGATCAATCGGATCCATGGGTTCTTTTACATCAGGCATTGATTCATCATCCTTTTCTTTTGGTTCCCTGGTGTCGGCTTCTTGAGAGCTACTCAAAGTCAGCAGATTGTCCACCTTGTTGAGAGCCATATCTTTGTCAAAGGTGACATCATGACTAATCACGACTTCCCTTTGACCGGTGGTGAACATTTCTTCAGGAGTTTAGGAACCCAATGCTTGATGAGGGCATCGATTTTGTACATATACGGCGGTGATTGTAGTTTCAGCCCATAGAAACTTTGGAAGTATTTGATCATGTAGCATGGCCCGGATAGCTTCCATCATCGTGTGGTTCTTCCTTCCCACCACACCATTCTACTTAGGAGTATGTGGTGTAGTAGTCTCCCTCTTAATGCCAACCTCAGGTATGCCTAAGTAAACCAATTGTAATATATCAAAGGTCTTGCTTTGGCTTGGGGGGAATGGTCCTCTTTTGAGCTTTCCTTTGGCACATCCCGGACATACACCTTCTTTCTCTACTTGGAATTCGGGCATCCCGGTTACCATCTGTCTTACATCGGGTAGAGCTTTGTAATGAAGGTGGGCAAACCTCCGATGCTAAAGTTCGGACTAAAGAGTTGTGTCACAAGACATGACACCTAGCGGACTTCCATCGACCTGCTATAATGAATCAACACTAAACCCAAGAGTAAAGGCATCTTTAACATGATTTTTCCATATACACACCTTGCCATTGCTGAAGGTTACCTTGTAGCCTCTGTCTTCCATTGCCAAGATGGACACTAGGTTCCTTTTGAGGTCAGGTGCATTTAATACATCCTAGAATTTCTATCCTTCTTGAATGCTTGTCCTCTTCCTTGATTCCCAGCTCTCCTCTTACCTTTGCTGTTGAATTTGTCATTCCTTTGATTGCCATCAGAGGGATTTCGAGTTGCACCACTGCATAATGTACCATGCTTCTCTAATCATTATTATCATCATGCTGCCCATGTCCATGATTTTATCCATCATAATGCTGCTCAAACTAGTGTGCATCATCATCATGCTATCCTATATGTCCATGATTTCATGTTGCCCTTTATGTCCATGATCTCATTCATCATGATGCTCATGATCTCATACATAGTGACTTGCTTGATCGCAAATGTAACATCGTCATTTTCTTCTAGCCTTAGGTCCAACCTTTCCTTTTGATTTAGTCCCAGAATTATTTCTTTTCTTTGCATGAGAAGAAAAGGCAGCAGGAGGACCTTTAGGCATGGGCATTTCTTACACTTCTTCCCTTGTTTCTTCTTGAATGCATCTAGCCATTAATTCCTCGAAACCAGGAATTGCATTATAGTTCAAAAGAGTAGTCCAGTCTATCGTAGATTTCCTTGGAGGTGTCCAGTTCAGAGATGTAGGCCACCAAGTGCTTGTCGATAGAGTCCCAGATGATCTTCTATTGTTTTGACTTCTCCATTTTTTCATTTGTTCCAGGCAGCAGTGAATGCATTTGATGGAGGCTCAACAATATTGCCTCTCACATGATCCAACACTCCTTGATTCTCAAGGGTTAGATCGATAAACATCTTCCATCCGTGATAGTCAGCTTTCTCACTGAGCTTGTCTTTAGCAGGAAAGAGTGTTGAGGACCCCATAGTTCTTTTAGGATAGCCTTACCAATATTCTCTTCAATGATTGCTCTTGCTCTTGCTCGGGCTTTGTCTTCACCTCAGCTCCGATACCATGTTAAGTTATGGTATGTTCTATGCTTATAACAGTTTAATTCTTTTCCTTATTATATTCCAAAGATTAGCAATCACACGTACATAAAGTAAAGTGCAGATAGAACATTAAACGATCGACAGAAAACAAGCCAAGACAAGAGACACAAGATGTGGCGGCTAGCCAGGGACAAACCCCACAATGTGTGGGGAAACCCTTTGATCAAATCTTCTTTTATTTTCAATAATTCAGCAGAGAGAAATAGTACAATAAATCTGATTCATATCAACAGTAGCAAACCCTAGATCAATAGCATCAGCATCAACGGCTTCATTATCAAACTAGGGCAGACGATATCTTGTAAATCGTTCGTCGGGTTGACTTCATTCCACCACCAAAAGTTGCAGCTTTCAGAGGAGGTTCAGATGAACCTACAGTGCAGTTCCAAAGAGGAGATCTTCTAGGCCACATAGGTCAATCTTTACTTCTGCAGTTGCAACTTCAGTTTCAGCAGTTTCCGGCTTCAAACTAGGGCAGTCGATATCTTGCAAATCGTTCATCGGATTGACTTCATTCCACCACCAAAAGTTGCGGCTTTTAGAGGAGGTTCAGATGAACCTACAATGCAATTCCAAAGAGGAGATCTTCTAGGCCACGCAAGTCAATCTTTACTTCTGCAGTTGCAGCTTCAAATTCAACAGCTTCCGGCTTCACATGAGTGAGAGAGAGACCCATTTCAGCGCAGTAGAGAAGAGACTCATTTCTACGTAGTAGAGAGAGAGAGAGATGTGATGAGATGAGTGAGTCCAAATGAGGAAAAGTCCTCTTATATTTATACACAACGTTGGTGGGTGAATAGATGCGACTGTTGGGCTTCTGAGCCTACATGAGTTGTAGGTCGACTTGATAATAATTCCATAATCAAAATAAATTCATATCTCCATGAATAATTATCGGAATCGGATGATCTTTATATCAATCCTACACCTCTTGACGAGAGGAATCTAATAAAAATATTATCAGCCATGAATAAGATGACCCACCTGAAGTTTTACCCTGGTTGCCATTTTTAACAAAAACTCCAAGGATCTTTGTAGCTAGACATGTCCTATGCCACCATTTCAGTATTTGGCCAGCCAAAGAGATTGTACTGGGAAACATTGATGAAATATGTGGTCAGCAGTCAAGAGAAACCCCAAAATTTCCCCATTTATTCCATGCATTCTTATATGGATTCATTCATCTTATACAATGCTGAAATGTCTCCCAAAACTGATGACAAGTTTCTAGAATTAGTACAAGCAAGAAACATAAATGAACAATCCACTATCCAAGATCTAAAAATTATTGAAATGATTGATGCAACAAACAAACAAGCCAAACCATATGAGTTACAAAATCCAAATCTGCCCACTGAGAAATTTTTCAAAACTCCTAATGCTAGTCATAATCAAGAAATTCTATGGTATTTAGAATTTGATGGGTCAATAAATAAACTAGGAGCAGGGGTAGGGATTTCAGTACATAATATGCAAAATGATCATGCTGAAGGACATGCATATAGGTTGAATTTCAGATGTACAAACAATATGGCCGAATATGAGGCCCTTTTTCTTGGTCTCAAACTGATTAAAAGTCTCGGGGCAACTAGGATTTCAATTATAGGGGACTCAGATTTGATTATCCAACAGATGAAGGGAAACTTTGTTATAAACGATCTCAGGCTAAGAGTTTATAGAGGGGAAGCAATTGAAAAACTCAACACCTTCTTAGAATCTCAGCTAACCAAAATTCCGAGAAACCACAATTTACATGCTCATAGTTTGGCAACATTTGCCAGCACTTGTAGGAACTGCACAAAATCCTAAAATGGTAAAATTGTCCAAAGCCTTGCCTCCCGATCAAAAACTGAAATATATTGAGCTGTTTAAAGAATTTCAAGATGTCTTTGCATGGAGCTATGAAGACCTCAAGTCATATGATACTTCAGTCATCTAGCATACAATACCCTTAAAAGAAAATCAAAAACCTTTTAAACAAAAACTTAGAAGGGTTAATCCAGTCCTCCTTCCTCTCATTGAAAAGGAAGTCAAAAGAATGTACCAAGCTGGAATAATTGCACCTATTAGATTCTCAGAATGGATCTCAAATCTAGTACCCACTAGGAAGAAAACGGGAGAGATAAGATTGTGTGTTGACTTAAGAAATCTGAATAAAGTTTCTCTCGAAGACCATTATCCCTTACCCAAGATGGATCACATTTTACAAAGGGTAGTAGGAGCTTCTATGATTTCACTGTTAGATGGATTCTCAAGATTTAATCAGATCCTAGTTCACCCGGATGATCAAGACAATACTGCCTTTACAACACTTTAGGGAACTTTCAAGTATGTTAAAATTCCTTTTGGACTTAAAAATGCAAGGGCAACATTTCAACGAGCAATGGACATAGCCTTTGCAAAAGAGATCTATGATTTTTTAGTCATCTATCATGATGATCTCATTGCTTTTTCCAAATCAGATCAAGAACATTTAGAACATCTCAGACAAGTGTTTCTAATTTGCAAAAAATATGGCATATCATTGAACCCTAAGAAATCATTGTTTCGTCTAGAAGAAGGAAAACTCTCAGGTCACATAATCTCAAAAGATGGCATCAAAATTGACCCTGACAGAATACAAGCTATTCTCCAAGTTCCTCACCAAGAAACATCAAAGAACTACAAGCTTTTCTAGGAAAGATCAATTTCCTAAGAAGATTCATTCCAAACTTGGCTGAATTAATAAGATTGTTGAATAACATGCCGAAGAAAGATTCCAAAGTCAAATGCTAAGCAAGCCTCTGAAGATATCAAAATAGCTTTAACCAAAACACCAGTCCTCACAAGCCCGAAGTTTGATAGAGACTTCATAATCTTTTCCTTTGCATCTGAGCATACTATTGCTGTTGTCCTATTGCAAAAGGATGATCAAGGATGTGAGAAGCCCATTGCTTTTTTCAGCAAAGCACTTAGAGATGCTCCACTCAAATATCAAATCATGGAAAAACAAGCTTTTTCCCTTGTAAGGGCCATTAAGGATTTCAGAGTTTATATCCTATACTCTCATATAATAGCTTATGTCCCAAATGCCGTGGTCAAAGACATTCTAACTCAAGAAGGAATCGAAGGCAAAAGAGGCAAATGGATAGCTAACATTTTGGAACATGACATTGAAATTAAGCCAACAAAACTGATAAAAGTACAAGGATTAGCTAAATTAACGACTGAAACCAATTTTCAGGCCCTTGACATCAACGAACTGGATAACGAACAGGAGATGGCGACTCCACAGATCAATCAAGCCTTTTTACAATCACCTTGGTATGCTGATATAGTCTATGTATTGTTAAACCTGCAAGCTCCTCCAGGGTTATCCAAAACTAAAAAGAGATTCTTGAAAATGAAAGCTTCAAAGTTTTGTATAGTAGACAATGTTTTATTTTGGAAAAATCATGAAGGGATTTTACTAAATTGCTTAACAAAGGATGAAACTGACAAAGTGCTTAAAGAATTTCATGCAGGGGACTGTGGTGGACATTTGTATTGGAAGTCAACTGCTGATAAGATCCTAAGAGCTGGTTTTTATTGGCCCTCCCTGTTTGCTGATGTAAAGAAATTTGTAATTTCTTGCCATAAATGCCAAATCTTTGAAGGCAAGAGAAAACTTTTACCTTTGCCCCTAAAACCCATTTCTACTGAGAGACCATTTCAACAATGGGGTTTAGATTTCATTGGAGAAATTCACCCTTCCTCTTCTGGCCAACATAAGTGGATTTTAACTGCCACAGATTACTTCACCAAGTGGATAGAGGCCATCCCTTGTAGGCAAGCCAATGACTCAATCATCATGCAATTCCTAGAAACCAATATCCTATCTAGATTTGGCTGTCTGGAAAAAATCATAACTGACAATGCTGCTGCCTTTAAATCCAAAAGAATGATCAATTTTTGTCATAAATACCATATTACCTTAGGCCATTCCACAACCTATTACCCTCAAGGTAATGGTCTAGCTGAATCATCCAATAAAAGCTTGATCAACATCATAAAGAAAGTATTGGAAGAAAACAAGAAAAATTGGCACAAAAAGCTTATTAATGCACTATGGGCAGACAAGTTAACCACAAAGAGATCTATTGGAACAAGCTCCTATGAGTTGGTTTATGGCATGGAGGCTGTATTCCCTTCATCCTTGGGAATCCCCCTGATAAAATTGCTGCAAGAAATACAGGCAGAACCCAATGATATTCAGAGAAGAATTAATCAAACAATTCATTTACAACATACCAGAGAAGAAGTGTATCACAGATCTCAGATCCTACAAGAGAAACTGAAGAAGATTTTTGACAAAAGGACAAAGGCAGAGGATTTTTTCATAGGAGACAAAGTGCTGAAATGGGATTCCAGAAGGGAAGATAAAGGAAAACATGGGAAGTTTGACTTCCTATGGAAATGACCTTTTGTTATTCAGGCTGTACAAGGAAACAACACCTAATTTTTGAGAAGCCTGGATGGTACAGAAGCAGAGGATGGGCTAGTCAATGGTCGGATGCTCAAACATTATTTTGATCCACTTTGATTGAGATGACAGGACTGTATTTTGTACATAATAGTGTCTATTTTCTGCAGTTTATTACAACAATAAGATAGGGAACAAGATGCAGCAAATTTTGAGGAAAAGCAAGGATCTGTGCCACCTTTTTGTATTCCATTTTGAGTTTATCAGAAGAAGTGAAGAAGAAAACTTGGGAGCTATAAAAAATAATAACAATATTCAGGAAAACTATCAAAGACAGAGCTGTAATTGTGCAAACCAGCTTATGGGAAGAGCATATATGTTACAGAGAGACAATTTTGTTTGTCTTCAGCAAAAGGAAATTTCAGATTGCAGCAAGAGTTGAATATAAGGCCATCTGACCTGTTGTTCTTGGCTTTTCACCTGGAAAAGCCATCCCCAAGTGGAGCCACTGTTAGGTTCCTATACCAATAGGTGTCATATTTCATGATTGTCTGTGGAAGTGCCAAATATGATCATCCTTTCCATGTTGCAAAGATTCCATATTTCAAAAAAACCAAAAATTTAAAAAAATGTAAAGAGGGTATGCCCTAAAAGAAAAATCAAAGGGAAAAAAGAATGAATTGTCAAAAAACAAAGAAAATGAACCCCAAAGAAAAGACCAAGAAAGTGTGTTAGTCAAAATGCCACTGCTGTCCTATTTTTTGCAAAGAAATTCGAATATGCAATCAGTGACTTCTGTCACACTTGATGGATGGCCAAACAGCTCAATCTTGGCCAGTCCATGTTTAAATTTCTTGTTTTAGCATTGGAGAATAAGGTCTGTTCAAACAGTTTGAGCTTGACAGATCATTAGTTAGGTAGAGAAGCAAGGGAGCTCAACCGTTAAATCTGAGCCCTTGGAAGAAATAAGGGCAGACTTAGATAGGAGAACAGTTAAAAGAAAACAAAAGAGAGAGGGTTTGCTAGTTCAAATGCACCCAAGGGAAAAGAAGAAAAAATGTGAGGTGTATTAGGCTGGGTAGGCAGTTGGATGTTGCAGAAGCAAGTTCATAAACAATTTTGTCTTTTTTGTGATCTATCTCAAGGCTATCACAGGTACCATGGCAAAGTGGCTGCAAAGCAGTTGGAGCATGACTAATTCCCCTCTCATTTCCCTAAGAACATTTACTAACATCCCCTCAAGGACATTGGGATCTGCTCAGTGGTCCTAGTTCCTTTCATTTTATGAGAAAAACTAAGCAAAACTTTGTGGTTTCTTAGGCAGAGGAAGCCACATTTCTTGTGTAAAAATCCTTTTTCTTCCATTGTGTTAAGTCTCTAAAGGTTCATGACTTGGATCCCTTCTATTTTCTAAGCCTAAGTTTACCTTCAAACTTAGTGTTTTGTGTAAATCTACCTTTCATATTAACATTCTAACTCTATTATATAACTCCTACATATATTTCCCCTCCCATACTATATAAAACTTATACAAAAACCCCAAAGTTTATACTATCCCGCCCCGGGCTTATTAAAGCCATATGTCAATGTTTTGGGGGTCCAAGGTTTACCCAAAACCTTGTTGACAACCCTCCTCCCCGCGCACATATAACAATGGAGTTTATTTAACATCCGGTTAAATAAATAACCAAACCCGAACAATACACCCAAAGCTTGAATACATTAAAAACCCCGCAGAACATTACAAAACGATAAATATATCGCGCAGGCCCCGTGTTATAAGCCTTTGCCAACTCAGATCTCCACTAACCGTTGGATCACGCCTTCGCGATCCAATGAGTCGTATGCATATCACGACCCCCCCGTTGACCGAAAGTTAGGCTCCGGGAAATTGGCGGTTTCGTCGTTGTATAAATTCCACACGTCGCCTCCATGGTTTATCGTGCCCGCTCTGCCCAAAACCGCCATTGTTTAATAAGCGGTGCGATAAAACCATAAACCACCCTCCTTTCCCGCCGCTGACGTCATTGCCCATGTCAGCGCCCACGTCGGCACCCACGTCAGCTGCTACTTCACCACTGTATCATCCTACGTGTCCGGCACGTCAGCGCCAAGTCAGCTTTTGTGCCCCCGCTACCTGACAAAGATGACGTCACCCGACCAAAGCGCACCAAAAACCTGCCAAAATAAAAAAATCTGTTAAAAAGCCGTTAAACGTCGTTTTTCGTTCATTTCGCTTTGTTGCTTCTACGCGATGTTTGCATGGTTTCTAACGTTCAAAACGCCATTTTCACAACACAGTCTGCCACCCAGTGAAATTTGCTCCACAGCTTGGCTCCTCAGCTCGGTCCGCCAGCCACATTTCACACCAAGCGTCCATAAAACAAGTATTTACCCGAAACCCGCTCATAAGCCCTGTTTTTCCAAGTTTTTTTGTAAAAATTTCTTGGATAACCAAAATTCGAATTGAAATCACAGTGCTGCCTCTGCACCTCTGCCTTATAGTCGTTGCTTTACCCATTTTTTCCAGAGAAATCCTGTGAATTGTGTTTCCCTCTGCAAATTCGCCGATCAAGCTAAATTTAAGCTTATTTCCGCCTGTAATTTCCACAGAAGAGACCAAACTGTCATTTTACCATACTATTGCTGCAAAAGCCCTAACTACAAGCTGAAAAAGTCATAAAATAATTTGAAAAATGGAGGCTCCAGTGGCCCTGAATGTTGCCCCCTTGAATGCACCACATAAAGAATTGGAATGGATGCCCCTTGCTGACAGGGATTTCCAAATTAAAGATATGATGGGTGACAAGCCTCACCTGCAAGCCTTTTGTGAAATTAGGAATAGCTACAGAAGCAATACCGATGTCTTTAAAATTTGGGAGTCCAACATGCCTATCTACTACCTCCCTTCAGTAAATGTGCTTCTTGATCTCATCCATTTATGCTGTGCAAATTATGACCCCACACAAAGAGCAGTTATGGCTCCATCTGGGACTGTTCTCTTCTATATTACTCCTCAATCCATAAATGAGATGCTGCATTTTAAGCCAACTCAGCCTCTGGCCCCTCTCACCATGGAATTCTTGCTTGACCAAGGTGCCAAACTGCCCAGTTCAGAGATAACCATAATAGTTCAGAGATAACCATAATAGCTCAATTATTCATGAGACCAGAAATCCAGCCCAGCTAGCCACCTCCTTTCAATCAGGTCTAGTTCAATGAAGCTGGTATATTCATTACTGATATGATTTCCTATATCTTGGGCTTCAAAACCAGTGAGTATATTGATGAAACTATCTTAGTGTTGATGTCCATATTCACTCCAGGACAGCCCCCTGTTGAGCTCAATTATTCATGAGACCAGAAATCCAGCCCAGCCAGCCACCTCCTTTCAATCAGGTCTAGTTCAATGAAGCTGGTATATTCATTACTGATATGATTTCCTATATCTTGGGCTTCAAAACCAGTGAGTATATTGATGAAACTATCTTAGTGTTAATGTCCATATTCACTCCAGGACAGCCCCCTGTTGTCTAATATGATTATGCCACCTTCATAGCCAATAAAATCCATGAGCAATTCATGAGCTTGGACAGAGAAAGAGTGTTCAAATACACATCCTACATATATCATTTGCTACTGTACAATCAAACTGATAGTTTTCAAATTCCTCTTAGAAAGTTGGATCTCAGGGGAGAAAGGTCTGTAATTTTCTGGACCGCAGTATTCCATGAAGTCCATAACTCTCCTTATACATATTGTCAGTTTATTGACCTGTTCATATATCCAGCCACTTCTTTATTGGTTACAACTCCTCCTACTAGGCTCTCTGCTGAAATGCAGAAAATCTTACATCTCTCAAAGGACTACAGTATTGGTGACTGGTACTTTTACCAGAATCACACAGAGATCAGGATTTATGGTTGTGAACTATCCCCCTACAAGCTGCCAAAATATGTCCCTATGAGACTGTTTGCCCTGGAATACTTCAAGCAATTTATTAGTTCAGATTTGACTCATTTCTATGGTGCTAGGAAAAAGGCACAGCTCAAGATAAGAAATCAATTGGGCCCTTTTATCTTCAACAAAAGGGAAGCCTGGGAGGAGGCAGATAAGATTTTAAGGGATCAACTTATGCTTAAACAAGATTTTATTGAGCACCATATGACCCTGAACATTTCATAAGTTATAGAATATTAAAAAAACGAGCTTACAGGATATGTTCACCACAAAATCCCTGAAATTCAACAATATGCTAACCAACAAGAATGGGTAGAAGGCACATTAGTTGAAGAGATTACTGAGGAAGAGAAATTGGAAAAAGAAATGAAGGAGCTTGAAAAAACACTTGACCTGGACTCTTTTGGATAGGTCCCTTTCAAATTGCCTTAGCACATTGGAGTGGGCACATCATCTGCTACAACTTCACAACAACCTGCCCAAGAAAGTACTCCACCTGCAAGGACATCCAAAGGAAAAGAAGTGCTGCATTCAGAGCAGTAAGATATGATGGCAGACCAGCCAGATACATCAAAGGAACAAAGCCAAGGGCAAGGTCCTTCAACACAAACAAAGGTACCTGAAATCCCTGTATTACAAACTCCTCTTAATGAGGAAAGAAGCAAGAAAAGAGAGGAAAGAAGACACACCTATAAGTGGACCAGGAGAATAGCAAGGGGAAAAGAGGCAAAGGTTAAATCCTTAGTCTGAAGAGGAACTCTTGGAAGAGACAATAGGCAACCTGAGAGGTGAGGGAAGAATTGAACAACATACTCCTCCAATTTTGGAAACATCAACTAGCTCATATCAGCAAGAGCTAGAGAGGCAGCATGGCGTGGAGGTTACATCCACCAGGCCACAAAGCAAAACAGAGTAAGCAAGATTCGGATATCAAGAAAGCATTTATTGAAATAAAAGCTAGAAATGAACCAATAAGGATCCAGCTTTAACATCAATTGTTGAGAATGACCCCCACAAATCAACAAAGGTTAATGGTAGCATACGATATACAAGAAGGGAAAATGACCCTTAGTCACTTCAAGCCCATAATGCAGCAACTACAGTCAGCTGCTGATTATATCAGGACCAATCTGGAAGTTCTCTCTAAAGACATCCAACCAATGGACCAGATTGAATTACATAAACAAACCGGAGAAATGGTGTACTTCACCTTGGCAGATAAAGCATTATTAGCTCACAAATTGAAAAATTCATTACATAATACTTCTGCCCAATTGGAATTGGAAAAGGCTTCTTCTTTGGCTAAGGATAACAGAATTAAATCCTTAGAAGAAATCATCATAGAGCTGGGACATGATCCCAAGGATCCCAAAGGAATCTAAGCATTAATAAGAAAGAAGGAGGAAGACATTGCAGCCCTCAAAAAGCAATTAAAGCTGCCAATTACAATGCATCCACAAACCATAGAAGTTGCACAGCAGAAAGCAGAGGAGGACATGATGGGTTTACTAATGAGGATGAATGAGAGATTAGCAGAAATAGAGCAGGCATTGGAAAAAGCAATGAAAGAGAAGCAAGGAGTGTCGACCTCCCAGCCACCAGAAATAGCTCCTCCTACAACCACAATAGCTATACCTCCTACTGTCCCAACAACAGGTACATCAGTCGCAGATACTTCAACAGCAACAACAACAGTACCAGATACCAGCATGAGCATGGAAAAGATGATGAAGGAAATAAAAGAATTAGAACTTTAAATGGCAGAACTGAAGGAAGCCAAAGAAAAACTGGCCAAGTTAGAGGTAAGCTATGATAAATCTAAAATAACTGTGGTTGATAAAACAAGAGAGGTAAAGGCCTTGGAAAATAAGGTAAAATCCTTGGAGAAAGATCTTACTCTTCATAAACCTCTATCAGAAATCAAAACAATTATGTGGACTAAAATTGGCCAGTCCATCACTGATCAATGGAGATCAATACAGACTATCCATGAGCAAATTGAATTGATAGAAATGGCCCAAGTAGAGATTCAAAAGGCCAGAACATTATTGAAGAACATGCCCGAATAGGCCAATAGACTAATTCATTTTTTGAATACTCATACCAAAGAACAATTAGCAGCTCTAGATTTCAGGGACAGAACATGTACCATTTTGACAATTAAAAAGGTGCTGACTATGAAGAATTTTGTACAAAATCTGGAGAGAAAGTGTAAAGAAATGCAGATAGAAATAAATGCTTTTACAGAAAAGTTTACAGTCTTGCAGCAAAAGGGTCTACCCAATTTGCTAACCAGCAATTAGGGACTGTTGACACATGAACAATATGCTCACAGGGTGAATAAATATGTTACCAATCAGATCACAACATCATCAAGCACTTCAGAAGTGATAGCACCTCCCTCTGGACATAGCTTATATGATAAGTTGGAAAATCTGTTCTATATTGAGCATGAAATAACACATCTTTTTGAAATCCAGCCCAATTTCTATAGGTATACCGAAGCTGATGAAATATTGATAAAACTACAAAGACACCAGTTGCCAACAGACCAATGGTGGCAGAGCATGTTAGAGGTTTTACCAATGTAGTTTTAATTCTCTTTTGATCATCTACATTTAATCAAATTCAATGCACGTGCTGCATATCACAAAAATGAAAACAACAGAGGAAGGAAGTCACGCCAAAACGCATTAAAGCGGAATCAGGCACAGATGAAAGGGCCGGGACAGCAACGCAGGAACGCAAAATAAAGAGACAGCTACCAGCCGACTTGTTGAGTTAAAAAGTCAAATATATCTGACCACCTAAGGCAGCCAGTACAACGGAAATTACTCCTACATTCATTGCGCTTTGTTTTCAATGTCATTTACTTCCTTTGAAGAAGTAGATGGATAAAGTTATTGCTTGATATTTTCTCTATGAGATATTTTGTAACTCTTTTTGTATAAATACCTCCCCTAGAGATGTATTGTTGTTGGTGAATATCATTCTGGACCTGCGCTGTAAAATTGAGAAATCTTCTGAATAAAGATTGCTAGAATGCTTTGCTGATGAACTCTCTGGTGTTGGAATTGATGGCCGAAGCCCATGTTGCAGAATTCTTGGATTATCTCATGGATCAATAAGTCTTTTAACTCTTGTTTTTCTATTTGTGAGTTTTATATATCATCTAAGTATCATGTTCTAGATTGCAGGAAAAAAGAATAGCCCAGAATTTACTTTGTTGTACTTTGTGTTCAATTCCTGTCATTTTTATGTTTTCTTCAGGACTAAAATAGGCAGGAATTCTTGACTGCTCCTGTCTCCCTGGTTCTTACACTTTGAATATAATTAAGGAATTCTTAACTGCTCCTTGGTAATATTTATCCATTTTCCCTTTGTTAGCATGATGGAAGATCCTTAATTGCCTTTCATTCCCTGATTCCATTTCATCATATTCCAGCCTGAAGATTGTTCCATGGTTAATTATCTCGCTCTATAGTTCCTCATTTGCCAAAGAAACCATACCTAGAAGTTTATTTTCATTTGACTCCATTAACCCATGGTCTGAACTTCTCATACTTTGCAACCCTGTTCTATTGAATGTCACCACCCAAACATCAAACAATTATCTGCACTTCATAACTAGCCTAACATATAACAAAACAAAGCTAAATCATAAAGAGAGAGCCCTCTCTAGCTGCAGATTGGCTAGAATCTGCATCTAAAAGACTGGTTAGTGGTTACCTTGGCTGTATTCCCTTTTCTCAGATCTTTTGGGGAACAACCTAAGTGATAACGGATTCGAACTGCTAGTCCCACTAAGATTGGTAGCTATCTTAGAAACAAACAATGAAAGCTTTTCAAGAGTTCCTTTAAATGTGATAGATTAGAGGGAAAAAAAGAGGACCATCCTGGATCTTCTGCTTTGATCCTAGCTTGATTTCTCCTTTCCTTGATAGAATTTTCCACTCCTCTCCTACTTGTCTTGCTTCAAAGAGTACCTGTAGAGTCAAAGTAACAACAAACCATCAAAGCATCTCCATCTAAAACATCATAAACAATGCGGAATCAGAAACACATTGACCATACAATTGCATTCATAAACAATAAGATTCACAAATACATGATTATATGGAGGAAAACTCAAAGAACTTTATTAATAGTAGTGTAAGAGAGGATTACAACCCAGCTATCTGATCCAACATCATCCTCCTAGTGTAGAAGCCCTCTTCATCTCATGAACAAGAAAATCAACCAACAATGCAATGTCTCTTCTCACCAACAAACCAACAACACTTCCTTACAAAATACAAATTCCAGCCCTTAGATCTCTCAAATGAGGGATCCATTTATAGATGTCTTGCAAGGGTGTGAGTCAGCTTTGGGTTTTTGATTAGTGTCATTCCACTGATAATTCTTGGTTCCACTTGGAGATTTCATTGATCTCTTACTCATCCCTGGGCGAATTCAGAGAGGCAAGTGTCACAGGAGAAGTTTCTGGAAGATTCCATGATCATCCACCTAGCAAACTGTCTCTGCCATTTGTTTATTCTCGCTCATCACACCCCACAGAAGGCCATTTCAGTATGCATCGCACCTGGCCAGTTTGGCAGTTAGTATGCATCGTACCTTGCCCATGGCGCAGTTTGTATGGTCCAGTTTTGGTCAGTTCTGAGTAGTTTTTTAGGTGGAACTTTTGGGAAATATGTAATCAGTCGACCATGATCCTGTAGGGTATGAAACAACACTTTTAGGGACTTAAGGAGCCCTTAATCTATGGAAATATGAGTTTGGGGTTGCAGTGCCCAAATATGTCTATAACAGCTGCCCCCTAAAGCATGAGGTCGTAAATCTTCTGATGTCGGGTGAAATGCTTTATCATGAGGATTCGAGGTATTCGTACTGGAAGGTGACCTATATAAGATACAATACAATACATCATCATCATATTATTTTCATGATCTAGCTGAGGCGAGCATTCCCATGCTCAGCTTTATAAATTTATTTTCATGTACATAGGACATACAATTGTCTGTTGTTGCAGACTGGTGATTCTTTTCATGAAGAGTCACCTTCCCTGGCTTAGATGACTATCTGTGCAGCTTTTGTGTACAATTGATGTCTTTATTTTCTTGAATATATTGCAGCCCAGATGGATGAAACTAGATCCGGGTCTTTAAAACTCGTCCAATCTTCGCCCAATGTACAAGTCGATCCATGTGAAAAGATGTTCTGAAGTCGAACATGGAAAGACATCGCCTGATTACCAGCCAATAATGTAAGCCGTTAACAGATGCAAGAGGAGTCACAGATAATGATGATGACCCTCAAGGTACTACAGTACAATTCACGTGGTGTGAATATATGAGTCGATGTCGAACACCACGCAAAATCTTTCGGTTGAAGGTCATTGATGTAAACCTGTTGTCGGAAGTGAGAAACTTGCCATTGAGGCATGCAAGCTTCAAAGTACTGAAAGGGCTGTTTCTAAATCAACTTCTTGGATAATGAGTTGATGTCGACAAGAAGTGACCTGTCGTAGGAGGGCCTTGATGTATCCCACATCTACGACGTGAAACAGAGCAAATGATTTTTGTGGAGGTGAAAACAATATGATGATATAAGGTTCAAGAATGGTGGTCATGAAAAATGAAGCGTGGAAGTATTGCAGTGGATGAGGCATTTGCTGGATGGTGAATTCTCTGAATGACTTCTCTTGAACATATTGGCGACACTGATATGGACTTGGTAGAGTTAACCCCATGGATGGTACAAAGGACCAATGGTGATGGTGAACGAAAAAACCAACCCAACTCAATCACGGTGATGGAGTGAAAGTGTCATGTTCAAGAGCGACCTGCTACCAATAAAGTTCTTCAAGTTTTCTTCCCATTTTTCCCCAGTCATTGCTGACTAGTACCTCTTTATTTTTGACAAGCTTGAGGAGGATAACATATGCTTGGTCTATAATTTGCCCTTCAGGCAAACCTGTCGCTTTGTGTTTAGCGAGCCTAGCGTCAGTGAGACTCGTTCTTGTCTGGGTGGACAAGTTTGTCGCTATTGTTTTAATGAGTTTAACGACAAAGATAACTCGGTCCTTTTCATGTTTAGAGAGTTTGAAAAGGGATGAAAAGGAGACTCCAATAGTCCTTTTTCGTGGCATAATCCCTTAAGTCCGAAAAAAGTATAAAATAATACGAAAGGGATGACTTTTCGATAGTTTTAACGAGCTGACAAAGAAAAGCGCTTGATCTTTTTGTTTAATAATCCCTCAAGTCCAAAAAGATTAAAATATATGAGAGGGATGGCGTTCCCTTTACTTTAACGAGCTGGAAATGCCAATGGCTTGACAATATTTTTATATTTAACGAGTCTAAAAAGAGTTTAAAAGGGACTCATTTTTGAGGAACGAGTGGTATTTTTGGGTAGCAACTGGTTCCAGGTAAGTTTGGAACTTCTCAAAACATGGCAGTGTGAAGAGGGTGGCAATCAGAATCACTCGTCGCAGATGTTCCTCAAAAGGGTAAATAATCAAGTGGAAGCGTATGGTCAGCCAAATGAATGGAGGTGACGGAAGGAACACAACCAAAGTTCAAAAGGGCTGATAGCAAAGCGATCACAAAGGTTATTTACCAAAGGCGGGTTTATTTTTTAATGAGCTTGAACCTTGTGCCAACATGTGCTCAGTGCAGGTTGATTTTTTAACGAGCTTGAACCTTGCGGGAACATTGCTCTTACCAGTCTTTTGATAATGTCTCTTGGTAGATTTATTTTTTAATGAGCTTGAACACTACTATAACATGTGCTCATTGCCTTTTTATGCAAGCTAGAAACGACCGAGCTACGAGGTTAAAGGGTTGAGAACCTACAAACTAAGAAAATCAAAGGTCGCTTTTCACTTGCATGCAAAGGTTTGCATGCCCCCAGGTGTTTCAGTAAAAGGAGAGTTTCCAGGTTACCAAATGGAAGTCCCTGCGGTTAGGCAAGATTGTTTTTGTCGTCAGACAAAAACTCTTCCTTTGCTTTGTCCATCGAAATAGATGAAGGTGATTATTGTGAGCTTCCAATCACATAACGTACGAAGGTGAATGCTATGAGCTTCCATTCACAATTGTACAAAGGAAATAAGTGTGTCAGACTGATTACATAACCTATATGGGAATGTTATTCGGTCCAAGTATTATGACCTTTCAAGAAAATCTCTCTTTTCCTCTGGGTTCGCCTGCCGAAGCAGACTAGGGTGCATGCCCCCTAATCTTCATCACATTCATTGAACTACTCGTGGTAATTAGGTGGATGGAATGAAGGTTGAAGAAACATTGTTGACGCGAAGAGACCATTTAGGGATAATGGTTGATTCATCGCTGTGTTTGAACCAGGAAATGTAAGCTGGTCGACAAGTTGCACTAGTTTTCCTTCATGTGGAAAACACATCACTCAAAAGAATGTGGAAACAATAGCTTCCATGCTATATATATAGTCACGTCCAAGGAGTATATTGTAATCTAGTGGACCTTGGACAACCATCACGTTCAAATGAACATTTTTCTTTTTCAAAGTTATTGGTAACTATGGAAGGATCCCTAATGGTTGACTGGTTCCTTTGTTGAAGCCTGACAAATTTTGTTTTTAAGGCAAAAGCGATGGCGAACCAAGCACTTTCCAAACAGTTGAGGAAAGGATACTCATTGAAGCCCCTTCATCTATGATAGTGCCAGACACGATCATTTTGTAAACTTGCACTATGATTCGGAATGGTACATTAGATGGTAGGCGGGGTTTTGCTAGTTGATTCCAATCAAAGAAAATGACTAGACTGCTTAGAGGAGGTACCGGATAAATTTCCGGATAAGTTTCATGAACTGGGGGGGTCTCTTCCTGTTGTAAAGGAATGGGTGGATTGCCCCCAAGTTCACTAGACTCTGTATTGACAAAAAGAATTTGAACGATGTCGTTCTCATTCTCTTTGGAAAATGTATCATCTGAAGGTGGGCCTTCTGAAGGCAAGATTGGGTCGACTGCCATCTCAACCAGTTGACTTTGGTCTGGTATGGACTCAGAAGGTTCACTTTCAGTGATAGACGATTCGATCGACAATTGAGTTATGTTAATCGGGTTTTCAACTAGCGAAGGACTTGGCAAGAGTTTCCTGTATCCAGGTGGAAGTTGCTACGGTGAAGTAGGATGGTTATCCAAAATTCTTTTGGCTTCATCTAGAAAAGGACAATGGTGAAGGGTATGATCACCTTCACATATCCTACATGGAACTCTAACTTTTCCTTTCTATTTATTGACTTCGTTTTCACTAGTTTATGGCGTGCTGTCAACCTGACTGTCAGAGGTTGATGACACTAAATGGTGCAAACGGGGAGACCATTCTCTCAAGATCTGGGGGATGCAAGGGCAATCTCGATGGTAATGGCTCCCCTTGCAAATTGCGCATGGATTTTTTGGTTTGGAAGGTTTAGTGTGCCGATTTTCGCCGGATGATGTTTCGTTGTTCCCTTGTTTAGCTGGCTTCTTCTTCTTCTCCTTCCCTTTCTTTTTCTTCTCAGCTACTTGGTTTTTAGTGTCACTAGTTTCACCAAGAGAAGAGGAAGAACGGGAAGGAGAAACAAACGAAGTAGAAGGCGAAGGGGTAACTTTAATATCATCTGGTTGCTGATTAGATTGTTGAGGAATTACGGTGTTTTGAACGACAGAGGTTGAGAAAAGCCATACTGGCAGGCCGATTGTGATTCCTGGAAGGGACAATGTAGCCGTATATGGAGAACCAATATCTCCTTAAGAGGAGAAAGGAATAGGATTCCCTCCAAGAGGGATTCGTTGATTGGTAGACTCCATTATCTCAACCTCATATCAACGAAGGAACATGGATGTTATTCAAATTAAAATAAATTTTAAGACACTTTGACGCAACTTGCTTTTTCAATTTTTAAGAGTCGAGAAAAAGCTAAATGTGACTCTAGTCGCCTTCGATTTTTAATGAGCCTGAAGTGACAAGTGCTTAGATGGACCTTTTCTTTTAAGGAGTCGAAAAGGAACAAAAGTGACTACTCTGGAAATCTAGACAGAGCGATTACCAAACCGATCGCAAAACTGCAAAATACACCTTGGTGATAAATGATAGAGAAATTACCAAGGACTTATGTACGGAAATCAATCTTCCCGAATGCTGTGTTCAGTGCATTGCGATCGATGGGGTGGCAGACATGGCTTCCTAAGGATAAAGGATATCAGCCTATTGTGGTCTCCCAATATATACTCGACGGTACGGAGAGCACAAGTCCGTATTGGCACTTGTCGTATCAAAGAGGAGGAATCACCCAACCTTTGATGAAAATGATAGTTACCAGGTTTTACAATGCTGGAACATGTCTCTAGCCTAGACTTCTAGATGTGTTGCATTAGGTTCCAAAGTGTTTTTATGTTCATTGAGGTTTATTTTAGAGTTGATCTTGCTTAGAAGTTTGTATTTCAAGGTTCACCGCGTGATGTAGATGTGAAATTCCTAAATATGCACTAAAATGATAAATAGTCATTTATGTTCTTTTAGCAATGAAAATATTAGCTACAAAGGAAAGAAGATTATGATTTTTTTCAGCAGAGAGCATAGAGCACACACTAAATGCACTCTCTGAAATCAAATTTCGCATGCAATCAGAATGCAGATGCACATGCATGTATTTGTTTTCCGCTTTCTTAATGTGTGAATGCCAAAAAGAAAGCTAAGTACAAATTTGAACTATTTTCTTTCAAAGCGACATTTCTAACAATTTTCTTTTCAAAATGAAAGGAAGACTAAGAAGACACTTTTAGATTTCGAATTTAAAACTGTTTTCGACACTTTAAATACTAATAACTCAAATCAAGTACAATGATGAAAGTATAATCAACTATCTAGAAGAGGAAGACTTTATGACACTCTTCTTTCGATTCAAAATGAAAATTACGACACTTGCATCAAAAACGACAGTTCGATTAGGCTACTTTCGACAAAGGAAGATTGTAAATGATTGACAAATACACAAAATCATTTACAATTCCTAACTAATGGAGGCTGAAATATGTGAAGGAAGAAGGTTTCAGCAAGAAGGTACTGATCATGAATAGCAAAACTACTGAATAAAGCTGAAAACAAGGAGACAACCAAATTTTCAGAGAAGAAAATAGTATCACTCAATCATCGCACCTGCAACATAGGGAAACAGGGATGCATCTCACCTGCAACACACAGGAGGCGCAATTCATCTAGGTTGCACATTTATAGATAGTGTGATGGACCAGGGAGCGAAACTGAGCTTTGTTTTTGCTCAAAATTTGCAGCTAAGTTCAGTGGTTTAGGCTGAGTAATGATGGACAGTAAAAACAAAGCATAAGGGTAAGATCTAATGAGGTTCTGAGCTACCACAAGGGCACTTAGAATGCTTTGTAAGTCAGATGTTCAGTTCATAAACCAAGCCTGAGATTGATTGAAGCAGCATTCATCTACTTCGCAATTGCATAGCAAAGGCGTTTCGAAGGCTAGCTGGCTAACTTTAGGCTCCCTCTGTAGTTTATAAAGCAAACAATAAATGAACAAAACAAACTATTCGGTCCCCAGCGGAGTCGCCATTTTGTTTCAGGGAAAACTAGTGTCGATTCGAACTGCTAGTCCCACTAAGACTGGTAGCTATCTTAGAAACAAACAATGAAAGCTTTTCAATAGTTCCTTTAAATGTGATAGATTAGAGGGAAGAAAAGAGGATGAACCTGGATCTTCCGCTTTGATCCTAGCTTGATTTCTCCCTTCCTTGATAGAATTTGCCACTCCTCTCCTACTTGTCCCGCTTCAAAGAGTACCTGTAGAGTCAAAGTAACAACAAACCATAAAAGCATCTCCATCTAAAACATCATAAACAATGCGGAATCAGAAACACATTAACCATACAATTGCATTCATAAACAATAAGATTCACAAATACACGATTATATGGAGGAAAACTCAAAGAACTTTATTAATAGTAGTGTAAGAGAGGATTACAACCCGGTTGTCTGATCCAGCATCATCCTCCCAGTGTAGAAGCCCTCTTCACCTCATGAACAAGCAAATCACCCAACAATGCAATGTCTCTTCTCACCAACAAACCAACAACACTTCCTTACAAAATACAAAATTCTAGCCCTTAGATCTCTCAGATGAGGGATCCATTTATAGATGTCTTGCAAGGGTGTGAGCCAGCTCTGGGTTTTTGATTAGTGTCATTCCACTAATAGTTCTTGGTTCCCCTTGGAGATTTCATTGATCTCTTACTCATCCCTGGGCGAATTCAGAGAGGCAAGTGTCACAGGAAAAGTTTTTGGAAGATTTCATGATCATCCACCTAGCAAACTGTCTCTGCCATTTGTCTATTCTCGCTCATCGCACCCCACAGAAGGCCATTTCAGTATGAATCACACTTGGCCAGTTTGGCAGTTAGTATGCATCGCACCTTGCCCATGGAGCAGTCTGTATGGTCCAGTTTTGGCCAGTTCTGAGTAGTTTTTTAGGTGGAACTTCTAGGAAATGATGTAATCAGTTGACCATGATCCTTTAGTGTATGAAAAACACTTTTAGGGACTTAAGGAGCCCTTAGTTTATGGACATATGAATTTGGGGTTGCAGTGCCCAAATATGTCTATAACAAGCTTGTAAAGGGTGCTCTTCAAGAGTTCATGAGACTATGACATGGACTCCAACACTGCTAAAACTCCTATTGTGTTGTCCTAAGCTATCATTGCTTGAAGATATTGCTCCCTTGTTATGTACTCTAACTAAAAAGGTTTTAAATTTGTTTTTTATTTGGATTATCCTCTCATGATGTGGGTTCTTCGCTTGACCCACTACGATCTCCTCTCTAGACCAAGAACACTACTCTCTATAGTGAGTTCTCTCTTCTTATTTTCCAAAAACACTAATAGGCATGAAGATGATCTAACTAGGAATTTTCTATTTCTACTCTTACTAATACTATGGAAGGCATTATGTCAGGTATGCAGGCTTGAGCATACATGAAGGCGCGCTTAAGTGGAAAAAAGTTGGAGTTGTATGATGGTCATGCGAGAATGAGTTGTGCACGATGGGACCGCCCGAGACATGCGATGTGGGTGAGGCATACATGAAAGTATAACTGAGGGGTGTTGTACGATGGGAGGGTGTCGTGTGAGGCATGAAAGGTTGCACGATGAGGTCATCCCGTATATATATATATATATATATATAAGTTTTGTGGAACAATGGAGGAGTCAAAGCATTCAAAAAATTCCAACAAAACCAAATGAGAAGTAGAGTGAATTTGGTTAGAGATAGTGTAAGGGATAAAGGAACGGGCCAAGTTCTATGTGGCTCGCTTGGACAAGTCGAGAGTGAGGATGTGCACAAGTTTATGAGTTTATGTATATGGTTTTTTTATAGGCCGAAGGGTTAGATTTTTATTGGTTTTTGGTTTGGTTTTCGTTATGTGAACCGAAGGGCTTCACAAGTTGGGCTTTGGCTAAGTTAAGGCAATGAACCACTAAGGATTTGGCTCAACCAGGTTTAATGTAATTTGAAGTATTGTAAACTAAAGTTAATTGAAGTAAAGGGGAGACTTTGTTGGGGAGTTCCCCTCCCATATATTATTGTTGTTACACTTGTGTATTGTGATTTATATTGTTGTTGTATTATTGAAGTTATAATTGGGAAGTTGTTCATGAATGAAGCTTATGTTTCTATTGAACTAGATGAATCGTTCATAATAACCAAAATGAAGTATTATGGTGAATGAATTAAAATTGTGAATGAAGTTGTGTTGGAATTCTTGTGAAGGGTTATTGTACTAGATTTGGATAGATTACTAATTACACATGTAAGAAATTTGGTTCGCATACAAGGTACATAGGCTAGAGGCGTAGTCTGGGTGTTAGCAAGCCCAAGTTGGTAAAACCATTGGGAAGAAAACACATTATTGTTGCACACCTTAGGGGACTCAGAAACCTTAAGGTCTAAGGTGCACCCTAGTGGCATGATAGTTGGTATCAAAGCTTTTTGAATATGAAGATAATGATACAACTATCTCTCCATGACAGTTGGTATTAGAGCTTATTGAAGTCTAGATCAAGGAGATGGTGTTTCCTCTAGGTGTGTCAAGAGATGGTAGCCATACTCAAGACACATGATTGAAATTCCTTGAGCAAGTTCTAGATAAGTTTGATCAATATAAAAATAAGTTTGAGAAGCTTTGTGACATATATGATTGAATTTTAGGTCCCTATAATACTAGTGTAGCCCTCATATTGTCATTGTTGTACCCCATAGAAACACATTATTATTATTGTTGTGCCCTTACATTATTATTGTTATGTAATCCCTGATTATACTATGACCCTTTAGACTCCTATATATACCAAGGAGGTCTTGTCATTTGTATCATCCAAGAATTTTTCATTTATGTTATGTAAAAGGAGGTTGCCCCCTCGAAGAGGCTTATTTTCAAGTTGTTGATCTATATTTTATTTTGTTTTGTGATCTAGTTACATAACATTTTGTATCAGAGCTTTAGATCATAGGGTTTGGTATTTTTGTTATAACTTTTTTTTCTACAAGGCTTCTAAAGTTGAAAGTTTTACCACCTGGAGTTGAAACCTTGGTGAAATTCATGTAAAATTTTTAGGTCTTGGTTCGCTATATTTTCGGAGATATGGTCCAAGAAATTTAGGGTTTTGCAGGCTCAAGAATTTAGTCTCAAACATGTGATCTAGGGAAAATTGTCATCACTTTTTCTTCGAGCATCAGATTTGAATACCATAAAAAGTGACTGAAAGTGCACAAATTTTAGTTCCTCGAGGATGAATTTTAGGGTCGAAGGTTGAAATAGTGACACATGACATTCTGTACAAGTTCGATATATTGAACCAGTCCATAATCAGGTCATCGTGGGATATTTGGCATAACTTTATCTTGAAGAATCCAATTGATGGGCCTCACTAATAAGTATATAATAAGGCCCATATAGCCATCTTTTAGCATACATTTACCCCTCTCCTTGCATACACCTTTTTGACTATAACGTGTTTATCAGGAAGATTAAAGGATGTTTATCATATCTTGTGGACTAACATGATTAATGTGCAGGAAAATGGTGCATTTATTATGCAAAACAACGTTGGAGGTAGCTAGAGGAGATGTAGGAGCATTTTCCCTTGAATATACCCACCTACAACTCGACTTTCCCCTTATATTTAGCCACCTACAGTTCAAGGATCTATTGAAGAACTTATGCACTCAAGGACTGCGAGGATCTCAGGGAGCTAGATCCACCTTTATAGGTGTTTTGGAGCAAAACAACCCTCCTTCCAAGGATTCTACCCCCTCAACCATATTTGTATAAATAAAGAAACCCAAGTTTTCAATATAATTCGAACTTTTAGAGAAGGATAATGACTGCTAGAGCTAGAGAGCTTGTACTTGTCATTTTCATTCCCATGTACTTGAGAACTTTTTGAGATCAATGAGACGATTTTTATTACCTTCAATCTAAGTTTGTTCTAGATGATTTAGTTCCCTTGGGTTAGGGCCTAAACCAAGCACTCTAGTCTCTCTCCTTTGTACATTTTACTATGCATATTTCTCTTATGTACTTAGGTTAGCAACATTTCCTTTCTTGCAAGTTTTGTTTATATAAAAAGTTTCATTTGAAGGTTTACTAATCATTTGTCTTGGAAAACGTGGTTGTGAGCCTTGTATTTGCAAACACAAAAATATAGGTTTCATTTTTCATGCAGTAGGAATATCTTGAATAAAATTCAACTCATCCTTTCTTTTGTAGTTTAATTTTCTACAATTGACATTGTTAGCATGCTTTAGATGTTTTGCAAGATTGAGTAATATTTGTGGTGTGAAGGTCATACTTTTGGGTTGTAGGGAATAACACTATCATTTCCATTTGTCATCCTACTATCAACACGCTCCTTCTTTCCTCAACAACTTCTCCAAACACACTATTCACCAAGAATTCATTTCAGATTTGTTAGAGGCTACCATGTTCATTTATCCTTGTGTAAGATTGTATCCTTAGGAGTACTAATATTGGAAAGTACCTCATAGACCCTTATTCCATCTTCCACTACCATTCTTCACATTTAGATCAACTTTTAAGCCCTTAGAATGCTCTCAGATTCAATTTTGTAGCGAAACAGGGCAATCTTGTAGCCTCTTGTAGCACCATGTAGAAGCTCTCCAAACTTGACCAAAATTGTTCTTTAAGCTTTATCTTTGCCTCCTAGCCCTTCATAATGCCCCCTAGGCTTTGAAACCAAGTTTTAGGAAGACTATATACCACTTATGAATTGTCTCTTCACCATTGCAATTCATTTCAACAATTAAGGTTAGTAAGCAAGTTCATGAATTGAATGGTACATTGATGGTTTACATGACTAACTTTTGAAGAACTTAATTGAAAGTTGATTCCATGCTCTTTACTTATGCAAGTTATCTCTATTTTATGTTTCCTAGACTAGGGTTTCCATTTATAGCATTGACATTTCTTGCAAATAAACTAGAATTTCATTTCATGCACATTTCCATTTCTGTAAGTAGATTTACATTTACATTTCATTCAAGTAGATTAACATTTACATTTCTTGAAAGTAGGTTAACATTTTTTTTTGGTAGGTAAGCACCCACAGGGGATTTGAACCAGTGACCTATCACAAGGAGTGCCTTAACAGTGCACCCATTCACCGTCAATCCAAAGCCCCATGGGCTAAAAGTAGGTTAACATTTACTTTCATGCAACATTTACATTTTCATTAAGTAGCTTAGACTTTACTTTCATGCAACATTTTCATTCCTACAACTATATTAGGGTTTCTTTTATGCATCATTCTTTCATTCTTGCAAAATCTAGATTTAGTTGGTAGAATGGTCTATGTACACCTTAGTTTGGTTGACTGTCTCAAAGCAACTCTAGTAGAGTTTAACTTACTATGCGTACAACATTGTCACCTCTTAAGTTTGTATGAACCTCGGGTTGATAAATTAAAGTTGGTAGCCTTGGGAGTTATAATATTCTTGTTGCAATACAAGAGCTCATCACTTTTTGGCGTCATTGCTAGGGAAGGTGTCAAAATAGGTGTTGACTCTACTTTGAGTTGCTTTCTCTTTCTATTTTATTTCCTGAAAAACAAAAACAAAAATATTTACATCATTTTTTTACTATCTATAAAGCCCAAAAAAGAGGGGAAAAAAACACATTTATTTCATGCCTCGTAGGGTTAGGGATAACCTAGGAAAAATTCTGCCAAAAACCTCCACTCCTACAAACAATCAACCATCACTCTTCTTTGTTGATTGTGAGCCTCGTACTTTGACAACAGAGGAATTAGAAAACCTTTAGGTGGAGCAGCCAGATATATTTGAAGAACCCATAGGGGAGGAAAAACCTACATCACCTACCCAAAAGATGACTGAAAATAGGCAAATTGAGCTCTTTCTTATCAGAGAAACCAATGGGGAAGCCAAAATGAAGAATATAAGCCCCATTTCTCTCCCACACTTCCATGGCCTAACTTTTGAGGACCTTGATACATTCATGTTCGAGTTTGTTGTGGTTTGTAGAACCTATGATTACATTTTTGATGAGAAAAAGCTAAAGTTGTTCCCTTCTACTCTCAAGGATGCAACCTTGCACTAGTTCATGAGCTTGGAAGGAGGCAACATCACCACTTGGGCTCAAATGCAGTAAGCCTTTAATCATAAATATAGGGATTATTATAGATAACGGGAAACAAAAGAGGAGATATTCATAATGACCCTAGGGCCAAATGAGTCCTTAGAAGATTATGAAGAAATATTTAAACTCAATTGCAAAAGAGATAATTATACCCTTGACCCAAAATCCCTAAAAATTGTACTTCTCTAGGGGATTAGAGAGGATTTGATGGAGACCCTTAATATGTTGTATAATGGATACATTTACCAGCTGACTTATGAAGACATCAAGGCAGTATTTAAGAACCATTCTAGGGCTACAAGGAAGAGAGGTAGGTCTAGTCAAGTCATGGTCAACTCTTCTCCCTCTACCTCAACTATCAAACATGAAATAATGTAAGGTCCTATTTTGCCTAATACAAATCTATCTTAACAATTATATCAACATTCTTGATTTAGCTTGAGTTTATCATGAAGCAAAAATAGAATTTGAAAATTAAGTACAGGGGAATACCTGGAAAACAGCTTGAAGACAATTCCAATTTGCTCCTGCTCCCGTTCTGTTACCAAAATACCAAAACCAGCCAACCATACTAGGTACAACCTAGGTACTCAGTCCAAAAGTGCGGCTTGATTGACGCAATCTGGTCCCCCCTGCCCAAAAAATTAAGAACAATTGAAACTCTTCCTCTCAGTAAGTAAGATTCTCATAAATTTCCTCTTCTCAGCCTCCTTTCCCTTCCTCAAGATTTTCTTCCTCCTTTTATTTCTCTGCTCACCGCCTTCCTCCCATCTCCGTGTCGTTGTTTTTGTTATGTGTAACTTTTATAAAACCAAATATCATTTGATTTTATGGATTTTATTTGAATACGTAGGATTTGATTTTATTAAAGTTTATATTATTTTAATAAATTCATTTAATTTATAATTTTAATTAATTTATATTATAATTTTATTAATTTTAATTTTTAAATATAATTTGTATATTAGAATTAACATTTTCTTTGACTAACCTTGTATATATATAAGGTGGTATACTTATTACCTACCTAATTTGATATATTCATGATATTTTGGTGAGGTTGGGATTTATTTCGATAATTAATTCATTACCTTAATTTATACCTTTTCCTGTAGTAACCAGCATATATATAGTGCAATACACGTGGGTTCATACATATGTAGCTATCGCATGGAGGTCTTGTATGTATGCTAATATTCATATTTTATTTATAGATGTAGGTGGGTCATTACATACATCCCTCCTTCCAAAAACTTCATCCTGAAGTTAGGGTTTCCATAATATATTAGTGATTAGTGCGATCACATAAGCCTTTGTATTTCATAATTGAATTTGTTTGACATGGGGTACTTAAATTTGTTTTCTTGAATATTTTAAGATTTTACAACTATAATATTCATGTTCTGCCCTTGTCGAGTTCCCAAGCTACTCTAGAACCATCATATCCTTCCTAATCTCTTCCTCTCCCATCTTGTCCATTCTCTACTAGAGTATGCCATGGCGTCAATTATTCTGATCTAACCATTCATAGACCTTAAGGACGATAGCGTCGACTATGTCGACCTGACTTCCTAGTAGGCATCCGGTAGTCATCATCACACCTCTAGGGGAGCGTGACTCGCACAGTCCTCCCATGACTCCAGGTTTTGGAGGGTAAACGGTGGGTAATACCTCCACCCCTCCTAGTGGGACCAGGGTCAACGCCCTATCATGGAACCTCATTAAGACTCAATTGTTCTTAAGTTTTTGTCATCACATGGTCATTTTGGTAACGATACTATTTGCAATATAAGCACTTGCCCATACTTTATAACATATGCATCAATATATTCAACATAATTGTATTTCAATAACACTTTTGTGTACTTCATATATCTAGTCCATATAACTATAAGTTAACTTTCATAAATGTAGTCATTCTTTTACCCCTATTTCATCGATCATGTCAATATGCAGAAATGAAATAAAGTTATAGCTCTCTCATCAATAACATAATTCATAATTTAGACTTCATAGCAAGGTTAATCAATTACTAAACTTCATATTGGTATCCATAATTCAACAATGTTAATTTAAATAACATATTTCATATTGGTATCCACGTACCAGTAGAATTAAGCAAATAACATATATCATGTTCCAGTAACATAAAAATTTCATTTTTACATGTGATCATCTCAAAATAGTTTTAAGTATCTAATTTAAAGTAAAGTAAATATATACAAAATATAGCTTTAAGTTCCTCAAATTTAACACAAGTTGGGGTATTTCTGACATATGATCTTTGTATTCTCCCAGGTAGCCGATCTAGGGCTATACTTGTTCCACTGGACCTTAACTTGGTCTACCAGATGGTTCCTAAGCTGTCGAACCCTACGTTCTAGTATACATAATGGTTCGACCGAAATGGTTCCCTTGTCTGATACCTACAGTTCCTTCCATTAAAGGTTATGAGATTTGTCAGCTATGTAATGTCTTAATACAGATACATGGAATACATTATGAACTTTATGCAAGTGAGGTGGCAGTGCAAGACGATAAGCAACATGTCCAACTTTTTCCAAGACTTTAAATGGTTCGATAAATCGGGGTGACAACTTTGTCCCTTTTCCGAATCAGATAATTCTTTTATTTGGTTTGATGCAGATGAAAACTTGATCCACTACTTCATACTTCCTATCTGTCCTGTGAGCATCAACATAACTCTTTTGTCTATCATGTGCCTCCTTTAACCATTGTCTAATTTGTTTTACTTGTTCCTCCATCTCTTGAGTTAATTATGGCCCTACTATCACTCGATATTCTAACCTGTCCCAACTTAACGATGTTCTGCAAGGTCTATCGTATAATGCTTCAAATGGAGGCATTCCAATTGAACTGTGGTAACCATTATTGTATGAAAATTCGACTAAGGGTAAGTACTTTCCCAGTGTGATTGTTGATCCATAATGTACATCCTCAACATATCTTCTAATACTTGATTTACCCGTTTTTGTTTTCCCATCAGTCTCAGGATGATAAGCTGTACTTAAATTTAGTTGAGTTCCTAAGGCTAATTGCATACACGTATAGAATCTTGAAGCACATCGTGAATCTCTATCTGATATGATCTTCTTAGGTACTCCATGAAATCTGATGATTTCATTTATGAATACTCAAGCTACATCAACAACTTCGTAAGTATCTCTTATGGGAATGAAATGGACACTTTTCATTAATTTATCCACTACCACCAGAATGACATTATGTATTTGTGAAGTAAGAGGTATCCTGGTGATAAAGTCCATAGAAATTATCTCCCATTTGGTCATAGGAATGTCATGAGGTTGCAAGAGACCTGCTGGGTAACAATGATCAACTTTCACTTGTTGACATTCAAGACATTTTGCAACGAATTGAATGATATCTCTTTTCGTGCCTGTCCAAAAGAAGAGCTTCTTTGTATCAATATACATTTTCTTTACCCTGGGATGTCCACAATACACTGCTCTATGGGCTTCCTTAAGGATGGTGTCTTGGAGATTCCCATTATCAGGGGTGTACATCCTTCATGGAATCGCAAAATCCCATCATCTTCTAGTTCATATCCCTCAAATTTAGGTTCTTTTGACTTTTTACTATCAAGGTTGGATCTCACTTTTAAATACCAACTATCTCTTATGAGATGTTCTAGTACTTGCTGCCTTAAGTCTACTTTGATAGGTATGATGGAAAATATCCAAGGTCTTCTACTTAAAGCATCTGCCACTACGTTCTCTTTACCTTTAATGTATGAAATTCCAAAGTCATGCTCACTTAGGAATTCACTCCATCGTCTTTGCCTAGCTTTCAAGTCTCTTTGAGTAAAAAATATTGTAGACTTTGATGGTCACTTTTGAACATAAAGCTTCATCCTACTAGATAATGTCTCCATATCTTTAAATCTAACACTACATCATCTAACTCTAAATTGTGCGTGGCGTAGAGTTCTTTATGAGGCTTTAATTTTCTTGAGGCATACACTATTACTCCTCTATCCTGCATTAATACTGCACCTAATCCTTGCTTGGATGCATCAATACATATGGTAAAATCTTTATCCATATCAGTGACTCACAAGATTGGTGCATTGGTAAAAAATCTTTTAAGTTCAGAGAATGCTTTATTACATTCTTCAGTCCATTCATACCTAACTCCTTTACGCTGGAGGGTTGTGATAGGTTTTTCAATTTTGGAGAATCCTTCTACAAATCTTTAGTAGTAACCGACAAAACCCATAAAGCTTCGCACTTCATGTGCATTTTTCGGTATTGGCCATTCCATGATTTCTTTCACAAGATATGATATGACCCGAGTAATGATTTTTTTTTTTTTTTGAAAGAAAGAACACTTGGATAACTTTCCATATAATTGGTGTTCTATGAAGCAAGATAATACTATCCGTAAATGGTCTTCATGCTCTTTCTCATTTTTGGAGTAGATGAGAATATCATCTAAGAAAACTTGTACAAATTGATCGAGATATTTGCGGAAAACGTTGTTCATAAGGTTCATGAATACCACTGGTGCATTGGTCAAACCAAATGGTACCACAGTGAACTCATAATGCCAAAAGCATGTTCATAATGTGGTCTTAGAGATATCAATTTCCTTAATCCTTAATTGATGATAGCTTGATCACAGATCGATTTATGAAAAGACAACAACTCCTTTCATTTGGTCGAAGAGGTCATCAATTCGAGGCATTGGATATCGATTATTTACTGTAGCTCGATTCAAGTCTCGATAGTCTATGCATAACCGTAAGGAAACATATTTATTCTTGACAAAAATTCCAGGAGCACCCCAAGGTGAAATACTGGGTCGAATGTGTCCTATATCTAATAGTTCCTTCAATTGAATTTGAAATTCTTGAAGTTTGGGTGCTGTCAGTGTGTAAGGTGTTTTAGAGATTGGTTATGTACCAGGATTCAATTCTATTGTGAGATCTAGCTCTCTTTCGAGAGGTAATCCTGGTAGTTCCTTTGGAAAAACATCTCGAAATTCAGCTAACACCGGATATTGTTCTAAGGATGGTCTTTTTTTCTTGCTTACTTCTTGAACTGCATATGCCTGACAACCTTTCCTTAAGCAACGCTTCATTTTCATTGCCGAGATGAAGCGTAAAGATACCTTTCTCTTGATAACTTGGATTTGGATCACCTCTCCTTCATCAATTATACAAAGAATTCTTTTCCCATAACAATCTACCCAAACTTGATGAGCTTCTAACCAATCCATACGTATGACGAGGTCATAAGTTCCTAGGGTTGTGACATAATATTTTATCTTAGTCAAGCAAATCCCTAGATCAATTTTGCATTCCTCCACACTTAAGTTTACGGATTGGAGTTCTCTTGAGGCCATTTATACCTGTCTGAAATCATTTTTCTTGCAAGCTGCCAACCCTTTATTTAATGCATATGACGAAATGAAACTATCTGTGGCACAAGTATCAAATAAGATTTTGAGTTTTATACCATTAATAATACTTGGGGATTCCACTACATTGGATTGATGTGCTGCCTAGTGGTTGTTGACTATTGCATGGATTCTATGATTTCCTTGGGTATTTAATGATGGTTCTTTTCTTGCTCTATGCATTATACTTGACGAAGCTTCTGGACAATCACGTTGAAAATGTAGTCCTCCACATCCCCAACAATTAACCTGGGGGTGATCCCCTTGAGTCAAATTATTAGTTTCTATACTAGGAACTTCGTCCTCTTGTGCTATTCCCTCTTGCGTTTCTTCCTCTATTAGTTGTTCCTCTAGATTTCCATGGACTTGTGTTTGATGATTAAACAACTACAATATTAACTTTTATGGGAGCTCTTGCTTCTACACCCCTTGGAGTAAATATATTACCATAAGGAGGTGGCCTTGAGCTACTTACTTCTGAAGAAGTTTCGAGGAGTCTTTCCTAGAAATCCTAGCTTTAGAGGTTTTGTTAACCTGGCATCTCTTTTTATCCCTAGATTCTCTTCTGCATAATTCAATTGCTTCATCTACTAATGATGGCTTCCACATCCTAACCATGACCCTGATGCAAGGATTTAATCCATATATGAAGTGCTTCGCTTGACGTTCGTCAGAATCTAAATAATGAATATATTTCACAAACTCCATAAACCTTATCTCGTATTCCTCCACTTTTTTGTTACCTTGAACTAGCGTATGAAAGGCCCTAACTTATTGCTCTTGAAAATAAGGAGGTAAATACTTGGCATGGAATATTTTTTTGAACAACTCCGAGGGAACATTGTCCATTGTGAGATGTAATTATTTTCCATATTTCCCCATGAAATCAAGGCGTTTTCCTTCAACTAAAATACAACAATATTTGTTTTAGAAGTAGAAGAATACTCTCTTAATGCAAAACATCTGTTCATCCCTTCTAACCATGCTTCAACACGTTCTCCAGCTCGTCCTCCTGAAAATTATGGGAGTTTAATCTTTTGTAGCTCCCTAGAAATATCTTGCTTTGATTGTCTATAATCAAAACTTTTGGGCTCTGTTGGATTTCTTTCTTCAAGCTGAGGTTGTTCTTCTTTAGTATTGTCTTTTAGCGGCCCTTTTAATGTTTCCAATATGGCTTCCATTGAGCGCATTATGATGGTTAATTCTGGTGCTGGAGTGATTGGTGTTGATGATGGTCTCGATGGTGGCGGCGATGGCGGTGGTGATGGAGATGGTGATGACGACGGTGGTGGCGTCAAATATGGCGATGCTACCCAATCACGTCGTCGTCATTGATATGTACTTACAATCCTAGCGTTTCCTAGAGATACATAGTAAAATTATGAAAATTTGAGGTATACCTTTGGATTTAACATATATATATATATATAGATATATATATATATATATATATATATATATATATATACATATAATTTTGCAAACTCAAAGTCACAAACGGGTATAGTTTTTTTTGCTATTTTTACCTGCTAGGCAGGTCTTACTGGTACCGAGGTCAAGGAGGGTGGTATTGCTACCTCCTTGGCCTAATGCATAATGTTTTACCCTAATGCGTAATAGATCTAGTAAAATGCATGGGTTTTCATACACCCTGATATTACTTCATAATTTGGGTATATTTTGCTAATCCTCATGTAAGATAATCAATTTTAATCATACTACATAAGTCTTCATAGTTCATGATAAGTCTTCATAGTTCATGATATTACTTGTGCTACTATCGAGTGCTTCATAACCACAATACGACTCCATAAGGGGTTATTAATATATATACATGTATATTTTAATGGTAAAAGACGCATGCCTTGTTTGATAGAATAACATGGATATAAATATTATTTTTATTATTTAAATGTTATAAAGTTGATACATAATATAATATTATATGAATAATATGAAATAAGAACAAATTTAGCAATGCATTTAATTGGATGGGTATATAAATATTTTGCAATCAATATTCTATATTAATTATATTATATCCCTTAACCTTAATGCACCTATTCATATATGACAAATATATATATAAATAAATTAGGACACATAATGAACTATTAGTTTCATGTGTCCTTCTCCTCTTGGTGTTTAGTGTGTGTAGTGCTACTTTAGTTTGATGTTGCTTGGATTAGTGTTATTATATGACATATATACATAAATAAACATAAATAAAACAAACATAATATTACAAATTTATATTATAATATGTAATATATATACACCATAGTTTACGTTATGGTTGAACATCTGCCTTATAACCGAGACGTCATATGTGATTATAACCGGATATGCTACCATGTGACTGCCCCACCCACCGTTTAACTGTCTGTTGTTTGTTTATAATGCCCTCCGTGGGCTCCTCTCCTTGACACGTCGAAATGGCTTATGGGTTGCTCCCTTTACTTGGAATCTTGTATGCGTTGGAATAACTTCGGTCGATGCATTAAACTAACTTGCGATAATTGTATTCAATTATTCTCGTCCATATTCTCGGCGCTACGTATAGGTGTTGCCTTGACTCGTTGCCATTACTATACTAGATACTATTCACGGTTACACCGAAAATATTATGCTCATAACATACATTCGGTCAAACTGTAGTGTAGTAGATGTAGTAAATAATAATATTATTATTATTTAATTTTCGGCAAGTAGTGTAGTAGATGTGGTAAATAATAATATTATTATTTATTTAATTTTTCAAAATCTAGTTGCTATTGATGTCAGGTGTGGCAGCAGTGGGGCTTTGAGAAATCTATCGGTGGTGCCAGAAGTTAGACAGGGTTTGGAAAAAGAAGGTATAATGTCAGTTCAGCAAGGGCTTAAATATACTCTGGGCACTTCCGAAATGACTGCAACAGGTGCAATTATGTTGTTGCAGATGCAAATAATCGACCGTGGTCCTCTATCAGTTCTTCTTTGGGCATAAATTGTATAATACTTCCATCATTCTCTTGTCCAACATTGGCTTCTTCTCTGAGGAAATCATCTTTAAAATCTCCATCAATGTGCCGTATTTAAAATAAATAAATACTTATATACATATTTCTATGATTAGAATGATTCAATATAACACTGAGGAGGCTCACATAATTGTTTTTTAAGCTTAAAGAAACTTGTATGACTAGTTCCGACTTACTATATATATGATTTTTATTGTAAAGTGATTTGTTATTTTTTCTCTATGGTGTACAAATATTACATAACGTATGGGTCATATCATTACAGGTACAAATATCTCAGATGATAGATCAATACAATGACAGATTCTTACACTGGCTGATATTTGAATTTAAAAACATAAGGACTTCTAGTGAGACCCTGTCTGCATTAAAAGACATTCTTTTCACAAATCGTAGAGTCTTCGACAATAAGATAAGTTGTATTGGAGATAAAATTAATTCACTGTAATGGGAGCCATAGAACAAGCTTCATGTCACTATAATTATCCAACTGTAAAAATCAACCACTGTAAAATCCCTCTATTTGTCTGTTCATCACTCAAGAGTTCAGTAAATGACTTTGAAGCATATATATATATATTTTTTTTAATTCAACTGTAACCTTATCTTAATAGACTTAACAAGTCCAAGAGTTTGAACTAAGCTATGATATCAGATGTAAGGTCATATTTTGCCTAATACAAATCTATCTTAACAATTATATCAACATTCTTGCTTTGGCTTGAGTTTATCATGAAGCAGACATAGAATTTGAAAATTAATGACAAAGGAATACCTGGAAAACAACTTGAAGACAATTCCAATTTATTTCCGCTCCTGTTCCATTACCAAAAGACCAAAACCTGGGTACAACCTAGGTACTCAGTCCCAAAGTGCGGCCCAATCGATGCAATCTGGTCCCCCGTGCCCAAAAACTTAAGGACAATTGAAACTCTTCCTCTCAGTAAGTAAGATTCTCAAAATTTTCCTCTTCTGAGCCTCCTTTCCCTTCCTTAAGATTCTCGCTGCCTTCCTCCCATCTCCATGTCATTGTTTTTGTTACGTGTAACCTTTATAAAATCAAATGTCATTTGATTTTATGGATTTTATTTGAATACGTAGGATTTGATTTAATTAAAGTTTATATTATTTTAATAAATTAATTTAGTTTATAATTTTAATTTTTAATATAATTTGTAAATTAAAATTAACATTTTCTTTTAGTTTAAGGGTATATATATATATATATATATATATATATATATATATAAAAGGTGGTGTACGTATTACCTACCTAATTTGATATATTCATGATATTCTAGCGAGGTAGGGATTTATTTCGATAATTAATTCATTACCTTAATTTATACCTTTCCCTGTAGTAACCAACATATATATAGTGCAATACATGCATGTCCATACATAAGTAGCTATCGTATGGAGGTTTTGTATGTATGCTAATATTCATATTTTATTTATAGATGTAGATGGGTCATTACAAATAGGGAGTATGCTAGAAGAATTTAAGAGTGAGATGGTGCATACATTTTCTTACAAACAGATATCATGTATTTTAATCCTAGAAGCAAGAGAAGGCAAAAAGGGCACTAGCTATATTTTGCACTAGATGTACTAAGAGGCACCCCAGATATGAGTGCCCACTGAATGTCACAGAAGTCTGCTCTGTTTGTGAGGAGAACCATGCAATTGACAAATGCCCCTCTCTTCTAGGCTGAAATGTTGTATATAAAGGGGCAGAGGGTGGCCTGGAGCAACTTTGTTTCATTAACCAAAGGACACAAGGTCCTTGACCATATCAACAAGTCATGTAAGGTGCACGCTAACCTTCTTTCAATACAAACCAGAGTGCATCCTTTCAGCCTTGGTATCCTCTAGCCCACTCACCTTGGTCCACGTCTTCTCCTCGATCATATCCTCCTGAGCCTATCAATGCACCCTTATAGCTATATCAACCTCAACCTCCTCAATGGGGCATCCCTTCAAAATGATGGAGGCCTCAGGAAGCCCAACCACATGCCTTAATGCCTCATCCTCCACCTAAACCAAAAATACCCCACAAAAATTCACTTAAGCAACCTCAGATGCATGTCCAACCCAATTTGAACTCGAACAATAAGCAGACCCAATAGGTTTATAGTGGGGAAACATCCTATCCTTCTTATGCTGTGAAGATCCAAGAGATCAACCTTAGGTATAGGAAAGTACTTCCAGATGCTAACCCACCTTCTCCATCTAAATATCTTAAAGAAGAGAAGGAAGATAGTGCCCCTAAAGACAATATACCCCCTTATCCTGAAATGTTGGTCCAATCTAAATAGTACACCCTAGAAGAGGTTGTACTTCTGGGAGAATTGAAGAACCTGTGTGTTAAAATACCCCTTCTCTAGGCTATCAAAGATGTTCTCATCTACAATAATATTATCAGGGAAGAGTGTTTCAAGAGGCCTAGAAGAATAAATAGAGATGCACCCACTATCAATGTTGTTGGGTAGTTAGTTGATCTAATGCTTGGGAAGGTTATCTCCCCAAAGTATTTGGATCTTGATAGCCTAGTAGTGGATGTACACATTAACAATATTGTAGTCCCCAACACATTGATTGACCTTGGGGCTGCAATTAATGTCATGACCAGGGAAACTATGTTGAAGCTCAACCTCCAAGGAGCCTTGAGGAAGACCACCATGGTGTTGCAGCTTGCAAACATATCCATAATAGCCCCTGAGGTTGTTATTGAGGATGTGATGGTCTCCATTGATTCCTGGGAGTACCCCACATATTTCCTTGTCCTCCAACCCAAGACCAAGTTTAATGGGTACCCTCTCATTTTAGGGAGACCTTGGTTAGCTATTTTTTATGCTTACATCAGTTGCAGGGCTAGAAACATGACAGTTAAAAATGGAAAACTCACATAGCAACTTGTATTGTACCTCCCTTATCAACCCCTTATTGAGCATCACTTACCTTTGTGGGTAGAGGAAGAAGAGGAAGAGGATTATTTTTATCAGTCATCCCTCTACCCAGTCTATACATTAGACACTACTATAGGAAGCAAGCAACTGGATGAGGATGGCCTTATTGATAACTTTTCGCAAAACCAATCTCTTGCTACCATGCAAATTGATGAGCTAGTAGAAGAATCCCCAGAGAAACTTGAGAATAACCCATGGGCCAAACTTTTCACTGCTAGTTCTGATCAAGATCATGCTAAGGTTGTGGAAATTATTCCATCTAAAACCATGAAAATCAATCCTTCCATCTTAGCAGAGCAAGAAGAGCAACTGCTCATTGTGTTAAGACAACATCTTGATGCTTTTGTTTGGGACTATAACGAGATGAAAGGGGTGCATGCATAAGTTTGTACCCATCGTATCTATATTAAAGAAGGATGTAAACCTGTGCACCAACCCCATAAGAGAATGAACCCTTCCATTAAAGATATTGTGAAAGAAGAATTGCAAAATTTACTGGATGCAAGATTCATTTACCCCGTTTTAGATAGTGAGTGGGTGTCTCCTCTTGTTATAGTACCCAAGAAGAATGAGAAGTGGAGGATCTACGTTGACTATAGGGAACTCAACAAGGCTACAAAGAAATATATTTTTCCCTTGCCTTTCATTGATTAATTTTTAGATGTTCTTGTAGGGAAGAAGTTATTTTCATTCTTGGATAGTTTTAGTGGGTATAATTAGATCCAGATCAGCCCCGAGGATAAGGATAAGACCACCTTCACATGTCCATGGGGGACCTACGCCTATAGAGTCCTTCTCTTAGCTTGTGCAATGCACCTTCTACCGTCCAAATGGAAGTGTTGAGTATTTTCATTGATCTTGTTCATGAAATAATTGAAATTTATAGGGATGACTTAACTCCTTATTGGAATGATTTCCAGGAAGCTCACTCCAATCTGTGTAAAATTTTCAATAAATGCATTGAATTTAATCTTTCACTAAGTCCATAAAAGTGTGAATTTTTATGAATGCAAGGATTGTCTTAGGTTACTTCCTTTCTAAGAAAGGGATCCAAGTTGACCCTAACAAGATTGCCATTATCAAAATGTGTCTGTCTAGCAGAAACATAGGGATGTTAGAAGTATCCTTGGGCTAGTTGGATATTATGGGAGATTTATCAAGGATTTTAGTAAGATGACCTCACCTTTGTTTGGATTTTTAACTAAGGATTCAAATTTTTGTTGGAAAAATAAGTGTCAAGAGGCATTCGAAGCATTGAAGGAGAAATTGACCATTGCACCAATTCTTAGGGGTCCTAGTTGGGCCTTGCCTTTCCACATCCACACAAATGCATCCAACAAGGATATAGGAGCAACCTTGGGAAAAGTGGAAGGTAAATTGCCCTGTGCCATATATTTTATCAATAAGAATCTATCCAAAGTTGAACTCAACTACATTGTTACTTAAAAAGAGCTCCTAGTTGTTGTGCACTCCTTGAACAAGTTTAGGCATTATATCACAGGGTACCAAGTTTTTGTACATATTGATCATGCAACCATTAAGTATTTAATGAAAAAACCTGATGTTAATGCTAGGATCATTATATGGTTATTATTGTTGCAACAATTTGATTTAACAATTATTAACAAGCCAAGAAAGGAAAATGTGGTTGTAGATTTTTTTATCTAGACTACCTTTGTCTGCAGAAAATGAGGAGATGATAGATGATCAGCTTCTAGATGATCACCTCTTTGATATTGCATTGTTTTCTCCTTGGTTTGTTGATATAGAAAATTACTTGGTTGTTGGGAGGTTCCCTCCTAATCTCTCCTCAAAGGAGAAGAACATAATTCTCATAAAAAAAAAGTGCCCCTTTCACTTGGATTGGGTGTAATCTTTTCAGATTGGGACCAAATAAGATCTTGAGGAGGTGTGCAATGGAGGATGAGGTCTTTGACATCCTCTCAACATACCATGATGGACTATGTGGGGGTCACTTTTCTGCCAAAAGAAAAACCTTCAAAATTCTCCAAGTCGGCTACTATTGGCCTACCCTATACCAAGATGTTAGGAGATACACTATTAGATGTGATTAGTGCCAAGGATAGGAAATACTACACCAAAGGTTGAAAATCCCCTACAACCTCAGGTGACTCTCGAGCCATTTGAGAAGTGGGGCATGGATTTCATTGGGCCAATTGACCCCCCATCTAGACAAAAGAGATACATCATTTTGTGCATTGATTACCTGATAAAGTGGGCTAAAGTGAAGGCAGTTAAAGAAAAAACAAAGAAAAAGGTGGTAGAGTTCCCGAGGGAGAACATTTTCTACAAGTCTAGATTCATAAGGGAGCTAGTCACTGATCAAGGGGCTCAATTCACTTCAAATTCGATTGAGGGAATCATGGAGCAACATCACATAAGGCATGAAAAATCCACTCCCTATGATCCTCAAGTAAATGGGCAAGTGGAGGTAACAAACAAAGCTTTGGAGAGAATCTTAACCAAAGTTGTCAGCAACAATAAGAAGGATTGGGTATCTAGACTTGTGGGATCCACTTGGGCCTATAATACCACATGGAAAACCACCAACGGATTCACTCCCTTTGCGCTAGTTTATGGCAAAAAGGAATTGTTGTCCATTTAATTTGTGTACAACACCCTAAGAATGGAAACACAATTGGACCTAGACATCACCAAAGCTCAGTAAGAGAGGTTGCAACAACTTAATGCTCTTGATGAATTTTTCATATTGAGGTGGTCCAATTGCAAAGGAAGATTTGGCATGATAAACACTTCAGAGAAAGGACCTTCCAGGAGGGTGAGTGGGCCCTGCTGTATGACTCTAGATTCAAGGATTTCAAAGGGAAGTTGATGAAAATATGGTTAGGTCCTTATCTAGTGGAAAAGTGTCATGAGAATGGTTCTGTCCAAATCAAAACAATTGATGAAGAAGGAATTCCACTTTTAGTCAATAGTTACTAATCGAAGGTCTACAAGAAAACTTTGTCAAAGGAGGAGTTTACCAGTTTAATAAGTAAGGAGTTGAATGTGATTGAGGGTCTCAAAGCTCTTAGTCCATCTAGCTTATGATTGGTAGAAATAAAACAAAACAAAAACAAAAAAAGAAAAAAGAGGAAAAAAGCATAAAAAGCTCTAGGTCTGAAAACCTCCATGAGGCAGTCCAAGAGTCTAAAAAAAATATGAAAAATAAAAATAAAAGATCCCCAAGTGAAAACCTCATTTGAGGGACCTGGGGTAGTATTATAGGTTGAAAAAATCCTTTGGGGCAACCTGCAAGTCTTAGGAAAAAATAAAAAAATAAAAAAGAGAAAGAAAAAAACAAAAGAAAATCAAGGGAGCCCTTATATCATTTTACTAACATTTATTTTTGTCAGGTTCTAGTCATAGTCAAAGGAGAATAATGGACAAGGAGACAAATTCAAAACCCCACCTTCATATCCTCAAAGTTAACTATCTACATTTCCTCCATCACTTCATTTATTTCCCTAAGTTTCTCCATTACCAGATGGCCTTCCTCAATCCATTCTACCTCAGTCTTGAAGTGCTACACGATTGTCCTGTATTGCTACAAGATTGATCTAGATTTGCTAGGGGATTGTGATCGGTACAAAAAATATAGGTTTTAACCCCGTACATAAATTACCCGCATACGAATTCTAAAAACAGAAACAACAGCGAGAGAATAAAACATAAAATAGATATACACAGATATTTTCACCTGGATCCCAAAACGAGACTACCCGATTGATTTTTCATTATATTCCTTTCAATGTTACAATACATATATGTACATGTCGAAGCATCCATAAACTCCAATCCGTTAACCCTAGATTGGAACATAATCGTAGTTCCCTTGACCGGATCTACAAAATACCATGGGCAGAAAACCATCATGCCCAAAACCATGCACAAAACCATAGGTAGGTTCACCCACCTAATATAGGGTCCAAAAAAAATTTCCTCAAGGCGCTGCCCCAGACCTTGTAGAGGGGGCTACCGCCCCTATCAAACCCCCCCACACACACCCAAAAAAAAGGTACAAGTCTTGTGTTTTTCACCTAGGAACAAGGGTAGGGGTCCACCATAACCTCATCATCCATTTTCCACACCACTTGGCCTCTCCTCCACCCAAATTTCCAATTATGTCAATAAAAAACACTTTTTTTCACCCATTCTTCCATCTCTTCACCCACAGAAAAGGCCTCAGACCCTTGTCCAAAGGATGTTCGTGAATTATCAGGGTTTTTAGAGGCAACACTAAAGGAAATGGTGATCCTAGAAGGGTCTTTGTGACTGCTATAGGAAGACATACAGTCTTGTAGTAGTTTGCACAAACCCTATAGGACCATAGTGGGAGCACTAGATTGAAAAAAAAACCATCATGAAGGCAATGGAGGGTCACTATTTTGATCATGAGCAGCTAGTACTAGATGCTCTGTAAGTTGCTATAGGATCCTTGTTCAACTTCAAGCAACAAAATCTGATCCACATCCTGATGACCCTGCATGGACAAGTTGTAATCAACAAAGGATGTTTCAAAAAAAGAAAAATTCAAAGCAAAAAAATGCATGGAGCAACAAAAATGAGAGGATGACACCTCAAAAGATAAGCAAAATAATGTTACCTCTATTCAAAAGTAACATGCAAGCATCAAGTGATCAACACACCAATAAGGACTACCAAGTAGGCACAGGTATGAAAGACTCCTAACTTCTTCCTTTAAGTGCATAGTAGTCTAAAAATGTTTCAAATGCATGGGGGACAAAGTTTTGTAGGTTGAAGGTGGCTCAACAATCTCGTCCACCCTGAAACAATTAAGTTGGGGTTATCTTTCTCTCTCATCACGTTTGGAGAAAATGACAAAGGAATTACAAGGAGTGGGCCAACAGGTGTATGGAGCAGTTGCAAAGGTGGTAGGTGGGAGCCAACTCATACAACACCCTGATCCCACCACCCAACCACTTTTGGCATAAAAGCGGGCCCAAGGCTCATTTGTACCAAAAGATTCATTCTTAAAACATTAAGGAGGTGCACTACCATCATTGAAAGATGAGTTGGCTACACTAGGGTTTCATAGGCTTCCATAAAGAAGCCATAGGATTGAGGAATAGCTGTTACAGGAGTGGGTTGTGTGCTATAGGAGGCAAAGTATGTGTTATGGGATTGACCTTGGCCGCTACAAGATTATCCCAAGAGGTGAAAAAGAGCTCGACCTTGCAAAAATTTCCCACAAAACCCTAGAGCCATGAAGGAGCCCCCAAGGGAAGGGTAACTAAGAAAATTTCCTCGCCTCCTATGCAAAAAGAGCCCATGGAATTATTTATATTTTGTCCATAAAAATATCCTGTAGCAAAATCCTTCGAGTGAAAAGAAATTGAAAGTGTGATTTTTTCATGCAAGATAAGCATGGTAATAAGGAAATGAGCTTGTTTTGAGATAGGCATGCAAATTTTCTTCCCTTGTCAAAAAAAGAGAACTATTCCTCTTGTATATGCTCTTAAACCCTAAGTTGCTCTGAAAAATAATAATTAACAACAAAATTCCCTAGTAAAAACTTGGTCAAAAGCTACAGTACGAATTAGGGGGGATGGTTTTAATAGAAAAGACCCCACAGACTCATCAAAGACCCACCGACACCCTTCTATAAGAGACATCTTTGCAAACCACTAGTGGATGGAGTTCTTTGAGAAATTCAAGGGGTTTGATGATGAAATTACTCATGAGTTTGCAGTAGGCCTCCAACCTCAAGGGGAAGACAATGTTACCATCATTGTGAGGGGGATTGTTATCCATTTAAATGAAAAATTCATTAGCAGGGTGACCACATTGACGCTAGGAGTAAGGTGGAGCAAGGAGGAGAGAACAAAGGTTATCACAACCAAAAATAACTTCTTCCTCCTCGAAGAGAAATTAATTGAAGATAAAAATGGGGTTAGGAGAGAGATCCTACCCTACCCATGGGATGAAGTAGCCTGTCACATCTTAAAATACATATCTTGTTAAGGGATACTTGGTGTTGCTTATGCCTATCAGTTTAGACTACTTTATGACTTAATATTTTAGATGGAATTGCCTATCCCAAGATGACTAAGTGTTTCCCATTTCCTTCTTCAGTCCATAGTGGAAATGAGCCAAAGGGTGAGAGAAGGGAAATATCAGTACACTGCTCGTCATGAGCTCATAAGGCTCATTGTCATAGATGCTTTGGAGTAGATAAAAAAAACCTTGTGTCATGAACATATTTTGTAGACATGGTTAGGGAAGCTTTCCTTGAGACCCAAGCCCAAGCGTTACTAGAGCATGGAGAGACAACAAAGTATAGTTCTGTGGAAGAAGAGGTTGAAGAAGAGTGGGAGGAAGAAAAAGTAGAGGAAGAAGAAGAGATTGAAAAGGAAAAGGAAGAGGAAAAATTAGAGAAGGAGATGGAAACCCTTAAGGAACCTTCTAGACCTCAAAAAAGAAGGAGACAAGAACAACAAGCAAGCCTTTTCAGAGGGGAACACTAAACAAGAAGTGGTTTCCACCTTGGAAACCTTAAGTACACCGATCAAAGTCAAGGGGAGGCAGCCAAAACAAGGTCCTCTATATTTCAAAAGGAGGAGAAGTAGTGGACTCAAGCGAGGGAAGCCTCAACCTTCCTCAATAACCCGCATCACCATTGAGGGGTCAGCTAGTCACCGGGAGGAGATTTGGAGAAGGATAAGAAACACATTGAAGAAGTAACCTCCCTAAAAACCAAAGGAAAATATCCCTAAGCCTCACAAAAGAAGCCAAATACCAGGGGAGCCAAGATGAGACAACTTCAAGAGGAATTTTCCATGCTACAAGAAGATCAAGGTAGTGCTACAGGAGAGTGTTGCACAACTTCAAAAAGGAGGTGAAGGGTAACAAGAGCTGCAACCACTTGATCCACAACTAGATCTTGGGTCTTGTTACAAATTTTATGAGGAAGGGAATATAATACCTGCCAAATTTGCAGACTCAATCATCCTTGAGCTAGAAAAAGAAAGAGGTAGAACCCATTGGTGGATGCATATTACAAAGTTTAAGGGAGTTGAGGATGTGGGCCTGATGGAAGAGAAAATGAAAAATATGGGTGAGGAGATGGTTGATCTAAGACAAATGGAGGCAAGCATGAGGGAACAACTGCAAATAGAAAATAAGAAATTGAAGGAACAACTACAGGCTCAATAAAGGCAACTTGCTACTATGGCAAGCTTGGGTATGGAGGCCATCTAATGAAGTCACCCCTCAAAATATTATGCCACATTCCTCAAAGAACAATGGCTTTAGTTTCAAATCAAGACTCTAGGATAGAGCTAGGATGACAAATTCTATATGCACAATCTCATATTGATAGACATGAACTTCTGGGATCCCAATTATAGGATGTCGGATGTACAACTGATAAAATTGGCCTCTTGGCTGACTCATGAGGAAGCAAGGGTTGAAGATGTTAGTGTCCAATATTATAGTAATCAAAGTCAATCTTAGTCTTTTCATTATTGTTGTCAATTTCTAAAGTTTTGCTATGGTCTCTTAGAGATCAAGTTATTAGTCTTTTTAGAAAAGTGTGAGATCATGTGATTAGTTTGATTCTAAGTTAAGGTTATGTCAAAAATGTTTCAAGTGGTGATGGAAATAGTCATTGATTTCCTAAGGCCTAAATTTAGTAAGTTTAGGAAAATGTGTCAATCAAATCGTGAGTGAAGGTCATAGCAGATTTGATTTTCCATCATTGAGTCGAGTTTAGTGGTCTCATGTCAAGTCAGTTACACGGTCGAGTCATCATGTCATCATCATTACAAGTTGGTGTTGCGCTTCCATATTTTGAATCTGTAACCAATCATCGTAAACAACGGAGGCTTGGAACGTGTGAAAGGTGACAAAGGCATGCATTTGGCTTTGAAAAAAACCATCAAACTAGTTTCTCCTCCTCCTCAGATGTTCTAAACAACCAAAGGAAGTTGATGCTCCTTATTTGCAGGGTTTTGTTGCGCTTAAACAAATTAGAGGCTTTCTCGTGCCACGATCACTCTCAGGTTCCAAAAATCCCTTCTCTAAGATAATACATGGTGTATATTGTCAGTTTCATATTTAGTAATTGAGAAGAACACCCAAAAAAATATTGCAACCCTCATAAACTTGAATGTGCTATGCTACTCTCAAAAAATTAAAATGTAGTAAAATATGGGGGGTTTTTTGTGCTATTTCAGTTCATGGAGGCTCAAGGAGGTTGTTAAGGCTGTCAGCATCATCAACAAGTTGTTTTCTTTGTTCAGAGACCCTAGTGCTCACCCAAACTTATGCAAGTGAAATTGCATTGTAGTTTTGCTATAGGTGATGTTTTTTTAAGGATGGAGGATTTGCAATATGAAAAAAGGTTAGTCACAAGGTATCTGATGATGTCCAGGTTATCTGACATTTGTGTTACTCATTCAAAATCCTAGGAAGTGGTCAGAAGTAGGCAAATCACAAATTCGTTGCGCTTCTGTTGTTGGTGATGTTTTTCAAGGATGGGAGTTTACAGTATGAAAAGAGGTTATTCAAAGGGTATATGCTGATTTTCAGGTTATCTTTGACATGTGTGACTCATTTACAAGCCTAGGAAGTGATCAGAAGCATGCAAATCATGAAATTGTTGCGCTTTTGAAGTAGCGCACCAAATGCGTTGCGCTTTTGAAGTAGTGCAGCGAATGCACCATGCTTCCACACAATCAATAGTTTGACCTTGGAATTCGAAGCTAAACCTCATGCAATTGACTCTCATGATTATGACAAGTGTCCTTAAGTGTCTTGTTGGTTCAACATTCAAGCATTGATCATATAATATGAAAAGGAAGCTCGTTGCACTTTTGACACAGGGGATTTGATGCGTTTTTCACTATTTTAGTAATTAACTTCAAAATCTGTTTATGACCAAATGGGAACGAATTTTGAAAAAAAAAGAAGAGGAGGTTTTTGTCAAACATAAGCTGAATAAAAAACACCTCCTTCATTTTTGTAACAAGTGTCATATATTGGAAGATTCGAATGAATCTTTACAACCTATTTTTCAGATTTCGTCATTTCCTGTTTTAGTCATGATCTTTGGGTGTAGATTATGAGGAGTTGAAGAAGAATTTTCGAAAACTGAGAAAGGTTTCTCTCAAGAACGAGCTCGTCTACAATAAATCTTTTGGTTTCGTAACAACTGTCATGATTTGAGAGATATGATCTAATCTTTGACCCCTATTTTCTAGAAATTCGGTCCATATTTCCTAACAGACAATTTCTAAATCTAATGTAATTGACTCTATCTTTGGGGAAATGGTTGAGCTCAACCCCCTAAGTCCAAGGATGAGATAATTGTATATATTTCATGAATTTTAGTGTGCAAAAGGTTGGTTGGTCAGGTTTTAATAGAGAAGACACTGTGCATTGTACATTTTTATTAAGTTTCAATGAATGATGAAGGCTGAAGTCTGCTTTTTCAAGGATTCATGTGTTTGTCTATTACGGTGATGTTATCTCCCATTTTTGTTTCATTGTCTTATGTTATTTCCTGCTTAAATGTCATATCTTCAATGTTTATTTAAGCAAAATTTATTTCATAATTCACTTTCTAAGTGCTCTATTATGGCTCACTAAACATTTAGTGTTTTTCCTCTATTGTGATATCTAACATTCATCCTCAACTAGATGCTTTATATGTTATCAATTCCACTATTCCTATGCTCACCTCTCTAAATCAATTTTGACAAAGAATCCATAAGGATTGCCTACCTTGCCCTTGTTTAATATTTCCTAAATTTCCCCATCATAGCACCGAAAAACATTACCTTCATATGACCATATGCCCAATGGATTTTCCCTCTTCTTTGTCATCAAATTGTTAAACCTTTTTCCTCTCTGATCTTAATACCTAGCCTAAGACCTAAGTGACTGAAGAACCATATAAAGAGAGCCCACTTTGAAGCTAGAAGGGATATATTCCAGTTTGAAAGTGGTTTATGGTTACTTTTGGGTTCCTCTCCTCAACCTGGAGGAAATTACAAAGTGTTAACATAAGAGACAAAAAGGGTCATGTATAGGGAAACTAATGAATCCATATAGAAAATGGGAGAATTGAGAGCCACTCACCTTGTCATTAGCAACCATCGACTCATCTCTGAAGACCCCAAATTGGCACCACTTTACATAAAAAATCATGAGCAAGCCATCTTGCACTTTGAGGACATTTTCAGGTTTCTAGGAACCAAGAGTTTGTAGGCTTGTCAGAGGAGATGGCACTCCTTACCATATAGCTTAAAAATTAGAGAGTATCACTTTCTAAATAGATTGAGGAATGTCTTGGAGATTACACCCTTATGTAAGAGAATAGTTCAAAGGCTGAAGGTCAGCTGGATTGGGCTTAAGTTCCTCCCTCATTTTCTGTTAGGTCTACAAGAAAGAAAAGAACAGACAAAAGAGCAACAAGAATAGGCAAAGATGGAGAAAATGGAGGGTTCCACCCTCAAGTGGGTACTCCATCAGAGATACCTTGGGATGTCAAGGTTGTCACTAAGTTAATGAATGCAATGGAATTAAGTGGCTAAGTTACACAAAGGATGAGAAACATCTTCAGTAGGGGGTGACAATGTGCCTCACTAATATGAATATTATAAGCCCATCTAGCCAACCTTAAGCATACATTTACCCCTCTTTGTAACAACCCTGGTGAAAATTCCATGTAAATAAAAGTTAATAAAGGGAAAATACTAACCACAATCATGGGACACTTATTCCAAGCTAAATGTTGGGCAAAACATCCTAGTGTGGGTGTTCATTTGGTTTATTATGGCCAAGGAAATTGGCAAAGGAAATGGAAAAGGCTTTGGAAAGGCATAAGGCATTAATTGGCATTTTATTTATGAAAATAATGGAAATTAGGAGAAAAGAAAGGAGAAAGGTCAGAGGTTGCATATGAGGAGGGAAATGAAGGAAATTAATGGAAAATTGAAGAAAATAGAAGCCTCATTAATAAAAAGGCTTCTGAGGATTAGTTGATACATTTTATTTATTTATTTTTTCTTCAGTTTTACCTTTTGTCAGTTTAACCTTTGTCAGTTCAGTTTTGGAGCTCTCTCTCTATTCTCTCTCTCTCACACTCTTGGACACTAAGAGTTTTCTTGGAGCACTTCAGCATTGGATCAAGAAACACAAAGAAGGAAAAGGAAAGAAAGGATCAAGCAAGGAAGACCAGAATTAAGCAGCTACAACGAGATTATTTGCAGGTATCAATTTGCATGTATGATTTCCTTGCTAGTTTTTGCATGCATGGTTATGCATGTGTGTTCTTGGTTCTCTTCTTGTCATTGGCATGGGTTTTCCCAGGTTTGATAGTTTCCTTCGTCCTTGCCTTTCCATTTCTGGATAGCCATGTTGTGATGGGTTTCTCATGTTTTGGTTGAGTTGGATTGTTGGATGGACTCAAAACTGAGTGAGATGGCCTCTGAAAGAAAGAACAAATGTCCTAGTGATCCATGAATTAGACTGTGGATTGCGGTAAAGCCTTGCCCTAGTAACCCTTGAACTGGATTGTGGGTTGCAGTAAAGCCATATTTTGTGTTACCTTAGTGGGCCTAGGAATCCTCAAATGGTGAATGATGGGATATACGGTAAAGCCCAAAGATGGGTGCCCTTGATCAAGCTTAAGAATCCTTGGCCAATGAATGGAAGGATATACAGAAAATCCTGGAGGGTGGGGTATCGTTAGGGCCTAGTGATATGGTGTGGATTGCAGTAAAGCCTAGGGACTAGGAGACAGAGAAATTCCTCAAGGTGTAGGTGGAGAAATCTGGTGGCATCCATGCTTTTTTAGGGCCTAGTGATCTGGTGTGGATTGCGGTAAATCCTGATTCTATTGAGGAGGGTGAGGTGGTGTAGCCTCAAGAAGCCCTGGTTGAGTTTTGGTTATGAGTCCCACATTCATGCTTGGAATATGGCTTGGGGGTGATTGGCTGGAATAAATATTTGGTTCAACCAATCTATGGTTGGGTGGTTCATGGAAGTCCCATACCTAGTTGGCTTATGCATTCATTAATAAGAGTTCTTTCTGCTTTTTATTTCATGTGCAAATGTACTGGTTTATATGTGGATTTTATGGCTATTATATTTTTGTTGTTTATATGTTGGTTATGAGTATGTTTTATGACAATGATGATGTATGACTCTCTTTATGTTTTGATTTGTAAATGAATGAACAATGAATATATGACCTAATAGATGATAATGCATCTAATGTGATAAGGCATCAATGCTTATTAGCAATTCTTAGATAAGTATGAGACCCCTATGCTTAGATTTGTTGTTATGACTTGTAAAATGCACATTTTTTACATGTTCGATGAAATGCTTGTCATGGCTAGCATAGGTCCATTCAAGTATTTGCATTAGTATCATTGTTTTGATGTTAAATTTAAATTTTGGAAGTTTCATGGAGTTCTGGGCAATGCCTTGAGTCTTGAACCTGAAAAGGTGGCACAAAATCTGGGGTCACAGGCTCAGAACTAGCTGAAAAAGACCCTAGTCACTTATATGCCTAGTCCTGTAGATTCACAAGCTCATGTAATCTACTAAAACAAGAGACAATAATCTAATTCTACTCTTTACATTGGAAACACATAAATATCGAGCAAAACAATAATCGATAAGAGAAAGAACATCAATGGCATATAACGCAATAAGTATCCGGGGAAAGCCACAACTCAAAACCCCACTATCTGTATTGCATTAATCAGAAATCCAAGATGATAATACAATGCTTGTTCTCACGAGAACAATCCCAACACTTAGTAAAATCAATCTTGAGCTCACAAGCAAACTCTTTGCCAACACTTAACCAATTCTCCAACTCTCCAAGCCCCTATTTCCTTGCACAATTCCTATGGCTGATTAGCCCATATTAAAGGGAAATCAATGCATCCAAAATTGTGCAATCCCTTCTAGGATCATTTCCTGATTGCATGCACCATCTGTACAACTCATAAAATTATACAACACATAGTACACTGTCCCTGAACTCTAGTCTCAACTGGGTCTTTCTCATAATTGACATGCATCAGTTTTTGATGAGGGAATCTTTAGTTAACTGGAGTAGCACTAGTTAATGCATTAGTGCACCAACTGACTGTTAACTCACTATTAGTTCCTCAAACAGGTTGGAACTAATTTAGTTAAACTTAACTCAGTAAACTGGGTTAACTAATTAAAACTCATACTTAACTCATCTTGGACCCCTATAATATAGGAAAAACATATACATGACTTCAGAAAGACTTCCAACTCGAAATTCCTAAGTAAATTATGTCAACTCACTCTAGTTAACTAATACAAGTTTCTATGAGAATAAAATTCGATTTTAATTCTGAGTTTAATTCAAGGACAAATTAAACTGAAATTTTTGGATTCTATTTTTAACATTTCTTGTCACTATTTTCAACACTCCCTCTCAAAAAGAAAGGAATTCAATTCGATCCTGATCCTGAACCTTTGGAATGTTCTGCATGCAACACTTCTCTCTAGTGTTGTTGCTCTAGCAACTCTAGAAACAAAATACATCCAACTTGAATAAGAATGATGTCTCTGTTATCAAAGTCTCTAACTGTTATTGCCTATATCGACTGAAAACTCTGCACTTCTGTTGACTCTACCTTTCTGCACTGTTGTCAACCCTCTCTACACTCTTTAGTATCTGACTGCTCTAGCCTCTGTCACTCTGATCTTTGACTACATCAATCCGACTGATTCCTCCCTCTACTATGTACTTTGGGCTCCCATAGCAAGGTATGATCCATGAGATAAAACCACTCAATGGACCCTGCCAAATTTCAGCTCTCTTGGGACTATCACTTCACATCGCCCCACCTCACACTTGGAGGTATGGTTGCATGTGATCCCTCTGCTCACCTGGCTCGAAATTTCCCCCTACTGGAGGTCTCTGCATGACTAGATGCCTCCGCTCGATCTCCTCTCAGCTTCTCCAATTGTGGCTGCTCCACAATTGTCTAAGAATGCTTCTTCTCTACTTGAGTGGAACTCTCCACTGGGTCTCCTCTCAGCTTCTCTAGTTGTGGCTGCTTCACAACTTCCTAAAGTTGCTTCAAAGGATTCTTCTGGGGTTGCATATTGAGAGGTAATTTACTCTCCCTCTCAACCACCAAGTCTCTATCCTTTGCCTTTCTCCTCAAGGCTTTGCATGCATCTTGAACCTCAAGAGTATACATGTTCTTGACCCGTGCACCAATCTGTTTCATCTATTCCATGGTGATGTGTCTAAGGAAAACCTTTCCCTTACTAAAAACAACATCATAGCCATAGTCTTCCAATGCCACGACTGAAACAAGATTCTTCTTTAGTCTTGGAGCATACATCATATCTGTGATCCTGAGAGGGGAGCCAGACTCCCTCTGAAATATAAACATACCGATCCCGGTAGCTCTATACCTATCGTCATCTCCAAACTCTATGCTCTACTTGAAGTCTTTCTCCTCAAAATCATTAAAGAGATCTCTATTCCCTGTCATATGGAATGAGGAACCACTATCAAGATACCACATGCCTCCCATGGCAGTGCCGACCATGCATGCAATGAAAGTGAAATCAAGTTTGAATTGTAAAGTTAGAGCTTCAACTGCTGCTGCCACTGTTGGCTCCTTCTTGCTTGCTTTCTTCCGTGGGCAGTTCTTGGCATAGTGCCCATGCTTGTGACATTGAAAACACTTGACTTTTGTTAAGTCCATCGTCTTTCCACCCTCCTTGCCTTGGGGCATCTTTCTCTTAGCCTTCTTTGCCTTATTTTCTAAGGCAAAATCCTCTTCCACTTCCTTGGAATAGATCCCATCTCTGGTGTTCTTCTGATCTCCTCCTGCATCAAATCCAACCACAGTCGTTCCCAATCTGGTAACTTCTCCCAACCATTGATAGAGTCCTGATAACTATGCCAAATCTTTGGGAGTCTAAGAAGAGCAAGACTCACCATATCATCCTCGACAACCGTGATTCCAACACTTCCAAGTTCATCATGACATTGAGTGAACTTGGTCAAGTAATTTGGAATTGAGTCACTTGCCTCCATCTTGATTTTTCGAAGTTTATCTTTTAGTGCCAACCTCCTTTGGTCATTGTTGTTCTGGAAAAGGTCCTTCAATGCTTCCCACATAGCATGTGGATTTTCCTTCCCATGGAGACTCGAGACAATGTGGTCTCGAACTCCGTCAAGGATTATCTGCCTCACCCTTGCCACACACTTCTTCCATTTTGCTATATTCTCAACATTTGATGTTGGTGGCTTAGGAATGTCCTGATCAATTAATTCCTTTAATCCATTATCCTCCAGCACGGCCTCCATCCCGTTCTTCCAAGATATATAATTCGAGCTGCCATCCAAGGCATACTCGAGCCACAAACCGTAGAACGCCATCTTCCGATCCTGAAGTATGAAATGCATATTCGAATTTCACCTATAATCCTGAACTCAAAACTTCGAGATTTCCTCTAGTATATTGTTCTTAGCTCCAATACCATGTAGATAATCCTATAAATTCACAAGCTCATGTAATCTACTAAAACAAGAGACAAGAATCTACTTTTACTCTTTACAATGGAAGCACATAAAGATCGAGCAAAATAATAATCAATAAGAGGAAGAACATCGATGGCACATAACATAATAAGTATCCAGGGAAATCCACAACTCAAAAACCCGCTATCTATATTGCATTAATCAGAAATCCAAGATGATAATACAATGCTTGTTCCCACGAGAAAAATCCCAACGCTCAGTAAAATCAATCTCTAGTTCACAAGCAAAATATTGGCCAACACTTAGCCAATTCTCCAGCTCTCCAAGCCCCTATTTCCTTGCACAATTCCTATGGCTGATTAGCCCATCTTAAAGGGAAATCAGTGCATCCAAAACTGCGCAATCCCTTCTAGGTTCAGTTATTGATTGCCTACACCATCTGTACAACTCATAAAATTATACAGCAAATAGCACACTATCCCTGCATTCTAGTCTCAACTGGGTCTTTCTCATAATTGACATGCATGAGTTTCCGATGAGGGAACCTTCAGTTAACTGGAGTAGCACTAGTTAATGCATTAGTGCACCAACTGACTGTTAACTCATTATTAGTTCCTCAAATAGTTTGGAACTAATTTAACTGGACTTAACTCAGTAAACTGAGTTAACTAATTACAACTCATACTTAACTCATCTTGGACCCCTACAATATAGGGAGAACATATACATGACTTCAGAAAGACTTCCAACTCGAAATTCCTAAGTTAACTATTACAAGTTGTTATGAGAATACAATTCAATTTTAATTCTCAGCTTAATTCAAGGACAAATAAAACTGGAATTTCAAGATTCTATTTTTAACATTTCTTGTTGCTATTTTCAACATGATTGGAGGGTCCCAGTTGCATGCATGCCCATGTCATGGGAGTGACTAAGGCTTTAGGTCAGTAAAATGTTAAGTTTCCTCAGGGGTTGGTCACATGGAAAGGTTGGTTGGCTCCTGTAGGTTCTATAGCATGTGTAGAAGGTCAAATTGGTTGTGTGTTGTCAGTTCCACTTCCTTAACCGTACATGGGGAGTTGAATAAGATCATAGTAGCCTCTCATCATATGTTTAACCTAGTGGGCCGATTAACTTGGGTAAATGTGGGAGGAGGGTGTTACAAAGTGGTACCAAGGCATAGTTCACCCTTGGACTAGATGGGCAGTGTGTTGGTCACGCATACATATCGATTGCATATGTGTTCTTTATGCTTGTGGTTTATGAGCTTGTTGTGTATGCATGGTGTTGGTCATGGTTGCATTTCTGTCGCCATGTGAAAGTTTATGGTGTTGATGTTGGATGTTTTTATCATGAGTATAGGTTGGTTATGCATTCCAGTGTTTGTATGTATCGTGTATGCATGCATGTCGTACATATGTTGATTATGCATACATTGACATGGTTGTAGTTGTCATGCATGAGGTCATGACTTGTGTTTGATATGGTCATGCATTGATAATTGGACTATGGATAGGATAATATCTATATGTTGTTATGATTATGTTTATACATGTCTTGTGCTAATTTGGTTGATCTTGTAGATGAGATATCCTCCCTGAACTGTACTGAGGTATGTTGATTATGTTTATATTTTGGTTTAACTGACATGGTATGATTTGCAGGAAGAATATCAAAGATGACTAGAAAGATGGTAGAATACAGTTCACAAGAATCTCTCTATGCATCAGATGAGCAACGTGGTGTTAGGAATTCTTCCGACTTAGCAGACACATTGAGAATCTTGAAGGAAGAATTAAGGAATTGCAAGGCAGATAATAACATAATCATGCAGGCACAGGAGAAACAAGCAGAAGTCATTGGAGTAATACTTCAGAGTTTTTCAAAATTGCAGAGATAGGGACAACTTTGGATCAATCATGGGAAGGAGGAAAAAACTAATGGGGCATATGGCAGTAGATCTCATGGTGGGGGCATATTGGATAGGGATGGCACAATCAGAGATGGTAGGTTCTTTGCCACTCCGGATAGGAGAGGTGATGGACACATGTACTATTATTATCCTACTTCTGACAAGCACTATGGTCGTCATCGTTATCACCCTTACAAAAGGAGTGACAAGGGTACTTGCTAAATGAGTTTAAGAAAGCTAGGCCACCTAACTTTGATGGATATTTGAAGAAGTCAGAGGATGCAGAAGCATGACTACTTGGGATCAAGCAATTATTTGAGTTGCATGAATACACAAAGACTGTGAAGGCCAAAATAGCTATCTTTAGCCTCAAAGGGAAAGCAAACATCTAGTGGAAAGATGTAAAATGGGTCAGAGACATTAGGACAAAAGACTTGAGTTGGTATGAATTCAAGAGACTTTTTAGGCATAAATACTTGTCAGAAAGGTACTACGATAGCAAAGCCAAGTAGTTTTATGAGCTAAAGATGGGATCAATGACAAACGAGGAGTATACGACTAAGTTCCTTGAGCTATTGAGGTATGTACCATATCTTAAGGATGAGAACGCCAAAGTTCAGAGATTTGTTAGTGGATTGCCATTAGCATTTAGAGATCAATTTGAGTATGATGAGCCTCGGTCACTTGAGGAAGTTATTGGGAAATTGAAGCATTGCTATGTACAGTCAAAGCATAAGAAAAAATCTTAGGAAAGATGGAAAGGAAAGATAAATATAAATCCAAAGGTAAATGGCATTCGAAAAGAACAAGGCCCCAGAATGCAAAAGAGAAACAAAATGTTGCACCATACAAGAAGTTAAATGTAGTTATACATGGACATGGGTTAAAACAACAGAATAGAGGTGATCGTATAGGATGGTTGGAGTGTTGGACATGTGTGAAGGAACATATTAAGAGGGATTGTCTGTAGAATTAGGGTGGTAGGCCTCATATTTATAGTGCACAAGAGGCACAAAAATTTGGGGATGTTGGGCAAAACATTCCATGAATTTATGCAGCATTAGATAACAAACAGACAGAGCAATAGGCAACAGTTATCGAGATGGATGGTAAACTTTGTGATAAAGTTGTTTCCATTTTGACTGACCCTGGATCTAATTATAGTTATGTTAGTCTTGACCTAGTGGATACGTGTGGTTTGAATAAAGAAGTGCATGCAAAATAATGGTTAGTGCAGTTGGTTACAGGTACAAATAAGAGAGTGTATTGTTGGGTAAGAGCTTGTGCATTAGAGTTAAATGGTATGCCTACCTCAAGACATTTGAATGTATTGTCATTTGGATAATATAGTATGATTTTAGGCATGGACTGGTTGTATCTTCATAGGACCAAAGTGGATTGTTATGACAAGGCCATTGAATGCTTGGATGACAATGGAGAACAAGGAATATTATAGGGTAAGAAGAAGACAACATCAGTTAGAATGGTGACAATTATGTAGGCAAAGCACAATCGCATAAAAGGGCATGTGTTATTTGTAGTGCATATTTCTAGTGATAAAGGTAAGGATGTTGAGGATGCATAGGTATTGAGCAGGCACCCGATCTTGTAACAGTTTCAGGATGTGTTTCCAACAAATATTTCAGAGTTACCGCCTCACATAGAAGTAGAATTTTCTATTGAGTTGGTACCATGGGCATCACCAAAATCAAAGGCACCATACAAGATGAGCACACCATAGTTAGTAGAGCTGAAGTTATAGTTAAAGGAAATGCTTGAAAAGGGATACATTAGGCAAATTTTATAGCCTTGGGGTGCACCAGTATTGTTTGTGAAGAAGAAGGATGCTACTTTCAAGTTATGCATCGATTACAGATAGTTGAACAAGGTAACCATCAAGAACAGGTATCCATTGCCAAGGATTGATGACTTATTTGATCAGTTGAAGGGAGCAAAAATGTTCTCAAAGACTGATATGAGATCAAGATATCATCAAGTACACATTAAGGAAGAGGACATATACAAGACAACTTTCCAGATTAGGTACAAACATTATGAGTTTTTTGTAGTTCCATTTGGTTTCGACTAATGCTCCAGTTATCTTTATGTGCTTGATGAATAGTGTGTTGCATCCTTATATGGACAAGTTTGTTATTGTATTCATTGATGACATATTGACATATTCTAAAAATGAGGAAGAGCATGTTGAGAACTTAGCAACAATGTTGAGATTAATAAGAGAGCATCAATTGTATGCCAAGCTTAACAAATGCAGTTTCTTTCAGACATAGGTACATTAATTGGGACATGTTGTTTCCACAGAAGGCATAGTAGTGGATCCAGAGAAGATAAGAGATATCATGGAGTGGGAAACTCCTAGAAATGTGGATGAGGTAATATCATTCATGGGATTAGCAGGCTATTATAGGAGGTTCATCAAGTACTTCTCTCGCATTGCATATCCTATTACGTCATTGCAAAGGAAAGATAAGAAATTTGAATGGACAGAGGAATGTGCAGCAAGCTTTGAGCAATTGAAGTAGTTGTTGACGAATGATCCAGTATTAAAGATCGAAGATCCAAACAAAGAATTTGTGGTGTGCACAGATGCCTGCAAGAGGGGACTTGTTGGATTCCTTATGCAAGAAGGACAATTAGTGTGCTATGAGTCATAGAAACTGAATTAACATGAGCAGTAATTATTTGATACATAAACTTGAGTTGGCAGTGATCACCCATGCATTGAAGATGTGAAGGCACTATCTTCTTGGTAGGAGGTTTGTATTGACGAGCGATCGCAGTGGATTGAGGTGTCTATTTGACGAACAGAATCTAAATGTCAGGTAAGCTAGATGGTTGGCCACAATTAGTGAGTTTGACTTTGAGATCAAGTACATAAAGGGTAAAGAGAATAGGTTTGTAGATGCTCTTAGTAGGAGGGTACAGGTAAATCATATAACAACTATGAGTTCTTATGGGACAAACTTACAAGATTAGATCTTACAGGAAGGTTAGTAGGATAACAGGTACATGGAGCTTATGCACATGTTACAAGAAGGTACAGGTGGTCAAGATGTGGACTATCAACTTATAACAAATGGTTTGATCAGATTTAGGGACATGATATATGTGTCAGGCGGTAGTTAGTTCAAGAATACTATCTCGAGAGAGTTTCATGTGAAACCATATTTAGGTCATCCAAGATATCAAAAGACATTGATAGTGGTGAAGAAGTTTTATTATTGGCCAAATCTAAAGAAGGACGTGGCAGAGTTTGTGGCTAGATGCTTGGATAGTCAGTAGGTAAAGGCAAATTGTAAGCATCCAGGTGGATTACTACAATTGATTGTGATTCTAGAGTCAAAATGGGAGGTCATTTCCATGGATTTCATTATAGGTTTGCCGTGGACATCTAGACAACATGATTTCATCATGGTTGTGGTGGACATGTTGAAAAAGGTAGCGCAATTCATTCTAGGTGAAGTCTACTTATTCAGATAGGGATGTAAAATAGGTCTTCGTAAGAGATGTAGTGAGACTGGATGATGTTCTGAAGAAGATTGTGTAAGATAGGGATGCTAAGCTCACTTCCAAGTTCTGGAAAGAGTTATTTGTAGGTTTGGGTACAAAGTTGGCCTTATACACAACTTATCATCCACAAACATACAACAGATAGAGAGGGTCAACAGGATATTGGAGGACATGCTAAGGATGTATGTGATGCATCAACAACGGAAGTGGGAAGTGTATTTTCCATTGGTTGAGTCTACTTACAACAATGGGTATCAAGAATATTTGAGGATGAGTCTATTTGAGGCATTATATGGGAGGAGTTGTAATACTCCCGTCAGTTGGAGTGATCCAATTAACATGGCGTTGATTAGACCAAATATGTTGGCAGAGATGGAACATGAAATGCAGGTAATCAAGAAGAATCTAAAGGCAACACAAGAAAGATAGAAAATTTACGCAGATCAGAACTAGTTGTTTAAGGAGTTTCAGGTTGGGGAACAGGTGTACTTATGCATCAAGCCAAAGAAGAGCTCCTTGTGGATTGGATCATGTTCTAAGCTAGCACATTGGTTTTATGGACCTTTCAAGATTCTTGAGAGGATTGGAGCAGTAGCCTATTGACTTGCACTACCTATGACAATGAAATTCCATGATGTTTTCAATGTGTCATTGCTTAAGAAGTATGTTAAAGATGTTGATCATGTGATTGACTTGTCTGTATTGCATGTGGAGCTAGATGGAGAATTCTAGCTGAAACCTTAGTGTATATTGCAAAGAAATATGCTCATGCTCTGGAATCGAGCAATCGAGTAGGTTAAAGTGCAGTGAAGCACTTTGGGCCCAATGAAGCTGAATGGGAGATGACAGATCAGATACGGGCTATGTATCCTTCTCTAATTGTAGGTTGAGGGAATGTTTTTGGTATATGTTTTGGTGTGATGTTTTGGCTTACGTACATATGTATATGGATGTAAATACTGCCATGAGCTGTGTTATAAAGCTCCAATAAGTGGTATGGGTTTTGTGTCATTATGATTGTCATGTTGTTATGTTGGTTTTCTTTTCAGCAGGATGATCATTGTAAATATTACGTCGAGCTAAGTTATAAATCTCCATGGAAAGTATGTTTTTCTTACAACAATTTTGTTGGTTGTAGGTGTCGTTGAATGCCTAGGACGATGTTCCCCCAAGGGGGAGGTTTCTGTAACAAACATGGTGAAAATTCCATTTAAATAAAAGTTAATAAAGTAAAAATAATAATCACGTTCATGGGACACTTATTCTAAGATGAATGTTGGGCAAAACATCCTAGTGTGGGTGTTCATTTGGTTTATTATGGCTAAGGAAATTGGCAAAGGCTTTGGAAAGGCATGATGCATTAATTGGCATTTTATTTATAAAATAATGGAAATTAGGAGAAAATGAAAGTGAAAGGTCACAGGTTGCATGTGAGGAGGAAAATGAAGGAAAATAATGGAAAATTGAAGAAAATAGAGGCAACATTAATAAAAAGGCTTCTAAGGATCAGTTGGTAGCTTTTATCAGTTTAGTTTTGGAGCTGTCTCTCCCTATTCTCTCTCTCTCACACTCTTGGACTCTTAGGGTTTTCTTAGAGCACTTCAACAATGGATCAATAAAATCAAACAAGGAAAAGGAAAACAAGGATCAAGCAAGGAATAGTAGGATCAGGAAACTACAATAGGATTATTTTCAGGTATCGATTTGCATGTATGATTTCCTTACTAGTTTTGAATGCATAGTTATGCATGTGTGTTCTTGGTTCTCTTATTGTCATTGTCATGGGTTTCTTCAAGTGTGACAATGTTCTTCAACCTTATCTTTCCATTTTCGGATAACCATGGTGTGATGGGGTTCTCATGTTTTGGTTGAACTGGATTGTCAGATGAGTTCAAAACTGAGTTAGATGGTCTTTGAAAGAAATAACACATGGCCTAGTGATCCCTGAAGTAGACTGTGGATTGCGGTAAATTCTTGGCCTAGTAACAACTGAACCAGATTGTGGGTTGCAGTAAAACCAAATTTGTGTTACCTCGGTGGGCCTAGGAATCCTCGACCGATGAATGGCGGGATATATGATAAAGCCTAGATGTGGGTGCCCTCGATCAGGCCTAAGAATCCTTGGTCAATGAATGACATGATATACGGAAAATCCTGGAGGGTGGGGTCTCGATTAGGGCCTAGTGATTCGGTGTGGATTGCGGTAAAGCCCAGAGACTAGGGGATAGGAAAATTCCTCACGGAGTAGGTGGAGAAATATGGTGGCATCTATGCTTGTTTAGGGCCTAGTGATCTGGTGTGGTGTTATGCTCTTAACCTGTAAGACGATACCAGAATACAGAATATGCGAAGAAATATACCCAGAACATAGAATAGTGAGAAACAACAGCAAGTATTTTATTATTCAGAAAGCAATGTTCACTTGCCTCTTCGAGGGGCAACCTTCAATAGAGTAGAGCTCGATTACAAAATAAGACACGATGCTCCTCGCAGGGAGTCTCTATCCTTTATATATGACTCATACATGCAATACCATGGTTCTTATTAATACCATGTATTTAATACCATGGCCCATTTGCAATTAACTGTGGTCCCGTCATTAAGTGTGGGTTAACCGCTTACAATTATTAATATGGGCTTTATTGACTCTTTACTTAACTATAACTAGGACTCGATCCTACTACATAAATAAGGGGGTTAGGGTGGGATCATAACATGCTCTCCCCCTTAAGAATAGCCTTGTCCTCAAGGCTGAAGCTGCGGAAAATGCTGAAGAATAGTGGCTGGTTCCCAGGTTGCATCTTTCGGAGAGGTGTCTTTCCACTTGACGAGGACTTCCTTGATCATGCGGCCACGCAAGTGCTATTCTCGTGTGTCTAGGAACTGTTCAGGTTGGAGCCAGATTGACCCTTCTTCATCCAATTTAGGTAGACTTGTTTGAATTCTGCAATTGTTCTCAATCACTTTCTTGAGGCATGAGACATGGAAAACTGGAAGGATTTTTGCAGTGGGTGGCAAAGCTAGCTTGTAGGCCACTTCTCCAATACGCTGAAGTACTTGATATGGTCCGTAGAATTTTTGAGATAGTTTCTGACAACCCTTGTCTTTGAGTGATGTTTGCTTATATAGTTGCAGCCTCAAAAATACCTGATCACCTTCTTGAAATTGGCGCTCTGAGCGATGCTGATCCACCTGTTGCTTCATGCGGTTTTGAGCTTGATGAAGATTTTCTCTAAGATGGGTGAGCATGGTTGTGCGGTTTTGTAGGAGTTGATCCACTGCTTGCACCTTTGAGCACCCCTTGATATAAGACGTAGGGGGAGGAGGGAGTTGACCATAAACTGCTTCATAGGAAGTCACTTTGGTGGTGGCATGATAGTTGGTGTTATACCACCATTTAGCTAGAGGTAACCACTGTACCCAAAGATGTTGCTTTTCTGAAGTGAAACACCTAAGGTAGGTTTCAAGACATTTGTTGACGGCTTCAGTTTGACCATGCGTTTGTGGATGATAGGAAGTATTGAGATTTAGTTGGGTGCCTTGTAGCCTAAAGAGTTCCTGCCAAAAATTACTAGTGAAGATCGGGTCACAATCAGACACAATAGAAGTGGGCATGCCATGTAATTTGAAGATCTGATCCATGAAAGATTGAGCGACCAAAGTCGGTGTAAAAGGGCAGGGTAGGGCGCAAAAATGAGCATACTTAGAAAGTTGGTCCACAACCACCATGATGACTGACTTGTTTCTTGACTTTGGAAGACCTGTAATGAAATCCATAGAAACCTCCGTCCATATTGATGCCGGGATGGGCAATGGTTGTAATGTGCCTGGTGCTTTGACTGTCTCCCCTTTGTGGCGTTGATAGACATCGCATTCCTCTACAAAAGTAAGGATGTCCTTTTTCATGCCTGTCCAAAAAAATGATCTTCTAGTGCGAGCATACGTCTTCTGAAAGCCTAAATGTCCAACAGTGGGGGATGAGTGCAATTCCGCCAAAATGTGGCTTTTAAGGGTGGATGTTGGTGATATTACGACTTTGTCGTTTTAGCGAAGAATCTCATCCTGCCATGAGTAGCCCTTGGTGGAATTTGGATCCGCCTGCAATTGAGTAATGAGTTGGGAGATCTAGGGATGTGAAAACCATTCCTTGCGAGCCCCTTCAATCCATTCTGGAATGGGAAGGGAAATTGCGAGCAGGGTACTTTCCTCCTCAAATTGGTGAGATAATGCATCTGCTACAATATTTTCGCACCCTTTCTTGTAAATGATCTCATAAACATATCCTAGCATTTTGGCGAGCCATTTATTTTGTTGTAGGGAGGATAGGCGTTGCTCCAAAAAATATTTAAGACTGTGATGGTCTGTGCGGATTTGGAAACGTCGCCCCAATAAGTAAGGTCACCAGGTATCTACGACATGTAAGATGGCCATCATTTCCTTCTCATAGGTAGATTGTCCTAGATTCTTCCCACTTAGTTGTTGGCTTGTGAAGGCCAAGGGTCGACCTTCCTACATTAAGACCGCCCCAATACCTGTACCCGAAGCATCACATTCAATGACAAAAGATTTGGTGAAGTCGGGTAGTGCTAAGACTGGAGTGGAACACATGGCATTTTTGAGAGCTGTAAATGCCTATTGTGCTTCCTCATTCCAGAAGAATGAATTTTTCTTGAGGAGTTGAGTGAGGGGCTGCGCAATGCGACCATAATTGCGGACAAATTTGCGATAGTAGCCTGTGAGACCCAAAAATCCTCTCAGGATCTTCAAGGTCTTAGGTTGAGGCCAATCCTGCATGGCCTAGATCTTTTTGGGGTCCACCTTGACACCTTCACGCCCCACAATGTGGCCCAGATACTCAACTTCTTCCATGCCAAAAGAACACTTGGACATCTTAACAAATAATTTATGCTTGCAGAGCAGTTGCAAGAGCAGATCTACATGCTGAAGATGTGCGGCCCAAGTGCAACTGTAGATGAGGATGTCATCGAAGAAAACAAGGACAAATTTCCTGAGATATGGTTTGAGAAGGTGGTTCATAAGGCTCTGAAAAGTAGATGGGGCATTACAAAGACCGAATGGCATGACCAGGAACTCATAATGGCCTTCATGAGTTCTGAAAGCAGTCTTTGGAATGTCGACTTCCTTCATGTGAATTTGGTGGTAGCCTGAGCGAAGATCCAGCTTAGTGAAGAATTGAGCCCCATTGCGTTCATCCAGCAAATCATCAACAACCGGGATGGGAAATTTATCTTTGACTGTCAACTTATTGAGGGCCCTGAAGTTTGGACACATACGCCATTCCCCATCTTTCTTGAGCACCATGACCACTGGTGATGAATAAGGACTAATGATGGGACGAATGACACCTGCTTCCAAAAGTTGCTTAATTACTTTTTCTATTTAATTCTTTTGGGTGAACGGATATCTGTATTGGCGCACATTGGGTGGTTGGGCCCCTGGAACCAAGGTGATGCTATGATCATGTTCCCCTCTCGACGGTGGAATCTCATGAGGCTTGTCAAAGATTGGCAGATGGTTATTTAAAATCTATTGCATCTCAGGATGAATCGGCAGAGAATTGGGTTCGACGGCCTGGATGGCATTAAATTGAGCTATAACTCCATGATGGCCCTTTTAAAACAATTTTTCCATCCTATGTGAGCCGATGATAGAGGGAGCTCCTGCCTGGAGTCCGTGGAGGGTATGTGTGGAGTTGTTCTACTTAAAGTTCATATATAACTCCTGGAAATCCATTGTGATTGGCCCAAGAGTGCGAAGCCATTTAGCACCGAGGACAATGCCACACCCTCCCATGTGTATGGCAAACATGTTGGTCTTCAACTAATAATCCCCCATTTGAAGTTTGACATTTTCACAGCAGCCTTCACATTTCATTGTTCCCCCATCCGTAATTTGGACTTGGAAGTTAGAAACTGCTCGTACAAAACAATACATTGCTTCCATGAACTCTTTGATGGATGAAATTACATGTACTTCCACTATCAATCAAAACTACTACTAGGCGATGCTTAATAAACCCTCTGATTTTGAGAGTTTGAGGCGAAGAAATCCTTGACAAAGCATGCAGCGAAATAACTAGTTTGTCAGGGACATTGTCCTTTTGGTTGTCCTCTTCTGCCTCCTCAGGTTCCTCAAGTGGTGGGGCTTCCTCCGATGAGCTGTAATCAGTGGCATCAATTTGAAAGAATTTGGGCTCCTTGCATTTATGACTAGGGGAGTATTTTTCATCACAGTAGTAACATAATCCCTGCTTTCTTCTTTCGGCCATTTTTGTAGGTGACACCTTCTGAACCTTAAGTGTTTGAGTCGTGCTGTGAGACTATGGGGGACGACCCTTGGCGGTGAAATTTGGGCGAATGGACTGGGCCGCTAACGCACGTTCCACGTTACGAGCTACCTTGCAAGCCTCCGACCATGTGGGAGGGTGGTGCAGTCGGACGTGGGCTTGTATGGCCTCTTTAAGACCGCTGATAAAACATTCCATGTAGAATGCATCTGGGAGACCTCTAGTGCAGAAAGTTAAGGCTTCAAAGACTGTAACATATTCATCCACTGTGCCAGTCTATCGGAGCTTAGTGAGACGACCCAAAAAAGCAGAGTCATGGTCAAAGCGCTCTGTAAGAGCTTTTTTGAAGGCGTCCCAAGTCAAAAAACTTCCATTGCAACGTTGATGCCATTGCCACCATTGCCATCTTTCATTGTCCAAGTACATGCTCCCCACCATAAGCTGAGTCTCATTATCTAAGATGTAATTCAGATTGAAATACTGCTCCATTTGTGCTACCCATGCTACCGGGTGAGAACCATCAAATTTATGCATATCCAGCTTGGGAGGTCGAGGAGAGGATTGTTGGTGGGTGCCCCAGAGGTGAAGAGAGTGGCTACACTCACCCTTACTGTGTTCATTGCCAATATATGTCTCCTCGCGGGCTTCTGCCTTGCCCTTATAGAGTGCGTTAGTTAGTTTGTCGAGCTGACCTTGGATGTCTTTCAAGGATTGTTCCAGTTTGTCGATATTCTCATTGGCCATAGCTTGTGCTCTAGTTTCTACCATGCACCGATCCGATGTACTTGAAATTTGGGACCGCTCGATTTTTTTTTTCACTAACAATTGAATGGTACCACGTTGCTCAGCTCGTCATCCTGATTCTTATGGGCTAGATCACCAATAAGCGCCCCGGTATAGGAACCCCACACAACTACTCAGATCTAGTGGATCTGAGAGATCTGAATGGCTGATCGGATAGCTCTGAGTGGCAGAACATATTGTTGCTGCGGATCTGATGGATCTAATAGATCAGAATGCCTGTTCTGTTAACTTGGAACTGCGGGACTGATGTCTGCTCCTGCTGCAACCCCACTTGCGAGATCTGATCTGGCAGAGATTATGCGTGATCCCGAGATAGAAAAGGGAACTATGGTCTCGAGGAGTGTCAGGTGCTATAGATCGCAATATACATAAGGGCATGACAGTAGTACTCGGCCCAATGTTTCAGGGCTCTAACTAAGGAGGATCAACCATACCCTTAGCCGTACAACCCGACTACCCTATCGTACGGGCGAGTAATCTCTCCGAGTGCTGTTCTCGGTGTACTGTAGTAGCAAGACGGCCGACGGTTTATCTATGGCAAGGTTTCAAAGGAGATAGGGGGCTTCCGATATACCCAGAGGGTACTTGGAAGACAGTCCATGCGCAGTTCTGTCTAATGTGCTACTACTCGAAGGGGCACCCACAGGGGTTACAAGGGAGTCCAACAAGCGTGACCACCTCTTGTATTTCCTGCGTGCATGCCTCCCCAAATCCGCAGGTTTATGCGCTCAACGACAGATCTCGTGGTTTAAAGACGCCAGAACACATCTCTAGCCAAATTTTTTTGCTAAGAAATGGAAATCCCACCGGCCCTGGAAAGAGCTCTGATACCACTTGTTATGCTTTTAACCTGCAAGACAATACCAGAATACAGAATATGCGAAGAAAGCAATGTTCACTTGCCTCTTCGAGGGGGCAACCTCCAATAGAGCAGAGCTTGATTACAAAATAAGACACGATGCTCCTTGCAGGGAGTCTCTATCCTTTATATATGACTCATACATGCAATACCATGGTTATTATTAATACCATCTATCTAATACCATGGCCCATTTGCAATTAATTGTGGTCCCATCATTAAGTGCGGGTTAACCCCTTACAATTATTAATATGGTCTTTATTGACTCTTTACTTAACTATAACTAGGACTCGATCCTACTACATAAATAAGGGGGTTAGGGTGGGACCCTAACATGTGGATTGCGGTAAAGGATGGTTCTATTGATGAGGGTGAGGTGGTGTAGCCTTTGGAAGCACTGGTTGAGTTTTGGTTATGAGTCCCACATACATGCTTGGAATATGGCACAGGGGTGATTGGCTGAAAGAAAGATTTGGTTCAGCCAATCTATGGTCGGGTGGTTCATGGAAGTCTCATACCTGATTGTCTTATGAATTCATTAATAAGAGTTCCTTCCCCTTGGTATTTCATATGTAAATGTATTGGTTTATATGTGGATTTTATGGTTGTTGTATCCTCATTATTTATGTTGTTTATATGTTCGTTATGAGTATGTTTTATGACAGTGATGATGGATGGCTCTCATCATGTTTTGATTTATAAATGAATGAATAATAAATATATGACCTAATAGATGATAATGCAGCTAATGTGATAAGGCATCAATGCTTCTTAGCGATTCTCAGATGAGTATGAAACCCCTAAGCTAAGATATGTTGTTATGACTTGTAGAATGCACATTTATGACATGTTTGATGAAATGTCTGTCATGGCTAGTAGGGGTCTAGTCAAGTATTTGTTAAAGTATTTGCATTAGTATCATTATTTCGATGTTCTATTTCGATTATGGAAGTTTCATGGAGTTCTGGGTAGTGGCTTGAGTCCTAGCCTTGAAAAAGTGGCATAGAATTCGGGGTTGCATGCCCAGAACTAGATGAAAAAGACGCCATTTTCTTGCATGCCCTTCCTGTGAGAGTGAATGTAGGGTCCCAATCGCATGCATTCGCATGTCATGGGAGCGAATGAGGATCTAGGTCAGTAAAATGTTAAGTTGCCTCAGGGGTTGGTCACCTAGAAAGGTTGGTTGGCTGTTGGAGGTTTTGTAGCATGTGCAGAAAGTCATATTGGTTGTGTGTTGTCAGTTCCACCTCCTTAACCGTACATGGGGAGTTGAATCAGATCATAGTAGCCTCTCATCACACATTTACCCAACTAGACTAGTTAACTTAGGTAAATGTGGGAGGAGGTTGTTACACTCTCCCTGCATTTGATAACACCTTTTTGACTATAATGTGTTTATTAGGAAGATTAAGGGATGTTTATCATATATTGTAGCCTAACATGATTAATGTGCACGAAAATGGTGCATTTATTATGCATAAGTACATTGGAGGCAAGTAGAGGAGATGTAGGAGGCTTTTCCCTTGCATTTACTCACCTACAACTTGACTTTCTTTCTATATTTACTCACCTACAGTTCAAGGATCTATTGAACATCTGGTGCACTCAAGGACTGTGAGGATCTCAGGGAGCTATATCCACATTTATAGGGATTTTGGAGGGAAGCAACCCATCTTCTAAGGAGGCTACCCCCTCAACCATATTTGTATAAATAAATAATCCCAAGGGTTCAATAGGATTCAAACTTTTAGAGAAGAATAGTGATACTAGAGCTAGAGACCTTGTACTTGTCATTTTCATTCCCATGTACTTGAGCAATTTTTGAGATCAATGAGAGGTATGTTGCTACCTTCAATATGTGTTTTCTAGAGGGTTTAGTTCCCTTGGGTTAGGGCCCAACCCAATCACTCTAGTCTCTCTCCTTTGTACATTTTATTATGCATCTTTCTCTTATGTACTTAGCTTAACATTATTTCATTTCTTGCAAGTTTTGTTTATATAAAAGTTTTCTCTTGCAGATTTACCAATAATCTCTCATGCAAAGTGTAGTTGCAAGCCTTGTATTTGCAAGCACAAAAATATAGGTTTCACTTTTCATGGAGTAGGAAGATCTTTAATAAAATTTAACTCATCCTTTATTTTCTAGTTTAATTTCCCACAATTAGCATTGTTAGCATGCTTTAGATGTTTTGCAATATTGAGTAATATTTGTGGTGTGCAGGTCATACTACTGGGTTGCAAGGGATAACAATGTCATTTCAAATTGTCATCCTACTATCATCACCCTCCTTCCTCCCTCAAAAACTTCTCCAAACGCATTATTCAATGAGAATTCATTTCAGATTGGTTAGAGGCCACCCTATGCATTTCTTCTTGTGCAAGATGGTCTCCTGAGGAGTAATAAGCTTGGAAATGGCCTCATACACCCTTATTATACCTTCCAATACTCTTATTAACATTTATATCACCTTTTAAGCCCTGAGGATTCTCTCAAATTCAATCCTGTAGCAAAACGGGGAAATCCTGTAGCACCATGTAGAAGCTCTCCAAACTTGATCAAAAGTTTTCTTTAAGCTTGATTTTTGTCTCATAACATGTCATAATTCTCCATAGGCTTTGAAACCAAGTTTGAGGAAGACTAGAGACCACTTAGGACTTGCCTCTTTACCACTACGATTCATTTTTGCAATTAGGGTTAGTAAACAAGTTCATGAATTGAATGATACAATGATGGTTTACAAGATTACTTTTTGAATCACTTAATGAAATTTGTTACTAGGATACAATCTCTTTACTTTATGCAAGTTAGATTAGGTTTTCCTTCTCTGTTTTATGTTTCCTAGGCTAGGGTTTCCATTTCAAGCATTGTCATTTCTTGCAAATAGACTAGTATTTCCTTTCATGCACGTTTCCATTCCTGCAAGTAGAGTAGCATTTACATTTCCTGCAGGTAGGTTAGCATTTAATTTTATGCAATATTTCCATTTCTCGTAAGTAGCTTAGAATTTTATTTCATGCAATATTTTCATTCCTGCAAAATCTAGATTTAGTTTGTAGAACGGTCTTTGTACACCTTGGTTTGGTTCACTATCTCAGAGCAAATTGAGTAGAGCTTAGCATATTGTGCATACAACATTGTCACCTCTTAAGTTTTTACAAACCCTCGTAGATAAATCAAATTTGGTAGTCATGGGAGTTGCAACATTCTTGCGGGGTTGGAAAGAGGAGACATAAAGCTACCTCAAAATGAAGTTGCAAACCTTGGGAGGCCGAAATTACAAAGATATAACAATTTCAATATCGATTTCCTAAAAGAAAGAAAAAGGTGTGTATATTTTTAAATTTTGCATACTTTTTGTTTGAAAAATCAGTTTGAAGTAATTCAAAGGGCATATTGAAGAATATGTATCATTATTTGGTTCTAAAATTCCTTGAAACAAAAAAATGGATACATCCAGTTGTTAAAATATGAAACTACGGTCAAATTACACCTTGGACAACTCATATGATGGAGATGATGATGGCATTAAGTTCGTCTTTTCGAGAGGACCAAAACCAACCTAAAGATCACCTCATTTGGACAAGAAGAAGTTGGATTTTGAATTTTTGTACCCACACATGCACATTTGGATAGGTCGGCCTCAACATCAAATGGACATTATTGGGCATCCATGAAAGCCTATAAATACAAGTGACCTAGATCTCATTTTGACACCAACCAAGCATCTTCTTCTCTTCTTTTTGGATTGGCTCGCATTAGGTCCGAAGTTTCAGGTTTGCAGCTCATACAGATTAGGGTTTCTATTTTTTGGTCGCTCATATGTCACTGGGCTAAATCGACCACAATCGTATGCTTATAGAGGTCAACAGAGCGACTAGAAAGCTACAATCACTCACATGTCAACTTGAAGGGAGCATCCGGGTTTTTGGGCTAAGGTTTCACATTTGACTGAAGTTGACCACAATCAACTAAAAGCTGAAGGTTTCTCTTTGTACCACAGTGACTCTAAAAGTTTGTTTCATATTTGTATTAGATTGTTTTGCTGGATATTGTATTCGTCTCATTTTACTCTCTGCTAAACATTTTATGACAATCTAATAGAAGAAGAATTTCTAAGGGTTTCCCCCTTGTCGGGTTTTTCCATGGTCTTTGACAAAACCTCGTGTCTCTTGTTGATGTGTTGATTGTCTCCTTTGTCATTGCATTTATTGTCCTATCTTCAATTACTATTGATGAATGAAAAGATTAATTATGATTGGAAATATTGCTAATTGAATTGTGGAATTGGGCTAAAGTAATTGATACAACATAGAACAATTTGAATAATTAACATGGTATCAGGGCTAAGGTGAACGACAAGCCCAAAAGGAGATGAGCTTTGAAGCAATCATCTTTGGAAAGTTGAAAGAGTCGAGCTAGTCAAAGTCAAGTTGACTTCCTTCTTCAAGAGTTATGAGAAGTTGGGTGACTCAATCAATTTTTCTACATGGAAAGTTAGGTTGGAGATCATAGTTGATAACAATGATGTTTTAGACTACATTCAAGGAAAAGTACCTAAACCTATGGAGAATGCTTTCATTGCTGCCAAAAACAATCACAAGAAAAGTGAGTTAAAAGAAAAGAAAACTATAGTTGATGATTTACAAGATAATTTACTTGGATATGTTGGAAACTTGAGAAGATCTAAAGACATGTATGATAATATAGTCGGCATGTATGAAGTCAACAATTTGAATGAAATCATTTCCTTGAAATATCAACTCAAAGACACCAGGATGAATAAAGGAGAGTATGTGTAATCCTACATAATGAGGGTATCACATCTAGAGATCAATTGCAAAGAGTTGGAGAATCTTTGCCTAATAGGGAATTGGTGATCGTGACTCTAAGAGGTCTCCCTCCTATTTGGGAAACCTTCATTACTGCAATAAGCAACAACAATGTCCTCCCATCATTTGATGAAATTGTTGTAAACCCCACTCAAGAAGAGTCAAGGATGATCTCAAGACGAAGGATTCAAAAGCATGAAGAAGGAGAATCTGTTGCATTCATCACTCATGATAAAAATAAGAAGAAAGGGAAAGGATTTCCATCCTCAAGAAAGCCTCCTCCTCAAAATCCAATTAGAAGAAAGGAATACATGAACATCAAATGCTACAATTGTCATAAGAAAGGCCATTATGCTCAAGATCACCCCGAGAAGAGCAATGGACCACTTTATAATACTAGAAGCAACAACAACAAGTTCAATGATCAAAGAAGAAGAGATGACTGAATAAATATCTACAATGGAAGAGGTGAAAGAAGAAGAAAACATTCTCCAAGTGACCATGAAGAAGATCATCGTCCTCAAAAGAAGTCAAATTTCTCCAGATATGAAAGTAATGCTGCAAATCAATTTGAATATTCTTATTTCTACCCTTACTAGTTCATCTATTCCATATTCATGGGATAGTTGGTTGGTTAATAGTGGGGCCACTCATCACTTCTCTGGTTATAAGTAAGTTCTCTCTAATTTGGTAGAGAGGGAGTCAGTTTTGAAAATAATTATTGGAGACAACTCCACTCATCCTGTTAAAGGCTTTGGGTCTGTCAAATTTCATTTGAATGTTGGGGAATCTATTTTGATACATGATGTGATGTATGTGCCCTGGTTGAAGAAGAATTTGGTATCAATATTCACTTTGGAAGACAAAGGGATGAGGGTTCCCTTCATCAAGGGAAATGTTCTTACTTGGCCTGTTGGATCACTTGTGAAAGATGCATTTACATTGGGATTGAGACATGAAGGACTCTATAGGGTCATTAGAAGACCACTACTAGCATTGATTCATAATACTAATCATCTAAGTGAATTGTGGCACCGAAGGTTGGCTCATCTACATTATGACGCTCTTTCGAAATTGGAGAAATTGGTCTTAGGAATTCCAAAGGTTCAAGCCTAATTATGGAGTATGTCTAGGATGTGCGAGTGGAAAGAAGACAAGAGGACCATTTACCTCTAATGAGAATAAGACAAATGACATCTTCCATCTCATTCATTCTGATATATGTGGTCCAATGCCTGTGCAGTCTATTGGTTGTCATCTTTACTACATCACATTCATTGATGATTTTTCAAGGAAGACATGGATATACTATTTGAAGCATAAGGATGAAGCCTTTGAAACATTCAAGGAGTTCAAAGCATTGGTTGAAAATCAAACAGGGAAGAAGATCAAAATATTCAGGTCCGATAATGGTGGAGAATACATGTCAAACGAGTTCATTGACTTTTACAAGAAGGAAGGTGTTAAGAAGGAAACAATTGTGCCATATACTCCCGAACAAAATGGTCTAGCTTAAAGGAAGAACAGGTCTATAGTAGAAGCTACCCAAGCGATGCTCCATGATTAAAAGTTGCCTCAGTTCCTTTGGGTCGAAGCTTCACATGTTGTCGTATATGTTAAAAACATGGCGCCTCATCAAGATTTGGAAAACAAGACCCTCGAAGAAGTGTTTATAGGTATCAAGCTCGAAATGAGTCATCTCCGCATATTTGGATGTCCCATGTATTTCCATGTGCCAAAGGACAAAAGGAACAAATTGGAAGCTATAGGAAGAAAATGTACATTTGTTGGATATTGTGAAAACTCTAAAGCATTTAGAATATATATTCTTGGTCAAAGGAAGGTTGAAATTAGAAGGTATATTACATTTTATGAAGATGCCACCCTTGGAAAAGCAAGGGACCTTCGTCCGCCTCCTCTTCCTGAGAAGAACGATGATATGGATATTCTACTGTTATAGCTCCAAATCTCACTCTTATGGTTTGTGATGCCGCACTCATGGCCTAGGGCAACCCCTCCTTCCAGAACTGGTCCTAAAATTTAAAAAACAGTGTTTTATCCCTTATACGTGACATTGCCCTGAGTTAAACGCGTGTACATGCGGGTCTGTGTATACCCAACCCGCGTGTATGTATTAAAACACTTAAAAAAATAAATAATTCCTTATTTTCGGGCGGAGATCGCGGGTTTTACCTGTTGATCACCTGTTAGTGCCCGTGGCCCAACTGTTCCCAACCAACTCCTAACTAAAAAACTACTTTGGAGATGGTATAAAAAGACATCAAAGGGAAGGCCTAAGAGAGAGAGAAAAGAAGAGCAAGATTATTATGCTGAGATTTTCCCCTTAGACCAGGTCTGAAGTCCTTGGTGCTTTCTGCACTTCCCCCACTTTGCATAGGAAACCCCTTGTTTCCATGTGTATTGGTGATCATTCATCCTTTATATCACCATTGAGTAAGACTTGGAAGGAGCTCTTGTTGGAGGCTTGAGGCTGGAACGAATCCGGGAGGAAGCTTTGCTTGGAGCCTGCTGAAGGTGTTTCAGGTGAAATCTTTCCGTTATATGTACTTTACTTGCCTTTATATAAAGAAACACGTCTTGGTTCCCGAAACAATCTTTCTTTGTGCTTATGAGATTCTTGTTTTGAATTCTTATGCAAGTAGTTACTTAAAGATTTTTATAACTAACTTTATAGCATGAAGATGGTTTATGTATAAGTATTTGTCCATGTACTGCTGTGTTCTTTGATTTGTTTGTTTTACAGGTCAAAGGAGAAGAAGGGAACTCCAAGAAGGGTTTGGACCCTAAAGGCCTTCTCGAACGTAGGACCTTAGGTACGTACCCTAAACATTAGAATTTGCTTACAGTAAAGATAATGGCTGTGTGTGTGTTTCTTTGAATAAGCAATTTTCAGTCTGGTAGAGTCTCAACCCAAAGGACCCTAGGGGTACTTTCCCCTCAACCATCTACATGGTCCTTCCATTCCCAAGTCCCAAACTAATATTGTTGATGATCCCATGGAGCCTATGGATCCCTAAGATCCTCCTCCAAGTGATTCTCCTACTAGTAAGAGACCACTTTGGCTATGTGACACTCTACAGGATGTTGAGAAACAGGTTCTCATTCTCAAATCATTTAGAGAAAGGAGGCAACCATGCAGATACCAGGGATATGTTGCATCCATGAGTACTAAGATTCAAGCTGAACCTTCCACATTCAAAGAATTCGTAAAAGAACAAGCTTGGAAAGATGTTATGGTTGAAGAATACGAATCAATTAGTAAGAATGGTGTATGGGATGTTGTGCCGAGACTAAAAGGGAAATCTTTGGTGTCTTCGGAGTGGCTATTCAAGATAAAACATGGAGTTGATGGTAGCATTGAAAAATACAAGGAAAGGTTCATGGCTCGATGTTTCTCCCATAAAGAGGGAGAATATTATGATGATATATTTGCAGATGTGGCTCGATATACAACCATTAGCTTGATAGTTTCCCTTGCCGCAAGTAAAAAATGGACCCTTGATCAAATGGACGTGAAGATTGCATTCCTCCATGGCATGTTAAAAGAAGAGGTGTATGTTGAGAAACCACAAGGATTTGAAATAGAAGATTGAAAGACACATGTTTGCAGATTAAACAAGGCATTATATCATTTGAATCAAGCCCTCGGAGCATGGTATGCCCGCATAGACAGTTATTTGGTGAAGCTGGGATTCACAAGAAGCAATGTCGATCCCAACCTCTACTTCAAGGTAGTCCAAGGTATGTCGTTGATTTTGGTTTTATACATCTGTTATCACTCAAAACTTTTCCTTAGAAGTTTTGGAAGAAGGGAAAGCTTCGAGGTAACCACAAACCAACTTTTAAGCATAGACTCTATCTAGCCTATGGCTGAGAGAGGGCTCTCTCTATATAATTTAGCTATGTTTGCTTAGATATTAGGCTAGTTCTAGAGTTTAGGGGGGTTTTTGATTTGTATGAAGATCTGGTGGTGGAATCCTTAAAACATGTTGATAGTTTTATGTCTTTAGGCCATTGGGCAATGGACTCAAAGAAGGGTTAGCAAAGCTGGAGTTAAATCACTAAAGGGAATGTTCAAGGGGAAAGATAGCAGAGTGAAGTGAAAATCCTTGGACTAAATGGTGAAATGAGTCTTAACGGGGGTGAGAGGGCAATCAAGAATCCTTAGACCAAGGCTAAGATGGGGGAACAACAGTGAATCATGAGTAAAGGGCAATTAATAATCCTTTACTATAGACTAGAGGAGAAACTACAAAAGCTAAGGAGCAGTTAAGAATTCCCTAGCTAAGATAGTTTAAGAGAAAACATTAAGAATGTATAGCAGCAAGACAGAGTGCAGTTAAGCAAATTCTGAAATAATATTCAAGTTAAACATTCAGACTTCTAAAACATTTAAGATTATGAAACAACTTTAAGGGAGATAAAACAACACAAGAAAATTACTCATTTGTACTCCGCTTTACACATGAATCCCTTGAAATATCTGATCTTTATTCATCAATCCAGCATGCTGGCCCAGTCAGTGATACAAAAGCTTTTACAGTCTTTGAACAAAATTCTATTGAAAGTATAAGAATCCACACCTAATACTTCGAAATATGAAGTATATATACAAAATATCTCAAAACAACTTGAGACTTAATCTAAGGAATAAAAATAGCTTCTTGCATGAAGATAGAGACAGATGTTGAACTGCTTCATGCTGTCCCTTTTATTGTGGTGTTGCTAGCTGTTTCAGTTGAGTTGGAGCCCTTTAAGCTGGCTGATATTTGTAGCATTTCTACACTGGAATCTTCTTTACTTTCATCTTTCAACTGATACTCTTTGACCCTGCTACTCTGCTTTTACCTATTTTAACTGGTTGCCTTCATTTACTGTGCAGTAACTTTCTAATGTAAATTTATTACAGTAAATCTGTCATGTTTTGCCACCATTCCGCATCAGGTAGTTTTACATTCATCATCCTTCTATAGATTTCATCTGCCTCTGTGTACTTTGCAAAATTTGGCTTAGTGAGGAACAAGTGTTTCACCTCATGCTCTAGAAAAAACAAGTTCTCCAATGTGTCATATAACACTTTGCTTGTTGGCAGGGCTTTAATGGCAGAAGAACTTGCTTGTTCCTTAGCCAATTTTCTTAGTCTATCTCCATAGTCCAGCTGAGGCATGAGCTTGTCATTGATGACCATAGGACTAGGAAGACCCTTCTCCCTCAAAATCTGAAACTTAGCCATGAATCTATCAATGGCTACTTGCATGTTATGGCACTTCTCTTCTAAGTTAAGCATAAGGTTTATTTTGGAAAGAACCTTCCTAATCTCCAGAATGGCCTCAATCCTATCTTATATGTTAAGCTCATGGAGCTCATATCTGTTCTTGCTATTTAGGAAGTGGATGAGTCGATTGGCATCCTCTGGTTTATTCCCCAATTCTTCCTTTACTTTTTGGATAGTTTCATTAGCTATCTTCACTAATTCTAGCTGCTCAAATATAACTTGAATTGATGGCCAAATATCATTGATAGAGTCAATGATATTGGCCCAGAGCATTTCTTTGGTTTGTCCTAGTGGTTTCTGTAGTGTTAAATCCTTCTCTAGGATTTTGATTCTCTCACCCATTCTCAATGCCTTTTGTGTTTCTTCTTTTTGCTGGAGTTGGGCAAGTTTACAATCAGTTTCTAGACTTGCTACCTTTTCCTTTAGTCTCTTCATCTCTGTAGCCTGGATAGACATCTCTTCCATGGCTTTGACTAATTCTGCTGCTTTCTCTCCCTATGTACCTATTGTTGTTGTAGACTCTACTGTTACTGGCAATGCTGTGGTAGGTGGAGCTGTGGGTGCCAATGATGTTGCCAGTGTGGAAGGAACTGCTGTAGATACTGTGGGGATGACAGTTCTAGAAGTTGTGGCCAAGTCACTTTGCTTCAACTGAATTAAAGTGTCCAACTCCTTCTTTGTCTCCTTGAGTTGATTGTTCAGCTTCAGGACCAAGTCCATGAGATCTTCATGTCATTGCTGTGCTTCTAGGACTTCCTTTGTCTATGGGTGATGTAGCTAGGGTATCTTTAGCTACTTCTTGAGTGCAACAATGTCATCATTTTTCTTTTTAATCAACTGCTCTGTAGCTTTTACTTCTTTGGGAAAGTGTCCCAATTTAATCACTAAGTCCTCTAAGGACTTGATTATATTATCATTGGCCTGTAAGGAGGCCTTCTCCAACTGAAATTGGGATGAAATATTGTTTAGGGAGTTCTGCAATTGGTGGGCAGCAATGGCCTTCCCTATTAATGTGGAGTATATCATCTCCCCTATTTTATTGTGTAGTTCAATCTAGTCAATGGGATGGATATCCCTTGCCAGTACTTCAAAATCCACCTTATTGAAATCTGATGTTGCTCCTGGCTACTGAGTAGTTGGCTTGATGAAAGTCATTTTCATTTTCCGCTCTTTGATATCAAAGGCTGACATTAGTCTTGTTTGATTAGTGGGGGTCATTTTCAGATATTGGGCATATGTTTGGGACTTAAGCCTCTCCTTTATGGCTTTGATCTCTTTGTATCTTTCCTTAATATCTTGGTCCTTATCTGCAAGCATTCTAAAGGAAGATACCTCAACACTTTGCTGCCTCATCAATATCTGAGTTTGTGATGTGGAGGGCTCTTGCATACTCCCAGATGGAGTGGTGGGCCTGCTTCTTTCAACCTCTATGTTGGTGACCTCAGTTGAGTCATCAGTGAACTCTCGCTCAGAGGCTGGATTGGGCTTTTTCCTTTTGTTTGACTCTTGTTGTACATCAGAAGTAGGCATTTCTGAAGTGGAAGCCCCTTCTCTGTTCCTTTTTAGGACCTTCTCCTCATTCTGAGGAGTTTGCATGACTGGATGGGCACTTGAAGTAGTTTCTGGTTCTTTTGACAGTTCTGTCCTGGTTGACTGTTCTGGCACCTACAGGAAAGAACCCTCATCAAGTTGTTTTTCCAGATCTATTAATGTGTTTTCCACAACAACTTCAGTATTATCCCTATCCTCTAAAGTGTTTTCCTCCCATTGCAATTGGTTGGCATACTTTTCTATCTCAGGAATGCGGTGATGGATATAGGGAGCCATCTTGTTTTTTTTGCCTTCTTTTGTAGATGAAATCCAAGGGAGCATATCTATGTTTTAATTTTAATCTTTGAAGGATCAGATCTGCCTCCTTTCCAGCTTCTCTACTATTACAAATAAAAGGACCCAATTGGTATTTGATCTTGAGTTAGGCTTTCTTTTTGGCTTTAACAAAGTTTACCTCATCTGAACTTATTATCTGCCTGTAGTACTCCAGGGAAAATACCCTCATTGGGAGGTATTTTGGTAGTTTGTATGGGGCCAACTCACAGCCATAAATCCTGATCTCAGTGTGGTTTTGGTACAAGTACCAATCTCCCACTTGATGATTGATGTTTAGATGAAGGACTCTCCTAATCTCAAGACTTATTCTTAGTGGAGGGGTTGCAATGAGCATGGTCATCATAGGGTGGACAAAGGAATCTATGAATTCATTGTATGAAGAGGGGGAGGGATGTTGATGAATCAATGGGGTCCAGAAGATGACTGATCTTGGTTGGCCCTTGGTGTCCAACTTTTGCAAGGTAAGTGGGAATTTGTTTGACTGGTAATATAGGAAAAGGTGATACAAGATAGAGGAGTATTTGAAGACTCTCTCATTACTCATTCTAAGGAACCATTCATGCATCCTATCATCTATGAACTGAGCATGGTCATATATGACAACAGGAGGCTACCCTGGAGTGTATATGGACATGAAGGCTAAAATAATATCGTCAATATATTCACTGGTGGTATAACCCAGGACACTAGATATCATATCCACAATATTTCTGCCCCAAGGAGAAAATAAAGCTGCTACATATGGAGGGGTGTCTTTGGGGGTATACTTTTCTTCTATGATGAAGGTTTGGATTACTTGGGCCAGTCTTGCAGGGTTGAGTTTGGGATATAAGTCCAACAGGTCTCCAATTGAGAGGGGAGTCAAGTTTTGTCCAAGCTGGAGTTGTAGCATCTCATTTATAGATTCAGCAGTGATAGTGAAAAGTATGGCTTGGTTAGGGGACATGACTACTCTTTGAATGGGGACATAGTTGGCATGGAAATAATGTACAATTTCTGGGAAAATGTGGACTCTGGGGAGCTGGTACTTAGGCAAATTGGACTCCCACAAACCAATTTCATCAGCGTGGTTCAAGTATCTATCCTACTTTGGTAGTATACTTTGAGTGGGATTCTAGGACAGAGGTGTCCTTTATTTGGAAATCCCTATCAGCCAAGGGGAGGTGGTGCAGGTCTAAGTGGGGTGTAGAGATGGGTCTCACATCCATGGTGATTGGGGCATCCATTCTCAATTGTTGTGGATTTAAGAATGGGGGAGGTAATTTGCAGTGTTTTTAGGGCAATGGTGGTTCAACACAGAGTAGGCTTAGGTTGCTTGAGATTCCTTAATTAATTTAAAAGTTAACTGAGAATACTCAATCACTGGTTTCTTTGAAATTGACAGGGTAGTGGGTGAATACTAGTTTAAATACCTGGAAATGAGGTCAAATGGCTCTGAACAAGGTGGCTGGCAATTGCAGATGGTTGAAGGGATTCTGTATAGGCTGCAAGGTTGTCTGGGAAGTTTGTGGTGTCTTTGGAGTGCAATTAGACGTGGGTTGACGACTTCGATGTTCGCAAGTGGCGTGCATGCGAACAGAGGTTTACAGTTAAAATTCCAGTGAAAACAAATGAATTGGGTCTTTTGGCTTTATACACGGAAAGTCAATTTTGGCAGGTACGGGGTGAACAATGGTCATTTTTTCATGTAGCAGGCGGGCGGTAAACGGTTTCTATTGCATCGCTTATGGACATCTGGTGGTTTTTAGGAGGGGTCGACTGATTCCACTCATTGGCTGACACGTAGCATCGTGGTTGGTGGAAAAACCACTTTTTCAGGCGAGTAAGGGATGGACATCGGGTTGGCCTGATATGGATGAGGGCTGTCGGATGAGGAGGGAGACGATCGCACAGTGATCGGGCGGGGACGCTGCACGGAGGATAGTGGGGGGGCCCGACAGGCGCTTTAGTGTAGCAGTATCGGGGTTAATGATGGATTAAGGTGGGATTAAGCCATCGGGGTGACTAACGAAGGATTTAAATGGTGTTTTGCCTAACATAATCGCAGATCGATCAGTTAGTGGGTTGACTATATATTATAGTTTATATTTAAACTGAGGTGTAGGCTTAATTAATATGTAGGAGTTACATATATATGGGGAAATGGGTTTTCTTATGGGATTTTAATATAATAAATTAGTAGTCAATAAAGAATGGGTGGAAAGGGACACAACACACTAAGCAAATGCTTTTTCGTGATTTGAATGCTTTTCACATATTAACATTAATACTTAGGGTAATGTGTTGCGGTGGGTTTTTTGGGAAATAGGATTTTACATGGGGGTGATTACTTTCCCTAGGTGAATAGTGTTTTAACCTTAGGAAAAGGGGTTTTATTAGGGAAATGAGTGAACTGAAGGGAGATGAATTTTGTTGGGGGGAATTTAGTACTTAATATCCATAAATCATTGAGTCGAGGGTCCGGTCCCTCCAAAAGTCAGAGAAATGCTCTGAGCCTCTTTGACTTAAAGGTTTTTGAGCACTTTGGACTTTATTTATGGGAAATGAGTTAAGTAAAGGGTGAAATGTATGGAGGAAGTTAATTAATTGACTTTGAAATCCTTTTGTATGCTTTATTTCTCATTCATATCTGGAACTTTTATGATGAGAATGATAAATATGCTTTTGTGTAATCAATCATCATACTTTTGCAACATTTCTCCTACTTACCCATCTACTTTTCCTACCATTTTTACTTCACTTTATTAGTGTGCATTTGAGATAGCAAACCCTTATCAAATATTTTTCTTTTTCTTTACAATAGTAAACTAACTAAATCTAACCTTATTACATCCAAGGGCTTAGATTAAACAATTGATCTCCTTTTATTTACTCTACCTATCTAATTATCTACCAAGGTTACACTGTTTGGCCAAATTTTTATTCTCTTCCTATCGACATGAAATTGAAAACATGAAGTAGCCAATTTTAAACATTTTGACTATCATGGATTGTGGCAAGGATCACAAGCTGCACACAATCTTTTATTATGCATGGAAGTAAATAGGAGTGGTATTTTGGCTTGCTCACTTTCATGGTCTTTTTCCTTTTCTTGGGGTTCATATTTTTTCATATTTTTTGAACTTTTTGTTCTTTTTGTCCTTTGATTATTATTTTAGGGCATACCCTCTTTACATTTTTTAATTTTTTTGAATATGGAAAACATTTGCAAAAGCAAAGGTATGTACAATATTACAAGGTTTAATCTCAGTCATTCAAAATTATGACTCCTATTGGTATAGGAACCTAACAATGTCGACGATCTATTCTTGACAGGTAGTGAGCCTCTGATAATCGAGTGTAAGAGGGAGCTAGCCTTTGAATTCGAGATGAAGGACCTTGGACTCATACACTACTTTCTGGTCCTTGAGGTGGGGCAAAGGCCCATAGATATTTTCCTTTCACAAGGAAAATATGTTGTGAATCTATTAGATATTTGGAATGATAGAATGCAATTCCATGGACGCACCGATGGAAATGAACTTCACAAAGTTACGTGGAGAAGCTGCAGGACCTAATTTGGCAAATCCATCCAAGTATAGACAGTTAATTGGGGCTCTGATGTTCCTTGTGAACACCCATACAAACATATGCTATGCAGAAAACAAGTTGAGTCAATTCATGACCGAGCCTCTCCATGCACATTGGACCGTTGCCAAACACATTTTGATATATTTGCATGGGACAATCACACTTGCTCTGAGATATTCTACCGGAGATGTTTGACTTCATGAATACACTGATGTTGACTGGGTAAGAAATGTTATTGAGAGGAAAAGTACGTCTAGATGTTGTTTTAGTCTTGGATTTGCCATGATACCTTAAATGAGTAGGAAGCAAAATTTTGTAGCGTTGAGTACCATCAAGGAAGAATATATGGTCACTATCATGGCTAGTTGTGAAGTATTTTGGTTGAGGAAGCTCTTTGGAGAGCTATTTGAGCAGGTCTTAGACACTACAATGATATACTGTGACAACAAGAGTGGGATCCATCTGGAAGAGAATCCTATATTTCATGACAAGTCTGTTTAGTCAATTTAGTGTTCCTAAATTGATGTCATTAATTGTCAACCCGGGGCTCGTAAGCTGATGAAGTGAAGGTGTACTATATGTACTTAAGCAACCTCTTAGAGCTTTTTGTCGTTTGGGGTGTTGTTTGTGGTTAATTTATCTTCCTAAGATGGAGTGGTGATTTATAAACAGATGAGTGATAGTGTGTGTAAGGTGAGTTCTAGATGAGTGAGAGTGTGTGATTAGTGGTTTCTAACTGCTTGCTGAAAAGGAAAAGCTTGAAAGAAATAAATAACTTGAAATGACTTGAAAGCAAAGAACCACTTTCTAATGGCATTAGACACCATTCATGCTGCTGCAAATAAAAGGTAAGAAAATCACTTTAAAAACCAATGATAATGTTTATCTCTTCCTAACTCCCTGCTTCTAACACATAGTACTGTGTAAAACACGATTAGGAAGTAGCTAAAGATGAGTTAGAAAAGTGATCAAAAATGAGAAAAATCTACTTTAAAGACTAGTTATAATGTTTTGCTCTTTCTAACTCTCTGCTTCTAACACATAGTACTGTGTAAAGCACGATTAGAAAGTAGTTAAGGATTAGTCTAAAAAGTACTCAAAGCCAGCTGTAAGTTATTAGTATTCTGATCTCTAAAAGATAGACAATTTGTGATAAAGAGATCATTCATATGTTAGCAGACAACTTTGAGAAAGTAAACTAAAAATCAGCTATGAAAATAAAGTAAAGGCAGCAACTTAGAATCTGTCAACTGAAACTACCACTAGATATAAAGCAAATACACAAACACACACACAATCCCGGGTTTAAAAACCTGCAGAAAAACAAATCTGATCAGTCAAAATGAATGCTGCAAATGAAATAACAATGAAAGTGAATTAAGCTGTACATGTTTCAAAAAAAGGAATTGTTGAATGGAAAATAAAGAAATAGCAAGAATATAAACATGAAATACTATACAAGGGCAGTCATGAACAGGGGCCCTCCATTCATAATACCCAAAGAAGACTCAAGGAATTGAAAACTTCAGAACAACGCTGCTTCTATTACTCCATGTGCAGAAAATTACAGTCAAGAGTGCTAGAACAGCACTATCAAAACAGAGTCTTAAAACGCACTAAAATTATAACAAGTTCATAAAACACAGCAACTAAAAAGTAACATTAAGCGTATGCAAACGCTAGTTTTTATAGGCATCTGAAAGATGGCCTAATGCGTACAGCTAAAACTTGAAAAATAAACTAACTGTCATGCGTAATTAAGGTTCAATAACACGTCATAAGCCTCGTGGATGAGCTGGAGGTTCTGGTCGTTATGGGCATTGAATCCAGAGTTGGATTATGTCCCCCACAACCTGCGTAACACGGACAAATCACCGTTTGAACTGACGTGACCCAACAGCTTACGTATCACCGTTAAGCTGCCTTTGTTGACCGTAACTTGACCCTCGTTGACCGGAGGTACAGATGACGTGGCTGGCTGAACCAATAGCACAGGAACCTCGAGCACCTTGATTCCTAAGTGCCCATGTGGCTCGTTTGGAAAAATGACACGTGGAACCTTGAGATTAACAAAAAGGCTGTGGAATCATCAGATGGCTGCGGAATCATCAGATGGCTGCAGAATCATCAGATGGCTGCGGAATTCCTGTAAATATGTCAAAATCTAAACAAAACAGTCACACATTAGCAAAATTCCTTAATCATGCTTAAAGTCATCTAATGTAATGATCTGGGTTGGTTTGCAAGGAAAATGAGGCAAAAGAGAGAGATGAATGAGGGAAAACTGTAGGAAATGATGGATAATCAAGTGCAAAGTAGAGGCTCTGCATACCCCCACTACGAGGGCATTTCATGTCCTCATGCAATCAGAACATTGTTCAGTCCACCTGCTGGGATGCCTCTGCTAAGACATCCAGCCTTCTCTTCTTTCTCTGTGTGGCCACATTGATTCTTGGTCTTTTCATCAAACACCTGAATTTTAAATTGATCAAGGCTCTGTTTAACTTCCTGCATCTCTTCTTGAGCTTTTTGTTTTCCTTTTGCCATAGGCCCATATGAAGCATGGTGTTATCTTGGACCATCTTGTCCACATTGCTCTGTACCTTCAGTTTTTCATTTTCTTGTTGGATGTGGCGATTTAGTACCTCCAGCTCAAATATTTCCTGCTTCAGTGATTGAACTTGCTGCTCCAAAGGTTGAACAGTGCTCGGACCAGCAGCTGCTTGTTCTAACGTCTCCAGGTAATTATAAACTTTCTGCTGATCTGGGTCAACCTCAGGTGACTTCTTAGGACTAGGCTCATACTGAAATTCAGATCCATGTTCATATTCAGGTTCATGCTCAAAAGGACTTTCCTCACGTGGAGGACTGGTCTCAACATACTCAGCGTGTGGAGGGCTTTTCTCAAAGTCAGGACTTGTAGCAACCTTTTCAGGTGTGCTCAAGTCAATGATGAGTGACTTTTTACCCTTTGTGGCCCCCACTTTTCTTTGTAACCTGCTGCTTCTTCTTACAGTGGTGATGTTCTGTTTTTCTTTTTGTGCCTTTTGCTTTTGTTTTTCTACCTTCTTGGAAAGGGCAGTTTCATGGAGTTTGGCCATTCTTTGTGCTAAGGGCTGAGTATCTTCTTCACTAGAGTTCTCAGGAGTAGCGTAAGTTTCTTGGGCTACAGCTTTGCCTTTATCTTTCTTTTGTTTCTTCCTACTCTCTTTTCTCTTTTGAGCAACTTCTTGGGCAAGTTCTGAAAGGGTTTCTGTGATGATTCTTTGAGCTGTTTGATCAATGTCCACAGCAGGCTCAGGATCAATTTCATGTTCAGAATGATGTACATCAGTTTCTTCTTCAATCTGTTCTTGGACAGTTTCCTCTTGGACAACAGTTTCAGGGGTAGCCTCTTTTCTTTTTCTTCTACTCTTTCTAGGCACAGAGGTTTCTCCTGTTTCTTCAAAATGGTTTCTCACAAGAAATCTCTCCCAGGTATCTCTTTTTGCTTTCAACTGTTCCTCAACTAGCATCTTAACAAGACCATGATGATACAGATGTGATTCAATGTTTCTTGGGTTCCTTTGGACAATTGAACACATTTTTCTAAGACTTGAGAGTAGAAAATATGGAAGGTTAATATCATTTCCTAAGAAATGCATCATGACTTTGGCATGGTAAACATATAAAACTCCAAACCTTCCCTCACAAGTAAAGAATTTTTGCACTAATAAAAGTAAAGTTGTCCATTCTTCCTTGACATAAGTAACAGGAATCCCTTTTGTAAAAATGCTGGTATCCATACCTGGATTCTTTAATATTTGCTTCCACTATTGGTCTTGTACTGATCTATTTTTAAACCATCTTTCTCCAGTTTGTGGGAGTGAAGTGGCCTGTGCTATACTGCTCTCAGTGACTGTAAACTTCAGGTCCCCTATCTCCACTTGATTGTCTTTGTCTCTGAAGGAACGTGCAAAGGCCTTCGTAACCTCTTTGTGGTAACCTCTGAATTTCTGGATGCATTGGAGCCAGTTTGCTTTCTGCAAAGCTTCTTTAACTTGAGGATATCCCTCCAGAAATTTTGAACCCTCTGGTTCTACTCTTAAGAGTTTACCCATTGGCTCTACGGCTCTGTTCTAAGACTTTTGGAAAAAAAGGTTACACGGCTTCAACAATGGCCCTAACACAGTAAATTTACGGCTCTACTGTAACAGCCGTAACATACGTTCACTGATACCCAGAATTAACAGAGAGGAAGAAGTAAAACAGAGTATGGCTGAGGTAGCAGCGTAGTGAGCACAGCGGAATAAGGGAACTGTGGAAATGAAACAGCGTGAATGGAATGATACGAGAGTATGAGGGTTATGAAATGATGGGTAGAAACGGTTAGGTCCTTAGGTTTTGGTCATAGGTTCACACTTGGCTGCGGGATTATGACTTAGAGAGACGTAGTACAGTAGTCTACGTCACTTAGGTACGAAAATCTTAATGGAGGAGCAGCCGCAATTGAGTTTCAAAATCGTGAGGATCATGACCGATAAGTGTGGGGGATACGTGGATTTTTGGTCGTATGATGGGAAAAACTGGTAATCATTACATTAAATGGCAAGAAACATAACCCCGGAAACTTTGCAAAATGAGATAACCGTAAGTTTAAGATTTAGATCATACCTCAGATCCGCGCTTGGATTGCCTTTGATCAATTTCCACTAACCCTTCATTGTTTTATTGCTGTTGCATGACTCTTCTCCACTTATTGTTGATGACTTCTGAACTGTAAATTTCTTTTCAAACAGACTGTGTTTTTTTTTTTTTATGCAGGTGCAGAGAGCTGCGGAATCGTTAGATGGCTGCAGAATTGCCAAACAGCTGCGGAAACTGCAGTGATACCCTCCGGCTGCACAAAACAACTTCAGTTATCTAAAAAAAATGACTTTATTGATGGAATGAAATGTAATGAATGGATGGATGGATGGAAAGAAATGAGGTGGAGTGAGAGTGATTAAATAAATGAGATGGTGAATGAAATGGATGAAATGGCGAAATGAGATGGAAGAGAGAGAGAGATTTTTTTTTTTTTGGAAAACATGAGGTGTCAGGTGACCCTGATTTTCACCTCAGGTTTTCTGCATAAGACTGCCAATCAGAGATTGGTTTTCAGGCTTATACATTTATTTATTTATTTTTTTTTTTTTTCAAAAACCAAAGATTAGGCTGATGGAGGAGAAGAATTCTTCTCCACCAACCTGATTGCAGAATCTTCTTTAAACAACTTGACAAACTCTTCTTTTGAGAATGGCTTTTGGTAGATTTTCAAGCGATGGCCATTCACAATAAGAGGAGTATGAAATTCATCAATAGTTTTCACTCGAACTGCTCCATTGCTAAAGACTTTATCAATCTCATATGGCCCAAGCCAATGAGTTTGAAACTTTCCTTTGAAGTCTTTGAACTTTGAATCAAACAATAGAGCCCAATCTCCTTTCTGAAACTTTCTTTCTTTGATATGACGATCATGCCATTTAGATCTTTGGTGCTGAACTAGATCGGTCCTTAGAATTGCATCTTGCCTTATTTCATCTAGTTCATTTAGCTGGTCCATTCTGTGTCTTTGAGCTTCTGAGAGGCTCATTCCCAATTGGACTGCCATCTTGAAGGTCTTGATTTGGAACTCAATGGGGAGCAGGACTTCCTTCCCATAAACAAGTTCATAGGGAGAATGTCCTGTTGTGTTCTTCCATGTAGTCCTATAGGCCCATAAGGCTTCAGGGAGCCTTTCCGCCCAATCTCTTCTATGAAGATGAACAGTCTTGGTGATAATGCCTTCAAGAACTTTATTGGTAGATTCCACTTGGCCATTGGATTGCGGATGGTAGGGAGTAGATGTTCTGTGCTTGATCTTATATTCCTCCATCAGCTTCTCCATCAATTTAGATGTAAATTGGCTACCCTGATCTGTTACAATTTCCCTTGGGACACCAAAACGAGTGAAAATATCCTCAAAAAGAAATTGAACAACTGAATTTTCAGTGGCAGAAGGCAATGCTTTTGCTTCTACCCACTTAGTAACATAATCAGTACAAACCAGTATATACTTCTTTTGCTTTGATGGTGGATTAATTGGTCCAACGAAATCTAGAGCCCACTTCTCAAAGGGTTCGATGCATACCTGAGGCTGTAGAGGCATTTCATTTGAAGGAGTTGGTTTCCCAACTCTTTGGCAGCTGTCACACCTTCTAACATACTGCTTTGCATCTTTAAAGAGAGAAGGCCAATAATATCCTAGAGAAAGGATTTTATAGGCTGTCTTCTTGTCAGCAAAGTGCCCGCCGCATGGTTCATCATGACATGCCTTAAGGATGTCAGGCATTTCATCTTCCCGAACACACCTTCTGATTATACAATCTGGCCCTATTTTGAACAATTCATTAGAAATCCAAGAATAATGTGCACTCTCCTAAATGATTTTCCTTTTCTCATTAGGAAATAAGTGTAGAGGAAGCTTCCCTGTAACTAGATAATTAGCCATATCTGCATACCAAGGAGTCTTGGTAGTCATTGCAAACAAGTATTCATCTGGAAACTTATCTTCTACTGGAGAATCTTCATTAGTGTTTTGGATTCTAGACAAGAAATCAGCTACTGTGTTTTGTTTTCCAGGTCTATCTAACACAGTAATGTTGAATTCTTGTAAGAGTAAAAGCCATCTTGTAACTCTACCATTAGTGACATGTTTGTTCATCAAATATCTTATGGCAGAGTGATCAGTATGGACAAAGGTTTCATAGCCGGTTATGTAGTGTCTAAACTTATTGATTGCATGTACCACAGCTAAGAACTCTTTTTCTGTAACAGTATAATTTAACTCAGTGGGAGTCAAATTCTTACTTGTGTAATAAATGGCATAAGGGATCAAATCCTTTTGTCCCAAAACAGCTCCTAGAGCTGTATCTGAAGCATCAGTAGAAATGTGGAAAGGGAGTTTCCAATTTGGCCCCCTTAAGATGGGTGCTTCAGATATTCTAGTCTTTAAAGCTTCAAAGGCAGATTGACACTCAGGATCCCATTTGAACTCACAGTCCTTGGTAAGCAATTTGAAAAGAGGGGATGCTATCTTAGTGAAGTTTTCAATGAATCTTCTGTAATACCCAGTAAACCCAAGAAAACTCCTAACATCCTTCTGGCAATTTGGAATAGGTAACTTAGAGATGACTTCAACTTTGGATCTATCAACCTTAATCCCATCTCCTGAAATATGATGTCCTAAAACAATCCCTTCAGTAAACATCATAAAACACTTTTCATGACTTAAAGAAAGATTTGTTTCCTTACATCTTACCAGTACTTTTTCCAAATTTTCCAAAGCTTCTTCAAATGTATTACCATAAACTGTGAAATCGTCCATGTATACCTCTACACAATCATGAATCAGATCTGAAAAGATTCCTAGTACAGCCCTTTGAAATGTAGCGGGTGCATTGCACAATCCAAAAGGGAGTACTCGGTAGGCAAAAGTTCCCCAAGGACAAGTGAATGTGGTTTTGTCTTGATCTTCAGGTGCTACCTGAATTTGATTATACCCACTAAAACCATCCAAGAATGAGAAATACTTTTTACCTGCTAAAGTGTCTAGTACCTGATCAATAAAAGGTAGAGGGAAATGATCCTTTAAGGTTGCCTTGTTCAATTCTCGATAATCAATGCAAACTCTCCATTTACCATTCTTTTTGGGCACTATAACCAAGGGAGAAACCCATTGGCTATCTGAAATGGGGTAAATGAAGTTTACCTTGAGCAATTTCTGGAGTTCTTCTTTCACGATTTCCCTAAGGTTTGGATTCATCCTTCTTTGTGGTTGCCTAATGGGTCTGCTATTTTCTTCAATATAGATGTGATGAATACAAGTCTTAGGATCGATTCCTTTCATGTCAGTGTATTCCCATGCAAAGGCAGTGGAATGTTTTTGCAACAGTTTGGTTAATTCTTCTTGCTGTGGTCTTCCCAAGTTTTTGTTAATGTTCAATGTTTTTCCTGGAAGGATTTCAACTGTAGAACTACCAAACTCTTCCATTGAGAAGAGAGACATCTGTCTAGAGGAGAGATATTCAATGTCTGCATCTAACTGAAACTGTGTAGAGTCATATTCTAAAGGTATTTCAAAATTTTCTAATGTATTTAGAATTTGACTATCCTCACTGATTTCAGAGATGGTTAGAACAGGTTGAATAGTATCCTCATCATCAACCCACTCATCTTCTCCTATTTCTGTTATTGCCTTTGCTGGAGGATACAAGTTGAATTTCTTGGTGGAATTACCATCCGATATATACATGTCCCCAGACCTACAACTTATGAAAGCATCAGCTGTGGCCAGCCAAGGTCTTCCTAAAATAAGAGGATGTCCTCCTAGATTGTTCTTGGGAGTTAAAATCATAAAATCAACTGGATATTCCCAAGAATCTAGAGAGACTGGAATATCTTCCAATACACCATCAGGTTTAATGATTGATCTATCTGCAAGTTGCAGTAAAGTAGGTGTAAAGAGAAGGTTAGGAAGCTTTAACTGATCCATGGTCTGTCTACTCATGATGTTGATCGCGGCTCCTAAGTCAATCAAAGTATTTGGGATTTCCACCCCATTAATATGAGTTTTGACAATAGGGCTACCGGGATCCACATATTTTTGCATGGTAATCTTACCCATCATTATGTCTGCAATTTTTCCAACTAGATGTATCCTTTTAGTATCTCTGGTTCTTTTTCCTGTTTTCTTCAAACTCAACTCCTTTATTGTCTTCGCTAGAATGGGAATTTCTTTAATGGCTTGTAACAAGGGGATCTTGATACAGACATTCTTCAATTCATCTAGGAAATTATAGTCAGGCACCCATATCTGCTTTTCCACTCCTTTGTCAATTTGCAATCTTTCAGGAAAAGGAGGTGTAGCTAAAGGTGTAGGTTGCTCAACTATGGGAGTTGTAGAGGTTGATTCTTTTTCTTTTTCTTTTTGGATATTTTGGTTTTGAAGTGATACTTCAGAACCTTTATTGACTTTGAGAGATTCTTCCTCAGAAATGCTTGGTTGTTGAACACTTGTAGAAGGTTGATCTAAGATTCTACCTGATCTGAGTTGTACTTCATTGAGAGGAACAACCATATAGGTAGGGAATGGTTGACCTTCCATCATGTAAGCATTTTGAGGGTTCCTATTATTTGGATTTGGTAATGGCTGAGAGGGAAGCTGATTTGATTTCTGCTGGGATTGAAGTGATAGTTGAGAATTTTGATTTTGTGGAGGAGGTTGTTGTTGTTGAGGGTATGGCAATGATAGTTGTTGACCTTGATTTGGAAGTTGTGGGGCTTGCTGATTCTGAAATGATGGAGGATATTGGTAGAATTGAGCAAATCTCCCATAAGGATTTTGCATGCTTTGTATCCATGCTTGAAAAGCATTTTGAGGTTGAGGCCAAGGTTGTTGCCAAGGATTCCAATTTGGTTGGGATTGAGAATTCATAGAGTTGTTAAACCCTTGATTCTGTTGTCCTTGCCAAGGTCTCCTTGCAATAAAACAGAGAGATTCAAGTGTATCTGGATCCTCTTGAAAGACTGCTTTGAGGCCAGGAATTGAAGGACAATCCTTGGTCTCATGAGTTTCTGAGCAAATTACACATGTTTCTACAACGTGTGCATCTAAGGGACATTCCCTTAAAGCATGTTTCTTTCTACACTTCGGGCAAAAGATAGCCAAAGCCTCAGCTTCTGCTTTTTGTTTATTGTGAATCTTAAGGGTATCAAGTTGTTCACTAAGACTCCCTAAGATGTCAGTTTTAAATTCATCAAGCATACTGCCGATTTCAGCCCTACTCACTAATCCTGTTGCAGATTTATTTGCCCTAAGGAGAGAAGGATCTCTAGGCCCTTTTTGAGTTTTTGATTTTCCCCTTGAGAGATGGATACAGAGTTCTGCTATATCATTGAGTGAAAGTTGAGAAATATCCCCTTTCCCCATCATGTTTAAGATGTCTATCCATTCATCCCTAATGGCTTTTAATAAGAGGGCTTTTAAGGTCTCTTCATCCAAGGTACTCATTTTTGCTCTTTTCAAGTTATATTGAAATCTTTCAAGTAAATCTTCTAAGCTCTCATCTTCTTTTTGTATCATTTTAAAAACCTCGTCCTTGTGATTAGTAGGCATACAATAGTCCAAATACCTATCCAAAAATGTCTGTTTCATTTCATCCCAAGTCCTAATGGATTGAGTGAGTAACCCCATGAACCATTTCAAGGCTTGATCCTTCAGTGTTGAAGGGAACAATTTGAGTTTCTGGGAGTCATCCAGGTAGTCATAAGTTCGACACACCACTTCAAACTCAAATAAGAATGTTTCAGGGTCCTCAGTCCTTAACCCATGGAAGTTAGGGAGGACAGATGGTGATATGTTTTTCATGGTGGCTCGGGAATCCTCATTAACAATGGGAAACCCAAATGAATTATCCCCATCTCTATTTCCTCCTCCAAGGGGACCTCTTCCTCCATTATTGTTATTGTTGTTTCCTCCTCCTCCTCTACCTCTACCTCTACCCCTACCACCTCCTTCTTCCTCTGCCATGATGATTCTCCTAGGGATTTCAAAATCTTCTGGTTCCTCTACAAAAGGTGAATGAGAAGAGATTTCTCCTTCTTCTTCAGATGATTCCACTTCCTCAATTACAATTGGTCTTTCTGTAGGAGAAAGAGAAGAGTCTCTTCCTGGTTCAAATTCAATAGAAGGTGTAGGAGAGTCAACTCTTGGCTCTTGAATTCCAGGAATTCTAGGACTAGGAGTTTCGGTTGGAGATAAGGGGGGTGTCTCTTGTCTATCCCTTGAAGCAGATGGACTTGTAAAAATTGAACTTCGAGCTCTAGCTAAAAACCTTCCTCTAGAATCTCTAGCTCTATGCATGTCATTTTTTATTATTTTTCTTCAAGTCAAGTTAATAGTTCTTTTTCTGATCTTCCAGTTCACTCTAGGTGCAAGAAGAGAGCATACTCAAGAAACTACCAAATCAATAACTTTCTCTTTTCTGATCCTCCAGATCACCTTGCAGTGCAAGAGGAGAGCATACTTTGATAGGTTATCAACTTCTTTCCTTGAAATTTTTATGTTTTTTTTTCTAAGAATATGGCTACTTAATTTCACTTCCCCGGCAACGGCGCCAAAATGTTTAGTCAATTTAGTGTTCCTAAATTGATGTCATTAATTGTTAACCCGGGGCTCGTAAGCTGATGAAGTGAAGGTGTACTATATGTACTTAAGCAACCTCTTAGAGCTTTTTGTCGTTTGGGGTGTTGTTTGTGGTTAATTTATCTTCCTAAGATGGAGTGGTGATTTATAAATAGATGAGTGATAGTGTGTGTAAGGTGAGTTCTAGATGAGTGAGAGTGTGTGATTAGTGGTTTCTAACTGCTTGCTGAAAAGGAAAAGCTTGAAAGAAATAAATAACTTGAAATGACTTGAAAGCAAAGAACCACTTTCTAATGGCATTAGACACCATTCATGCTGCTGCAAATAAAAGGTAAGAAAATCACTTTAAAAACCAATGATAATGTTTATCTCTTCCTAACTCCCTGCTTCTAACACATAGTACTGTGTAAAACACGATTAGGAAGTAGCTAAAGATGAGTTAGAAAAGTGATCAAAAATGAGAAAAATCTACTTTAAAGACTAGTTATAATGTTTTGCTCTTTCTAACTCTCTGCTTCTAACACATAGTACTGTGTAAAGCACGATTAGAAAGTAGTTAAGGATTAGTCTAAAAAGTACTCAAAGCCAGCTGTAAGTTATTAGTATTCTGATCTCTAAAAGATAGACAATTTGTGATAAAGAGATCATTCATATGTTAGCAGACAACTTTGAGAAAGTAAACTAAAAATCAGCTATGAAAATAAAGTAAAGGCAGCAACTTAGAATCTGTCAACTGAAACTACCACTAGATATAAAGCAAATACACAAACACACACACAATCCCGGGTTTAAAAACCTGCAGAAAAACAAATCTGATCAGTCAAAATGAATGCTGCAAATGAAATAACAATGAAAGTGAATTAAGCTGTACATGTTTCAAAAAAAGGAATTGCTGAATGGAAAATAAAGAAATAGCAAGAATATAAACATGAAATACTATACAAGGGCAGTCATGAACAGGGGCCCTCCATTCATAATACCCAAAGAAGACTCAAGGAATTGAAAACTTCAGAACAGCGCTGCTTCTATTACTCCATGTGTAGAAAATTACAGTCAAGAGTGCTAGAACAGCACTATCAAAACAGAGTCTTAAAACGCACTAAAATTATAACAAGTTCATAAAACACAGCAACTAAAAAGTAACATTAATCGTATGCAAACGCTAGTTTTTATAGGCATCTGAAAGATGGCCTAATGCGTACAGCTAAAACTTGAAAAATAAACTAACTGTCATGCGTAATTAAGGTTCAATAACACGTCATAAGCCTCGTGGATGAGCTGGAGGTTCTGGTCGTTATGGGCATTGAATCCAGAGTTGGATTATGTCCCCCACAACCTGCGTAACACGGACAAATCACCGTTTGAACTGACGTGACCCAACAGCTTACGTATCACCGTTAAGCTGCCTTTGTTGACCGTAACTTGACCCTCGTTGACCGGAGGTACAGATGACGTGGCTGGCTGAACCAATAGCACAGGAACCTCGAGCACCTTGATTCCTAAGTGCCCATGTGGCTCGTTTGGCAAAATGACACGTGGAACCTTGAGATTAACAAAAAGGCTGCGGAATCATCAGATGGCTGCGGAATCATCAGATGGCTGCAGAATCATCAGATGGCTGCGGAATTCCTGTAAATATGTCAAAATCTAAACAAAATAGTCACACATTAGCAAAATTCCTTAATCATGCTTAAAGTCATCTAATGTAATGATCTGGGTTGGTTTGCAAGGAAAATGAGGCAAAAGAGAGAGATGAATGAGGGAAAACTGTAGGAAATGATGGATAATCAAGTGCAAAGTAGAGGCTCTACAAAGTCCAAGCACATAGAGATTTGATATCACTTCATTCGAGACATGGTGTAAAGAGGATTCATTCATCTCCATCACATATCGACAGATGAGTAGATTGCAGATATTCTCTCCAAGGCTTTATTGAAAGGGAAGTTCTTGGTCTTAAGAGAGAAACTTGAACTGATGGATTTGACCCCTCCTGATAAGGGGCTTCGTTGCTCGTGGACACTGATCCAACTCTTTCCCCCTATTTGAGCTCCCAGGGTGAGGAATCAAGATAGAGGGCTCCTAAGGTTAAGGGATGCAACACCCTCCTCCCACATCTACCTAAGTAACTAACCAACTAGGATAAACATGCGACGAGAGTCTACTGTGATTGGATTTAACCTCTTATGTGACCTTAAGGAAATGGAATTGAGTTTCAATTGACGTAAACACAACATAAAAAAACTTCCACATCAGCTACAAAACCCCTGAGAACCTGTTGACATGGCGAATGTTCGCTATACCAACAAGGGGAACTAACCCGATCACAAGCCCCAATTAGACATGCTTTCATTTGGAATGGCTATTTCCAATGGGTTTTAAGGGACCCCGTAAACTGTTAAATTTGTTGATAGATTGCTTCTGGGAGGAAGACTTCAATTAAATCAACAAAATAAAACAGCTAACCTCTATGTATTAAATCCTATCTACACTACTTCTAACTACTCTAATCTAGTTCTAGCTATCCTAATCTATCCTGCAGGAGCATGACGAAAGAGATTAAACACCATAAATAAATTCCAAGTCCAAAAGAATCAATTACTGAGTTCATAGATGAACAAGGTTGTATTAGAGCTTGATTGCAATCAGATTACTCATACAGGAATACACATTCCTTTCCTTACAAATAAATTAGCAACTAGTGTTTAATACGGTTTTGAATCAAAGATCGCTCATAAGTTAACTATGTAATTGAATCATATTCAAATAAACAAGACTAATCATGAACACTATGCCATCAATATACATAAACACAAATCACATTTATTCGTGCCAGCAGCAACACCCTGCTTCAAAACACCTCAAAGCAAAGGAAAATAAATAAGAAACTATAGGCTTCTTCTTCAACCAAATAGTCTTCGTTATTCACAATAAATCAAAACTGTTCTTATCAAAACAAAAAAGCATGGCTCTCATCTTCGGAGGTAATACTTATGCAAAAGCCCCTGACTCTAGGCCTTCCCTACCTCTTCATCTTCCCCATTGTTTTCGATATACAAATCGAGTACACAGAGATAGGATCGTCAGTGTAACCACTGACACGTAGAAAGCATATATACTGGAGTGCTTCATTTCCTAAGGAAGTGAACAAATGTTTATAAAAGGGGTGACTGTGTGTCACCTTCCCATGATGAAAACCGGGACAACTTTGCTTTCGAAATACACAGGCAACATGTGGGATTCAGACTTGGAACGCCTAAGGCCGGATCTTCAAACACAACACTTCTGCATACATGACTCTTTAAATCCACTCCTGTGTACTTTACTTCTCGCCTGCAGAGATAGTTATCATTAGCTTCATGATTGTGAACAATATAAAATAAATGTTCAAACAAAACATAAACGCTGCCTTCATTAACTTTTATAAAACTACGGGACAAGTGTGAAAAAGGATTTACGCATAAAACACAAGAAACACACAATTTCCTGCTCAATCCAAAGGCTTGGCATGGTTTTCGAGGGCTTCAGTTAATCGCAATCGGGTATCGGCCCCTCCGCGGGTTGCAGTACCCATGCCTTCCACTTCCCCTATGTGCGACTACACTATCGGGACTCCACAGGCCTGCCTTTTACACTGAAAACCCGCTCCCTTTGTTATATCGGGAATTTTGGAAAACACGGGAAAACAAAGAAAATCCCACCCTGATCACTAAGGCCGAACCTCAAATTTAATATATCGGGGCCTATAAATATCGTCGGGTTTGGCATATCGCATATCGCAATATGCATAAGCCTAGGGCTCTGTCGATTGCGATATGCGACGGGGCTTCAGACCTGAAAATATATATATCATATTTGATAGGCTCGGCGGGTCCTCCATATCGCCGCGCACATTGTGTATAAGGCCCGGGCTCCACCGATATACGATTGGGGAACTGGACCTGATAATGTATATAATGCGGTTTATAATATTGTCGGGTTCGGAGGCCAGTGGCGTGCCATATATATATATATATATATATATATATATATATATATATAAACCTTGGACCTTGGCCGATTGCGATATGTGACGGGGCTTTGGACCCGACATATATATGAAGTATGGTTAAGAGTGCCGTCGGGTCCGATGCCTTATGGTATGCGTTATGTGCCAAGGTTGAGTGCGTTAAGCAAAAAAGGGATGATTTATGCATGTTTTGAGCATTTCCGCTATAAAGAGCCATGACAGGAATAATGAAGCGATGGGGGTTTTGCAAGTTAAATAAATCCTGAGGAAAATATGAATGAAGGGCTTAAAGGAGGTTGTATGCGAGGGATTTGTTAAGGGGCTTTAACCATTTGTGAGTGGAAGATTTGGCTCTTCATAGAGTTAAAATCACTGGGATGAAAAAGATCATTCGTAGAGATGAAAGGTCAGACTTCTAGGGGACCCATTCAAAATTGCCACTAGGGAAAGTTTTAATAGGGTGGTGGTTGTGGCCACAACAAATGGTGAACCAGTTATCTCTGTTTCCAAATAAAACTTGGATCAATAAAACTTCAGGGTATTAAGATAAACTTGAAATGCAAACTGTACAAATGGACAGACATGGGTTCCACTTCAACATTAATTGCTTCAAGTGGGATAAAGACAAATAGCTTCCACTGTCTGATAGAGTTTTGATAGGCATTCTCCAATGGCAGTATTATGGGGTTTATTGACCTTCCTTTACCTGTTTCCCACTTTCAAATATCCTTTTTGGGCCATCACTGGTCTATCCATGCCTGTTTAGGTGTATACCTCAGCGCTTTATTGCTCATCAAACTTGATGTAGACATGTATATCTTGCACTTTATATGAGAATTTCAGTGCTATATTTTCATTGATTGAATGGGGCGTAGTCATGGATCGTGCCACATTTTTAAACCACTTAAGCAAGGTTGGGCAAGCTGTGTCAACAGGTACTCTGAGCCCAACAATAGTCCTTACTCTAACCGGCTTCCCAAACAACCTGTCCTTCTAGATTGGCACAAGGACCTGACATTTCATTTTTTTATTTAAATAAGTCCTTCTAGTTTCAAGCGCAAGGACTAGAGCACAATTAGATTTTCCACAGGTATATGACAGTGAGTTTAGCCCATGAAAGGAGGTTTACTTATGGGTAGCAGGTATTGGAAAATTTAGTGTGGTGGATGGGACCAATGGAGAATGACTGTAAACCTTATAGGCAAGTATATGCTAGGTTTGAGCGGGATTTATTCAAAATGTGGTGTCCCTCCATGCCAGTCTAGCTGTAGTTACACATTCTTGTTTTATAAAGATGCCCCTACATGCTCCAGATATCCAAGTTATCAACAGATCTTACCCAGTTCTCAACAGATGCCAATGAGTGGCTTGGTTTGAATTCTACAGTTGATTTTCAAATTCTCATGGGCTGATAGAAAGTTCGTTTGATTTGCAGGGTAATGATAGATTTAAGAATAGTGAAATCATCAACAGGTTAATGAGGAAGGGAAAGGGTGAAAGTGGTGAATGAGGGCAAATCTGAAAGGTAGAACGAGACTGGAGGATTGAAATCAGCTGGGTGAAAAGGGGTGCAATTCAACAAAAGGAAAATAAAATTTGCAGGAAACAAAAGAAAAAGACAGAAATGCAACTAAACTAACAACAAAATAAGATGAATTCTAACCTAATTAGGAAGTAACCACCATGTGGTGGCTACTGGAAGTATCTCTTAAGGTGATGGCCATTAACAGGGAGTTTCTCAGTATCTCCCTGTAGAATTTTCAATCTGTAAGTTCCCTGGCCAATTTTTTCCTCAACTTGGAGTGGGCCTAACCATAAATGTTGGAATTTCGTGTGCCCGCCCTTTGGGGTGACGCTATCGGACCGGGGAGTGTTTATCAGAGCGTTTTGCCAATTCCCCTGGTCATCGGTGATAAACACGCAGATCACGTGGATGAAGTTTTTATTTGAGGATTCTGCGACTCTATTTCCCTGGGGGTAATAGCTCGATGCATATCTTATGCGAATTGATTTATCGATAGCGAATTCAGTTAGCTTTAGTGATGAAAAATAGGAAGCGTTATTAAACATGAGAGCGTTAGGGATGCCAAACCTGTTGACAATGGATTTCCCAATGAAAGATATTACCTCATTTTTACTCTCACTCATAAGCCTGTCATGCTCCCTTTTAACGACAAGTTCATTTCTGAATGTCTTCCCGCAATGCAGGAGCTCAAGGATCTGCTTGTCACCTTTGAATGCCTGCCAATTTGAGATGTTATCAGGTATGAATGGCCTGAAAATCAATTCAACATAATATTTATTCTTGTTTAAGCTAAGATCAGGCAAAGGTTTTGCAGCCAAACCAGTCATCAGATCTGCATCTTGGTTTTGCCATCGAGGTATGTGTATGATATTAGAAGAATCAAAACTGTTAATTAAACTCCATACCTCATGTTGGTATCTTTCCAAGTATGGTGAATTGTAATGTATTCTTTCCCTCGCTTGGTCCACGATTATCTGTGAGTCACCAGAAGCTTTGAGATTTCTCACCTTCATATCAAGGCCCCTTTTCAAGCCCTGTAGCAAGCCTCTATATTCTGCCGTGTTGTTGGTGCACGCGGACTTCAATCGGCTGGCCATCAAATGTTGGTTCCCTTGTGGGTCAATAAGAATGCTTCCAACACCTGCACCTTCAAGGCAGTTAGAACCATTAAAATAGAGTGTCCAAACATTAGAGTCTAATGTTACATTAACTGAATTGCTTCCCACGAGACTAGTTTTATCATCTACTATATTACAGGGTGGTTTTTCAGTTGGACTACGGGGGAGAGCTTCCAAGCATGTGTTTATTTCAGTTTCTTCACTTGTTTTAGCATGGAATTTCCTAAAACGGGTTTCTGTGGCACAAACATTGAAACTGTAATTCCCAAGGATAGAGTTGGTAAAAATTACAAGTTCATTGGGACCATTTAGCTCTGTCACCACATACTTCATGTATCTTTCACGATAAAATCTCAGCATATCACCTTTTCCCCTCTGAGGCAAAAAGAGATGGGACCAATTAGTTGAGAAATATCCATTCATCTTTGATGACCAGTCCTTATTGAGCAACATTCCATAAGCCTCAGGTATGTCGACTATCACTATATCTATGACTTTTGTGTATTGAGGCTTAACAGTCATCCAAATCAATACATCTTTCAATTCCTTAATCACTTTCACATTTGTCCTATCTAATTGCATGATTCGAGTTCCAGTTTTCTCAGGTACCGCATGAAGTCTTTTAGCAATAGCGTAAGGCATCATAGTGGACGAGGCACCCGAGTCTACCAAGTAGTTGTGTACGTTCATGTTAAAGATTTCAAATGTGATTAGGAAAGGTGGAGTCATGGATTTAGATTTCCTTCCTATCATGGCTGCACTGACATCTTGGGGGTTTCGATTCATATTGGACATAGTGGCTTCCATAGCTGATGGCATTTGGGTTGCAATGGAGGTGTTGAAAGGTCTAGACACTGACTTCTTGGTTTGGCTGCTTGGGATGGTGGGAGTTTTGGAATTTCTCTCATTCATATCTCTCAAGAGAAAATCTCTTTGCTGCGTTAATTTCAGCAAATCAAAGTATGCGATATTAGCCCTAGATTTCTTAAGATCATCCACAATATTGTAATCAATGTTATAAACAGGATAGGGCAGAGTAAACATACCAGTTTTGACGTTCTTAGGTGGGAGCTTACCATCTTGAGTAGCCTTCGTTGCAGCGGGAGATGCATTTTATTTCTCTGGATGGTTTGCAACTGGGGTATTCTTGGACTGACCACTGGGTCTACTCTTCTCAACAGAGAATTTGGGAGCAGGTGCCTTCACTAGGCAAACATCTTTCTTGGTCTGACCTACAGGCTTCATCACACCTACAAGTGGCCCTTTGCTTCGTGTGTGGATTTCATTAGTGTGGATTTATGCCATACTATCTCCTTGGTCATCATCATTCTCATTTGTATAGAAATCCCACAGTACGTTGATTTGAGATTCTCCTTCCAAGGGCTCTTCTACTTGATATTCTTCCTCATTTTCTTGTTCTGGCTCTAGCTCCACTATAGGTTCTTCTTGGTTAAGGAGTGATCCGATAAGAGCCAGCTCTTCTGTATTTAAATTTCCTTCATTGGATGGAGTAGGCAGTGCAAGTGGGTCATGACTACCTTCTGTATTTTTACGATAGAAAGGTTTGAAAGGTTTTCTGTTGTTATACTCTCCTCCACTCCCGCTTGTACTCTCTCCAGAATTCCTTTTCATATCGATGACTGTATTTGTCAACTTCTTAATGATCTGATGCAAACCTTCTACATCTGTGGTATCCTTTTCTTTGGTTTTAGCCTCTTTGTTATCACTCCCATTATTCTTCTTGGCTGCCTGAGAGGCTTTCTTTTCTCCGGTTGTAGGGTGACATGTTGTGAGACTGAGCATTTCATTCTCGACCTTTACTGCTTCATCGATAGCACCTTGTAAGGTTCGTGCGTTACTCCTCTTGACCCACATTGCAGTAGGGACAGGGAGAGCAGTGATGTAGAATTCCATGAGCACCTCCTCAGTAGGTCTAGTGGTGGCTGGGATTCTATTGAATAAGGTGTTGAACTCGATATTAAAATCCTTAACCTTTTCCTTGGTTTCCATTTTCAAATGGGACAGTTCTAGAACTAAGGCAGCAGGGGTTTTGTCATCACCATACTTGTCGAAAAAGGCCTGTTGAAAGCTAGCCCATAAAGTGATTGATCCTGTTCTCAAGCTAAAGTACCATGTGGAAGCTACACCAATTAGGGTAAAAAGGAATAGGCGAAAAACTATATCTTCATCAGCTACCCCCAACATGCACACGGCCAGGAAGAACGAATTGATATGGTTTTCAGTGGTGTCTCCCCACTCAGGGTCGAATTTAGGCAGTACCTTTTCTGCATTCTTGGGTAAGGGATGCTGCTGCCCAGGTATCGCCATGGCATCCTGAGCGAGCCAAGGAGGTAGTGCTCCCGGAGGAGGTGGGAGTTTGTTTCCACCCGGTGGAGGAATATTAGCCATATCGAGGATAGGGATGTTCTAGTTGAGGGCTTCTTCATTAGGATTTTCCAAATCAAGCCAGGGATTGCCTTCAAACGGGGAATCCTCAGGGATTTCTTCCCAAGGAGAGTTGATACTCTACAAAGAATCAAGCACAATATCTTCAAGACAAGGGGCCGTAGATGTTTCTTCTGTTGGAAATAATACTGAGAGGGGGGTCAATCAATATTATCAGATCAATAATTTAATTTTCAAAAAAATGATTTGTATACGCTACTTCAACTCAGTGAACTAGCATGTATATGCAACTGTACTTAATGCAACTAGGTATATGCAAAGATCTTTAGATTTACCCAGATTATCATGTATTGAACTTTAATCAGTATATCAGGAATTCATTAGACAGTGCAATAAAAGCAGAATAAAGCATCACACATAAGCAACACACAAGAAAAACAAGATATAAGGTGGAAACCCAATGTGGGTAAAAACCAACTGCTGCTATCGTCTTTGTCTTCTTTTAATAATAAGAAAATTCTGTTTACAATATTTGTACTGGTACAGTCTTATACCATTATGCAGGCTTCTACCTGCAGAAGGTTACAACCTACTCTTGTTCTCCAGCTTTTACTGGAAGGGAGCTACAACCCCCTAGCTCTTGTACTAGTTGAAATGTTTACTAGTACGTAGGTGCCAACCTACAGAAGGCTACAACCTTCTATTTTCTACCAGGGACCACGTTTCATAAATTTTCAGACTGGATCCATCAACAACATCATTCAATCATCAAATATATCTGCATCAACCAATCTCCTTTTGAACCAACCACAACCAAATCAATCAATCATTTTGACAACCCATCAATCTGATCATTCAGAATGCTGTCACTAGAATACAATAACCAAAACCCAAAACACTACAACAACAAACAGAAGCAACTAAAACATATTTTATATGGTATATGCTACTTCCATGTGTCGAACCTGCGTGCATACACGCTTTCCTCAAAGCGAACCAACATACATATCTGTAAATTAAATTTAGGATGTATATGCTGCTTTGATATGCAGAACTAGCGTGTATACACTCCTTTTCTAAAGTGAACCTGCGTATAGATCTGTAAATGATGATTTAAACATTACAACTATTCCAGACTTTAGTCATATCCAGATCATCATATTTATAGACTACAACATGTGTCAGTTATTCAGATACGTGATCAAACCACATAAAGATAATTCACTTCAAACCTTAAGATCTTGATACATCATTAGATCTTATCCTTCATCAAACGCTAAGGTTCATCCTTGGTTCAGATTAAGCACAACACCATAAGCCAATAACCTGCATATTAGATCTCACACTTCATCAGATATTCGATACTTGCACACCTTGGCCTAATGATCTTCTCCTCCTTTTATAGTTTTAGGCCTTTCTCAATACCATGGACCAAAACAACTTAGGACCAATACCTTGGACCAAATACCTAGGGTCAATACCTCGAAGCAGATACCTTGGACCAATACCATGGATCAAAATACCATGGACCAAAAATTTATTTTTCCAAGGTATATGCGCTTTTCTTTATGTGAAAGTGCGTGTGTACGTATACACGACTTGTATATAGTGAACCTGCGTGTATACGCAACTTGGTCAATGGTGAACCTGCGTATACCTCTCTTTCTTCATTCTGTGAAGATTGATCTATCATTCTTTGTTGTTTACCTGCTATACTATGATCTTTCATTTGAGTGAGTTGCCTTCTGAACTGATTCCTTGAAGTTGCCCTGCATTTCATCACATCTGTAAACACTACTGTCATGAATTCTGTCACATCTGATATCTCTTCTGTAGATTCATCTAGTTTCTATATACAAGTGAGTTGTTTTGCTACAAGTGGGTTGCCATCAAGTACAACACATACATCATAATGCCAACAATCTCCCCCTTTGGACTTGATGGCAACAACCACACCAAGTCACTCTCCCCCTTTGACATCAAGGGCAAAGGGTCATGCTCCCCCTAAGTGCATGCTGAATTCTCTGATATGCTGAAGTGTGCTGATTGAGCTCCCATGATCGAGTCCATGCTCCCCCTGAGCATAAGCAAATTCTGCAAAAATATGTTCTAAAAGAAGAACATGACTCTATACATACATCACAAATGACCTTCCTATCACCAATGACTCATACATACATCCATCTCCCAACCAAGTGGGGATATACCAAATTTGACTCATCCACCTAACCAAGTGGGGATATATCAATTGTTTATACATGTCAAAAACAAGAAACATTACATCATCCATCCCATGCATAGTAGGGTTACAAATTAGGTCTTTTCATGACCGTTACATTAAAAGATATACATGACATATGTAACAGAGACCATATATCTTAAACAAGACCATGATAGTCATCATCAACTATCATATTATCTACACCATCAGCAACATCTGTAAACAGCACCCAGACCACCAATCTGTGTATGTCCATCATTAGTTCCCAAAATATCATCAACCATGTTCTCCCCCTAAACCTGTTCCACTTGTTCACTGTCAGATCTGATCATTGCATATGTCAGTAAGAGATATCAAAGCATCATCGTCAATCAGATATACATCAAGTTATCAGCAACTTTATGAGGACCAATATATTTCCACATGTTATTAGCAGAGTGAAAACATCATCAAACGGAGCAGATAATTGACAGAACCATAGCAAACCCCTTTTTCCTGAGTCTGATCCAATGCTTTTCTTTAAACCAACATATACGCGACTGTGCCCACAGAAACTCGCGTATGTACGCCACTACGCTTCATGAAACTCGCGTATAACCACCTTTCTCTGAAAAAAATAGGATTTAACAGTAGGATGATGCAACAAATACTCCCAAATTTTGTCTGAGATATTCAAATGTCTCTCTGGGCAATGGTTTAGTGAAGATATCAACAACTTGTTCTTTGGAGGGAACATATTCCAGTTTGACCTTTTGTTCAAGCACTTGTTCATGTAGGAAATGATATTTGATGGGTATGTGCTTGGTCTTGGAGTGAATGACTGGATTCTTTGAAATACTGATGGCACTTGTATTATCACATAGAATGGAGATGGGTGGAGTACATGTGATCTGAATATCTTGCAAGGTTTGCATCATCCAAATTAGTTGTGTGCAACAAGATGCAACAACCACGTATTCTGCTTCAGCTGTAGATAATGATGTTCATGAAATCTTAGATTACGTTTGATTTCATTGAAATCCTCTTGTGTTTGTTTTGAATGATTCTCTTGTATAGATCACATTTGCATAGTTAGAATTCTCATTTTCACAACAGGAAAGGAAATTGTGCATAAATTACATTTACATAGTTTTCTGTGGAATCGTGCATAGATTACATTGCATGGTTTGACATCTTCTAATCTTTTGAATTGAATTGGAATAATGAAATTGAAAGATCTAATTAGGAAGCTATTGTTTGCTGCATATTTGATTGTTACATCATTGTTTGCACCTCTTCCCTACACTAGATAACTTTCATCGAAAATGAAAAGAGTTATTTTTCTCATATTAGTTGCATCATAAGTGTGTTCAGGTGACATCGAGTTTTGAGCCTTGAAATCGAAACATAATTCAAAATCAACTCTAAAATTCACCTCAATTAACCTAAGGAGAATTTGTAACATTAATGCAAACATTTAGAGGTCTAGGCTAGAGACATGTTCCGATGGCGCTAAACGTAGGAGTTGTTGTTATTTTCCAACGTTGCATTCAGGGGGTGAAATCCCATTCCACATATGTAAGTGTATCAAATCGTTCTCCACATACCTTCGGGTATATCAGATGGCACCTGACACATGATAAGTATATAGGAACTCTCTCACCAAACGGTTACACATTAGAAAATACTACTACAGACTGCACTTTCACATACCATCATGTATATTTTGAAAGTCCACCATAGGTTGCTATCCTTGCCATAGGTAACTGAGTCAACCGCTTTGTACACCGTGGTATACCGAACACAACATTCGAGGAGATTTCTTGCATGTATGTTAAGTCCTTGGTTCTCCAAGGTGTACATTGCAGTTCACGGTTGCTTGGTAAACCTTTGTGCCTAGTTTACCACTTTGTTTTATTTTGTGTTGTTAATTTCTAAATTCAATTAATGGACCGCGTAACAAAATCCTCCCCGTGGAACAACTCCTTAGTGGATATTAGGTTGAAACTAATGGCAATAGTTCCTGAGTCTATTGATCAGGGAAATCCTTCTGATGGGAATCCTAGTCCTTTTCCTTCTTTTGGAAATATTTGTTCTCCTTATATGGCAACGTTGTCCCTTCCCAGATTTACCATTGGTTTTCCAATTTGGTTGTTTTCAACCTCCTTGGTTCCGAATGTCCAAATTGGTTCTCAACCAAGTAGTCCTCCACCTGAATAAGTTGATCCTAAAGTTGACCCTTTTCCTTCTTTTCCTGTTCAACCTTCTTCCTCTTCGTCTGGTGAAAGCCTCCAATTTAGTAACTAGGTGGATAAAAAGAAGAAGAAAGGGAAGAAGAAGCAAAATAAGCAGAGGGGAAATCAAGCAAACATTTCTACAAATGCGACTATTATGCAGAAACCTTCCAATCAACCCCGCAAAGTTAAATTCCCTTGCATGTTTTGTAAGGGTGATCACCTTCTTAGAGATTATGCTGGTATTCCCAAGGTATTAGAAGTGTGGTCTACAAGCTCACATCAACCTTTGGAGATCATGCTGGTGATAAACCATCGACTAGTGATGGTAAGGTCCATGGGGAAAAGGGTAAAGTTAATTTTCCCTGTAAGTTATGTGGAGGGAATCATCCTATTCACCTTTGTCCTTATCTAGATGAAGCCTAAAAAATGTTGGAAAACCTTACAACTTCTCAGTCCTGGCCCAACCCCGGGACACTCCAAGATCCTTTTTCGAACCTGCTCTGCTCCCATGTGAGGAGATGGATAAAGACATCCCATCCGTTGCACTGATCCAAGGGCTGTTCGTAGTGGGGGGTCGAAGCTCATCTTCTGGCTAGTTATCGAAAGATTTCCCCTAATCCTCCACTATTTAATGAAGTGATTGATAGAATCTAAATCCATTCAATCCCACTCTCTCTAAACGTGAATCCCATGAGTCTATTTCTAACCAACCATTGGTTGAGATAACCATTGACCCGATTCCACCTTCAATCGACCATACTTTTCCCGTAGAGAGTGAGGATCATACCACTTAGGTTCTTCTTGTTTCTTTTGATTCTAGCGAACAAGGGGGCATTTATCCCGTTCCGAAAAAACTGTAGGTTTTAACCCTGTACAGAAATTACCTGCAAACGAATTCTTAAAAAACAAAAAGATGTACAATGGCGAGAAACACAAAACAAATACACAGAGATTTCCCCTGGATCCAAAAATCGGGACTACCAGATTAATTTTTCATTGTATTCCTTTCAATGTTACAATACATATATATACATGTCGAAGCATCCATAAACCCCAATCCATTAAAAATGGATTAGAACATAAATGTAGTTTCCTTGACTAAATTTACAAAATACCATGGACATAAAACCATCATGCCCAAAACCATGTGCAAAATCCATGCACAAAACCATAGGTAGGTCCGTGCACCTAATATAGGGTGTCATGGAAAGAATATAACACACATCCAATAGAAACCCCCTCCAAGAAAACATGTCATTGCCTTTGATTGGAGTCGATTGAAAAAACTTCGTCTCCCTTCTTACATGCCTTTTAATATCATGGTAAAGACTTATGATAAGAATATCCATCACACTGTTATAGATGAGGGAGATTTTGTTAGTATTCTATCCTCCACTGCTTGGAAAGATTTGGGTTCCCCACAACTTGTGTCCATCGCTCCTTGGGGGTGACTATGTGTATGTCATTGGAGCTCTTGTCTCTTCTAATTTTTGTGTGATATGTTTCCCACATGAAGGAAGGATTGTGACTATCAATCAACTTTCATTTGTTGGTCCTGATTTGACTGCCAATCATCCTTCTTCCTTAAGTGTTCCAAATCTGCAAGTGGTATCTTCCCCGCCACAAGTTAATTATGTGGAAACCTATCCCATTCACATACATACTAATGAATATGAGCCTTTTATTGTTTTCTCAACTTCTTTCAACCTAAATCCAGTAGGTGATATGGTGAATCATTTATTGGGGGCATTGGAGCTCGATATTTCCATTGGATCCTTTGATATGTATCCCTTCAAGTGTGTTGTTCTTCCATCCTATGAGAACCTCTTGGAATCCAACGTTTCTTGTAGGTCGTGATTAAAGGTCCTCAGAGAATAGTTCTTTTTCTTGTGTCAAGCTCGTTAAAACATGAAACAAGGTTCTTTGGAGTAGAGTTCCTTGTCTTGTGTCAAGCTCGTTAAAAAATGAATTAAGGTTATTTGGAGCAGAGTTCCTTGTCTTGTGTTAAGCTCGTTAAAAAATGAATCAAGGTTCTTTGGAGCAGAGTTCCTTATTTTGTATCAATCTCGTTAAAAAATGAATCAAGGTTATTCAGAGCAGAGTTCATTGTCTTGCGTCAAGCTCGTTAAAAAATGAAATAATGTCCTTGGAGCAGAGTTCCTTTTCTTGTGTCAATCTGGTTAAAAAATGAAACAAGGTCTATAGCATAATTCATTTTCTTGTGTCAAGATCGCGAAAAAATGAAACAAGTTCATGGGAATAATTAATTTATTGTGTCAAGCGCATTAAAAAATGAAACATATCCCCTTCCAATTCGAGTCTTTGATTAGATCTCGTAAATGAACCTTCATTCCATCCACCTGTTAATAACTAATAGTCTACTTAGGTGAATTAAATGAAGCTTGGGGGGCATGTACCTAAAAGTGAATCATTATTCTTGGGGCATGCAAACTTATATCAAGCATAGCTTTCCTCCGTTTCAAGCTTGTCAAAAAATGAAACCAATTTCAACCATAGTTCCCCATGTTTCAAGCGTGTGTAAAAAATGAAACCATTCTCATCCTATTCTTGTGATTTCCATTTTTATCAGCCTGTTTCTACCATACGAACCTTGGTTTTCTCTTTCCATTGTCACCATTTGCTTGGCTGATCATACGCTTTCACTCGGTTATTTTACCCTTTCTTAAGGAACAATTGTGATGAGTGGTCTTATTAGCTAGCCTCTTGACCTCTACGTGTTTTGAGTAGTTCCACCATCATCGGAACCAGTTTCTATCCTTTTATACCACTCGTTCCTCTAGGAGGAGTCCTCTTTCAATTCTTTTCAAATTCCTAAAATATGAAAGATTGTCGAGCACTTGTCTTTTTGAACTCGTTAAAGTAAATGAAAATATGTCTACTTAGTATAAGTTTAACCCTTTTTCGGACTAAGCTAGACTAACTATGAAAAAGGAATACCTTAGTTGAACATGGCTAAGAGGTTCTCTTGGGTATTATTTTATGCCTTTTTGGACCTAAGGGACTATCTACAAAAAGGAACATTTGGAGTTTTATTTTCCGCCTCTTTTTCAAACTCTCTAAATATGAAAAATATCTTGAGTTATACCTTCACTAGAATCATTAAAACGTCAAACAAAGATGGAGTCATCGTTCATGATGGGACTGAACCACTCCTTCTATGGGTTATTAAATATTATCAAAGGGATTCATCTAAAGGATGAACTTATGAATCAAACATACGTTATCCTCCTCAACCTTGTTAAAAAATAAAGTGGTATTGACCAGTATGGTTGGGAAAATTCAGAAAACAAGGTACTGCATTTGTTAATGGCAACAAGTCGCTCTTGAACACAACACTCTTCCACTTCTTCTCCATGATTGTTGGTTTGGGAAATATGTTTGTTTTTTGGTTTATCATACAGTTTCAAAGACTCCATTTTTTTTGGGTCAATGCTGCCAACTCCATTCAGTGTCTTCATTATGTTCAAGAGAAGTCATTCAGTTATATATGCTACAATACTCTTAAGCCTTCATTCCATGTCTGCCTTTCCTGATCAAATTATGTATCAACATCATTCTGATCATTCTGTCTCAAATCATCATACCTGTTTCATGTCGTTGATGGGGGATACACCAAGGCTCTCCTACGACAGGTCGCTTCCTGTTGACATCAACTCATTATCTAGGAAGTTAACTTAGAGATACCCCTTGGTACTTGCATACATCAATGGCAAGTTTTCTCACTCTCAGTGACAAGTTTTCATCATCGGCCTTTGACGGAAAGATTCTATGTGGTGTTCGGCATCAACTCATTTATTCACACCACATGGATTGTACTTGAGTACCTTGAGAGCCATTAACATCATCGGTGGTTTCTCTCATGATTGTTAATGGCTTACATCATTGGCCAGTAATCAGATGGTGTCTACCATGTTCGACCTCATCTCATTGATTCACATGGTTAGCCTCATACATTGGTTGGTCATGTGAACGAGATAGATGACCCCAGATTTAGTTTCATCTATCCGGGCTGTGATTTTAGAAGTAATACAAGATCACAATGTATGATGGCTATGATCAAACAAATAATTATCTAGTCATGGATCTACCATCAGTCATCTATGGATGTGTCTTTTGATCATTGTACATGTAATTTTAGCTTATGTGTTGAGTATGGGCATGCCTCCCTCAACGAAGATATCATGATGCAAATATATTGTAACAAATGATGGTGTTGCTGGTTGTTCTTGATCCCAAATTGTCACAAGGTAAAGCCCTTCGGTCATCAATTGTAATTTCTAACTTTGTGTTTTAGGGGACAATATGTTATAGGCCATTTTATCACATCTGGTCAATAGGCCTTCAACTGGATCAATCAACATCATTTTGCCTCCTTTTCATCATCCTTGCACAAAGCCCTAAGCATGACTCATTCTAATCCATGAGTTTCTACCTGAAATCACCTTGTTTCATTCATTTTAAGGACCAACTCTCCCTGGCCTCTTACTAGACATCGTTGACTACTAGGTTTCCCTACTCTACACCTGTGTTGATCACTAGTAGGTTGCATAGTGTTGGTGGTGCATTGATTCTAGAAATTCATGAAAAAGAGAGATATTTCCAAAGCTTCCTCTTCCAGAAACTTCCAGAGGTTGTTTCAACCATTTACCTTGGATAAACATTCAAATCCTATCTAATTCCACCTTGGAGAAATCACCATCTTATCCCTTGATCTCATCCTCCCATCACTTTTGGATCTCAAGCCTATATTGGTAAATGGATAAGAATTCATGAACTAACTCTCCTTCCTATATATTTACCTCATTCCACAAGCACCTGGTTTGTTGTTGTTGGATTTTTGAGAGTGATTCTACCCTTATGTTGCTGATGTGAGAGATATGTTTCCATGCATTAGGGTGATTAGAGGTGCACATTGTGACAAGGAAAGGACAAGTCAACTTGGAGAAGCTCTTTTACATGATCAACACATATGTTTGGTTGTAACTCACTCTGTTTCTATTAATGCAAAGAGTTCTTTGTTTCATATATATGATGTTATGGTTTCATATATCTCAATACCATGTTGATCTATTGAATAAAGTGAGTATATGATGCTACATAGATTTTGTGGATTGTTGGCTTGTGTTATCTGACTGTGTAGATTCTAATAATAACAATTAGAGCTAGGATTGGAGAATTCAAGCCAAGGAAGGAGAGAATCATACAACAAATTCCATGTAGGCTTCATCCTATTATCTATTTACTTCGAAGAAAACATTAGTCCCTTTGTCTTTATGTTGTACTAGGTCAGTCAACCAGGCATAGGGACGATACTTAAGTCCACAGTCATATATTTCGCATAACACTCTCTATGATATGGTTGTTTTCATTGGAATACTACAAGATCACATAGAGTATGCCAATGAAAACATCAATCCAATTCCAATCCCTTCTTGAGAGTGCATCTTCAACAACATTTTGATTCCCATTTTTGTAGATGGTTTCAAAGTCATAACCCAACATATTTGTGGCCCATTTTTGCTACTCTTTAGAAGATAATCATTGTTCCAAGAATTATTTAAGACTATCACGATTTTTATTTACCTTAAAATGTATTCCCATTAGGTAAGGGCTCCATTTCTTCAGGGCATGTAGTATTGTCAACATTTCCTTCTCATAAATAGATTTGTGTAAACACTTTCCCTTGATTGGAGGATTTTCAAAGGCAATGGGTCTTCCTTATTTCATTAAAAAAACACCAATGCGATTTCCCGAGGCATCACATTCCACAATAAATGTTTTTGTGAAGTATGGAGTAGCTAAGACCATAGCTCGACACATTTCATCTTTAAGATGTTCAAAGGCCTTAGTTTCTTCTGGATTCCAAAAAAATGCATATTTTTTTTTAGTAATGTTGTTTCAACTCAAGAAATACTTGAATATGCTTTAAGGTTGTGGGGATTTTGCATTCCTTTATAGATTTAATTTTGTTAGGGTCTACCTTAACACCCTCATGAGATACAATATCATCCAATATTCCACTTCTTATACCCCAAGAAACTTTTGGAGGCTTTTGCATAAAATTGTTTCTCCTCCAATAGTTTGAGCACCTTATCAACATGTTAAGCATAATATTTACAAGACTTTCTATAAATTAGTATATCATCAAAAAATACTAACACAATTTTTCTAAGGGTTTGAAACTGGAATTCATCAAACCTTGAAAAGTGGAAGGTGCATTAGTAAGGCCAAAAGGCATGACCAAAAATTTAGAATGACCTTCATGAGTTCTAAATGATGTTTTCAGAATTTCTTTTGTCTTCATTCTAATTTGATGATATCCTGAATGAAAATCCAACTTGGTGAAGTAAATTTCTCCATGTAGTTCATCCAACAATTCATTAATGACAATATGGGAAATTTATCTTTAATAGTGAGCTTATTGAGCTCTCTCTAATTCAGACACATACATGATGATCCATCCTTATTGTGCACCAATACTACTAGAGAAGAGAAAGAACTTTGACTAAGTTGAGTTATACCTGACTTTACCATTTTTGCAACCAAACGTTCACTTTCACTCTTATGGGCATAGGGATATCAATAAGGTCTGATGTTTGGAGGAACACTTCTTGGAATCAAGTGAATAACATGATCATGATCACGAATAGGTGGGATGTATTTGGGAGTCTCAAATACCTTGGAATGATTGGCAAGGATTCTTTGGAGATCTTGGGAAATGGATGACTTATATGTTTGAACATCTAGTGAGCATAATTGTGAAATTACCCCTCATTGTTCCTTCTTCAAAATCTTTGTCATGCCATTAGATTTGATTATCTTCCTTGGTTTCCCTGCAATACACCTTAATTCAATTTCCTTTCCTTCCTAAAAAAAATTCAAGAAAAGTTCTTGAAAATTAAAAGTTATCGTCCCCAAAGATTGTAACCATTTGGCTCCTAATACAACATCAACACCACCCATTGGAATGGAAATCATTAGACTATTAAATACATATCCCCCATGGTTATATTGATATTATGGAACTTCCTTGAGAAATTTATAGTTCCTCCATTTGCGACCATCACTTGACACTTTGGTGCAGAATATAGAAATCAATTCAAATCATTGACTATCTTACAATGAATAAAATTATGGGTACTACCTGAATCAATCAATAATATTATGTTTTTCTTCTTGATATATCTTTCTATCTTGAGAGTTTGAGGAGTAGTAATTCCCGCGAATGCATTACAAGATATGGTGAGATTCATTTCTTCTTTTTCAACTCCTGGTGTTGGTTCTTGGTGTATATCTTCTTATTTTGATGTTTCTTGTTCCTTTTCTTCCTCCTCTTCACAATCTATGTAAAATAAGTTCTTCTCAACACACTTATGACCCTTAATGTATTTGCTATCACAACTGTAACAAAGCCCTTTTTCTCTTTTTTCCTCCAATTTTTGTGGTGTCAACCTTGTAGGTTGTGGGAGGCTAGGAGTGACAACATTTCCATCTTTATAATTATGAGTGGTAGACATCCTTGTTGCCATAATTTTTCTTTCAACTTTTCTTGCCACCTTGAATGCGTTCTCCAATGACTTAGGTTCCCAAAGGAAAACCTCATGTTGGATGTTATCCTTTAAAGTTCCTATGAAGACATCAATCATATGCTCCTCTAGAATATAATTTACCTTGATATTCAATCTTTGGAAGTCCTCAATGTGCTCCCCAACTAAACCCTTTTGTTTCATATTTATCATTTGGCTAAAGAAGGTATTGCTTTTTTTATCCTCATAATGTGCTATCAATTCCTTTGTAAAAATTGTCCAAGTGACAAATGATTTACAAGAACAAATCCAATGATACCACACAAACTGATTGAGTTCTAAATATAAAGATGCAATGCGTGCCTTTTGTGTGTGTTTCACATTGTGTAGATCAAATAATTGCGGCATATGTAGTATCCATGTTACTAGATCCTTGCCATCAAACTTCCTCATATCAATCTTTGGAATATGGTTGGTCTTCAACCCAAAGTTAGAGTCTCTAAAATTATGATTCACATTCCTTTTGTTCTCATCATGAGTTTCATGGACTACCTTGTCACCACTAGGAAGCATTTCTTATATCAACTTTGTCACACCTTCCTTCAAACCTTTCATTTTTGATTTTAAGCCATCCTTCAAACCTTCCATGTCCGTTTTTATTTTTGCTTCTAAACCTTCCATGTCCCCTCTTACGTCTACTTTTATGTCTGTTTTTAAGACATTCATCATTTCTTCAAGTTTATCTTTGGTTGCTGTTTGTGAGAGCGAAATTTGTTGCACTTGGTCCCATAATTTTGATATATCATATTAGATTTCTTCTTCTACATGCATCATAGTAGAGATTTATGAGGACTTGTTGGGTAGCGAAGGCCCCACGTAATGGTTTTGGGGCTCAAAGCCCGCAATTTTGGGTAAAAGTATGGAAAAGGCTCCACGAGGTGCGCGGAGCGTGAATTGTAATGAGTCAAGTCAAAGGGTTGTCCGCCCAAAAATAATGAAAGAAAATAGAAAGTGAGTCAGCCTGCCCATGGTCTGCGGACCATGGAAATGTATAAATAGAGCAAGGCTCTATGATTAGAAGTCAATTTTTAGGTTTTGGTTTTGATCTTGAATGTAATGGGTTTATGAAGAAAGAAATCTCTGAGCGTCTGTAAGTCCGAGTCAAGGGTGTTGGGAGATAGATAGAGGCTCTACAACTGTGTGCATAGAGGCCTGGTAGAGTCCGCAGCTATGTGTGTGGACCCCTGCAGCTGAGTGCGCAGGGTGGATCTGGTTGTACTGAAGAGAAGATCAATAAAGATAAGAATTTCTGAATCATTGTGTGTTTTATTGTGGATCTATCTATTGCTTATGTTCTAAATTTATGCATTATCTGTTATAATTACGTGCACTGGGTTTTATTGTTAAATGTTTGCTTAAATACTGTAACAAGAAGATCAGATCTGTAATAATTTCATTAATAAGAAAGTGCATTTGCGCGGATCTACATGAAAGCTCGATAGCTGTACAGAGTGGCACAAGGCCATAGAACGGTTTGCGACCCCTCTAGACCACATCAAGACATCCAAAGGGTGTGGAAACCTGGTTCCAACACCCTCCCATACTACCTCAGGTGAGACTTCAGTCCATGCTTCATGGATTGTTACCGAAAGGGCCGGTAGTGCAGGATTTGTTCGGCTAAAACACTTCTAAAACCTGGGTCAGGCCCCTACAAGCCAACAAATGGTTCCATTGTCAGGACCGGGATTTGCCTAAGGGATGTTTGATGTCAGAACGCTGGAAACCTACGAAGAAAGAACTTGAATATTGGTTGGATCATAAGCTTCATGAGTTCGTGGTTCAGGAAAATAGAAATCAGCGGATATCAGAGGAAAGGTGGCTGGATCATTACATATACACAGAGATCCACGAGATCTTCTTCGTGTCCTTCTCGTCAGAGCTGTATGAGTGGATCGCACGACTAGCTAATAGTCAGGGAAGGTGCAGACTAGATCAACCCATCGTGTGGGCTCCAGAGTTGGTGCGTAGGCTAGAAGCATCTGAAGATAAAATTGCACGGGTAGTAGATCACTGGTTGGATAAGATAATAGGAGGGTTTATAACCAAGTTCGCGATAGACACAACTGTGAGTTACATTGAGGCAGAAAGGCGCTTTCTCCAAGGACCATGGGGTATGTACATCAAATCGTTGAATACTTGGATTAAAATTCTGTTATGTGAAAAACAAGTTATGTGCATCCATTGATGTCTGGGGTAACGAGGAGCGGAAGAGGCTACCGAGGGACCGAAGGATTAGAAAACAATCCTCTAATTTCACTCTTGTGATAAATCAAGGAGGAACTCGTAGGGTTCTCTCTGAGAAGCACAGTCCGATTGATAAAGCAGCGCATTCCACTAATACCACCACCGTCAATGCTATCACCTGTTTCACTTATATCAAACCCATCTTCACCTACCCCACCTCCGCCACCACCGAAGGTTGGGATGGCGAATGCAATCAAGTTGTTGGTATTTAGAGGCGTAGGAAATGAGGAACCAAATCAGTTCTGGTTCGTGGTAAAGGCTGTATGGGAAGCCCACGGAATAATGGATGATAACATCAAAAAGGCTACTCTAGTTAGTGCGCTGCAGGACCACACATTGACATGGTATATAAAGTACTCTAGTGATCACCCAAATGCAAGGATATCGGTGATTCAGGATGCATTGAACAAAGAATTTAGCTGACCAAAATCAGAAACGCAGTTGACCATCGGGTTCAAGGAGATCGTGATGATGCCTGGTGAAACCCTGTGGATCTGGATCAGAGGTTGAAGAGTACAATCTGTGAGGCTAACATGACGCTAACGGATGCGCAACACTGCACGTGATTTGTGGAATCTTTGATGTCACATCTGAGGATGACGCTATCACAACAAAAGATCTCAACCCAAGATGAAGCATTAGAGACAGTGATGAGGTTGCGTGAAACTCCAATACAAGATTCGAGGTTGGGAGTTCAACAAATCCACCACAACTACAAAACCTATGCTTAGAAATGCAAAGTTTGAAGCAAGAAAGGGTGCCCCGACTGGAGGCGCGTACGAAAGTAGGATGTATCAAATGCAAAGGTCAAGGTCATGACAAGGATGACTGCCCCGTATTCGCAAACTATCTAGCGGGAGGGGGGCCGATGCCATTGAGATTTGAGGTACAAGCAGGGCCATGTGTGGCACCTGCACTCTGGTGCGCGATTTTTCAATTAGGAGGAAAGCACACAACAAACATCTTGCACCTGTTGCAGAAGTATACCTAGACTCTGCAGCAGCTGTATTGCAACTTCTGTCGATCAATGGGTCACGACGAGCGAACATGTTGAAGCTACGAACTAATGATGGAGAGGACCCTATCTTATCCAATGCAGACTGAGGCACGGGGTTTTGACCCAGCCATAGGGCCACGCGGGGGATTCCAAGGACATGGAAGAGGAAGAGGGATGGGGCCTGGGCAAGGCTGTGGATAGCTGATATGTTATAATTGCGGAGGGTCAGGGCACTACACTTGCGACTGTACTAACCCGACGAGAATATCTTGTCCATACTGTGAGTAGTTTGACCATGAAATGGTAGAATGTCTGATGCTAATTACCCAGATGCGTGAAAAGGTGGTTTTGCAGCCCACTCCAACTCAAAATATCCAAATTATGAGTTCAGAACCGTGCGAAGAGGACCCCAATGTAAACATGGTACTGAGGAGTGGCGCAACTATAGGAGGAGATGCGAGGAAACAACTTCGAGAAGATGGGAAGGGTCGTGATGCTCCTACAAGGGAACCTGACTTGGAGATAGAAAAGGTAAAAGGGACATCTAAAGAAGCTTAGAAGAGCGTCACGAAAGTCTCTAATCGAGGTAATAGGGATCCAATTGAGCTGGGAATGGATCCCTCTATGCTTACCACCTTTTTAGAGACATGTGTGAAGTTGATACATGACAATAGAGCAGTTAAAGGACTGCAAGAGCTGATCACTAGGTGCACGGGATCAGGGGAGCTGTGCATAGTCCGGAAATTGGGATAACATGTTCTGCGCACTGGGCGGGAGATGCGAATGACGGCACAAATTGGTGAGTACAAGATGGACCAGGTCATTCTGGATTTAGGGTCGGATGCGAATGTGTTGCCTAAGAAAACGTGGGAACGCCACTACAGCGGTCTTTATTCAACTATGGATGGCCAACCAGCAAAAGATCTTACCGATGGGATGATTGCAAGGGGTGATAGTGGACATTGAAGGAGTAAGTACGTAGACAGACTTTGAGGTAATAGAAATTGTTGATGACAGTAATCCATACCCTACATTGCTAGGAATAGATTGGGCCATGGACATGAATGGGGTCATCAACTTAAAAAGACGAAAAATGACATTCGAGAAAAAGTCACTCCATGTAATAGTTCCACTGGACCCAGTTGAAGGAGCATGCTACACCAAACCGATGCGCGACGAGGACAGTGACGATGAACTAGACTGCATCTACCAGATAACAATGCAAGAACATGATTGGGTGAATCCCTAAGCGGACGAAAGACCTTCATGGGAGTGTGATAGTTCCTACACATCGGATTCAGATGAGGAGATTGAACGATGGCAGAAACGATTGCATGAAGTCACAAAAATCAACTATAATATGATGATTAGATCACTGCAAAGCGTGACCATCGAAGTAAGGAAATGGCCAGTGGACGAGGATGCAACAAATGAGGAGGAGTTTGTCAACCTTGGCACTTCAATTGTAGAGTAGAAGCGGTATGATGCAATGGAAGAAGTGCCGCGCGCAACAGTATGGCGTGAACATAGGAAGATGAGGTGGAATGAGCACGGAGGTAGAAGGTGGTTATGGGTACAGGTTGAAGGACTTCTGCGGCGAATAAGGCAGCCACGATAGAGCAGTTCGAGCACTCGTCTACAATGGAGGGCACAACTCTATGCAACCATCAACCCAACGGAATCTGCGCATAACAAGGGTTCGCTGGGCCAAGAAAACCATAAACCAAGCAGGGTGTGCGCAGAGAACTCTACCCATGAATAAACGCGCTGAAACTAGGGGACCGAAGAGAATTTCCCTAGCCACTGCCCCTGTAGTTCGACCTGAACAAGAAGACCTGGACAAAGGGATCCGACAGTTGTGGGAAGCCATTCAGCACGGAAACATGAGACTTCACGAACTAGAGGAAGCGGGGGCCAGGCTAAGGAGGAAAAGTGCGAGGTTGGATGAAGAAATTGACAAAATAAAAATAGGAGTCACACAAACAGGCTGCGCGAAGGAGCGTATAAGGGGACTAGACTTGGCCGACCCTCCTACGATACTTGAACAAGCCGTAACCCTGTTATCATGGTTGCGACTGCACCCTAGTGAACAAGGGAGCACAGACCACAATGCGCTACTTCACTCAAAGGAACGCAAAGGGTGCTCGCAACCTGGGCTAGCAGGCAAGAGGAAGGCCCACACGAGGGGTGTGATCACCTAACTATCTGTTGGAGGCCTAGTCTCAGCACTCCACGCGGTTGAAAGAGGGCGTGGGACTATAAAGCAATCTGCAGGAATGGTGCGCGATTCGAATGTGGAGCGTTGGACCAATAAAAATCATGGAACGTGTTTGTGTACCAGGGACTGTGTTGCCGCATGGGCAGAATGGACGATGACCGTTGCAACTACTATTCATGACAAGATGTCCCATTTAAGAGACTGAGGAGTGGGCAGCAGGCCATTAAGACACATGACTGACTGGATTTGCCGCCAGAATAGCATTAATAAGCCACGAACGAGGAGAACGACCAAATTTTAAGTTGAAAGGGTATATAATGCACAGGTGGTGTGTTACCACACACCATTTGGCCCCTTGCATAGTAAACTATTCAGGGTTCAAATAGAGTGGCATAGGATGGATGAGGCAGTCGTAAGAGAAAGTTCATGGTTTAAAGCCCTACTGAAGGTAATACAAGAGTCCCTACTCAGGTCGATATCCACGCCCAAGGATGATACAGCCGAAATCCCTAAATCACCTAGGACGCCGCGGACCAAGAAGAACCCCCAAGTAGCAGGACCGGTCCAGACGTCTCCGTGAAATCTGCGATTTGGCAAATTATCGATGGAGGAAAAAGGCAAAACTGTGACAATTGAGAGTGATGAAGAGGTCAAGGATCCTCCGACCTATATCAAAGAAATAGAACTAGACAAAGAAATGGAAGAAGATATCTAGCTAGTAAGACGACCCAAGTATGTTCCTCCAAGAAAAGGGAAGGCCAAGGTCCCTACAGATCTGGATTCCATTGAAAACATACTCATCACCTTGTCTCTCACTAAAGGGGTTCCGCTTGAAGGAACGACGACTGGCTGCATCTCTACTATGAAATTTGAAGACTGAGACCTTGCAGACACTAAGAGGTTTCCCCACTTGGAAACTAGCGAACTAATGGAGCAAAGCGCAGAGGGGACTATTACGACACTTCAACCGAAGGAGTGGCTGCGAAAGGTGGAGGAAGCTGGGTTACTTTGTCTCCTGTCCATTCCACATTGTCATTAGGCCCCCATTACAATATTGGTCATCAGACAACTGCTCTGTCTGGTACATGATGGATACTTATGGATAGAAAAACCCGTCCCCATCACGGCGGAACTCATTCACAGGATCTCACGGCTTCCTTGTGAAGGAAGGGACCCCATGGAAATAGTTGATATGAGTGGCGATGTGACAATGATGGAAACCCTGAAAAAGAAATACAAATTGGTGAAAAATCAGCGAGGTTATGCCATTGACGGTATTTTAGACAAAGGGGTCCATGTTGCTACCCAGTTGCTGGCAAGAAAAGTGATGCTGAAATGTTGCGACAACGAGGTCCCAACAATAGTCGTCGCGTTAGTTGAGCAATGTGTAGTAGGGGAACGGTTCAATTGGGTGTAGTTCCTCTGCGATGAATTCTTGACCAACTGCAGGGAGGTCTAAGAGGAGGGTAAGACCTTCCACTATGCATGGTTTTTGTTATCCATCATGTTGGTTACAAGTGAATTACCCAAAGATAGTCAGTTTCCTTCCTTGGACCAAGATTGGCTAGAAGCCGCCAAATACGCATCGCTCTGGGCGACGAGGGATGCCGCAAGAATTCGGGACATCAAGATTTTCTGGATACTAATGGAAGCAAACATCCGACAGTGGATCAACTAGCAACCATGTCTGTCCGCTGAGATATATGACAGTGTGAAGAACGTAGCCAATTTTAAGGTAGACATGAACCATGTACACATCTGGGTGTGCAAGGACCCAGACCAGATGTGGTCCACACTTCCCTTCATTGCCATTGACGAGGCTATCTTTGTGGTATTGGATACCTGGCCATCGAAGTGGTGCGGACCTGATGTGGTGGGGCGCGATGAGACCACTATCCAAAAATAGAAGGCTAAAGCTAAGCGTGTATCATAGCAAAAGCGGAACGAACAACATGCTCCGGAAGTACGGGAAGCCCGGGAGGTAGCGCAGGCTACCATAGGTAAGGCGACAGCAGGAGGGGCTGACGACAGAGGATGAAAGCGGTCCGAAGATGACCACAGAGCCGACCACGGATACAAGGACAGAAGGAACGACGCCAACCACCACGGGTTCTCCCTTAAAATGATCACGGCCGACAGAACGGATGAAGCCGCGGAAGAAGGCCAAGGAATCTAAATGGGACGGGGAACTTATCACATTGACCGAGGGTGACCTCGGTGACATAGGGGATACAGTTCACGAAGTCACCTGAGAGGTAATTGACGAGGCAATGTCGGAGCAACAAATTGTGTTCGGGGCGCTCCGCGCGCAACTGCAGGAACTTGGGGTACAGGCCTCGTAGCTGGGAACCATCGCTACTCATGGAGTTACGGGTATGTCAGCCACTGAGCAGCTACTATAGGCCAAAATGGCTAATACTATCGCACTCCTGGCAGGAGAATTGACTATAGAAAATGCGGCAGACAAAGCTGTGGTGAGCCAGCTTACGGGGCTTGGATTAAATTTGGCTACCATCTTGTGCGAAAGCCCATACCAACTCTAGGATAGTGCAACGATGGAGCTCCAGCGGGACGAAGCGGTAGCACAAAGTAGGCAGTTGGAGCAAATTGTAGGGGAGGCATGTTATCATGCCCCTGAGCTGGAGATTGCAGCTGAGTTACCTGTCGGCATACGAATCCACAAGTTGGCTAGTGGGTTCTGCGAAGTGAAGGAAGAAGCTGCAAGGGTCTAGTTGGCCCTCAACTTATAGATCACAGAACTGAAACTAAATGCACAACCTTCTACACCATCGGAGGTCATCGAGCAGCGCAGAGGCATCATTTAATCCGAGCGAGAAATAATAACACGTGCCATGCAGGAGTGCATCGACTTGTTGGATCAGTCGCTTATTACACTCACTTCACTACAGGAATACCCAACCTTACAATGGTTGGAAACAGAGGCAAGGGAGTTACAACAAGCTTATGACAATGACAGAGGCACTGCATAGACGATTGCTATTACGCAACGCTTGTCCAAGATGAGGGAGGCCCAGGCTCTGAAGATACAAACTGACGCTGCTCGGTAGAAGGAAGCAATGATTAAAGAACGTATCCAACCTGGGCTTGATGAGGCAATCGCGGTTTCCACCACCATCGAGCGAAAGGTAGCACTCATGTAGGGGACATATGTACTCGGATAGGCACCTAAAATAGATACTGATGCATTGGTGGCCCGTGTAGAACAAGTACAGGAGATGGCGGAAGATTTTGTTGCAAGTGTAAGCGAAGCGCAGAAGTTGCTACACAACCTCCGCACGAAGATTGCCGCACCAGCTGAGTGACTCGGGACGAGTCACGATGTTTGTGTTGGGGGCCTGTTGGGTAGCGGAGGCCCCGTGTAACGGTTTTGGGGATCAAAGCCCGCAATTTTGGGTAAAAGTATGGAAAAGGCTCCACGAGGTGCACAGAGCGCAAATTGTAATGAGTCAAGTCAAACGGTTGTTTGCCCAAAAATGATGCAAGAAAATAGAAAGTGAGTCGGCCTGCCCATGGTCCGTGGACCATGGAAATGCATAAATAGAACAAATCTCTATGATTAGAAGTCATTTTTTAAGTTTTGGTTTTGATCTTGAATTTAATGGGTTTATGAAGAAAGAAATATCTAAGCGTCTATAAGTCCAAGTCAAGGGTGTTGGGAGATAGATAGAGGCTCTGCAGCTGTGTGCGCAGAGGCCTGGTAGAGTCCACAGCTGTGTGTGTAGACCCCTGCAGCTATGTGCGCAGGGCAGATCTGGTTGTACTGAAGAGAAGATCAATAAAGATAAGAATTTCTAAATCATTGTGTGTTTTATTGCGGATCTATCTATTTCTTATGTTATAAATTTATGCATTATCTGTTATAATTACATGCACTGGGGTTTATTGTTAAATGGTTGCTTAAATACTGTAACAAGAAGATCATATCTGTAATAATTTCATTAATAAGAAAGTGCATCTGTGTGGATCTACGTGAAAGCTCGATGGCTATATAGAGTGGCGCGAGGTCGCAGAATGGTTCGTGACCCCTCCAGATCACATCAAGACATCCCAAGGGCATGGAAACCTGGTTCCAATACCCTCCCATACTACCTTGGGTGAGACTTCAGTCCGCGCTTCATGGATTGTTGCCGAAAGGGCCAGTAGTGCGGGATTTGTTTGGCTAAAACACTTCTAAAACCTGGGTCAGGCCCCTACAAGCCAACAGGACTTAATTGGTGTAGAATTTTTTCATTTGCAAGAAAATTTGGAACCAATTAATGATATATATGCTTCACTATGCAATTTGAATGATTTCAAACTGATTCTTCATACAAAAGTTATGCAATCTTAAAAATACACACATTTTAAGAGCTTGATTTTGAGTTTGTCTATCTGTACAACCTTGAAATTGTTGGATATTTATGATTTTGGCCTCCCAATATTTGAAATTTCATCTTGATTTGGCTCTTTGTTTCTTTTTTCCAATGCCACAACTCAGAGCAAGATTGGATTGTTCAAGATAAATTTATGCCAGATCTATCAAGAAGGCTTGATTATGGACTAGTTCAATAGAACAAACTTGTACAGGATGCCACATGCCCCTATTTCAACATTCGGCCCTGAAATTCCTACCCAAAAAAAAAATTCCATGCAATTTAGGTCAATTTTTGTGTAATTCAAATCCAATGCTCGAAGAGAGAGTTATGGTGATTTTCTCTGGGACACTTGTTTGAGACTAAATTATGGAGCATATAGAAACCATGACTTCCTTTGACCAAGGTATAAACTTGTAACCATATGTTCATCAAGATTTTTCCTCCATATGGTATCAATTTCACGGTCTGAAGCTTCATATAAAAAAAATTATAACAAAAATTCCACAATGGCTCGTTTGAAGCAACAAAACCCTATGATCAAGAGCTATAATACAAAATGTTATGTATCCAGATCAAAATAACTCTGAAACAAAAGAGAATATATATCAACGACTAGATAATAAGCCACTTCAAGGGGGGACGTTCCTTTACATCACATAAATGAACAATTATTGGATGATTCAAATGACAACAATGTTTCGAGAATAAGTACCCTAGGGCTTTGGGTTAGAACCCCAACAGAGCAGAATAAAACTACAACAAGAAACACTCATACAACTTAGGCAAAATGCTTATATAATCAAACTACGTAAGAGCGACCGTACCCAGATTTCCTTCGTTCGAGTAGGTCCCGCAGGGTTCAGACCCTCTGCAACTCCTGATGTTCTTCAGACCTGAAAATCATTCAATTCGAACATACATAGCAGTATAGAAGTAAAGCATATTCACGAAATTTGACTTTATATCATATAAACAAATGATTTATCATACATCAAAACAACATTCATATATGAATTACAACATAATTTGATGCAAAAACAAAGTAAATTTCGGAAACAAGACAACATTTCTTTTATTGCAGTAAGCTATAAATAACATGGAGAGGATTCATCTGAGTCTTCTTCTTCTGGCTCCAAGCGGAACCGTCCTCCGAATTCGTCTTATCCTAGCCTTCAACAATCTTCTTCCATAACCAACACCATGATATCTCAAGCAAGAGGGAGAATATCTATAATCAAGGAAACAAGGGTTTCCTGAAGCTTGGGGAAGTGCATGAGGCAAAAGGATTCATCAAACTTAGTCAGGGATAATCTCAATATAATAACTCTATCTCTCCTCCTCCTTTAGGCCTTCCCATAGAAGTCTATTTATACTTCTCCCAATTAGTTTTTTAGTTGGGAAACAGTTGGGTCATGGGCAATAGGAGGTAATCAATAGGTAAAACCCGTGAACTCTGCCCATAATTAAGGAAATTTAATTTTTTAAGTGTTTTAAGACATATACGGAGGTTGGGTATTGACTGACCCACGTGTACATGCTTTTATCTCAGGGAAAAGTAGCGTACAGGGAATAAAACACTGTTTTTTACATATTTGGACCAAGTCTGGAAGGAGGGGTTGCCCTAGGCCATAAACCAAGCATCACAAATACCAATGGTGGTAAATGGTGCTATAACAGATGCCCCCTAAAATATGAGGTCAGAAGGGGTACATGATGGCTGAAATGTATTAAGTGTATGGAAATAATCTCGTCGATATTGAGAAGGACTTCACCAGAATTCAGCCTGCCAAGCCATCAAAAGACATTAGAAAGAAACTGCTATCTGAGGTAGGCATACCCATGCTCAGAAAAAGTAAAGCATGTCCGCATATCAAGTACAAGCAGATCCAATATGTATACAAGTATAAATAACTGAAAGTACATGATGGATCATCTGATCATGATCGAAAAAAGTACATGTCTGAATATCACATATAAGAAGACGATCAATGACGCTGAAGGATGAAGCTGGTCATTGATGTCAAAAAATGGTCCCAATAGTACCAAATTAACATGTTGGAATAAAATGATACTACATCGCAACTCGGATGCCAACATATAAGATGTCGCTGTGAAGAACTGCAACATATATGGTGGATGGTGTCAACTAGCAACAACATAAGCAACTGACAAGTGAACCAAAACATGCTGATGCAACTCGAGGTCTTCACCCACTGCCGTGGTTCATTTCCACACAATGGGAATAAATGATCTGAGGTCGACCACGTGAGAAATCATTTGATTACCGGTCATTGATGTATACCATTAACAAACGTGAGACTGCTCATTGATAATGATAATGAGAGTCAAGGTACCCAGTACAATCTAACAAGTGTGAATAAATTAGCTAAAGTCGAACACCTGGAAGAATCTATCAATTAGGGGACAATGATGGTTTCCCACTGTCGATAGCGAAGGAATCTTCCACTGATGACTGCAAACCCAAAAGTACTGCCAAATGGACTCTAGATCTTTATCCCAGAGCAAATGAGGTGTAGTTGATAGGAAAATATCCGCTAGAAGCAAGGAATTAAGGCATTCTTCATCAATCTAGTGCGAGTGTAACCTGTAGGCCAATAATGTGGAAGGAATTAGACGAAAAATATGTAGTAACCCAACCGAAGCACGTTTCCGGCGTACACAAGATGTAGCTAGCGCACGATAGAAACCCTGTGAACCAACCAATAATGAAAGCTGATTCAGAGTCAAGGAATCCACCAATAGGGTCAAATGGAAACCAAGGCACTGCATGAATCCCAATGTGTGATAATGAAAGCTGATGTCGAACAAAAGGGAAACCACTCAGTCAAAGACCCATGATACTGATCGATGCTGAGCACAAGGTGACCTATCAATAATGAAAATAGGGCTAGGGTGCGGCTCTAGGCCTACCCTCAGAGCAATATGTTGTCGTCGATAAGGACAAGACCTGCCCTCAAGAAGTCAATGGAGACCTTCTCAAACCGGCATGAGCAAAGGACCAATATAACTGATGTGATGACAAACACGACACTGACAACCAAGGATGGCCGACTGAAAAATAGGTCAAGAGACACTGCAGATAGGCTGACTCAGGCTTACTTCCCTTGAAAAAAGGCATGACTCAATGACGACTATACAGAAGCATATGATAACTCTGTATAAGTTCTTCATGCAGGAGGCATGAGAAAACTCTCCATATGATTGGAAGAGGTAACCAATCGGAGGAGTAAGGACTTAATAACAAGGTTAAGGCGTACCTAAGTCAAACTAAATCCCGCCCAAATGGAGGAGAGACTTTCTTTTGAGTGCTTTGTTCAAGGGCGACACGACTGACTCTAGATGCCAAAAAAATATGGAAATGTTGTCCTGTTCCCACTCTTTTTGGAATATATATTTTTTTGTCTTTTTCTTTAAGCTGGAAAAAGAATAAAAGAATGCTATCGTACAGTGGAAAGAATGAGTGTCAAAGAAACATATGATCTAGTTCCTGGGAGGGGAACATTCCTATGCTCAATGCAGGGAGTCGAAACTGGTCAAGGAAAGTCAAAGGGATGCTCTTTCCACAAGTAAAAGGATGCATCAAATTGTAGAAGTTAAGTGATTGCATGGTTGATTTGCAGAAGACATGGTCAAATAAGTGGCTTAAACAGGAGTCCAAGAGAAGCTGGCTCAAGGCCAAAAAGGTGCAAATAATCAAAATGAAATGCAACAGTACAACTCAATACAAAGGAGTCTCTAGGGCATAAGGCCAGAAATCAGCGCGGAATAAAGGAGAATGTGTCTTCAACGCATAAGTCATGGCGGGACTAGAGAGGACTCCTGACCCTACTCAGTATAGTAGCATGGGAAACCAATGTTAGTGAGGTTCTAACTAAGATGCCCATGTAAGGGATGGCTCTACCATCCCATCATGATTTAAAAAATATGTGAGTGAAAATGGTTTGCTAACCAAGATACGATGGGTTCGACCCTATGGCTAATGTATCGCTGAATGGAGGCTAGTATGCAAGATTCAATGGAAAATGGTTTTCCCTAACCTAAATACCAGTGAGTGAATGATACCTACCATGACGGGTCAACAGTCATGGGACCGAAATAACATCTCGAAGAAGTCTCCAAAATATCCTAAAAAATAACCCACTCTTGACAATCCAAGCTCACAGGTCAAAAAATCCATGAGACAAAAATCAAATTTTGAAAAAATATTTTGCAATTTCAAAGTTATATAATGACTTTTGGACTCATAGTTTTTTCATTTCTGTTTGGAGCAAAGAGTTGTGGAGCAAAAAGGAGCAAGCTTTCCTCTGAACAATTGGACCGTTCAAATTGCCCCAAAGTTATCAGGTAACCTTCAAATCATACTTGTAATGTTTTGTGATGGTTTTTAGAAGTTTTCTTAAAGTTCTAACCGTGGGAAGTTATACCCAAAAATCCAACTCTGCATACACGCGGGTTGGATGTGATCAACCCGTCTATACGACGACCCTACATGCGATTGTGTGTAAAGGGAACCTGCCTGTATGCGAGTTAAAGTTTAAACATAAAAACTAACAGTTGAAACTCAATATTTTTGTAGGATGACTATCACATGGAGGGAAAGAGAGCATACCACAATTGATAATGAGGTAATGAATGACCAAAATGCACTAGACGCTCTGAGAGGCTATGGCTTATTGAAATTCTTCAAAATTCCAAACATGAAAGCCAACACACGCATGCTCAAACACCTGATCCACTACTGGAGTGCAGAGTATGATGCCTTCATGATAGACTAGATGCCTCTACGGATTGAGGTCGAAGACATCTACTTTATAACAGGTCTCTCCCGAACTAGGGAGGTCATGAATTCGACTGGCAGGACAAGAAGTAGTCTTTCAGTAGAAGATTATGTCCATATATACTGTCCTAGACATCCTGAGAAGATTGGAAGTCAAATTCCAATCAAACATGTGGAAAGTTTGTCTTTGAGGATTCTGCTATTTACCATTGCATGGGTAAATGGATTAGCTTTGCTGCATCAAGCATCATGAGTGTCCATGAGCCTGGTAGTGGAGTGTATTACCACAGTATTTGAATGGTGCACACCTCTTCTAACTAACATGAAGAGCCAATTGACCTCTATACAGAAGGGTCAGACGAAGAACTTTGGATATGGGACTATCTTATGCTCATTCTTCTTCGAGAAGGTACTTGGTCTACGTCCCAAAGTATTAGTGTCCATCAGCGGCCCTAGATATCCACGAATGGGTAGATGGGCGGACTTGATGAAATACCTTGGAGGCGGAGATATGCCTAGGACGACTTTTGATGATGAGTTTTTCACTTGGTGGGACCAACAGATCATCGTAGTCGATGCCTACTCGTATGCCGGTATGGATTTCCGAGGAGATCCAGACTTAGTGTTACCACCAAATGCGGCATGGGGAGACATAGATAACATTTTTTAAAGTTTTTGTGATTTTTTAAGATTTTTTGAATTTTTTAATATGAAATGAACTTAGAATATGTTTTGATGAGACATAATACTGACAAAATTACCATGTTCCAGATGTGGGTCTAGTGAGACCAGATGGGTTTCTGAGGCACAGGAGTTGTGGAAGAGGGGCCGAAGAGGCAGTAGCTAAGACAAAGAGAGTCCTATATGCAGTTCAGAGAAACTTGGTGAGATTAAATCACCAGGTACCTATGATAGCCATAGAGGACCTACCTGAGGAGATGCAGCACCGCGTGGTAGGGGTACCACGGGACTGGGTCCAAATACTTCGGCGTGTAGCCAACACGGTGGTTAAATTTTTAACCGCTCATCCTGAGCCGGGTCGATAGATAGACCTATGTATGACTAGACATGAACCCAAATTTTGAGGGCATCTTGTCCCAATTTTGTATATTATTTTTTGAACACTCTATCTATATACAGGCAATTTTATGATATATATACAGATTTGAATTTTTTGATATTGTTTAATTAGATGAATGATTAATGTGCTAATCTAATGCTTGATTAGCAATAGAGTCTGCTAATGAATTCGCAGATCGTGGAATGTGAACATATGTAATATAAATAAATGATCGTTGCAACATTCTCACTCTAAAAAAATGGCGACATAAATAAGGATCACGAACCCAATAAATGTTATTTAACTGCGACACCACCAGCTGTTAGTCTAGGTAAACTACTAACGAATCAATCCTATAAGAAATTGCTTCGGATAGTAAATTAAGAATGACATTATATTCAACAATGTTATTCGAAGCAGGGCCAATACATACTCCCCTCGACACCATCAACTGGCCAGATGGATAATAAATCACCCAAGCCGCGGAAGCAAGATTCTGAGTGTGCTGACTAACACCATCAGCGAATTCGAAATATATCGAATCATCCATCAACACCTACCAAAGTAGATTAAAAAAATGTCGATATCACAAAATGCCAGACAAATATGTACAAAGATACAATATATACAAACAAGCAATTGCTCGACCGAAGCCTAAGCAAAATACTTCTTAAGGTAGAGCCCATTTCGGGGCTCCGCCAGCTTGTTCCCTTCAAAATCAATTAATTCATAGGCCCCTTTTCCCAAAACTCGCTTGACTATAAAGGGACCATACCACATAGACTTGAATTTGCTTGCCCCCAGGGCATCTTTGTCTTGGTCATAGACTAAGACAAGGTCGCCTTCAGAAAAAACCCAAGGACGGACAACTTTATCATACTGAGTTTTAACCCTCTTCTTATGGGATTCATTTATTATGGTTGCATCTCGACGCTGCTCATCAAGATGTTCCAAATGAACGAGGCATTCTTCGGGACTAGACGTCTTTGGAAGAAGTTCTACAGCTAGCTTAAGGGACAAAATTTCACATTCGATAGGAAAAATAGATTCCAACCCGTAAACTAGTTGAAAAGGAGTAAAACCGGTGGTAGTCTTAAACGAGGTTCGATATGCCCAGAGTGCTAGGTACAACATGATGTGCCAATTGGATCGATTTTTATCAATTATCCTTTGCAAGATAGTCTTAAGGGACTTATTCACGGCTTTGACTTGCCCATTGTCCTAAGGATAATATGGAGACGAATGCTCCTGCTGGAAGCCAAACTTGAGAGCTAATTTGGTCATCAGTTAATTCTAGAAGTGACTGCCATGGTCAGTGACAATCTCTCTTGGGATACCAAATCATGAAATAACCTGGTTGAAGAGAAACAAGGCTGTTGTTTCACTATCGTTTTTGTAAGTAGGCATGGTCTTAGCCCACTTCGTAAAGTAGTCCATGACCATAATGATGTACTTGTGATTCACCGCCGAAGGTGGATTACAAGTAGTAAAATCAATGCCCCACTTCGTAAATGGACTGGAAGTGATAACAGGAAAAAGTGGAGTTGGATGTGCGTGCATTTTCCGGGTATAGATTTGACAAGGATGGCAATGTTTGATTGCTTCAATACAGTCTTTGATAATTAAAGGCCCAAAGTAGCCTGCACGCAAAATTTTCTGGGCTATTGCAAGCCATGATAGATGACCACCACAAGCTCCATTGTGGCAATCATTAAGAATAGACTCAGCTTCTTCCAAAGTTAAGTAACGCCTAAGGATTGAGTCAACCCCTCTGCGATATAATGTATCACCAATGATAACATAGTTTTTGGCAAGGTGACGTTACTTTCGACGCTCATCTTTGGAGAAAGCAGGTGGGAACATCGAGTCTAGAGATATATAATGATATATCCGTACCATAGATCTTGTGAAGAAATGAGGAATAAATGTTCATCGGGAAAATTTTCCTCATAAACAATGGCTTCCTCACAAGGCAGCTCTAAAATTAATTCCGCAAAAACTAATGACTTCTTAGATTTGGCTGACAAGAACTCGAGATCGAATTCTTGCAAAATAACAATCCATCGATTATACTTTCCCCCAATCACTTGCCTACTGAGGACAAAATGAAAAGGATTGACAACTGCTAAGACGAACGTTTTGCGTAGCAGAATGTAATGACGAAGCCACTAGACAACATGGACAGCTGCCAAGGCCAATTTCTCAATGGGAGAATAACGTAGCTCAGGTCCTACTAAGCCTTGACTCAAGTAGTAGATTACATGCTCACTGAGAGCATCATCCTCCTGAACCAGAACCATATCAATGGTTGATTCTGCTGCAGCGAGATACAAAAGGAAATCTTTGCCATAATTTGGTGGACTTAACAATGGAGCAGAGGTTAATGCCTTTTTCAAAGCATCAAAAGATCGCTATGCGAAGTCATCCCATAAAAATGGAACTCCTTTCTTAAGTAAACGCATAAATCCTTTGGTAATCTAGGCGTAATTTGCTATAAATCTCCTCAAGAAATTTGCCTTTCCTTGGAGACTTTGAAGTTGACGAATGGAAGACAGGGTAGGCAACTGAATTATTGCCTCAACCTGAAAGGGTCAACACGAATCCGTTCAGTCGATATGATGAATCCTAACATTCGACCAGATGTGACTGCAAAAACACACTTATTCAGATTCAAACGAATTTTATAAAAATGGCATCTCTCAAAAAATAATCGAAGGTGGCTGGGATGATCAATTCTCTTGCAAGAACGAGCAGCTAAGTCATCCAAGTATGCTTTGATAACATGTTTGATGTCGTGGAAAGCATAAGACATGGCCCGCTGAAAAGTAGCTCCAACATTTTTAAGGCCAAAAGGTATCTTTTTGTATGAAAATGTGCCCCAAGGACAAATAAAGGATGTCTTGTGCTGATCCTCTGGACGGATAGTAATTTGATTGTAACCAGAGAATCCGTCCATGAACGAAAAAATTTCATTACCCACACATTCATCAAAAATTTGATAAATAAAAGGTGTGGGGTAATTGTATTTTAGACAAGCTTTATTTAAATCCCTAAAGTCGATACATACTCAGATTGTTCCTTGCTTCTTATCTACTAGGACTGGACCCACTCAGTTAGAGGAACGGGGTATATGAAATCCGCCTTAATCTGCTTTTCAACTTCAGCTTTAATAGTTTCTGCCTTCTGAGGATTGATCGGTCGATGTTTCTGACAAATAGGTTTGGAATTTTCTTACGTCTTGATCTCATGCTGGACTATAGATGGATCGATTCTAGGCATTTCCTCATAAGACCAAGCGAAGACATCTCAAAATTATTTAAAGAGGTCGGTGTAGATTTCAATTTCTTCAAGGGAAAAATCAGCTCTGATGAAGACATTTTCTATTGCGTTAGGATTCCTAGAGATGTTTACAGGTACAATTCGTGAGATAACTGACATGTTACCTTCGGCAGAAAATTTTGCTGGACCCAAAGGGTTTGAAACTGTACGAACATCACTAGTAAGCAGATTGGAGAACCTAGGTTCAACTTCATGAAATGGAGGAAGAAAATCTGAACAATGATGTAAATCTTCCCATGTTTGATCTACACCCATCATTGCCTCCAAAATTGCTTCTTCAGATGGTAAGACTGTACCTAAGATATCCAGAGCTGAAGTAGAATCAAGGGTCCTAGCCGAAGCCACGTCGCCATCTAACTCCTCTTGTGAAAAATGAGTGGGATGGTTGTCTGTAGAGTTAATGATAGATTGATAGCTAAGTTCTGCTGTAGACATGTGAAATGCCATTCCACCAACTTGACCCCCATCTAATGTGGTGGTAGATGAAGGTAAGGTCCAAGGGTTCCAAAAATAATGAGTTCGAAAGAAATCTTTCCATGAAGGTCCCCTAGAGGATGAAATTGCGTTAATTCTAGCTGTAGGAGCATGAAGGTAAAATATACCCATTAACGAAGAGTACATCTCAACTCCTAAATTCTCAATAGGTTGACGGGGATCATCCACCAATGGAACGTTAGAATCCGAAGTTGCTTGGGAGTCACTTGGAGAATAATCCAACTGATCAATTTTAACAATCCTCCCCTCATGAGGAAAACAAAGGATGCGAAATAAAGATGAAACTATGGCATACATCTCGTAAATCCAATTCCTTCCTAAGAGGAGGTTATCATCCAGGTTGGCATTGACGATTTCTACCTCAATGTTTACGACCTTTCCCCCAACACATATAGGAAAGGCCGGGATAATCCCATGTGGCCTATGAGAATGTCCATCAAATGTTGTCAAGAGAGTCGGTGAAGGAACAACTGAAGGTGATCCAATGGCCTTCCAACATGACATAGACATTACGCATGTGGAAGCTCCCTCATCTATAACTGTCTGAAAAATATTGGTCTTTCGGTAAGTGGACTTTATCTGGAAAGCCATATGGTGAGGAAGTCTCTTTTTGACATTCAACATATCAAAAGTGAACACTAAATAATTATTTGGATCTACTGCACTGATTACCGAAAGCAAAGCACTTCTTTGTGCAGGACATGACTGGAGTACCTCCAATGCAGACATAGCACAAGGACTTTGAGCTAAATCTTCTACAATCGAGTAGTTCTGGGTTGCCCTAGCATTAGGGTTAATAGTCGAGCGCTTTGCAGAACCTTTTGGTATCCGAGGTATAGACTCAACAGAGGGTCACTCAATATGAAGTGGGTTTGTGGCTTCGGGAACAAATTCAGCCTTAGATGTTTATGTTTCACCATAATCGTGTGCTCGCGTAGCAATGTCGACATGGGAGTTCATCATATAAACATTTGAGGAATTTTCCCTTTCCTGGTTGCCCCCTGCGGAGGTACCAACGTTCAAATTCGCGCCAGCAAGTAATTGCTGCCCTTGGGGAAAAGGGTTAGTTAGAACAGTTTGGGAGCTAGAGGACACTTGCTGCACTAATAAGCGTTGAGTATCTTGTATCTTAGGGCAGAGGTGAGTTAGATAATCTCCATTGCATAACTTGCATGGAAACTTTACCTTTTTCTTGGACTTTTTTCTATCTTCACCAGTGCCGTTGCCAATTTTGTTTGCATTGCCTTTCCTATTAGGATATTCTGACACATAGGAAATAGTTAAGTATAACTTGGTCTAGTGTATAGTTAGGTAAAGTGTGTTTATTTACTATGTACTTTTGTAACTTACAATCCGACGGTCACGATATGTTCTAGACATGAAGTGATCCGACGGTTCATTCTCTCATCGGTATTACTGACACTTGATCCATGGCTTAACACCTGATTAGTCCATGATCTCTATTTAAAGAGAATGGAGGGTCATTTGTAGGTTAACCATTCATGAGAGAAGCTTATGTAAATTTTCATTCTTTTATTAGTAAATTGCCTGAAGTGGCCGCGTTGGCTCAGGCCATGGACGATTTCCTTCTTTGAGGGTTTTAACCACGTCAACAATACTGGTGTATTGATCTGTGATCTATTTGTGAGCGGTGTCCTTTGGTGTTCTATCTAAGGAACTTACCTCGTAAATTCGTACATGGTATTAGAGCTATTTGAGGGCTGCATCCATTGGTGATCCAAATCTGAAGTTGGTAGAACTGCATTAGAATGTCATTTCCTAGATCTACTGTTATTGACTGCTTTTGGGCAGAGAGGACTACTTTATTGTGTTAGGAGCATCTGTTCCAGTGAGGAAGCCCTTTCGTTTGACGCGAAAAGGTTTCTGGTAGCCCTAGGTACGTCATTTTTAAGATTTGGAGGTATACAGTCTTTATTTGCAGTTTTTAGTTATTTTCTCTGTGTTTATTTCAATTTATTTAGCTCTTTGTTTTTTTTATTACCGGATCTATACCTTTCATTTCTGCGTATGCTCTTTGACCCATGACTCTATGCGATCTGGGCAAATAAAAAACAAAAAGGAAGGATTTTTGTCATGCGTATGCTCTTTTCTGTCGTGCCTTAGTGTGATCTCGGAAAATCAGAAACATTGAGGAAAATATTTAATTTCTGGCTAAAGCTAACTTCAAGTCGTAAGATTTGTTTTTTGTTGTATGTTCATGTTGGGTTTTGTGTTTTTTATTTTGTAGGCAAAAAGAGCTTTCTCAAGTAAGCACGCACCCCAAAGCTGCAGTGACCAAAAAATAAAAAACAAAAAAAACAAAAACCCCCTTCCTCTTTTCCAAAAATTACTAACCTTTTAATCTAGCTCACTTGGTCCAAAGCTAATTTATGAGAATAGAGGTCTTGAGTTCAAGTCTTTCTTTTTGTTGAGCTAATTAGATTAAGTTTGGAAAGGGGGCAATTTTTTTTAAATATAACATTATCATTCATTTCCACACATTCCCGCACTTCGTCGGCATCTTCAACAACTTTTCTTCAAAAAACCATAACTTCTTCAGCCGGAAGCCGTTTTCAGAGCCATTTTTTTTGAATCAGCCTAATTTTTTGAGATCTTTCCATTGGAACACTTAGTTTTAGCATCTATAGCTTCAATTTCTATTAAAATGGAAATTCCATGCCAAGTTATTCTTGACAGCACCAACTACTTCCAATGGTGGTCCTACATTGTGAATTTGTTTAGAAGTAAAGGTCTTCACAAAATAGCCTCAAGCCAAGAAACCAAAACAAAAGATGAAGATAAGGCAGCCAAATGGGAAAATAGGCAAGATCAAGCACGTGGGTTGATAGGGATGTCTATTTCTCCAAACCTTAGATTCCATATCGCAGAACTTGATACTCTTAATGAAGCAATGAAACAGATCACTAAAGTTTTTGGAATTAAAAATGAACTTAGAGCCCATCAACTAGAAAATGAGTTGCTTACATTAGACCCCAATAATTTTTCTCCCATTGAAGATTTTTGTCCAAGTTCAAGACCCTTAGAATTCTCTTGGAAGGTGTTAAGGTTAAGAAAAAAGATGGTAACCTTATCTATTCCATTCTTACTAGGTTGGGACCAGCCTACTCTGTGTTTGTTTCCACATTCCATTCTACAAGAGAAGCCTTCATTTCTCAAGGACAAGACTACAAGTCCCCTTCCTTTGATGCCTTTTGTGATTCTTTAATAAGAGAATAAGAAATCCTCTTACATCTTGGTCTTCTTAATCTTGGAAACTCTTCTAAGAAAGCCTTAGCTGCCTAGCAGCAACCAAATTCAATGAATCCTAAGAAGACGTATCCTAAAAAGAATGGTCCTAAACCAAACAAGGGTCCTACGCCATTTCAGTCTCAAAATGAAAAATCATTTCAACAAAATGATAAGAAAAATAAAAACAAAGGGAAGAGCACTGATAGACATTGCCACTTTTTTAATCGAGATGGCCACTTAGAATCCAAATGCTTTAAGAAGATGGAAGCCTTGGAAGCAACAATGAAGAAGCATAACATCCATTTGGAGCACTCAACAACTTCAACTTCATCTTCAAGAATAACACTTTTTGCATGTGGTTGTCAGGCATCTCGTTCTCGATATGCACTAAATGTATCTTCTTCTTCTCATTCTCATGAGTGGCTCATTGATTCTGGAGCTTCTTATCACATGGCCAAAAACAAAGCCATGTTTTCTTCTTTAAATGATTGTAACACCAAAAATATATATGTTGGTGATGATAGATCTCTTAGTGTTGTAGGGACTGGAACTGTTCATATAGACAATAGTCAATTCAATGATGTATTATGTGTTCCAACCTTATCCTGCAACCTTCTATCTGTATATCAAATAACTCATTCAGGTGAAGGTAAAATCATTGAATTTTCACCTCACGATGTTGTAATTAAGGACCTAAGAGATCCTAGACAGATTTTAGCTACTGGCATTGTTGATGATTCTACAAGGTTGTATAAGTTTAACAACTTTGGGTCATCAAATCTTCCCTCAGTATTTGTTGCTCATAATGATGAAGTGAGCAAACTTTGGCATAAGTGATTTGGTCACTTAAACTATCGCTCCCTTCATAATCTATGTAAAGAAAATATGGTGACGGGTCTTCCAATGGTATCTTGCAAAGATGGTGTTTGTTCCGGATGTGTACTCGGAAAACATCATCGGGATAGTTTTGAAAAACATACCTCTTGGCACGCCTCAGCCCCTTTATAGCTTGTGCATAATGATTTATGTGTTCCACTTCTAGCTGTTTCATTCCCTGGCTACAAGTATTTCTTAACTTTCATTGATGGTTTCTCCAGACGCACTTGGGTATACTTCTTAAAACTCAAGAGTGAAGTATTTAACATGTTCTTGGCCTTTAAGGCCTTTGTTGAAAAACAATCTGGACATCAAATTCTTAAGCTAAGATATGATAATGACAGAGAACATGTTAACAACAAATTTATCAACTTTTGCAAAATGTGACATACTGTTCCATATACTCCAAAACAAAATGGTGTAGTTGAAAGGAAGAATCACACCTTAAAGGAAATGGCTAATTGTATGCTTCAATCTAAAGGACTTAGTCTAAGTTTTTGGGCAGAAGCAATTAATGGTGCAAATTACATAGTAAATCGCACTCCTACTAAGGTTTTAAAGAACATCACTCCAGAAGAAGCATGGAGTGCAATTAAACCAGATGTAAGTCACTTTTGTGTTTTTGGAAGTGAAGCATGGGCCCATATTCCAGATGAGAAACATAAAGCTTTAGAACCTAAGAGTGAAAAATGTATTTTGTTGGATATTCTGAAGATTTCAAAGGATATAGACTTATTCTACTTAATTCCAAAAATGTTATCATTAGAAGAGATGTAAAGTTTGCTGAAAATATATCAGCCTACGAGCCTAGTGCGGCGGATGTGCCACCTCTCTCTATCCCTTCTACTTCTGAAAATATTTCTTCTTCAGATGATGACAACGAGGATGACAATCATCCCCCACCTTCTCAGGATCCTCCTTCAGCTCCTCAGCTTCCAAAATGGGTCTGTGCTACTCAGGATGCAACAGGTGCTCTTGCTGGTGATCCTACAGATCAACGTCGAACACGTTATCAGTTCGATAGAGCCTCTTCTTTACTGGCTCAAGCTTCAGCGAATTATGATCCTGACACCTTTACAGAAGCTTCAGGCCATCTAGATTGGGACACAACTATGAATGAAGAATGTCGTTCATTATTGGCAAATGATACATGGGATCTTGTTCCTCTTCCAAAGAGATGAAAACTTGTTAGATGCAAATGGGTTTACAAAACCAAGTATGGCCTAGATGGAAAAGTTGATAAACATAAAGCTCGTCTTGTTGCTAAGGGTTTTTCACAAGTTGAAGGCATTGACTATACTGAAACCTTCTCCCCTGTTGCCAAAATGAACTCTATCCGCCTTGTTCTTTCCCTTGCTGCCTCTTTCAAATGGGAAGTCCATCAGATGGATGTTAAATCTGCCTTCTTGCATGGAGTCTTGCATGAAGAAATCTATATGGAACAACCTACTAGCTTTATACAAATAGACTCTAGCCTTGTATGTCGGCTTAAGAAATCCCTTTATGGTCTCAAGCAAGCCCCTTGAGCTTGGTATGCCAAAATGGATAGATTTCTTTTAGAAACTGGATTTTCTAGGTGCCATTCTAACAATACTGTCTACACCAAGAAAGTGGGCAAGTAGCTTATCATTCTTGTTCTTTATGTTGATGATATTATCCTTACTGGTAGTGATCCCAATCTTATAAACCATGTGAAGTCTAGCCTTAAAAAAAAGTTTGAAATGAAAGACTTAGGACACTTGCATTATTTTCTTGGTCTTCAAGTCTTGCAATCCAAGGAAGGTATTTCCCTTTCCTAGTCCAAGTATGTCTGCGATCTTCTATGCCATTTTCACATGGAAGAATATAAGCCAGCCCCTTCTCCCTTTCAGTCTAGAGCCAAAATTTTAGTCACTTGTACTTCCCCTGAAGTTGATGCTACCTTATATCGTAAAATTGTAGGAAAACTTTTGTATCTGAACCATACTCGTCCTGACCTTTCCTTTGTTGTTGGCCTTATTGCTCGGTTTATGCAAAACCCACATGAAAGTCATTGGAAAATAGCTAAAAGAATACTTCGTTATGTTCGAGGTACAGTTCAGTTTGGGATTCATTACAATGAAGAAGCATATCCTCTATTGGTTGGTTTCACTAATTCTGATTGGGCTGGTGACCCTGATGATCAGAAGTCTACTGGAGGTTATGTGTTCACTCTTGGTTCAGGACCTATTACATGGGCTTGCAAGAAACAAAGTGCCATTTCTCTTTCTTCAGCAGAAGCAAAATATCTTGGTGCCGTAGAAGCTAGTAAGGAGGCCCCGTGGCTTCGTCAGATCCTGTCAGAGTTTGGCTTTCAGTAGCAGCATCAGACTACACTTTGGTGTGATAATTAAAGTGCCATTCAACTATGCAAAGATCCAGTCCAACATAAGTGCAACAAACACATTGAACTACACATGCACTTCATCAGAAAGCTCATTCATGACCATGTTCTTGAAGTGCAATATTGTTCAACAGATGATCAAGTTGCAAACATCTTTACAAAGGCTCTGATAGAGGCGAAGTTTACTAAACTTTGATTTATGGTTGGAGTTCAGGAAGTTGTCACTAGACGGGATAGGCTCTAATGCCTCCTTCCTTCTCCTATTGTGTCATATTTGTACATCCTTCGATCCTATACCAAGTTGTTCTTAAGGGGGAATGTTAGGATATTCCGACACATAGGAAATAGTTAAGTATAACTTGGTCTAGTGTAGAGTTAGGTAAAGTGTGTTTCTTTACTATGTACTTTTGTAATTTACAATCCGACAGTCACGATATGTTTTAGACATGAAGTGATCTGACAGTTCATTCTCTCCTCGGTATTACCGACACTCGATTCGTGGCTTAACACCCGATTGGTCCATGATCTCTATTTAAAGAGCATGGAGGGTCATTTTTAGGTTAACCGTTCATGAGAGAAGCTTATGTAAATTTTCATTCTTTTATTAATAAATTTCTTGAAGTGGCCGTGTTGGCTTAGGCTGTGGACTGTTTCCCTCTTTGAGGTTTTTAACCACGTCAACAATACTGGTGTATTGATCTGTGATCTGTTTGTGAGCGGTGTCCTTTTGTGTTCTGTCTGAGGAACTTACCCTGTAAATTCCTACATTTCCCTTCCTGGTTCTTATTCTTACCTCGTCCCTTCCTCTTCCCATTGGACTGTTTATTTCCTTTGGGGTTAGAGGCTTGGACGACATTTATAGAGGTAGGTTGGGAAGGTGTAGGTGTAGATGGTGCTGCCTGGTTAGAAGAAGCAGTTTGTATAGACAACTGATGCAATTGATTCAAAAGGTTCACCGTGTGAACATCAATAAATCCGACTATATCATCAGTGTGGGGGCCTGGCTTCAGTTTGGCTAAATCAACCTTAGATCTAGGAGCATCAGGTAGGATTTTCTGAAGAGTCCCAAACTGAGAATATATTAGTTCTAATTGTCGGGCTCAAAAAATAGCCTTCTCTTCCAAATAAACACTGGAAAGAGACACGTCCTTTGAGATCTCAGGTTGTAATGATTTGAGAAACCATTTGAGAAGGAATTCTGGTGGGATTTTAGCTTTAATAAGCCTTTTTCTCCTTCTCCATTCCTGGATGTGATCCGAAATGTGAGTTGCGGTGTCTTGTTGAAAGTTAGCCAGAAGTTCAGTTCCAGCTTCATATTGGACAGGAAACTAAAAATGGTTCAAAAATATATTAGCCAAATCACAAAAAGAAGTATAGGTGACCTAGGAAAACTCTATATACCATTTGGCCGCATTTACAATCAGGGTGCGCTGAAATAACCTCAACCTAATCGAATCATCAATCAGGGAGTTGGATGAGCACCATAAGTGAAATGTGGTCACATGGTCTCCCGGATCTTCACCACTATTCCCCTTGAATTTTGGGATATCTGAGGGAAGTTTAGTTGGGACCGGAGGCCAAGATGGGTTGTACCCAATTGGATCATTCATCAATTTAGTTAAGTCTGGAAAATTAAGCGTGGCCAGAAAAGGAAGTCATGGGGGACCTTGGGAATTCCATCCAGAGCGGGCGGGGTTCCCAAAGGTCTAAAAAGAATGACCTAGATTTTGAAAAACAACAGGTTGCCCGAAGTAACACATAGAGCCTACTGAACCAAAAGACAGTCCTTATGGTCCAGCAAAATTTAGAGTTTGACCAACTCCCGTCGAAAATCCTTCGTAACTAGCATAGTTACCCCCTAGCAAAGTATTGAAAGGAGCTGACAGCCCCTGATAAGGATTCCATGCATTAGCAAAGGGTGGAAAATTTTGAAATGAATTAACCGAAGAACACGACACATTCCATTGTTGGCCGAAAAATTGATTCCCAGCTCCTATCCCACTAACCGTAGGGTTTGTCCAACTTTGGAAGGGGTTACTACCTTGACTTGTAAAAGGAAAAGGCATTGACGCTACTGTCGGATTGGAATGTGGTATATGGCCACTTCCAAATGGGAAACCCTGAAAAGAAGCTGATCCACTCATCATGGATGTAGAGGTGGTTGATGGTATGTTCAAAGGTACTGAAGGAATCCCATGAGACGACATTCCATAAGGGAAAAATCCAAAACTGGATGCAGTAGCATAAGAACTTCCACCCCTTGACGGAATGGAAGTAGACCCAAATATAGTTGTGCTGGGAGTAATAGAAGGGATGGAAATAGTTATTCCCCCTTGTACAGATATGGGAGTCTGCATGCTCGCAACACTCATCATAGATTCCATGCTTCCAACAGTGGTCATCGAAGGAATAGATGTATATAAACCTGGACTCGAAGGACTACGAGTTAGAGTTTTGACGTACAATAGAACGTCTGGATGGTCAGGAGGAAGAGGAGAGTTTGGAGCCACAACCGACTTTGAAATCTCTTCAACTTCAATATTATCTTCTGACTAGAAGAGTACTCGAGAAAGAACTGGTGTGTTCCTCTCTAACTCTGTACTGGTGCCAAGTCTATCTTGTGAACTAATGCCCCCAAGCGGAGGATCAATCTCCAATGTGCCTGCTGCAACTGGTTGAAAACCACTGGCAAAATTGCTCCTACGCCTTCTAGGATAAGGCTCTGGACTCGTAGGTGATATCCCACAAAGTCTCCTAGACCATCAAGATGGTCGGTCAACCACTTTTAATTATTTAAAAGATCTACTTAAAGACTCAAAAAATTATAAATCTAGGCTGACTAGGACCAAAGAAAACTCATTAAAATGTCCCTAAAGATATCAGCAATCAAACAACTCTCAATTATTTCCGCTCCGGGTGATTAGGACCGGACACCAAAATATGAGAAAGTTAATAACAACGGCCTCCTGAAAATAAACTGGGGTAATTACGCCCTAGGCCTACTAGCAAAGGTATCAGAGGTAGTTACGCTGGTAAGCCCCCAAGCTTCGCAAGGGTGCCCTTCAAAAGTACTGCTAAACGTGATACAACGTCAACCTCAGGTGCCACGGGATTCCCCTCGGCAACCACCTGTGTGGTCCCTAGGATAGGCAACTATGGTCACCAACTCATATTAGAAGTCGGGTGGAACATTCATGAGGTAGGATCCGACAAGTAAGAGAGGGGGTATCTCTTGTCCTTATCTTCACTAACCCTCGTGCTTTACTTCCAGTTACAGAGCTTTCCCGGTCTCCCTAACGCTATTAGATTTCGCTCATTAATCAAACTTCCGTGTTTTGTAATTTACAGTGGCCTTGGAGAGTTAACTCTCCTCTCGCCTAATCCAAGGCCCTAATGAATGTAAACTTGTTGGTGTATTCTAATGACAATACAAAAGTTCTAGTTTATTTTAATTAAGCGCTTGATTTTAATGGATGTTCTTTAAGTCAAAGGTATAGATGGAAGTGAAACCAATGGTGTTTGTATGACGCAAAAGAAATCAATGAAAAACTAACTACATGAATGCAATCATTTTTTCTTCGATGAAAAGAGATCTCTACGTGGGTTCTACGAAACTTCTATAAAGCAAAATAATTTTCTTTTCTTTTCTTGAAACACACTTCACACACCAAAAACTAAAAGACTACGAATGCTTTAACAATGCAAACTACCCTAATGCAAGGTATAATGAAGATGCAAGATCCTAAATCACTTAAAAAAAATGAAAGCAATTGTTTATAACTATCAATGAGCCAACTTAAGTTTGAAGAGGATACAAATTTTGAACACAAAATTCTCTCCAAACAAGAAGGAAAAATCGTAAAAGGTCGCAATTCATTTTCAAAAACCAAAAGAAACCAAAATCAAACTTAGTAAAATAAAACAAAAACAAAGTTTTTTGAGATCTTTTCTTTTTCAAGAAACAACCAAAACACTTTTTGAAATCACTCAAAATGCTACTGAAACTCAAAGATCGAAAAGAGAGCACAAGGAGTCTTTGCAAGTTACTAACTCGAAAATGAACGAAAACTTGAGCAAAAAGGCTTCAAATTGTACTAAACGACCCAAACAACAGCAAAGAGCTTGACAAACTGACCAAGAAGCCAAGAAAGAAATGCTTTCAAATTCATCAAAAAGACTTTCAAAAAGTAAGAAAAGCTATAAGGCTACAAAACGAAGGAAAGTAAAGCAATTATATCCAAAAACCGAGCTTGACACTGAAATTGAAAACAATCTCCTGTTCTGGAGGACCAGAACAATCAAGAACTTCTGAACGAAGTCTTGTGTGCCAAAACACCAATTACAAACTTGCTCAAAAAGCAAACCTAGGCAAAATATTTTCAATGAGGAAGAGAATTCGAAATAGTAAGGTTGCAGAGTAATGAAATTCTTCAGACAAAAATTGACCACACAGAGACCAAAAATACTAGGCAACAAACATATATGGGCAGAGAGATTTGCAAAAACAATGAAAAAATTGGTATATGAGACTGTGTTCAAACACAGAGGCGTGTACACGCGCTTTTGATATAGGAAACTCGCATATACGCAGGTTCACTTCACAGAAACAACCGTGTGTATGCTACTGTAAACAGAGTAAAAGGAATATACAAAGCTTTGCAAGAAAAATAAAAAACAAAGCCAGATAAAAAAGATCAGACTTAAGGTTTGAGACTCTAGTAGACCAAATAAGACTGTAACAGCAAGCGAACCAAAGACTGAGCCCTGATTGACATTGAACAACCCAAACCAGGAATAACAAGATTGTTATCCCCAGTGGAGTCGCTAATTCTGTTTCGGGAATAAGTACCCTAGGGCTTTGGGTTAGAACCCCAATAGAGCAGAAGAAAACTACAACAAGAAACACTCATACAACTCAGGCAAAATGCTTATATATAATCAAACTACGTAAAAGTGACCGTACCTGGATTTCCTTCGTTTGAGTAGGTGCCGCAGGGTTCAGACCCTCTGCAACTCCTGATGTTCTTCAGACCTGAAAATCATTCAATTCAAACATACATAGTAGTATAGAAGTAAACCATATTCGAGAAATTTGGCTTTATATCATATAAACAAATGATTGATCATACATCAAAACAACATTCATATATGAACTACAACATAATTTGATGCATAAGCAAAGTTAATTTCAGAAACAAGACAACATTTCTTTTATTGCAGTAAGCTATAAATAACATGGATAGAATTCACCTGAGTCTTATTCTTCTGGCTCTAAGAGAAACTCTCCTCCGGATTCGTCCTATCCCAACTTTCAACAATCTTCTTCCACAACCAACACCATGATATCTCAAGAAAGAGGGAGAAATCTATAATCAAGGAAACAAGGGTTTCCTAAAGCTTGGGGAAGTTCATGAGGCACCGGGATTCATCAGAATCAGTCAGGGATAATCTTAGTATAATAACTCTATCTCTTCTCCTCCTTTAGGCCTTCCCATAGAAGTCTATTTATACTTCTCCCAATTAGTTTTTTAGTTGGGAAATATTTGGGCCACAGGCAATAGCAGGTAATCAACAGGTAAAACCCATGAACTCTGCCCATAATTAAGGAAATTTAATTTTTTAAGTGTTTTAACACATATACGTGGGTTGGGTATTGACTGACCCGCGTGTACACACTTTTATCTCAGGGAAAAGTAGCGTACAGGGAATAAAGCACTGTTTTTTACATATTTGGACCAAGTTTGGAAGGAGGGGTTGTCCTAGGCCATAAACGAGGCATCACAAATACCAAGGGTGGTAAATGGTGCTATAACAAAGAGCTCCTTGGTATATATAGGAGTCTAAAGGCTGAAAATATAATTAGGGCCTACATAACAATAATAATGTAAGGGATCAACAATAACAATAGTGGGCTTGTATGGGGCATGTCATTGTGCATGTCATTGGTATCAATCAAAATAATCACCTTGTGGTTCTTGATGTAACCAATAAAGTTGATAATTTGGGGTGCAAAATAACCTTATAAAGCATGGAGAGAATTTTGTGGTTCCATAAAAGGAGCTTATAGATTATTTCTTCTTGACTAGGAGGGGTTGCAACTTCAAATTTTGGTTTACGAGTTTCTTTAATTGCTATGTATTATGGTTGGTATTGGGTGGATATATCCATTTGAAATAATTTCTATTCTTTTTGCTATCTGAGAAAAGTTTGAGGTGCTAGTATTTGAACATATCTTTTGAGGAAAACTTTTGGATGCTTAAGGGTTGAGAGGTGGAGTGCTAGTGATAGTCACCAAAGATATGGTAAAATTCTAGATAAGGACATGTTTCAACATTGCATAAGCTAACAAATATATATGGAACTATGTTCCACGTATCCTACGATATTTTAAAAGTCTTATTGAGACACTTGAAACCAACCATATATAAACTCACGACCATTCTATTGTAGTAATACCCTGAGAAAAACACTTTGAGAGATCAATAACACATACCAATGAATTGAGCCTTATAGCTAAGGGTACGGTTGCTGTCATGATGGATTTTAACAAGAATTGTTGTTGGAAACCCTTCAATATATCAAAGCGTTATAAATGTTGGCATTATGATATGAGTGTTGTCCTTGATGGCAACTCACATAGATGACATTTCACAGTGCAACAGGTTAACATCAAAGGATTACAGATCAGACTCTAGAGATTGAAGAAAGAGAATGGTTTAAGAGGTATACGCTGGTTCGCTTTGTCCAAGTAGCATATACACGTGGGCTCATATGATAGAAAGAGTGTATACATATGCACGCATGTTCACAGAAGGAAAAACATGCATGGGATGGAAAATCAAGGTTTTGGTCCAAGTTATTGGTTCGAGGTATTGGTCCGAGGTTTTGGTCTGAGGTATTGGTTTGAGGTATTGGTTCGAGGTTTTGGTCTGAGGTATTGACAAAGTATCTAAGTATATAAGAAGGAGAAGATCAAAAGGCTAGGTGTGAAAGTAATGAATATCTTATGAAGAGTTAGATCAAACTAAAATATGCATGTTATGGGTTTCTGGTGCTTTTCTTGATCTAAACTAAGGGTGAACCTTAATGGTTGATGATGGATGAGATCTAATGATGGATCAGGATCATAAGACCTAAAATGAGTTATCATTATGTGGTTTGATCATGGATAATCTAGATCTGGATGCTAACTCATGTTTTAATATGTAAATGTCATGATCTGGGTATGACTGAAGTCTGGAATAGCTGTGAAGCTTTTAGTTAGTATTTGGAGATTTATACGCTGGTTCGCCTTGGTCAAGGCGCGTATACACGCTGGTTCGGTACTTAAAAGTAGCGTATACATTATGAGTTATGTTGTTTGATGTTGCAATTGGTTCTGGTTGTTGATGCAGAGTTATGGGTTCTGCTCTGTGTTCTGGTGATAGTGTTCTGAATGTTCAGATTGATTGATTGTGATTTGCTTCAGTGATGATGGTTTTTCAGTGATTGGTTGTATTGTAGTGGTGATTGATTTTGAGCTTCAATGTTGTTGATGGGTCTAGTATTAAAATTGGATGAAACGTGGCCTTCATATTGTGTTGTTGTGTACCAGGAGTATCTAGTCTGAAAATTTATGAAACGTGGTCCCTGGAGGAAGAGAGAAGGTCGTAGCTTTCTGTAGGCCGACGCCTATGTATTGGTAAACATATCGACCAGTACAAGATCTAGGGGGTTGTAGCTCCCTTGCAGTAGCAACTGGAGAACGAGTGAAGGTTGGAGCCTTTTGTAGGCCAATGCCTACGTACTAGTAAACATATCAGCTAGTACACGAGTGTTGTGGCCACCAACAACCCCCCTCCTTATTTAGTATTAGCAATAACACTATATAAGTGGGGACCCTTAGTAAAAAAAATTAAAAAAATCAATTAGTGCTTATATGTCACTCCTTAAGAAATATCGCATCGCGCAAAGAAAAGGCATTTTCTTATGAGTCAAAATGATAAAATGCGAGATTGCGACGTGAACTCCATCGCATCGCATGCATTAAAAAAAACTCATGTTGGAAAACCTTAAAATCGCCGATATGCGATATCGCATATCGCATATCGCAAAATCGCATAAAATGCACATAATGATTAAATGATTAAGCGATCTGCGATCTTGCGATATTGCGATCTACGATCTTTGCGATATTGCGATCAAACAACCTTGCGATAGAACAACACGAAGATATTGTGGTAATGTGATACAGCGATATGCGATACTGCGATGCAAATCGTAGAAACATTCCATCGCAGATTTTCCTGGCTCAATATTCAAGAAGTTTTTCCATAAACCAAGAACCGGTTACACGCTTTAATGATAATTAATGAATTACATGCCAGTTGTTAATAAAATATGGTTTTGTGTTTTTCGAAGAGCCAGTTCACGTCAGATGGCATGTTTTTGCATATCCTTGGCATTTAAAGCTTTCCTGTTGTTATTTATTATCATTACCCTCACCTCACTTATGAACTGCAGGAACGAAGAACAAAAGTTACACAAAGAAATGTGTAGGAAGCTATGGGGAAAAAGGGGAAGGCTCCAATGTCCAAAGGCAGAGAAAAGGTGCCCTTATATGCAGACACCGCATGCAACAGAGCTGTAGATTCACAAAATGATACTGAGCCATCCATTACAGATCTTTCATATACAACCATGGTTAAATGGGTACTGAGCGATGCTGATATCAGAAACAGACAGTTTAATGATCAGGGTCAAGAGCTCACAAAATCATTATTTTTACAAATTTTGAGCTTTATAACCGATAAAAGAAAGAGGCGCAAAAGGAAAAAAACGCATCAGAGAAGCCCGGATCAAAGAACGGAGGCAATTTCCGATGCCCGATTAGCGCCTAGCGCTAATTGCGCATCGGAAAGAAAATTGCTCGAGAAGGAAAGCTTCTAACTGCTTAGTCACCTGTAAGTGCAAAAATTGCAAGAAAGCAATGATAAAAAAACAAACTGGAAACAGAAAGCTAAAGAAAAGGCAGAAGCAATCCAAAGGGTTAACCAAGTGAACTGGGATTATTACTGGGCATACACGGTAAAGCCACATAGTCAGTGGATGACTATCAAGTATATCATCGATTTTGCTGAGGAGATGGTGCCAGCTCTTGCCAATTCTATTTGCTTAGCTCAACCAAAAGTGGAAGACAGTCAGCCGACTCTACTCAAGCAAATACTGAATGCTTGCAACGTTAAGGAGCAAATGCAGAAATAGTTAGATATTAGATTTAATTTTAGAAATAGTTTTGCTTTATTTTTGCTTAGAAAAAGGACAGTCATTTAAAACGTATCCTAAATTTTTGTAAATAAGTTATTTAGTTAGTAGTATTTAAACCCTTCTCATGCATTTAGAGAAGGGTCCAGAAATTTATCAAAAACTTGTCCTCAGAACATGCACTTTTGCACCCTACGAGGAGGTTTCGATGAATGAATGGAACAGGATTTGTTGATGTTTGCATTTGATATCTGCTACTGATGTTGCACTTATGTACTCTTAGTGGATGTTAGAGCAAAGAGAGATAAATCATTGTCGCTTGAAGCTCATGAGTAGGACTAGTTATAAATGGTACTTTTATCTCTTAACCATTTCTGCTTATGTGTTAAAGTGATATACAGTTTTTAGTTGTTTATGTATTAATGTATGAATGCCTGAGTTATCATTTGGAACTTTTGTATGGTGATAGCTATTTATTTATGCTTAATGTATGAATAGCTCATTATGCGATATGTTTTCACAACTGTTTTGTCTAACTTTTTATGCGAAGTGGTTCATCCTTATTGATTTCCTTTCTCATAATAGCTGAATGATCTTTATTACCAATTGTTATTTGAAATCTTTTTAGATCACATAATAGAAAAATTACATCCCGAGTTAGTATAGACTTAGATGTTGCTGTTTATTAGAATAGCATAGCATTAGATTAAAGTTAGAATTAGAATATCTTAATTAGGAACTGTTAGATCAGGAACATCAAATTCTACACACACACACTCATAGATTGGGAAACTGGTCCCATATCCCCAGTCGGACCCACTATACCAAATGGATAAGGAGCTGCCAACCAAGGTCCGGACCGGGTGGGTATCCCCCTTGTTGTAGACCCGATTTTCGGGGCTTCAACAAGGAGATAGGGGGTTGTAGCTCCCTTCTAGTAGAAGCTGGAGAACGAGAGAAGATTGTAGCCTTCTGCAAGTGGGTGCCTATGTATTGGCATGAGTTTGCACCAGTACAAGGTTGTAAACAGGTTTTAGGCAGAGACGACAACAACAGGTGGTTTTTCTCCCGCATTGTGTTTCCACCTTAAATCTTGGTGTTCATGTGTGTTGCTTATGTGTGATGGTTTATTGTGTTATTACTACACATGCTTACTATTTAAATGGTTAATAAAGTACTGATTAAAGATCAACATATGATGAATTAAATGAATCATAAGTTCACTGGATATATGCTAGTTGCCTTAAAGACAGTTGTGTGCACACGCGAGTTCCCTTAATTGAAGTAGCGTATATAAATTTGAGTATGAAATGGAAAAGATTGATTTGATAAATATTGATTCACCCCCCCCAGTATTATTCGCAACAATTGGTATCAGAGCACGTCCTTTGGCAGAAGCTTGATCGCTTGAAGGAGATTCGTAGAAACAATGGGAAAGAAGCTAAAGAAGAAAGCACCTTAGAAGAAGAAGACATCTCAAAGGAACAGTGACAACAGGAGAGATAATTGGCCATCAGGTGGAAGCAAGTATTCAGATTCAGAATCACCTCAGATTGAAGATGAACAAGCAAAAGAAGTATCAGGTACAATTTTTTGGTCTTTTGGTGATACTTTTCTCTGTTCATGCAATGTTGAAGATATTGAAAGTGATAGTGAAAGAAATATAGAGGCAGAAGTTAAAAGAATCACAGATAAAATTAGAGATCAACAAGATCTATTTAACAAAAGTGAGTGTGCCTTCAAAGAAGAATTTACCGGATTAAAAGCTTAGTTGGAGGAAGGAAACAAAGTAAGGAAGCAGTACAAGGAAAAGGAAGGTCAATGTCAAAAGCTACAGGATGAATTGACATCATTAAGAAATGAAGTAAATGAAAAGAGTACAACAATCAAGAGACTTAAAGATAGATCCAATTACTATGAAAGTCTTGAAGCTAAGATCCTCTCTCTAAAATAAGATCTTGAAAATTCAAATAAGAAGAATGAAGAACTACCTCAAGCAGATGAAGAACAAGAAAATGAGATTCTCAAATTAAGGCAACAAGTGGAAGAAGGAAGAAAGGCTGAAGAAATCACAAAGAAGAAATATCTAGAAAAGGAGGAGAAATATCAGGTTGAGGTAAATATCTTAAAAGGTAAATTAGAAGAAAAGGACAAACTATTATGATTTCAATATAGTACTAAGATTTTGGATCCTATTCTTAGTAGTCAAAGGTCTCCTACCACCAAAACTACTCTTGGTTTTCATGAAATTGTTGAAGGTGAATCTAGCTCACAAGATGAGGCAAGGAACTCTAATACAAAATCTGAAATGCTCAATAAGGAGATAAGAGGTCAACCCCATCAACAACCAAGGAAAGAAAGTCTTCAAAGAAAATCATTTACTCCTAATTATGGAAGTGATAGTCAGTTATTTCCTATAATGAATAATGTTGAAAGTTTTCTATGTCATAATTTTGGACATGTTGCAGCCAAATGCAGAACTAGAATGGTTCAAGCTAATAACCATCACACAAAAAGATCATCAGCTTCCAGGTAATTCAAGGGATATTTTTTTTTTGCAATATGTTTGGTCACAAAGCCATTGACTACTATAGAGGGAATATGAACCATATAAGATGCTATGCTTGTAACAAGTTTGGGAATATAGCAAAAGAATGCAGGAGCAAATTTCGGCCAACATACCAAAAGGAGAAAACATCATCGCACTCCAAGTTATGGAAGAAGAAGGAAGTACAGTCAGAAAGATGTGGCATAACACAATATAATACATAACAGACTCAGGGGGAGCTGAACGTGTGAAACTTTAGAATTCTAATTCTCATACACAGTTATCATGAAGACAAGTCATTTATATACGCGAGTTAGAAGCTGCATAGTTGCATATATGGTGTTTTAAGGAAAAACCAGTGGGAAAAACTCAGGAAAAGGGGTCTGATATGGTTCAGTAAATTATGAATTATCTATTTTGTTCTGAGTGATGATGATTACAGTCTGTTGATGATATGTGGAAGTGTTTTTGGTCCTCATAAGCTGTTATTAATTTGACGAATAAATGGTTGATGATGATGCCTTGATGATTCTTACTAACAAATGCAATGATGAAATATGATAGTGAATGGATGGCATAGGTTCAGGGGGAGCATGTGCTTCTAATAATGCATTGTTGGCATTATATTAGAAGACCTTGGTACATGATGATACTTATATTTCTTGATCCACATAGTTCTTGTGATTCAGATGACTCTTTTTAATGATGGACATCTACATGCTGTTGATAGATGCTTACGATGCAGATCATATATGGTGTATGATAGTTGCTAATGACTATCATGGTCTTATTTATATTGTTAATCCTTGTTATAAATGTCATGTATATAATTTGATGTAAAGGTCATGTAAAGACCTATGATGTAACCCCACTATGCATGTGAAGGATGATGTAATAATTGAATTTTTTTAATCATGTATAAACATTTGGTATATCCCTACTTGGTTGGGTGGATGAGTCAAATTTGGTGTATCCCCACTTGATTGGGTGATTGATGTATGTATGAGTCATTTGTCTTAGGGAAGTCATACTCACTTAGTTGAGTTATAGAGTCATATTATTCTTTTGAACCATATCTCTGCAAACTTTTCATGTACTCAGGGGGAGTATGGACATCATAATGTATATCAAAGGGGGAGAATATCTTGGTCGCCCTTTGCCCTTGATGTCAAAGGAGGAAAGTATCTTGGTGTTGTGGCTCCCATCAAGTCCAAAGGGGGAGATTGTTGGCATTATGATACATATGTTTTCCTTGATGGAAACTCACATAAATGACAGTTCACAGTGCATTAGGTCAACAACAAAGGATTACAGATCAGACTCCAAAGATTGAAGAAAGATAATGTTTTAAGAGGTATATGCTGGTTCACTTTGTCCAAGTAGCATATACATACAGGATCACATAACAGAAGGAGAGTATATGTATGCACGCACATTTACTGAAGGAAAATCACGCTTGGGATGGAAAATCAAGGTTTTAGTTCAAGGTTTTGGTCCACGGTTTTGGTCCAATGTATTGGTCTGAGGTATTGGCCCGAGGTATTGGTCTGAGGTATTGGTCCGAGGTTTTGGTCTGAGGTATTGACAAAGGATCTAAGTATATAAGAAGGAGAAGATCAAAAGTCTAGGTGTGTAAGTAATGAATATCTTATGAAGAGTTAGATCAAAAGCAAATATGCATGTTATGGGTTTCTGGTGCTTTGCTTGATCTGAACTGATGTTAGTGTCGGTATCTTCATCCCTCCGTCAGAGATCAAATCCTCTTGTTGCAATGCATATTAGGTGTCCCGATCAGTCAACTGCATTCAATTAGGTGCATGGATCATCTGACAGTAGTGGCTTTCTTACAATTTCCCTCATGTTATCTACCGGTTCATGTTTGTTCATTTTAAAGCATATACAATCATCTTTTGCCTTAATGATTGAAAAGGTTTTACTTTAGGGTTTCATTGTCATTTAGGTCTAGGGTTTCATCAAAAAGGTCTCCAAAATGTCCAATAACAATCAGCAGGCCATGAGGAGCTTCCAGCATCAATAAATTTCATCATCAAGTGCTCAGAGATGTGTCTTTCCTCAAAACTTTGTTTTGAGGAAAAATAGAGTATTTTGATTTTATGGTACAAATTTATGTAATTTGATTTTATTCATATGTAAATTACTTCCCCTGCAACCTTAGTTTCTTTCCCTAGCCCCAGTAGTTCCAAACACCTGCAAAACAAACAAAGCACAAGTCATTTAGTCCATCACAAAGCTCAACGAAGTGAAAAAAAGTTCAAAAACATAGTTTAAAAAAAAGTAAAATGCCAAACATTATGAAAGTGGGTTTTATGAGCCAAAAATTTAAAACCTCTTTGTTTATAAGTCATTTCTTCAAATTGCAAAGTCATTTGCACTCTTGGAGCAAAGCAAAGACATTTTGGAGGCGAGCAAGGAAAAATTGGAGAAAAAGTTGCCAAAAACCAGAGGCGCGACACATTGGGTAACTGGCGCGGCGCACATACACTGGATGTGTCGCGTTGGGTTTGATGCGCGACGCACATAGCCAGCAAGCTCGAAACTTCAAACACTTGCTCCAAAATCGCCCAAAACGCGTGGATTGTCATTAGTACAAGTAGGTTGAGCCTCTACTACTGTTTTTCATCCAAGTTTGGTGGTTGTTTCATGGTAGTTGATATATGGTGATTCTTTAAAAGAAATCAAACCCTATCTCTTTAAAATTTTCAAGGAAAACAGTGTTAGGGTTTTGCATGAACTGTTTGGCTGCCAAGTTACTCCTCCCACCTCACATTCCCTTGCTCCATTTTTCCCTTGATTGCCCTATTCCCTACGTTCACATACCCCTAAATTCATAATCCCATACCCCAATTCCCATTTCCCAAAGTCCCAAATACTCTCTAACTCCCAAACCCTAGTCCTATACCAAAATCTCCCAAATTACTCCCTAAATCCCTCACTGTTTTCTCCCTCCACAGTCCCTCATATCACTGTTTCTCTTGGTGGAAAAAGTCAAAACACATCACAAATCACCTTTTTCTCATCAAGACAGCTCCAAGACCGTCCATCCACTAGCAGACATGGCATCTGATCCCTCATATGATTATGAAGAGGAGACACACAGTGATTCACCTACAAAGGTACATGCACCTAGGAGACCTTATAGAGGAGGCATACATATTCGAGAGGAACCAACCACTCTTGCTGAATTACAAGCCTGCCCTCTTGCCATCTCTTGTTTCCAACACCAGTCCTGCTATGAATTTTGTGAGAAGGTTGCTAGCATTCAGTTTCATCATGAGTTGGCTCGTTTGTTTGTGCTGCATTTACATGATGGTCAAGCCACTCTAGCTGGTGTCACTTTCAAATTAACACCAGAGTCCGTTTCACTAGCAACCGATATTCAAGATCAACAAGTGATCATGGAGTTGCAAAAACATAAAGAAAAATTGCCAGGCTGCCCAAAGGAGGAGGGTGGAGTTCACTTCACTTGAACGAGAGATCAATGCCGATCGGGAGTCATGGCTTGAAAGAGCCAACATCCACTTAGAGAGATTGTTGGAGAAGGCCAACAAGGAGAAAAACTTGTTGAGACATATGGCTTTTCATTACATGGCAAGGAACAAAGTTTGCAAGGCGAGAATCAGGAGCTTAAAGGCAAGATTGAAGAGGGCATCAAAGAGGCGAAAGGAGCATGAAGGACTTCAGATATTGGCTGAGGCTTCCTTGGCCTAACGCAATTCTTGATGGAGAAGAATCAGCCCAAATTTCAAACAATTTGGGACACTTTTTGCATTTTTGAAAATTTTGGCACAAAAAACAGGTTTTTCTGCCCTATGCGCTGCGCCACATGGCGATCGCTTTTGCTAGGAGCCTCCAAAGCACAAAAACTCAGCAATTTTGGATTTGGCATGAAAAAATATGCTTTCCTACCAATGGCCAAGAAATTTGGACAGGTTTTGAGCCCTTAGAAAGGTAAAAAATACTCAAAAAATGACCTCACTGCCCCTATTTTGACACACAGGAAGCAGTGTTGGGAGAACTAACTTTTGGAGGGGAAAATGGAGGCCAAATTGAAAATTTTTACTTGGTTTGGAAAGTAGACAGGCAGACCTTTCCAACAAGCACACTTGGAGCTAATTTGGACACTGGGAAGGCCTCCAAAAGTGGGTCCAAACAGGCGCTACACATAGAGAATCAGGCGCGGCACATAAAGGAAAAATTGCCAGTTTGACCAAGTATTGCTCTGTTTTTCGCCCAGCTTTGGCCAGTTTGACTTTTCCACTTTCCTAATGGAAAATTTGTGATTTAATTTAATGTACATTGATGGATCATGATGTGAATATGTCAAATTTTCACTTGTAGAGGTAGATTCATCAGTTTAAAGGTTGTTTGAAACTGAATGAATCAATTCCCTTGTTTCTAGAGACATGCTGTTCTATTGCCTAATTTCTAGTTCTTAGTTTAGAATTGGTTGAAAAATCTCCTAAATATGTGAGCTCGACCCCTAGAGTTAAGGATGAGCTATGGTTGTCTATATTATGTTTTTTCAATCATTAGCATGGTTGGACTTTTGAGAAAGCCTTGAGCTTCATTATACATTCATATCAACATTTGGGCTAAGGAATTGAGACCAGGATTTGCAACACTCTTTGGGATTCATGTGGAAATTTGTCTTGGTATAGTGATTTCTTTTGTAATTGTGAATTTTCTTATGTGTTATGTATGCCAATCTCTATCTTGTTTCTTCTTAACTAAACAAACAAGAGTGTAAGTAGAATCCATTGAACTTTTAGTGCTCTACTTGAAATTTGCTTTAGTTTCTTGATGTTTTCAGCTGTTTGGGGAGGATCCATGGTTGCTCTTGCCCTCTTCAACGCCTCACCTGTCTATTCCTTCCATCTCATTCAATTTTAAGTGCCAAAAACAATTTCCTACCTTGCTCCATTGAGATCTCTGCAGGACTGAGCCTCAATACCCGTACCCAAATTCTACCTTTCCATCTGAGCCAACAAAAAGCATTATTTTATTCAATCAAACTCTCTTGCACATATACCTAGCCTAAGATCAGTAGATATTTCAGTCATCTCAAGCCCTCATCGATTATAAATTGCAGAGATTGACCCGGAGAGAGCCCTCTCCTGACCTGGTAGGGCTAGCTACCAGGTTGAGCGTGGTTTGATGTTGGCCCTGCATCCTACCTTTCTCAGCCTGAGGTAGATTTAGGCACTAACATAGTGGCGACCATACTGGGGAAGAGATTGTTTGTTTGTTAGTGTTATTCATTTTATAAACTACAGATGGAGTCTAAAGATTAGCCAAGTAGCCTTCAGAATGCTTTTGCTTTGCATTAGCGTAAGTAGATAAAAGCTATTTCAGTCAATCTCCGGTCTAGTCTTATAAACAGAATATCTAACTTGCAAGTTTCCCCAGTACATGTATCAAGTCAGATCTGATTGTTGATGGTGGACAACAGTTAGACACATATGAAGGCTGACATCATTCACCTGGCGACTCTAGTGTTAAGGAATCCCAAGGTTCAGAGTTTTTATGGCAACTCTACCCTTCAAAAATCAGTAACCTGAAGAATTTCTTGGTGAATTCATTGCTATCCATATGGTTTCGCTGGATCAAAGGTATGCTCCCATGAGCCAAGATCACATTCCAGGTTTCCCAAATAAAATTCCAAATGTAAATTGGCAAAGGAATTTGCCTATGTTTAAAGATGCTAATAGGAATGATGCTACTTTGCATCTGGTTAGATTTCACATACATATTCGCAAGTTGAAGGCTGATTTTCCTGAAGATTTCTTGATGAAGATATTCATGGCCACTCTAGAAGGTGAAGCCCGATCTTGGTATGAAAGTATGCCACCTACTTGTATTTACTGTTTGAAGGATTTTCATACCATGTTCTTTGAAAGGTATAAAGAATCTTATCCATCATTAAATTTAGTTCAGAACTATTGCAAACATGTTTATAGTTTTATTGAAAATCTTGAGAAAGTTTATGAAGATGATGACTTCATGGATGATGAGATCATGGAAGCCCTGTATGAAAATCCATTTCAGTAGCATAAAGAGGATACTTATCAAGATGCACATAAAAATTTGTAGCAGGATCAAGATCTAAGTACAATGGAAGATGATGAAAGAGAAGGTTTTATTTCAGATCTGTCCATAGAAGAAGACAACATGCAGGAAAGTCAAGTTTCAATCTTAGAATGTGATAAAGTCAAGTCGGCTAGTTCAGATCTAGATTCAGATCGTGATGATCAAGAGTACCTTGTTCTAAATCCCATGAAGGAGAGCTCTGTTGTTGAGATCATATAGAATGAAGAAGATAGAGTTATTGACCCAAGTGTTCTCATTTCATTAGAACCAAGCCTTCACGAGAAGGTAATCCAGTCATTTTATGAAAAACAAAATGAGATCTTTGTTCAAGTAAGTGAAAAATCTTCTTTCGATAACTCAGTGGTAAATGTTGATTTGATTGCCATGTCATATGAAGATGATCAACAATGTTTTCAAATTTAAGAAGATTAGGGAAATGAGGATTGTCATTCAGGTTTTTCATGTTTTGAAATGTTATTTCATGAAGAAAATAATCACTTGAGCGAAATAAAGCAAAAAGTAGTATCTCCTCTGTCTGAAGATGAGATAGATCAACTCCTGAAAGGTCAGGTTACAGCCCAAGCTAATGCAGGTATGACAGTCTTGAAATTGGATTTATAGATCAGAAAACAAATAATATTTTCTTTCAAGAAAATGATAAGGCTGTCATGTTTAATAATCTTGAAGATTGTTTTCTGTTTAAGAATGACCTAGACCATGAAGTTGAGGAATATGAGCTTGAGAGAGACAATATGCTAGAATTTCTCATGGTCAAGGAATTTACAACTAACACTCAGATGGCAAAAGCTTATACCTCTCTGTGCCTTCCTATCACTCGGCAATCAATTGTTCTTGCAGATCAGAATGAAGGGAGTACTTGTATTTTTGTTGCTGGATCTCAAGACAAAATAGTGCTTCAGGATTATCAAGATCCCTTTGGCATTCTTTTGCAAGCATTGGAGAAGATAAATGTTGCCTAGTTCATTATCATAAGCCTTGGTTTTAGTGGTTATTGTGTGTTGCCTACATGTACATCATTCTTCCTGCTCGAGGAAAGTGAGAGCAGAATTTCAGTATGTAGCCATCTGCTGGATTGGTTACATTGGAAGGCTCACTTCACATGATTGTACATATTTCATCAGTAGGTAGGTGGTTGTCATCATGATTTGAAGCCCTCAAATATCAATGGTCTACTGCCATTTGAAAGCTTTGTAAGTACTTGTTTTAGTTAAGTCAGTCTTGAGTCATTTTTTGTTTTCTTCAGTTTTGAATGTCTAGTTGCAGCTGCTGAATGTCTAGTTTCAGCTTTTGAGTGTCTTGTTTCAGTTTGAGTTAGTCTTACTCATTTCAGTTATGAGTCTTGAGTCTTGTGTTTTGTTGTCAAGATATTAATTTTAGTTTGTTGAAGTTATTGACTCCATAGCCCAATGGACGAAGACACTGCCTGCTTTCCCAGAGATCTATAGTTCTTGGCACCTCCAAGGAGCTACCATCCCCATTGGAGCCAATGTTAGTGTCGGTATCTTCATCCCTCTGTCAGAGATCAAATCCTCTTGTTGCATTGCATATTAGGTGTCCCGCTCAGTCAGCTGCATTCCATTAGGTGCATGGATCATCTAATGGTAGTGGCTTTCTTACAGTTTCCCTCATGTTATCTACCTACTGGTTCATGTTTGTTCATTTTAAAGCATATACAGTCATCTTTTGCCTTAAATATTGCAAAGGTTTTACTTTAGGGTTTCATTGTCATTTAGGTCTAGGGTTTCATCAAAAAGGTCTCCAAAATGTCCAATAACAGTTAGCAGGACATGAGGAGCTTCTAGCATCAATAAATTTCATCATCAAGTGCTCAGAGATGTGTCTTTCCGGAGCCAATGTTAGTGTCGGTATCTTCATCCCTCTGTCAGAGATCAAATCCTCTTGTTGCATTGCATATTAGGTGTCCCGCTCAGTCAGCTGCATTCCATTAGGTGCATGGATCATCTAATGGTAGTGGCTTTCTTACAGTTTCCCTCATGTTATCTACCTACTGGTTCATGTTTGTTCATTTTAAAGCATATACAGTCATCTTTTGCCTTAAATATTGCAAAGGTTTTACTTTAGGGTTTCATTGTCATTTAGGTCTAGGGTTTCATCAAAAAGGTCTCCAAAATGTCCAATAACAGTTAGCAGGACATGAGGAGCTTCTAGCATCAATAAATTTCATCATCAAGTGCTCAGAGATGTGTCTTTCCTCAAAACTCTGTTTTGAGGAAAAACAAAGTATTTTTCTTTTATGGTACAAATTTATGTAATTTGATTTTCTTCATATGTAAATTACTTCCCCTGCAACCCCAGTAGTTCCAACCGCCTGCAAACAAACCAAGCACAGGTCATTTAGTCCATCACAAAGCTCAATGAAGTGAAAAAAAGTTCAAAAACATAGTTTAAAAATAAAGTAAAATGCCAAACATTATGAAAGTGGGTTTTATGAGCCAAAAATTTAAAACCTCTTTGTTTATAACTCATTTCTTCAAATTGCAAAGTCATTTGCACTCTTGGAGTAAAGCAAAGACATTTTGAAGGCGAGCAAGGAAAAATTGGAGAAAAAGTTGCCAAAAACCAGAGGCACGGCGCATTGGGTAACTGGCGCGACACACATACACTGGGCGCGGCGCGTTGGGTTTGATGCGTGGTGCACACAACCAGCAAGCTCAAAACTTCAAACACTTGCTCCAAAATCGCCCAAAACGCGTGGATTGTCATTGGTACAAGTAGGTTGAGCCTCTACTACTGTTTTTCATCCAAGTTTGGTGGTTGTTTCATGGTAGTTGATATATGGTGATTCTTTAAAAGAAATCAAACCCTATCTCTTTAAAATTTTCAAGGAAAACAGTGTTAGGGTTTTGCATGAACTGTTTGGCTGCCAAGTTACTCCTCCCACCTCACATTCCCTTGCTCCACTTTTCCCTTGATTGCCCTATTCCCTACGTTCACATACCCCTAAATTCATAATCCCATACCCCAATTCCCATTCCCAAAGTCCCAAATACTCTCTAACTCCCAAACCCTAGTCCTATACCAAAAGCTCCCAAATTACTCCCTAAATCCCTCACTGTTTTCTCCATCCATAGTCCCTCATATCACTGTTTCTCTTGGTGGAAAAAGTAAAAGCACATCACAAATCACCTTTTTCTCATCAAGACAGCTCCAAGACAGTCCATCCACTAGCAGACATGGCATCTGATCCCTCATATGATTATGAAGAGGAGACACACAGTGATTCACCTACAGAGGTACATGCACCTAGGAGGCCTTATAGAGGAGGCAAACATATTCGAGAGGAACCAACCACTCTTGCTGAATTACAGGCCTGCCCTCTTGCCATCTCTTGTTTCCAACACCAGTCCTGCTATGAATTTTGTGAGAAGGTTGCCAACATTCAGTTTCATCATGATTTGGCTCGTTTGTTTGTGCTGCATTTACATGATGGTTAAGCCACTCTAGTTGGTGTCACTTTCACATTAACACCAGAATCCATTTCACTAGCAACCAGTATTCAAGATCAACAAGTGATCATGGAGTTGCAAAAACATAAAGAAAAATCGCCAAGCTGCCCAAAGGAGGAGGGTGGAGTTCACTTCACTTGAAGGAGAGATCAATGCCGATCGGGAGTCAGGGCTTGAAAGAGCCAACGTCCACTTAGAGAGATTGTTGGATAAGGACAACAAAGAGAAAAATTGGTTGAGACGTATGACTTTTCATTACATGGCAAGGAACAAAGTTTGCAAGGTGAGAATCAGGAGCTTAAAGGCAAGATTGAAGAAGGCATCAAAGAGGCGAGAGGAGCATGAAGGATTTCAGATATTGGATGAGGCTTCCTTGGCCTAACACAATGCTTGATGGAGAAGAATCAGCCCAAATTTCAAAAAATTTGGGACACTTTTTGCATTTTTGAAAATTTTGGCACAAAAAACAGGTTTTTCTGCCCTATGCGCCGCGCCACATGGCGCTCACTTTTTCTAGGAGCCTCCAAAGCACAAAAACTCAGAATTTTTGGATTTGGCATGAAAAAATATGCTTGACTACCAATGACCAAGAAATTTGGACAGGTTTTGAGCCCTCAGAAAGGTCAAAAACTCTAAAAAATGACCTCATTGCCCCTATTTTGACACACACGGAGAAATGTTGGGAGAACTGACTTTTGGAGGGGAAAATGAAGAAAAAATTGAAACATTCCACTTGGGTTGGAAAGTAGATAGGCAGAACTTTCCAACAAGAACACTTGGAGCTAATTTGGACACCGGGAAGGCCTCCAAAAGTGGGTCCAAACAGGCGCTATGCATAGAGGAAAAATTGCCAGTTTGACCAAGTATTGCTCTGTTTTTCGCCCAGCTTTGGCCAGTTTGACTTTTTCACTTTCCTAATGGAAAATTTGTGATGTAAGTTAATGTAAATTGATGGATCATGATGTAAATATGTCAAATTTTCACTTGTAGAGGTAGATTCATCAGTTTAAAGGTTGTTTGAAACTGAATGAATCAGTTCCCTTATTTCTAGAGGCATGCTGTTATGTTGCCTAATTTCTAGTTCTTAGTTTAGAATTGGTTGAAACAGCTCCTAAACATGTGAGCTAGACCCCTAGAGGCAAGTATGAGCTATGTTTTTCTATATTATCTTTTTTTTTTAGTCATTAGCATGGTTGGACTTTTGAGAAAGCCTTGAGCTTCATTGTACATTCATATCAACATTTGGGCTAAGGAATGGAGACCAGGATTTGCAGCACTCTTTGGGATTCATGTGGCAATTTGTCTTGGTACAGTGCTTTCTTTTGTAATTGTGAATTTTCTTATGTGTTATGTATGCCATTCTCTATCTTGTTTCTTCTTAACTAAACAAACAAGAGTGTAAGTAGAAGCCATTGAAATTACAGTGCTCTACTTGAAGTTTGCTTTAATTTCTTGATGTTTTCAGCTGTTTGGGGAGGATCCATGGTTTCTCTTGCCCTTTTCAACACCTCACCTCTCTATTCCTTCCATCTCATTCAATTTTAAGTGCCAAAAACAATTTCCTACCTTGCCCCATTGAGATCTCTGCAGGACTGAGCCTCAATCCTCGCACCCAAAATCTACCTTTCCATCTGAGCCAACAAAAACCATTATTTTATTCAATCAAACTCTCTTGCACATATACCTATCCTAAGATCAATATATATTTCAGTCATCTCAAGCCCTCATCGATCATAATTTGCTGAGGTTGACCTGGAGAGAGCCCTCTCCTGACCTGGTAGGGCTAGCTACCAGGCTGAGCGTGGTTTGATGTTGGCCCTGGATCCTACCTTTCTCAGCCTGAGGTAGATTTAGGCACTAACACTGAGGATGAACCTTAATGGTTAATGATGGATGAGATATAATGATGGATCAAGATCGTAAGACCTAAAATGAGTTATCATTATGTGGTATGATCATGGATAATCTAAATCTGGATGCTAATGCATGTTTTATTTTGTAAATGTTATGATCTGGGTATGACTGAAGTCTGGAATAGCTGTGATGTTTTTAGTTAGTATTTGGAGATGTATACGCTAGTTCACCTTGGTCAAGGCACGTATACATGCTGGTTCAATACTTAAAAGTAGCATATACATTATGAGATATGTTGTTTGAAGTTGCAGTTGGTTATGGTTGTTGATGTAGAGTTCTGGGTTCTACTCTGTGTTCTGGTGATAGTGTTCTGAATGTTCATATTGATTGACTGTGATTTGCTTCAGTGATGATGGGTTTTCAGTGATTGGTTGTATAGTAGTGGTGATTGATTTTGAGCTTCAATGTTGTTGATGGGTCCAATATGAAAATTGGATGAAACGTGGCCTTCATATTGTGTTGTTGTGTACCAGGAGTATCTAGTCTAAAAATTTATGAAATGTGGTCCCTGGAGGAAGAGAGAAGGTCGTAGCCTTTTTTAGGCTGGCGCCTACATACTGGTAAACATATCAGCCAATACAAGAGCTAGGGGGTTGTAGCTCCCTTCTAGTAGCAGCTGGAGAACGAGTGAAGGTTGGAGCCTTTTGTAGGCCGACGCCTACGTACTAGTAAACATATCGGCTAGTACAAGAGCTAGGGGGTTGTAGCTCCCTTCCAGTAGAAGCTGGAGAACGAGAGAAGGTTGTAGCCTTCTGCAGGTGGGTGCTTGCGTACTGGTATGAGTTTGTGCCATTACAAGATTGTGAACATGTTTTTCTTATATTAAAAGAAGATAGAGACGACATCAGTTGTTGGTTTTTCTCCCACATTGGGTTTCCACCTTAAATCTTGGTGTTCATGTGTGTTGCTTATGTGTGATGGTTTATTGTGTTATTATTACACATGGTTACTATTTAAATGGTTAATAAAGTACTAATTAAAGATCAACATATGATGAATTAACTGAATCATAAGTTCACTGGATATATGCTGGTTGCCTTAAAGACAATTGTGTGCACACACAAGTTCCCTTAATTGAAGTAGCATATATAAATCTGAGTATGAAATGAAAAAGTTAATGATTTGATAAATACTGATTCAAGCCCCCTCTCAGTATTATTCCCAACAATAACACTTGACATTCCTTTATCCTTGGGACCCTAAAGACCCTAGCCTTTGTACTACACCAATGAAATTCCTACAACTCTAAGTACAAAAGGAATTTGGGGATTTTATTAGTGTAGTAGTTCTCCCACCGATGTAGAGAAAGAAAAAGAGTCGATGAGAAATATTATTTTTTTTTTCAAAAAATATTCTTGTTATCTATATATATATATATATATGAAATGTTTAATTTTTTCATTCCTTTTAAAATTTTTTTGTGTAATCCTTATAAAGTTTTCATTCAATATATATGTAAAATTCAAAATTCAAAATTTAATAAGAAAAAAAAAAAATCAAACAATGCCACACTTTTATTTAGGAGATGACTTTTACATTTTATATTTGAGATGATACCAATTATTGAGGGCATAGTTTGAATTAAGTTATAATTTTAAATTTGGTGCTAATGGAAGCATCACTTTTCAATTTGAGAGTCAATTTTACACAACATTATTGGCTTTCACGAGCATGGTTTCAAACAAGTTAGAATTTTAACCAACCCTCAAAAAAGGGTGCTACCAATAGCACCACTTTTTGATTTGGGGGTAAAAATAGCCACTAAATGTGACCTCTAAAAACATAAAAAATTTAGAGCTTTCTCATTAAAGTTGGTGACTTTGTCAAATTTGTTGTTGATGGTCAGCTTAGTAAGAGATTGAAAATTAAGACACATGCACCAATTACCTTCTTTATTTAATACCATGATCGTATTTGATGAGTAAGAGTTGGTATTTGGATCTATGACTCCAACCTCCAAAAGGTCCTGAATGATATTTTATATTACATTCTTTTATGCAAAAGGCTGCTTATAAGGACACACATTGGGTGGTTGGCCACCTAGAACTAGGGGGGTACCATGGTCATGGTCACGCTCATTGCATGAAGGTGGTAAACAATGGGGTAATTAAATACCTAGCGATGTTTATATAGGACCAACTACAAATTGAGGCGAATGTTTGTGGAGGAGTGTCCACAAACTGCATGACATTGAATGGGGTGATGATTCTAGAGTGGAATTTATTTGATAACTTCTTCATATGGTGAGAGATAATAATTCTAGGGGGACCAATTTCAACCCCTTGAGAATAAGTTTTTACTCTTTATTAGTGAAGCTTAAATATAAATCCTTGAAATTCATAGCGATGGGTTTGAAATTCCACAACCATTCTACACCAAGAATGACATTGAAACCACCAATTTTAATTGAAAACGTGTGAGATTTGGGATGATACTTTCCCATTTAAAGTTTTACATTTTCACATTTTCCTCCACATTTCAACAAACCACCATTGACTATAATAAGTTGAAAGTTAGATTTTGCATGGGAATAATAGTGGGTTTCTTCACTCACTCTCTTATGAATAAAATTGTTTGTGTCGTTATTATCAATCAAAATAATAATTTTGTAGTTCTTGATTTAACCATTCAACTTCATAATCTGGGGTGCAAAATAACCCTATAAAGCATGGAGAGAATTTTGGGGCTGCATAAAAGGAGGTTGTAAATTGTTTCTTCTTAAGTAGGAGCGTTTGCATCTTCAAAGTTTGGTTTACAAGCATCTTCAATTGGGATGTTTTATGGGTGTGCTTGGGTGGATACATCCATTTGAAATACTTTATATTCTTTTCATTTGTGTTATTTGAAATATTAGTTGTAATTGTTATAACAAAGTTTGAGGTGCTAGTATTTGATCATAACTTTTTAGGAAAACTTTTGGATTCTTAAGGGTTCAAAGGTGGAGTGGATAGTGGTAGTCACCAAAGATATGGTCAAATTCTAGCACCTCAAACTTTTCTATAATTGTTATAAGCAATATTTCAAACAGTCAAATGTAAAAAATATAAAGTATTTCAAATGGATGTATCCACCCAAGATTTCCCATAAGATATCACAATTGAAGACTGATCTAGGTGGATATTGGTGTCCACCCGCATATTCCACCTAGAACACCAATCGATTTCATCAATTCCGTTGCTTATAACAACATTTACTATTTTTTGCTGTTTTTCAGGTCCTAAACTTTTGAAGCAGTTTTAACCCCCTAAATGGCATTTTTTGGAGGTCTATAGCAGGCCCATGACCATAGGAAGGGGCTTGTCGTGAATCCTATAGTACTCAGAGAGAAATTTCTAATGAGGTATTGTACACACCAAATGGAGATCATATGACCGAGTTACGACCCCGAGAAGTTGGCTGCTCAACTAACCCCAACGAGGCCCAGAAACTCTTGGCGTTCCATCTCCTATAACATAGTTCAAAGGCATGTAGCCAGGACATCTCTTCTCCAAGATAAGCTACCATTACTTGAGATAGTTTATTTCCATTCTATATGTAAACATCTTTTAGTTTTTTGATATTAATGAAATGACTATTTATTTTTGTTGCATCTCTATGTTTATGTCTATATCTGTATTATGTTGCATTCCTACATAAGTGTCGATCAGTGGTATCAGAGCGATATGATTTTTCTCTGTCTTTGGTTGGATGTTCCCAACAAGGTTGGGGTATAAGGAGTTAGGGCTCGAACCTTTGCAATACTAGGCTTGCAAACCCCAACGACCTCCCATTGTGAAATAAAATAAAGACGAGGGAGCAAGAGATCCCTTCAAAATATTGCTCGAAGAAGCCCTCAAGAAACAAAGGAATGCAATGATGGATAAATTTTCCCATATCCTTCGGAATATTCCCATAAGAAATGCATCTTCATCCAGCAACCACTTTGGAGACATCACTCCCTTCAAGGTACAAGTCAACTTTGACATTCCCATATTTTAAGGTAAGATAGATGCATACGTCGTAGATAGATGGTTAAATCTGTTGGAAGGATGTTTTTTGGTTCATGAATTTTTGAATAGGGAAAATAGTACTTTTGTACCCCTTAAGACTGCCTCCCATATCAAGGACTAGTGGGAAACCCACTGTGAATAGAGGGACAAGAGAGAACCCTCATTGTTTTCCACGCACCCACTTGGAATTTTTTTCGATATGCCATCAAGGAAAATATTACCCCGTGGCAAGCTATGAGACAAGTACATACAATGGAATGCGTTGTGGCAGCAAAGGGATAAGGATGTGCATGAGCTAACGAATCTTTTCTATACCATGTGCACAAAGTTGGGTATCAAATATTTTGAGAAACATCTGGTGCTCAAGTACCATAGTTGTTTGCAATAATACATTTAGGAGGAAATGGAGTTCCTGGAAATCTCCTCAATTGGTGTAACATACCTATATGCTTCCAAGATTGAGCAGAAATTCAAGAAGAAGAAGCGAGACTTTGGATATGTGAACCCAAAGTAGAGAAAATACATCCCCAAGACATAGATCAAAGGGTAGAGTTAGGTTGTGACCCCCAGGACAAATCCTCGAAGTCGCAAGCCATGAATAATGGGAAGGTGAAGAAAGACACCATAAAGTGGTGTGAGTTCCATAAAACTCCCACTCACAACATGAATGAATGTCACACGAAGCAGGCGCAGGTGACTGAGCTGAAAGACTTAGAGACAGAGGCATGCTCTGACTCTGAGCCAAAACCTGATAAAGGAAGGTAAATCATTGATGTTGAACCCACTGTGACGGTAACCACCACCAAGCTCCAAAAGGTGGAACCTAAGGATCTAGAGGAGGGGGAGCACCTCTTCCACTCACGTATGTGGGTAAAGGGATCACCGATGTAGTTCATTGTTGACAGTGGGATCCAAAAGAACTTGATATCAACTGAGGTTGTTAAGAGATTTAAGCTACCAAAAACGTTGTACCCAAAATCTTACACCATTGGGTGGCTCCACCAAGGGCGAGATCTTCGTGTCAGCCAACAGTGTCACCTGCCTTATAGCATCAAGCCCTTTGCAGATGAGGTATTATGTGATGTTGCCCCTCTGGAAGTCTGTGATGTTTTATTAGGTCATCCATACCTATGGAAGTGTCATGTTGTATATGAATCTAGATCTCATTTTGTTATTATTACTTTGGGTCAAAAACTATACAGGATACCAAAGGTAGCACCGCCTACCTCCCTTTCTTTGATCTCTTCTAAATAATGCAGTAAGACCATTTCCAAAATCGAGAAATTTTTCTTCCTTATGATTCGCCCTCATCACAAGAGGAATATTGTGGCCACATCAACAACCTCTAGACATGGCTCCTCCACACAACAACGACAGATGGGCAAGGTCATGGAGGAGTACAGGGACATCTTCACCTCACCCACAGGGACACCCCTACAGTGTGAGGTCAAGCACTCCATCGATCTGACCCTGGGCATGCCGCTACCCAATGGACCAATCTATCGATGCTTTGTTCTAGAAATCGATGAAATCAAGATGTAGATTTAGGAACTGTTGCAGAAATGGCGCACGAGGCCAAGTTCATCACCTTGTGGGAGATCGATTGTGTTGATACATAAGAAGGACAAAACCAAGAGGCTCTATATTGACTATCGAGCACTTAATAAGATCACTATCTGGAATAGGTATCCAATCCCGTGGATTGATGATCTTATGGACCAGCTCATGGGGGTCAAATATTTTAGCAAGATTGACTTGAAGTCCTATTTTCACTAGGTACTTATTAAACCCTTCGATGTGTGGAATACTACCTTCAAATCCAAGGAGGGCCTTTTCGAATAACTGGTCATGCCTTTCAGGTTGACGAATTACCCGCAACCTTCATGTGGCTGATGGAAGACATCTTGTGGCCCTTCACCAACTCATTCATGGTAGTGTACCTAGACGACGACATCCTGATCTTCAGCAAATGTTGGGAAGAGCACATACACCATATTCGACAGATCCTCCAAACCCTGTGACAACATAAATTGTGTGCCAATTTGGAGAAACTCACTTTTGGTATGACCCAAGTTCAATATCTGGGGTACATCATTGATGGCAGGGTGTGTATGTGGACCCAACCAAGATACAAGTTATTCGGGATTGGCCATCCCCAGCGACTCTAACAGAGATCCGTAACTTTCTGTATCTTGCCAATTTCTATCACATGTTCATGTTGGGATTCTCTCATATCACTTGGCCTTTGAGTCAAGTCACCAAGGGTAGAGAGAAAGCAAATTTATTTTGGTATGAATCCCAACATAAGGCATTTTCCAAGTTGAAGCATTACCTCTTCTGTACACTAGTTCTCACATTACTATAACTGCAACATCCATTTGAAATTGAGACAAATGCCTCCGACTATGTTGTTGGTGCATTCCTTACCTAGCAGGGGCATATGATGGCATATCACAATGAGACACTTCCAGATATAGTTCGAAAGTATCCCACCTATGACTAGGAGATGTCTTCCATTGTGCAGGCCTGCCAAAAATGGAAGCATTACATTCTGGGTAAGGAAATGATCATCGACATAGACCACCGAGCCTTGCAGTTCATACAAATACAAGGAAAGTTGTAGAACAATCGCCATAAAAAATGGTCCACATATCTACAACAATTCCATTTTAACATTAAGTATAAGAAGGGAAGCACCAATAATGTTGTGGACTGTCTAAGCCAACCGTTGGTTATGGTGCTAACCACTGTGCTTGAATCTGTGGACACAAGAGTTCAGGATGACAACTTATTTACAAGAGTGATCCAGAATTCGACACCACATACTAGATGTTCTTGGAAGGTAAGCAAGTCCTAGATTTTCACCTCTAAGACACATTGTTATGCCACCTGGGACACCTCTGTGTTCCTTCAAGCGATCATGCCAAGATGATTTGGGAGGCACACTATAGTCTAGTTGCTGGACATTTTGGGGTAGAAAAGGTAGTGGCGGTGTTGTGGAAGTATTTTTATTGGTCGAACCTTTGACAGGATGTTGGGAAGTACATTAGATCTTACATTGCTTGCGCCATTGCCAAACCTACAATCAAGAAGAAAGGCCTGTATACTCCTCTTTCGACGACTAGATGATCCTAGGAATCCATTTCCATGGATTACAGGTTGGGCCTTCCTTCTACCAAGAATGGAAACGACTGTGTTTTTGTGGTCGTCGATAGATTCTCTAAGATGGACATTTTGGCGTCGTGCAAGAAGAGTATCACAATGTAATCCACTACCAAACTCTTATTTGAACGAGTATGGGTACACTTTCAGATCCCACAATCCATTATCTTGGATCAAGACCATCGGTTCCTAAGTGCATTCTGGTCAAGCCTCTGGTCGTTGTTGGATACCAAGCTCACTAAGTCCATGACCTTCCACCTCCAAACTGATGGCTAAATAGAGGTGATCAATAGGATGATCGTGCACATCCTACGCATGTACAACTCAAAGCATCCACACACATGGGATGAGATCCTCCCCTATGTCCAAAACAGCTACAATAGGGTTCGTCACAACTCAACTCGCCATAACCCCTTTCAGGTGGGATTGGGATTCCAACCACTATGTACCATTGATGTTGCCATACCATTTGCAACTACTTAGGAAGATTCATCTCATGTTCAGTCCAAAGTTGATAGGGATAACAACTTCATTGAGCGTATCTAGCACATTTTCCAACAGGTCCATGACATATTGAACATAGCAAATGCTAAGTACAAACAACGTCACGATCAACATCGGGTGCCACACAAGTTCCAGGTGGGTGAAAAAGTTTGGTTACATTTGCAGAAGGAGTGCCTTGCTGGGGCCCATTGCAAGCTTCGCTCACTCCGATATGGTCCTTACACCATCACTAAGGCTTTAGGGGATAATGCTTTCGAGCTCAACATTCCATCATTCCTTGGCCTGCACCTAGTATTGAATGTGGATCGATTGCGACCATACTTTCCCCCATTGTTGGACACATCCAACATTGTTAAGCAGCTAACACCAACATAGCTCAAACCAAGCTATATCAAACTGACCGCAACTGATAGAATCATGGACACATATATAAAGAAGACTTTCCAATAGAGGATCCAACTATATCGAGTTGTCAAAGCAGGCTAATTCCTTCACTAGGGAAAGTGGCTCACCAAGGACCATGCTCAACATAAATTTCCTCGCCTCATGAAGGCTCTACAGACAATGGGGACCATTGATTTCTAAGGGGGGAGGACTGATCTAGGTGAATATTGGTGGCCAACCTCCTATTCCACCTAGACATCCAATCGGTTTTATCAGTTTCCTTGATTATAGCAACATTTACTATTTTTGGTAGTTTTTCGGGACTTGAACTTTTGGAGGAGTTTTGACCCCCTAAATGACATTTTTTTGAGGTCCGCAACAATCCCATAATCATAGGCAAAGGACCATTGCAATTACTATAGTACTTAGAGAGAGATTTCTAATGAGTATCATATGCGCCAAACGAAGATCATATGACCAAGTTACAACCCCGGGAAGTTGTCTGCTCAAATAACCCCAACGGGGCCCACAAACTCTTAGTGTTCCATCTCTTTGGGTTAGGGTTTTGGTTATTTAGCGTTTCTCTTGTTCAATAATAAAAATTCCCTTGAGCCTCATTGTAACACTATTCAAAGGCATGTTTCCGACACATCTCTTCTTAGAGATACGTTACCATCGCTTGAGCTACTTTATATACATTCTATATGTAAGCATCTTTCAGTGCTTTCATAGTAATGAAATGAAGATTTATTTCTATTGCATCTATGTGTTTATGTTTATATCTATATTATCTTGTGTTCCTACATAAGTTTGGATTAAGAGACTAATAAACCAGGTGTTGAAGACAAAATCCCATTAATTAAGAATATATAATATGAAAGCTCCTTGTATGAAGGCCCAAAAGGAAGTGCGAGGAGTGAATAAGGGTCTTTTAGTTTGGGCATTAGCCACGATATTGAATTATTTCGCTTGCTTACAAGCTCCTAATCAAGTAGTTGGGTGATGCAACCTGAGTTGTGCTTTATTTTCCTCCTCAAGATCATGAATACAACATTAATTAAAAAAATAATTAGGCAACCCCTCTATATGAATTGACAATTTCTCAAAGGCTACGATAAAGTTGATAACTATGATTATTTGAAATAAATTTTTTAGGCACGCCAAATATTGTGAGTCTCATTCCAAATGAGCATAGATGGCCTTTGCAAAATGGCTCCTAGAAATGTAGTCATTATGGGATTTTTTTATACCATTCCCAACAATTTGGTCTACAGATAAAAAACCACTCCAAGTCTCATTAAGTCATTAGAAATTGATGGAGAGAGAAATAATGTCCCATCTAGCTAATCCAACTATAGGGATTGCAACCATAAAAATTGTTCATGTTTGATGGTTCACTATCCAAATGTAAACATGAACAATAAAGTAAATTCATGGCATCACTGCATACAAGTAAATATGAACAACTTCGATGGTTCTTATTAGAAACATAATCCACAGGGATTATAGTAAATTGTCTTATCCACCTGAGCAAGAAGATGAAAAGTTACAAGTGAACTTGAATACCCATTTGAAATCCAAGTACCTCTTAGAAGATGAAACCAAGGGTCATAACTACTGTATTTATATGTGTATTTTATTAATGAAATGCGTCACATTTTTTTTCATATTCTCTTTCCATTATTGTGTCTGTCCAATAATGATATCAAAGCATAGAAAAAGTTATCCTTGATCTCAGTGAATTATTCCTTGCTTGGACAAATCTATTATTTTTTTGCACACTCATTCCATGCAACTTGATGGGTTTTTTTAATTACCTTCTAATTTCTTAGTAGATAATTGAGAAACTGTATGTTTAAGTGTCAATTTGGTGTTCATTTGGAACTTGTGAGCTATTGTGCATCATATATGATAATACAATTTTTTAAGTGCTAATGAAGTTGCAATATTGGTTAAGTATTATAGAGTTTGACGTTAATGTTCTTCATTAAGATACCAAGAAAAACAAACCACACACTTGCAGGAATTGAAGGATTCACACCTCTAGGAATCACAAGATTCAAACTTGTAGGAATTACAATGTTGACTACAACACTTGTAGAAAAGAAATCACACTTTGCTTAAAGGAAAAGAAACATAGTTACTAAAAGAAACACTCTTGCATAAAAGGAAATTACACTTCACTAAAATGAAACACACTTTACAGGAATGGAAAACAATCTTGCATCAAAATAAACACATTGGTTGGAAAGAAAATTAGTGACTTGATCAAGCTTTTTGTTTGATCCTTGACTCTATAACATAAGCACACACATTGAAATTGTTTGTTCAGATATTGGAATATTGGAAAACTGTTGGCTGGAACTAAAATACAAGAAATCCAAATTAATGAATTGAAATAGAACTAATATTGTAGAATTAGAAAGCATAGTAAATTGTTAACCAACTCAATCAATAAACAAGAATATTAATTAATAATTAGAAAAAATAGTAACTTATTAAGCAGATTGGTGTCCTTTTGAGCAATCCATCAACCATTTTGAATTAGTACCATAATTACAAGGAACTCTTGAAAGATATTTGAAGCAGATTTGGGTTGGTTTCAAATCATCCTTGGGGGCATGTATTTTGGAGCATTATTGAGGACTCTTGAAGATGTCTTTTTTAGTAGACTTGAAGACCTTTGTAGTAGCCATTTTTTGAAAGAATTCTTGAAGATTTGAAGCAAACTTTGGTGAATCCTTGATTAATAATCTTGAATCCATCTTTGGATGTCATCCTTGGAGCAGGTTTTGGAAACATCTTGGAGAAGTTGCTTTGAAGTATTTTTTTAGTTTGGATCATAAGAGGATTAGTGTCCTCATTGAGACCGGGTAGGTGCTTGGATTTGTGTTTGAGGATTTGAGTCCTCATTCAAGGTTGGAGTCTTGAAGGAGTTGGAAATTTTGTTGTATAGGATGGAGCCTAATTTTTGTAAAAGAGGGTTGGATTCCTCACTATCGTCATTAATAAAATTAATTTATTATTCTACTTCTTATGTTCTGGTCTAACTTGTGATAAAATATTAACTGGCATAATATAACAATTGAAATAAATATTGATTCACCCCCCCTCTCAATGTTTCCAACATTTATTAATTCTCCAAAAATTGCAATTACAATAAGCAAAATGCCTCCAAAAGCTTACTACACATGAACTCTCTACTACCAGGAAGTGGTGTGAAATACCAATAAAAACCTCCTTTCAGTTGCTGCAAGTTCAAGCTCCAAAAGTCCACTTATTTATAAAAGGCACAGGCTACAATCAGGCTTAAAAGCTCTCGACACTACAAAGTTTTACAACCCAAAGCCTTGTGGCACATTGGTAATCCTTTTACGCATATATAGCATTGGGGGTCTAAAACCCAAGGGTTGAGCCCGCAGAGGTTGTAGCCGCATTGTTATAACACACACACACAACTACTTTATTTATAACCATATATGACCACATACCATATTAAATATTTGTTAAGAATAGAATGATTCACGTCCCAACCAATCATATCAAACATATATTAAATATATGTTAACAAACAATTCGTGCACCAAACAAACCATACCGAATATAAACCAAAGTATTATGGTGCCCCAATCCATAAAACGTCATGACATCCAATAAACATTAGCCCACATGATATATGTTGTGACTACATTCATTGGATTGGCGATGTGCGATGGTGGTTATGCGAAGGTCTTGGGGTCAATCATGTGAGCCTCCCATTATATTACAATGGTTGCAACATAACTTTTAAAAACAGATTTGTTCGATTATATAATAAAACAAATGTGTGGCCTAACAGCTGGATCATTGGCTTTCTCCACATAGGTTAGGGGTTCGATTCCCGCAAGCGCCAATTGTTACACCATTGACCAAAAGTGATTTTTGGTTTTCCGAGGTGCCATGTGGTGCCCTTCAATTTGGCCACATGTCACCACTTGATTGGTTCACTACTAAACAATCAAATTTTACCATGTCACCTTTCATCTGCCACATCACCCGTGTTCGTAATGCCATGTGTCACATCCAAATGTTGCCACGGGTCCTGGTAAGTTTGAATTTTTTCTTGTTGGTAAAATCTTCAGAATGTCATAAATGACTCATACAAACTCTGTTTGACGCCATTCAAGTTACGTTGGAATCCTCTCGTAGAGATCTTCGACATGGCGTTGCTTCCATCAAGTTTTAGGAACTTTCGTTTTTAGGCCTTTTTGGATTCTTCTGGATTAGACAAGGCACTAATTAAATGTCCAACAAAAGATCTATGCTGTCAACACATCATAAGCATGAATATAATTGAATAGAAATCTGTGAGATTTATATTGACATAATTTAGCAGAATGCAACTACAATCCTTTGATTCTCCTCCCTCCCCTCTTGTTCGAGTGAGCAAGGTATTTATACATAATCCTCAATTCTTAATTTAATCATGGAGTTTGAGGAAATCCATGAGAATATCAAATTCTTAGGTTGTATCCCCTCGTTACAACAATGTTTCCAAAAGATGTAATTGTTAGATGAATCCTGACTCATTGGCCACCGCTACAGGTAGGAGGTCCGTCAAAACAATTTCAGTCAAGTTTTCCATGTTGTATGGTACTAACCACTTATTTTCATTTGCTTTGTTGGGAAGTGTTGTAGAAGCTACAAACACCCACCAAAATTTTTCCTTAGCTTCGTTTTGGAGCCTCCCTACCAACCATCCTCAGTAGCATGTCTTGCTTTGTCAAGTACACAAGCTTCAGTGGTTTTCTAGCAGATTTCCAGCCTATGCATGATAGCTTGTTGCATCCCCCTCACAAGTTGTTTCTCTAGAATTGGTTTAGCTGCAGGCTGAGCAGCTCCCTCAAGAAATTGCGTAATTCTGGAGGGGAACCAGCCTTCCCTCCAGAAATTACGCAATCCTGACTGGCAGCCTGCTGGGCTCCAGAATTGTGCAAATCTACCTGTCAACCTTCATTGGAAAAATTGCGCAATCTGTCCCAGCAAGACTGCTCAGACCAAAAATTGTGCAATTTTGGACAACATTCCGTTGCTCAGCCCAGAAATTGTGTAATCCTTCTGGGCAGCCAACCTAGCTCCGTCCCAGAAATGTGCAAATTTTCCCTTCAGTCAAGCAAGTTGTTGCATGTGCCATTGGGTTGACTAGTTCCACCCGGGACCAAGAAAACTTGACTTGCATGCATGGGTTGCTTTTTCCCGAAATAGTAAAAAGAAACATGTAAAAAGCATCCCTAGATTTTAGGGAGCTATTTTTAGCATATGAAGGTTACATGCAAAGATCATTTTAGAATCTTTCCTCCAAGTGTTGCTTTTTCCTAGATTTGTGGCATGCGCATCGTGAGCCGAAAAATTATTTATTTGATGCTTCAAAGCTCACTTATTCACATCAATATTGGATATCTGACATACCACAACACATCCAGGAGTCTTCGACACATCTAGCTCAACTATTTATGGGTAAGTCCTCTTAACTTGTCTTTTGCAACATTTCTGTCGCTTTTTCTGTTTTGGCTTGTGTGAGTGTTGTTTGCTTGATTTCTGTGAATGCTTGCTGTCATTCACATGCATATTAACTTGTATTAGCGTCATTTCAGTTTTTGTTAGCATCTCAATGTTATCGCATGCATGACACTATTTTGCACGAACGATCATTGATTCGAGGACTCGCTTCACCCACATGCATGTTGTTCCATTTTCTGAATCTTTCATTCGCTGTTTGCATGCATGATCATTCGCTCCTACTTACACTCAGTATCACCATGCATTCACTTCCACATTTGCTTTCAGGAGCCCATTGGCAGGTTTGGGCAACCTTGGCCCTGACTCTGCCTCACCAAGACAACATTACGCAATCCTGAGAGGGAAGGCTCTGCCTTCCTCTCAGAAAATGCACATTTCTGCCCAATGACTATCCTCCAGTCTTGCATTGTGTAATTCTAAGAGGCAATGACCATTGGCCCAAAAAATTGCGTAATGCAGTCACCGGGCCTGCAATCCTTGCCAGCAAAATTTGCGCATTGCACAATTCCAGCACCCAGCCAACCTCTGGACAACCTAGACTACCTTTTGTGTAGTTCTAGCAGACAGTCTCCTAGCCTGCCAAGAAAAATTACACAATCCTTGCCAGTTAATCCCCATGTATGTTGCTTGTCATTCCTCAAGTTTTTTTTGGTTTTAGATGACAGATTTCTAGCCATGCATGTTGCTATGTCTCGAGATCTAGTAGGTGTTCGTCTACCTCTCAGTAGTTTAGGAGCAATGGCCTCCAGAGAGTAGGATCAAAGGACACTGATGGAAGTGAAACTGGAGTAGCAATTGAGTGAGTGTCTACAAGTTTGCCGATTTATGAAGACACCAAGTTGATTAAAGACAAGGACATCAAGCTGAAATGGAAAGAGGTCAATGATGCATTTGAAGGCACATTTGGGGAAGATCTTGAAGACCACCAAGTCTATGTGAACATCCACAAGTCTGTATTGTACTAGATTTCATGCAGGTATCCCGTGCTCCCATGCATGGAGATGATACATTGGATTGTCTCGGACACTGATCTCGAGACAATGACATTGAGCAGTGTCAGTGAGATGGAGATTGCTACCTTCAGGGCACAGGAATATGAACATATGTATCAGATGTCAAAGCACGTGATCATCATGGAGACACCCTTCAACATGCCCAATAGTAATGCCAACCTAAAGATATCTTGAAGGGCTGGGTAAAGGAGCTGGCAAAATTCAAAATGACACGTAATCAAGTCCACAAGATGAAGATACTGTGGAAGGCGTATCAATACTTGGTCATTTTGCATGTCGCTTTATGACTAAGAGAGCATGGAAACCTTCCCACAGAGTTGGGTGATCACGTTGGACCAACTGGCCAGAGAAGGCAAAGCATGCAACTGGTCTGACATGTTGGCTCATCAATTGAAGGAACAGGTAACAAGGGCTCGACAACCACCCAAAGGTATGCAAGCAGAAATCTACATGTTTGCCTACATCTTGGATGCAATCTATGCCCATTAGGAGTTCTCAGGCTTGAAGTGGGCATGGACATTGATGGATACCACTGTGAACACATATTGTAAGATGTTGTCCGAATGCAGCTTCAAAGGAGTTATCACACAACTATCCGATCATTTTGTCACCCCGGTGTACAAGATGATTTTTGAACAGGATCCACCCTGCATGTTGAAGGCAACAATGGAGGCACTGATTGATATAGCAGATTTGTACACCTCACCGTCTGAAACCTTCATACAGATGTACAACGCGGAGAATCCTCCATATGTTCTACCAAAGTTTGCCTTGGAAAAACTTGTCATGCAGGAAGTATCATATCACATCTTGGCAGGATTATCAGCTAGGCTGCACCAGAAGAAGAAGTCACCTTGGCCTGCTCTTCCATTGCGGATCGGGTTATACGAGATATGAAATTTCAAGAACGCGAATGTCGAAGCAGAGGAGATGAAGAAATATACATTCCACGCCCGAAGTTACAATCGATATGACTCGCATTGTCTTATGAAAGACCACTACATAAGAGTACAATTTAATTGTATCCACCGGGCATGTCATTGGGCGGAGGAAGACCCATGGAGATATCGTCACAGCTTCTCCAGACCCAATGAACAGTCAACCTCGCTATGGAATGGTTAACAAAGTAGCATCCCGGAGAGCACCAGCAGCAGCAGCAGCAGAGGTAAACATACTAGTGCGAGACAAGGGCAAGAGGAAGATTGTCGACAACATGGAGGAGGAACAAAACAACAAATTCCGAGCAGACCCACTTGTGCAGAAAGTAGCTTTGGAAATAGAGGCAAAAAGGAAACAACGCAACAAGAGGAACTCGCAAAGGCTGAGAGAAAAATGGAGAATGGAGGAAATAGAGAAGGAGTTTCATGAGTTGAAGGAGCAACTCTAGAAGGAACAGGAGCTGTGTAGATAGGAGAAGGAAGCGCAACATGTACATACAGATGAAACTGTGCCCGTACAGGTAGTTGATTCATCTGAACTGCTCGCATCAGGCAGATAGGGTGAACAATTGTAGGAGCAGGACTTTGCTCGAGAGATTGAACAAGCACTTGAGCAGATGGATACGAACATGGAGCAACAGGAGTTAGAGCAAGATATCGAACTCATGCCTCATCTCCAAGAGGTCGACCTACCAGCTTCATCGCATCCAAAAGAGGAGAAAGTCCCAAGAAACCAAGGAGACACTAAAATCCTTGGAGACAATCCGGAGGGAGAGATGCACAACATCTCATTCGATGAGTCCCAACATAGAGTTGTGAAATCTCGCAGAGTGTCGACTCCGGATGATCATACATCTCCTGCATAGTTTGAGGAACTAGTGATTGTGTCTGATGTACACAAACATCCATTAGCATTAGCTGATGCTACCAGAGCATATGCCGAAGCTAATAGATCGAGTGTTTGCTTCCTGATAGCTAAGAATGAAAAAATGGCTAAGGAGATACAGACGTCTAAGCACAGAGGAGAATTGGTTACAACATCCACCCGAGCAGAGTTGAAGAAGGCAATACTAGATGAAGTATTGTCCCTTGACACAGTCATGCGGGCATTGTATTCCAAGTTTGGTACCATGCATAAGGTAGTTGTCCATCTCAATGGTTGGCAGTAGCGATGTGCTAGGAGAGCACGTATCTTTTCGAACGTGCATGCTATTGTTGATTACATGCAAACATGGACAATTAGATACAAGGGAGCCCCGCTTCACTTTGCTAAGATGATGAAGCCTAGAGCGGTCAAGTTGAAAGCACGCATTCGGATTCAGATCCAAAACTATGAAGATCTCCCACAGCTCATCACTAGTCTAAAGGCTTCCCATGCACGTGTATTCAGGATTATGGATGTTGTTGTGCATGCACATGTGATCCCATTTATTAGGACACTCACCCAGGTGAAGACAATGGCATAGGTCCGACTGGAGCTTGACTCGTACTTTGACGAGTTGATGCACATAGCCACCAGCCCAGAGTTGGTTATCATTGCAGACACCATGCACAAGTATGTTTCTAGTTTGGCTGCACTCAAGAAAATGACGCGCATGCTATTAGACGAGTTGGACAGAGGAGCCCAAGTAGTGTACCTGGAAGCTATGGAGGTAATAGTTCATTTCTAGAAAGATGTCACCTTAGAGTACATGGACACCATTGTGGACTACCAAGCTTCGCATCAGTTTGCTGTTGTCAATAGCCATGAGGATGTCGAAGCATTGGTGTTCCAGCAGTTGTCCGAGTCATAGTGATGTCTTGCATGGATTTCTCAAGCCTGTTTTGTCTCACATGAGTACATGTGTAGATTGTATGTAATGTCTTGGCAAGTGTAAGTTCAAGTGTCGATAGTTGGATGTAACAATCATAGAGTAGATGAAGATTCATGAGGATAGTTGAACTGACACAAAGGGGAATGTCAAGGGCCACCCCACCCTTTGCTATATATATTTCATCATAACTCATTGTAGAGGCTTTTGGTTAGCCAAGCTTCCAATAGGAGTATCTTAGAGAAAGCTTAGACAATATTGTAATGAGCCTTGGCTTCTCCACTACGCAAAGCTAGTATATCTCTTGGAGGAGAAGGCGGTTGTGGCTGTAACATTCCGCTATTGGGGCTAGCGGGTATACATGGATGTATTTTATGACTGTAACTTAAACTTATTAATATAACAGAGCCAACACGCTTCATGCATATGTTGTATTATATTCCAGCTATCTTGTTTACTCTAAATGATATATGTATTTGTTTGCTTACACATGCATGTATGGAATATTCTGTATAAGTATGTATGAATCTTACTGAAATGTGTTGATTGGTTTAACCGTCACTTTGGATCACTCGCTATCTTGCTTTCCAGCTGGTGATGCATCTTTGCTTGTGTGTTCCCTTCCAAGCCGAGTACTATTACAGGTTTCTAAGGGGCACAATCACCCCACTTTGCATGTGTTAGAAACATTCATGCACCTTCCTTGACTTGCGCAACTGTCACACCCTTGCTACCAACAGGGACATCTTACTTGTCTCTGTGCGAAACCATGGTCAAGGCGATACCACACAACCCACTACTGGGATTCCTACACCAAACGATGTGAGGTCTAATTGGGACTTCTTACCGGGGAGATCCCTTGACATGTTGGCAGGTCCAGCACCGTCAACATTTCTGGTGCTAGAAGGAGGTCCCGATGACAAGATGTGTCCTTGTTAAAAATGGTAACAAGAAATGATAAAAATAGGAGTGCTAAAAATAGCACTATGAGTACGAGTGCTGGATTGGGCAACAGGGAATGAAAAATGGAAGCGCTAAAAATAGCATTATATTTTTAGTAGTTCAGGATGGATTCCTATTTTAGTTAGTCCCTGGACTAAAAATAGGAAGTAAAATTCGAATTTGATATTAACAACAATTTGTAAATTAATTAATTAATTCATATTGAGTTAATTAGTTAAGGAAAATCAAACTTGAAGTCTATGTGAGGACATGCAACCGTTTATCTTTTAATTGAGGAATTTATCCATCAGTTAAAGGGATAAGGATGAGTTCTAATATTGAGTTGTAATTAGTTGGCTCAGTTAATTGAGTCAAGTCCAGTTATATTAATTTAATAGTTTGTTAAATTAATGAGAGTTCAGTTAGGTAATGCTTGCATGCATGTAATTACTATATTTCAGATAACTGAGTATTCACTCATGGATAACTCATGCATGTCAGTTCAGACAGAGACCCAATTGAGATTAGAGAAGGGACAATGTACTATTAGTTGGATGAATATTTTTCCTATAAAGGAAGCTCATCCATGATGAGGATTTATCTCCTTCAGGACTGCATAGTTGGATCAGAGGTTAGTGAGTGTGTGAAGAGGCCAATTCACACAAGTGGCTGCACTGGACCCCAATCAGAATTGCACAAAGAAATAGGAGGCTTGGAGGGCAGACTAGAGGTTAGATAGAGGCCTTTGATTGTCTATGAGCAGTAGAGGTATTGCGGAGAGAGAAGGATAGCTTTTGAGTTGATTCTTTTTGTAATACTGGCTATATTACCACTTGTATGATAATACAGAGTTGGGGTTTTAGGCTGAGGCTTTCCCCAGGTAAATTCTTCTGTGTTATGTGTGATTGATTTCTCCATACTAGTTATATGTGTTTTTATTGATGTTGCTCATGTTCGATTAAGCTTCTGCTAAATTGGTTGTAGAAGTAGATCAAGTATTTTGCTTTAGCCTATTGCATTATCAAGTGATCTACATGGGGGAATTTCTACATGGTATCAGAGCACAAGTGATCAAGGAAGAACAATATACAAGAAGGGAGAAGTTGAAGTTTGTGATTCCTGAATATAGAAATCGAGTTCTTATCACATCTCTATTTCACCTATGGTGTTCAATGGTTTGAGACTCGAATATGCCCTTGATGGTAGTTCAAATTATATAGCCTAGAATGATTGCATGGAAGCAGTACTAAAGGATAACGGTCTAAAGGACTTCATTGATTAAGAAGTCCTCAAGCCGACTATTGTTGCTGAATTAGCTGAATGGAATAAATGTGTGGCTAGAGCAAGGAGAATCCTTCTGGAGGGCGTTCGAGATCACATAAGGTCAAGTCTCCATGGGAAGGAGACACCGTTTTCAATGTGGAAAACATTGAAAGATATATATCAAAATAGCACTGATTAGAGGAAGTTGGCATTGAAGGACAAGCTTCGAAAGATCAAGTGTGAAAAGGGTGACACAATCTCATGTATCTGAACAAGCTCACCTCATGCAGGGATGAGCTTGGAAGTGTAGGGATCATGACAGCTGATGATGACATGGTGAGTCTTGCACTCTTCAGTCTTCCTAAGAGCTGGCATAGCTACCAGGACTCGGTTAATGGAAGAAAGAAACTACTAGATTGGGAACGACTTTGGTTGGATTTGATGTAGGAGGAGCTAAGAAGAAGCACCAGAGATGATTCTTCATCCATGGAGGATGGAGAAAATTGTGCCTTAGAAAGTAAGGCGAAGAAGGGGAATGAGAAGGTTTCTCTTTCCGAATCCAGTTCTTCCCATGGTGGGAAGAAGTTTGACAAATTGAAAGTGCGATGCTTTTGTTGTCATGAGGTGGGCCATTTTGCTACAAATTGTCCACAAAGGAAATCCAAGAAGGGATCAAGGGAAGGATTTGAAGGTGAGGCACTTGCTTCACAGTTCGAGTTGGATTTCACACTCTTCACATGCATGGTTTCATCCATGGTGGGAAGTGGTTGGTTTCTTGACAATGGAGCTTCTTTCCACAGACTGGCGACAAGAGTTTGTTCAATACTTTGGAGGAGAAAGATCTCCAGATACTCATAGCAATGGGTAATGATGGAAGTATAGTGTCTCAGGTGTAGGCACAGTTATTTTTCAGAGGGAGCATGGAGCTGACCTTACCTTGACCGATGTCAAGTATGTACTAGAACTAAAGAGAAACTTGGTGTCGATCGCGATGCTGGAAGACAGAGGCTATGATGTAGTCTTTAATAAGGGAAAGGTTTTCCTTAGACACATCATCACTAGATAGGTGAAGCAGATCGGTTCATGGGTCAAGAACCTGTATGCTCTTGAGGTTCAAGATGCATGCAAATCCTTGAGCAGCAAGGTAAATGATGGAGACTTGGTGGTTGAGAGGGAGAGTACATTACCTCTCAACATGTAGTGCCAGGAGAAGTCTTAGACGATTGTGGATGAGCCACGATTGGTGAAGCAACTTCAGGAGGTTGTGGAGCAGCCACAACTAGAGAAGCTAAGAGGAGATCAAGTAGAGACATCTACTCATGCAGAGACATCTAGTAGGGGGAAACTTCGAGCCAGGTGGGCAGAGGGATCACATGCAGCCATACCTTCGGGTAGGAGGTGGGGTGATGTGGAGTGATCGTCCCAAGGAGGAGGGGCAGGATCCTTGAGGTACCCAACCTCTTTTATTTGACTTTGCTATAGGAGCCTCGGTGAGGAGTAGTAGGGTTGACTGATTGGGTAGAGATAGATGCAGATGGAGTGACAGAGAGAGCTACAATGTAGGAATCCCAAGACATCGCAGAGCTAGCAGGCTGCAGCAATGTGAGAGGCACAAGTGTGTTGCACCAGTGCAGGATGGCACAGAGAGGTGTGCAATGGTGCGAGATGCATGGAGATGTTGCAGTAGTGCAGAGGTCAGGGAGAGAGCACTTGTCAATAGTAGGTAGAGCTTCAACATCAGAGTATGTTTCTAGCCCAACAGAGAGGTCAGTTGGGAGTTTTTTTGTTCCGAGAGTTGCTGGAGCAACCACAATTAGTAGAAGTGTTGCATGCAAAACATTCTGAAGGTACAGGATCGGGTTGGAGTTGAAGCCTTTCTTGTTGAGAGGGAGTGTTGAAAATGGCAGCAAGAAATGATAAAAATAGAAGTGCTAAAAATAGCACTACTAAAAATAGTAGTTTGAGTACTAGTGCTGGATTGGGCAGCAAGGAATGAAAAATGGAAGTGCTAAAAATATCATTCTATTTTTAGCAGTTCAGGATGGATTCCTATTTTAGTCAGTCCTTGGACTAAAAATAGGAAGTAAAATTCGAATTTGATATTAACAACAGTTTGTAAATTAATTAATTAATTCATCTTGAGTTAATTAGTTAAGGAAAATCAAACTTGAATTCTATGTGAGGACATGCAACAATTTATCTATTAATTGAGGAATTTATCCACCAGTTAAAGATATAAGGATGAGTTCTAATATTGAGTTGTAATTAGTTGGCTCAGTTAACTGAGTCAAGTCCAGTTAGATTAATTTAATAGTTTGTTAAATTAATGAGAGTTCAGTTAGTTAATGCTTGCATGCATGTAACTATTGTATTTCAGATAGCTAAGTATTCACTCATGGATAACTCATGCATGTCAGTTCAGACAGAGACTCAATCGAGATCAGAGAAGGGACAATGTACTATCAGTTGGATGAATATTTTTCCTATAAAGGAATCTCATCCATGATGAGGATTTATCTCCTTCAGGACTGCATAGTTGGATTAGAGGTTAGTGAGTGTGTGAAGAGGCCAATTCATGCAAGTGGCTGCATTGGACCCCAATCAGAATTGCGCAAAGAAACAGGAGGCTTGGAGGGTAGACCAGAGGTTAGATAAAGGCCTTTGACTGTCTATGAGCAGCAAAGGTATTGCAGAGACAATAGGATAGCTTTTGAGTTGATTCTTTTTGTAATATTGGCTATATTTCCACTTGTATGATAATACAGAGTTGGGGTTTTAGGCTGGGGCTTTCCCCAGGTAAATTCTTTTGTGTTATGAGTGATTGATTTCTCCATATCAGTTATATGTGTTCTTATTTATGTTTCTCATGTTCGATTAAGCTTTCGCTAAATTGGTTGTAGAAGTAGATCAAGTATTTTTCTTTAGTCTATAGCATTATCAGGTGATCTACTGTGGGAATTTCTACAGTCCTCTCATCCTATTTTGAACCTTTTCACATCTATCATGGAGTCTTGCACACTCAACCCTCCACGATGTTTTTCACATGCCGAACCTCTCCACATCATGAGGGAGGTTTTTGATCTCTTGTCCATATACACGTATGATGGTGAAGGAAAAGTGGCCCGACCTGTGTTTTTACATGACTTCCTTGCCATGCTTGATGAGGAAGATGGATGTTCTAACGAACAGGCCAGTCTGTTGCTTGCATACTGTCGTGGCGGAAAAAGTCGTTTGTGCGGACACAACTGACCTCCCTAGGAGTCTAAACTCTCTAGCGACAAACAAGACAAAATGGAGTGATCTTTCTCTAAATATACCTTTTAAAACATGAAAACTACAAGTGTTTAGGCTTACCTTATTCCAAAACGCGGTTGTTGTAGTCCGTCCTTGCCGATCCGGATGAGCTCCTCCTTCAAGCCAATTCCTGCAACCACAAACAATCAAACAATTACCAAGCACTTGCATTTCATATAATAAAACATATATTCAACATGCAGACCAAGGAACACATGAAATAACTCATTAACACAAGCTATTGAGAAAAATAAACCAGTTTGTATTAATAACGAAACAAAGAAACTCTTACAACCTGGCCTTGGTGTTGTGCAAGTTCCTCCCAGGGTCCATCAAGGGTTTTCCTCTACTTTGACAAAGCTCACCCACTTCCAAGTAGAATCAAGCAAAGACAATCTCTCCTCACAAGGTTCTAAATGGGAGTCCTAATTTCTGCAGCATTTACCCAAAGAAAATGTATAGCTCCAACCTCTCCTCCCTCTGGCTCAATGTCTTTATTTATAGTGCTGTAAAGAGGTTATTCAGGTCCACCATCAATGGGATAATCCCCCTCTTTGGGTGGGATAGCTCCCTTATTGATGGGATAAGTTCCTCCTTAATAGAGATACATGAACCAACTGGAGGCGCATCCAATTCATCAAACCGACCTCTAGAAAGTTCTAGAAGTAACCACAAGTAACTTTTTTAAGATGAAACTCGCGCATTTTGCCTTTTACAGAAGGACGCACCTGTCCCTTAACATACAGAGCGTCCAAGGACGCACCTTTTGTGAACATTGTGAGCGTCCCCGCAGGTAAGGCTAGAGAGAACCTGCGACCCCAGAGATAAACATATTTTTGACAAGACTTTCTCTCTTCTTTGAGTTTGAGATGGATAGCAGAGGCATAAGACTTGCCTAAGAGGGTAGCATGACTGTTGATTTGAGCCATACTAACTGTAAGTGGTCATGGTGACATTTTTTAGTGTAACAGATTGCCCCCTAAAGTGCGAAGCCTGGAATAGATTTAGGGTTTTGTAATTCTAGGAAGGGTGAAGCGCTTTATCATTTCAAGGATTGTCTTGTGGATGACCTGGTTGGAACCTGCAATTTTCAACACAAAATACATGTATAAGATTATATCATCACTGAGGTAGGCATTCCCATACTCAGATTCAAAACTTTAACTAATGGACTAACTATTCTGATACAGGAATGATCTTGCAGTACATCATTTTTATAGACTTTTGTAGACACAGTATGGACGCAACCATCTGTTTATGATTAGTCTACATAGATGATGAATACAAAACTCCTCGCAGCCTGGATGGTAGAAACTAGATCCAGGGTCTTCACTTCTACTTCCCGAATTGGTACGATTCTAGCCATGTGATTAAATGATTCGATGTCGAACATGTTAGAAACCACTTGATTACCAGTCGATGATGCAAACTGTTAACAAGCGTGAGAGAAACCACCAGTAATGTCAATGGTTCTCAAAGTACCAAGCACAACCCGTGAAATGTGAATAGATGTTTTGATGTCGAACACTTCACGGAATCCTTTGATCGAAAGTCAATGATGTAAACTGACGTCAAAGGCGAGAAACCTGCCATTGATGCATGCAGACTTCAAGGTGCTGTCGATTCCTAAGTCATCTTTCTAGATAATGTGTCGATGTCGATAGAAAGCGACCCGTTGCAGGCAAGCCCGCAACACGAAATCATTGTTCAAGTTGAAGAAATGTTGCTGTAAGGACTGACTCAGGGATGGTCAAATGGATGACAAGTATTTTGCAGATTAAAGTTTTTGCTTGCAGACCTCTTGAACACATAACGACACGACAGATGGCTTGGTGACGAATAACTCAAAGTTAATCCCCGGAACCCGGTTAAAGACTTTCAAAGTGGTTTGGTCAACTGTGAGGTAAAAGATTTCCCAACCCAGGTGAATGAAAAGTGTCGTGTTCAAGAGTGGTAATAAAGTTTCTTTTGAGACAAAAGGTAACAAACAGGTTCATTCTTCTCTCTTTTCCCCCACCATTTCTGGCAAGTACCTCTTTATTTTTAACAAGCTTGAGGAGGATAACATATGCTTGATTATAAGCTCATCCTTCGGACAAGTCCAACCTAGTTTAAATTCGAACCCTAGGAAGGAGTGGTTCGTTCCTGTTTGTAATTGAACAGGTCCTTTACTGTAAAAGTTTAACGAGCCCAGTATAGGAGAAACTCGGCGTTTTTCATTTTTAGAGAGTCTGAAAAAACAAAAGGAGACTCCACGTTGAACTTTTTCGTATATTTGTGTCCCTCAAGCCCGAAAAAGTATAAAATAATACCTGGGGGAACCGCTTGATCTTGCGACCAAGGAGTACTTTCATAATAGTGTCGTTGACCTGAAAAGTAAAAAGCGATCAAGGACACGTCGTTTTATTTCCTTATCGAGTTCGAAACGACAAAAACCCGGCAATCTTTTCCTGATTTTGCGGTCAGAAAAGAGCTAAAAGGGGACCGTCTTTTAATTCCGTTTTAACGAGTGTAAAAGAAACGCTCGGCGATCTTTTCATGTTTTAGGAGTCAGAAAAGGGCTTAAAAGATGACTCTGATATTTTTGTTTGTGAAAAATTACAATTTCCCTCGAAACCCCTTTGTCCTGCACAAAAGCAACACATTACTCATACCTGTTTAAAATAGGCAAAAATACATCGAAAAACATCTTTTCATGGTAAAAAATGAACTAATTCATCCAAAAAACCTATAAAAAGACCTTTTACCATGTCATTTTTACCGTTTCACTGTTGAGGTTGAAAAAGGAGCTTTTGACAAGAAACTTCCCGTGGTCGCTGCGGAAAATCCGACCGTCGGAATCGAACGCCGTCTTATCCAGGTATTTTACACATCCTACTCTGCATTTCTATCCGTTTAGAATCAATTTTTAGGTCTTAGTTTTATTTTTTGGGGGGGTTTTGGTTTTGGAATGCGCCTCTCGGCGGACGCGGGTGCCCTTCGGGTGACCCGCGTCCCCCGACTTTTTCTCATACGGGAAAATGGTCGGAAGACGCGGCCCGCCTTTAGGCCAGCCGCGTCTGGGCGCCCTGTGCTACAAAACCGGGGTGTGTCTTCCGAGAAGTGCGCATTTCAAAACCCCAACTCCCTCAAAAAACCACCAAAAATTCCCTAATCAATTTCTAATTGCTATTTTTGATGTGCAGGGTATTAACCATGTTAGATTGGAGAGAAAGAGAGCATGTAGAGGATGATGAAGTTGCAATAAATCATCAACCTTCCCTGGATGCCCTAAGAGCATGCGGATTATACAAATATTGGACCATACCGGGCATGAGGGGCCAGGTAAGATTCTTGGAATGGCTGGTTGAGCAATGGAACGTTCAAGAACAATGCTTTTACATAGGAGGGCACCAGCTCGAGATAGAGCCCTCGGATGTATACTTTCTCACTGGCTTGCCGAACAGAGGTGAGCAACTCAGTCTTGCGGGGACTAGGCCGGGTGGCCAATCCCTTGATAGTCTCCGCGGCGAGTGGTGCACACCTGGGGCTCACCATTCAAAAGGCATAGAGATAAAACACATCACTTTGCCGGAACTCAAAGTCATAGCGTTCACGGTTACCAGAATTTGCGGCGCGGCCGCTTTACACATTGCTTCCGGATCCCAAATGCGGATGGTAATTGACTGTTACCAAGGCACCATTTTCAACTGGTGTGAAGCTGTGTCGGCTCATATGAAGAGCCAACTGACCAAGGCAAAGAACGGACGACTAAAGACTTTTGGATATGGGCCTCTAGTCGTGAGCTTTGCCTTGGAGAGAGTTCCAATGCTGATCCCTCAGCAACTCACTGTTGATATCTTGGGTCCTCGGGAGCCAAAGCTGATACGATGGGTTGCGGTGATGGCCCGGCATCCTGACGAGGGTGCGACAGTGGTTCGATTCTCAGATAGTTATTTTCACTGGTTAGAGGACCAGGTTTTTTCGATACAGGACTTTCCGTATGCCGGAGTGGATTTTAGAGGTGATCCGGACATGGTTCTTCCACCGGGAGAACAATGGGATGACAGAGGTACTTTTATTTCCACAAGTTCTCTAATTATGTATTTTTTATTTTTCATATATATCGTCTCAAAACTAACAGTAAAATTTTCAAAATGCAGATGTTGGTCCACAGCGTCCAGCCAACCTCCGGCCTTTTGATAGACTACATCCAGCTGCACCGGTACCGGCCCCACAGGACGCGGCTGCGGAAGTACTAGCTGAGTTGGAGCATGATCTAGAGCGTCTCACGGCAGATATACCTGAGACTACTATGGATGACATTCCTACCCGGCTTCAGCGCTTCGTAGTCGCGGTCCCTAGACCGTTTAGGAGATTTTTGCGTAAGGTAGCCCGCGCAGTGGTGTCATACAGAGAGCACCACCAGTGATTGACTAGTCACTTTTGTAGTCACATGTGACATTTTGACTTTTTGTACTATCATTTTGCCGATCATAAGGTGTTTTCAACCTATGATCGAAGACGATGTATATATTTTTTGACACACTTCTATCTATATATATCACTATTACCGGCTTATCTTGTTTAACATATGTGATGAAATGTTTTTAAATTTACTTGCATGATTATCGTAAATGTCTGTCCAACATTCGAGAAGCAATTGCATCTGCTAATGTATTCAAAGACCTTGGAATATGTTGATATTCAATGTAATCAAATTCACGTTCCAAGAGACGCACTCTCAAAAACAACCTTAATAACACAGGATTCCTAATGGCATAAACTCTATTAAGCTGTAATACAACAAGTTCAGAATCTAACCTCACTGTCAAACGTCGAATTCCAAATGAAATAGATTCGGATAATAATTCAATCACTGCACTGTATTCTGCAATGTTGTTCGTTGTTTGACCGAGGCTTACCCCATGCATAGAAACTAACTCGTCAGAGGGCGAATAGATAACCCAAGCTGCGGAAGAGATGTTCCGTGTATTACGACAAGCACCATCAGCAAATCCAATATATGTTTGGAGAGGCGTCGACATCTGCAATATCAAGAGTAAAACCAAGATAAGCCAGAATAACGACGAAAAACCACACTCTCTAAGCTAAGCACACTGACTAAACTAACACACTTGCTAGCTAGAAAGAAAATCTAACCTATCTAAAAATTTCTCCATTTCCATCATTTAAGCATAATACCTCTTTAGGTAAAGTCCATTTCTGGGTTTACCCAAAGAGTCCCCATCAAAGTCAACTAGCTCATAAGCCCCTTTTGCTAGCTTTCGCTTTACAATGTAGGGCCCATGCCACATGGGAACGAATTTTCCGGCACCTAGCTTATCGTTAGCTTGATCATATAATAGTACTAGGTCTCCTTCCGAAAAACTTCGAGGGGTTACATTTCTATCATACTGAGCTTTCATTCGTTTCGCGTGAGTCTCGATTGGCAATGTAGCGTCACGTCGAGTCTCATCTAATTTAGCCAAGTACAATAAACGTGTCTCCTCTTCGGAAGTAGCTGGAAGTAATTCGACAGCCATTTGAAGTGATGGGATTTCGCATTCAATGGGTAACACAGCTTCTAAGCCATAAACTAGCTGGAAGGGAGTGAACCCTGTTGAATTTTTCACTGAGGTTCGGTATGCCCATAGCGCTGAAAATAACATGTTGTGCCAATTTGACCGATGAACACCAATGGTTCGTCGGATCATGGTAACTAGAACTTTGTTGATAGACTCAACCAAACCGTTGGCTTGCGGATAATAAGGAGTAGAGCTATCGTGGCGCAAACCAAGCTGGCTTGTAAGCTCAGTCATCATGACATTTCGAAAATGGCTCCCATGGTCAGTAATGATTGCTTGTGGGACACCAAACCTAGTTATGATATGATTGAATACGAAAACTGCAGCTGTTTTGCCGCTTGCGTCGAATGTAGGCATCGCCTCGGCCCATTTAGTAAAATAATCAACCGCAAGGATGATATACGCATGCCCCCCGGCCGAGTGAGGGTTACAAGTAATAAAGTCGATACCCCATTTGGCGAATGGACCAACGGCAATTATAGGGTGGAGAGGAGCAGGTGGAGCGCGCATCTTGCGATCAAACACTTGACAGTTGTGGCACTTCCTGACTGCAATGATACAATCTTTAAACATAGACGGCCAGAAATAACCAACGCGCAACACCTTCTGAGCTGTGGCATACCCAGACATATGACCGCCACATGCTCCAGAGTGACAATCATTCAAAACCCTCTCAGCCTCTTCGTGAGTTAAACAACGTCGAAAAACTAAGTCTGCCCCCCGGCGATAAAGTGTATCTCCAATAATTTTGTATGGCTGGGATTGAAACCGAATTTTTCGACGTTCCGCTTTGGAAGCTTCAGGCCGAAAGGTTTGGGTTTGGAGATAAATGATTATATCCCCATACCACGGATCTACAGTACTGATAAGAAACAAAGATTCGTCCGCAATGGACTCCTCTGCCACAGTCTCTGTGTCAGCACTCGGGAAATCACACATCAATTCCGCAAAAACTAAGGATTTCTTAGACTTGGACTTCTCGAACTCCAAGTCGAACTCTTGCAGGATAACAATCCATTTAGAGTACTTGCCCCCTAGCAGTTGTTTTGTCAAAATATAGATCATAGGGTTGCAATCCGAAATAACTGTAGTTTTGCGGAGAAGAATGTAGTGACGGAAACGCTGGACAGCTTGAACGGCTGCCAGGGCCAATTTCTCCACATGCGAATATTTTAGCTCAGTTGGATTCAAGGTCCTACTAAGATAATATATCACATGCTCCGCTCCGAATTCATCTTCTTGAACTAACACCATTCCAATGGTGGAATGCGAAGCTGCGAGGTATAAGAAGTAGTCTTGGTTGTAGTTGGGAGGATGCAATAACGGTGCATGGGTCAACGCGTGTTTAAGTGCATCAAAAGATTGTTGGGCAATCTCGTCCCAAAAGAATTGTGCATTCTGTTTCAACAACCGTGTAAAACCTTTAGTGACCTCGGCGTAGTTTGGGATGAATCGGCGTAAAAAGTTCGCTTTCCCTTGCAAACTTTGGAGTTGGCGCAAACTCGAAGGAGGAGGCAATTTGATGATAGCCTCGACTTTCGAGGGATCGACGCGAATGCCGGCTTTTGAAACAACAAATCCCAGCAATCGACCTGTTTCTATACAGAAAACACACTTGTGGGGATTCAACCGAATTCGATAATGCCTACACCTCATAAAGATTGCTCGTAGGTGGACAAGGTGATCAGCTCGATGTAAAGAATGAGCAGGCAAATCATCGAGATAGGGTTGCACAATGTGCTTGATATCATGAAATGCATAAGACATCGCCCGTTGAAAAGTGGCCCCGGCATTCTTAAGCCCAAAAGGTAACTTGCAATAAGCAAATGTCCCCCATGGACAAATGAATGCCGTTTTTGGTTGGTCGGCAGGTAGAATATTGATTTGATTATAGCCCGAAAAACCATCCATGAAGGAAAACATTTCACTTCCGGCACAATCATCAATAATTTGATCGATATAAGGCGTAGGATAGTTGTCTTTTGGACAAGCTCGATTTATATCCCTATAGTCGATACAGATTCTTATTGTTCTTTGTTTCTTGTTGACCGGAACAATATTCGATACCCAATCCGTTAACGGGATCGGATAAATGAAACCTGCTTTCAACAGCTTTTCGACTTCTGCTTTAATCGCAGCCGCTTTTCGAGGGTGAATTTGACGCAACCGTTGCCGGACGGGTTTAGCATCCGGGTAGGTCTTTATTTCATGAATAACAATGGCAGGATCAATTCCCGGCATTTCCTCGTAAGACCAGGCAAACACGTCGCGGAATTCTTGGAATAGGGCCTTGTAAGTTTGGATTTCTTCTTCAGTACATGCGGCACCTATATGAATGTTTTCCTCGATTCCGGGCTTCACTGAAATATCAATGGGAATAGTACGAGAAATATTCCCTAAATTCAACTCTGAATCAGAATGTTTCGTTGGATCCTGAGCGTCTTTGACATATTCAGCGGTATAGATAGATGAAAAATCATTTTCAAATGCATCATCCTTAGGTAAAAACGAAGATCTGTGATGGAGATCTTCCCATGGTAGATCGTCTACACTTAGGATTTCGCGAAGTTGTTCGTCAGATGACACGACTTCGGGAAACGTTATCCGTTCTAAGGGTGAGGTAAAAAGTGATTCTTCACTGACCACATTCATTTGGTCGACTTCGGTTGAATGAAAGTCAGTAAAAGACATGAGAGCTTCATAAGCAATTTCATATGGACTCAAAGGCATAACATTACCGAGTGAGTCTATCTCAGAGTCAGATGGGACAAACCAAGGATCATCATAAATAATGTTTTCTGATGTAATCATATGAATGGTTGCAAACGAAGGATCTGCGTTGAGTGGAGGGAGAGGAAAAGTTCCCAGTAAACCGGAATCCTTAACTAAACCTACACCAACATCCCTATAAGGGATTGTCGTTTTACCAACATGCTGGATACTCTCTGAAGAGGCTGGGTCGGATGAAAAGTATGTCAGCTGATCAATAGTCACGATCTTACCGTTATGTGGAAACTTAATTACTCTGAAGACCGATGAAACGACCGCTGTCATAGCATATGACCAACTTCGACCCAAAAGAAGGTTGTAGTCTAGAGGGGCATCAACCACTTCCACATCCAGACTAACGGTTTTACCTTCAACCCCTATAGGCAATTCTTGTAGAATACCAAACGGACGGAACCCACGGCCATCAAAGGCCTTAAGGATGGTGGGGGATTGGTTCAACGAAGGAGAACCAAGCGATCTCCAACATTGAATCGACATAATACACGTAGAAGCTCCCTCATCAATCACAGTCCGATGAATAGGCCTGTTTTTGACTATCACTGGAATTTGGAAAGCCATTTGATGGGGGAGACGTGGTGTACTATTTTCTAGATCAAAGATCATTAGGTTCGGGTCCTGAACATCGACAGCTCCGATAGCCGACAAAATTTCCGTTGTGCTGGGCATGATTGCAGCACTTCGAGTGCCGACATTGCTGAAGGTGAAACAGCTAAGTCCTCAACAATGTTGTAATTCTGGGCTGCTCTCGCATGTGGATTGAAAGCAGACCTTCGAAGTACACCCTTGGCGGGCGGCTTAATCACTAAGTCTGGGTTAGGTTTTTCGATCTGTAGTGGATCGGAACCAGGAGCTGAGGTTGATGGGTTAGAGTGAGAAGATTCTGCTTCCTTGCCATCAACAGGAGCCTTACTACCATAATCTTGCGATCGAGTCGCAATCCTCACATGAGACATCATCAAAATGGGTTCTTCACTGGCATTCGAAGAAGAACCTATCATCTTATTCTCCTGCTCTGGAAATGGATTCTTTAACACAGCAGGAGTGGGAGAACCTTTGACTATTTTTACAACCTCGGCCCGATGAGGGCAATCTCTCGTAAAATGATCCTCTTCACAAATAAGACAAGGATATCGAGGTTTGCGTTTTTCGTCATTGGTTTCCGACTTTTCAGTTTTCTCCTTTGGAGCCTTGTCTGCTTTAGCCTTCTTCTTTCCTTTCTTCTTTCCACCGTTTTTTGGTTTGGCCGTAGATGACTCTACAGCGTGAATGTCGGCGGTGAGTTCAGGAGAAGACTCTCCTGTCGGAGAATCAGGCAAAGTGATAATTGGAGTAGTTGAAGCCTTGGAAGACTTCTTCTTGCTCTTCGTAGTCACGATACCAATCATACCATCAGCGGCATGAGATCCCGAAGGAGCAGCAGCGATTTGATTCGACTTTGGAAGATCCGGAATTTTCTCGTGTAACGTACCCGACTGAGTGTAAACTAAGTCAAGGTATTGTGCCTGAGCAATGACTTGCTCCTCAGTAACTACTCCGGCCTTAGCGACATCTTCAGTAATCTTCGGTAATAATGATTTGACAAACCATTCAGCTAAGATTTGGTCCGGGATAAAAACTTTCACTAATCGCCTTCGACGTCTCCACTCATGAATGTGATCAGAAATATACGTGGACGTCGATTGTTTTAGTGAAGTTAATAACTCCGTGCCGTTATCGTATCTGACTGGCAACTGAAAGTGAGTTAAGAACGAGGTAGCTAACTGGCTAAAGTTGTAAAAAGAGGCCCGTGGTAACTCAATGTACCACTTGGCCGCGAGACCAATGAGTGTACGCTGGAAAAGACGTAAGCGGATGGAATCATCTGAGATAGAATTCGAAGCACACCAGAGGTGGTAAGTCATCACATGATTGGACGGATCCTCTCCAGACTTACCTTCGAACTTGGGTATATCACTGGGCAACTTATTTGGCATTGGCGGCCAGAACTGAAGATATTGAATTGGATCGTTCGTTAGGCGCGTCAAGTCGGGTAAATCCAAAGTTGCAATAAACGGTAACTGCCGGTTAGGATCTCTAAAACTCTGGGTCACAATACCAGCCCCAGGAGGAGGATATCCAGGATAACTAGGAACAGGAGTTGCATTTGGGATATTATATCCTCCTGGAAAACCAGGATTAACCGGACCGTACTGGGGTTGTTGATAAGTGTACCCAGGATACGGTTGATACTGGTAAACCGGTTGTTGGACAGCTTGCCCAGGTTGGTACTGTCCCTGGTACGGAGGTTGAACAAATTGAGGTTGAGTAGTCACAACCGTACTTATACCAGGCTGACCTACAGGCATCTGGACCGTAGTTTGAATCGTAGATCCAGACAACGGTAAAGATATCTGAGGTGTGGTAACAGGGATAGTAGAAACTGGAGCTGTCGATACTCCAGAAGTAAGTATGGTAGATGTAGCGATAGTTGCAGCAGCCGTTTGAGATGGAGTACTAGGTGCAATTGACGGCTGAGTAACTACCGAAGCTACAGAAGTTTGAACATTTGGCTGGACAGGTTGCGGTTGCTGGGTTGGACCAGAAACTACGGGTTGTCCAGCTTGAGGAAGCATCTGTACACTTGGCTGCAACACCTGTTGACCCTGTGAGGGATCCCACACTAACATTCCAGGGTACTGACCCGTAACAGGTTGAGGGTACTGAGATCCATAACCAGATTGAGGGTAGGATTGATAATTGTAAGGTGCAGTTCCCATACTTGGAACATATGACTGACCTTGAGGCGGTTGATAACCTTGACTTGAGTATTGACCTTGAGGTTGATAACCTTGAGGTAAATACTGATACTGGGGTTGACCTTGACCTTGAGGTTGGTACCCTTGAGGTTGATAACTTTGGGGTTGATACCCTTGAGGTTGCCATCCTTGAGGTTGCCATCCTTGAGGTTGATATTGATACTGAGGTTGACCTTGGGGTACATATTGAGGCTGAGGTTGACCTTGAGGCAAGTATTGCACCATAGGTACATACTGACTTTGAGGTTGCCCCCCAGACACGATTTGTGTACCTTGAGGTTGCCCCCCAGGCATTAACTGCGGTTGCCCCCCAGGCGGTAATTGGCCACCTTGAGGTTGGGAAACGGGAACTGAACCTGACATCATGTAAATGTCTCCTACACCCAATGGTATATTACCACTGTTTCCAGCAAATAACCCATGATCAATGGGTTGAGGAGATGCCCCCGCAAAGGTACCAGAAAGTGACTGATACCCAGTGGGAACAGAAGGACCGCCATGTAAAAAAGATTCAGGACTTTGTGTAAACACGGACGACTGACCAGACATATTTACAGGAGTATGAATACCTCCAGGTGGAAAAGGAGTACGAGGTGTGGAAAAACCGACTGAGTTGTCTAAAAAATTGGTTAACGCAAGGTACCAAGAAGTACTTCTAGGAGGACTGTAAAAGATGGATTCACGCTCCCTTAGATCAATAGTAAGTTGACCTTCAAGGTGAGAGACACCTATATCTTCTTCTGGAGCAAGTTCTTCTATAGCAATCAAACCAGAAGGTAGATTTTCGGTGATAATTCTTTCTATTCTCGGTGAATCAGGGACACTAGAAGTTGGAGTAACAGGTTCGGAAATTTCAGGTTCTTCGCCTGTTTCACTGGCAGATGAAAAACTACCAGCAAGCTCGGAAACTGTAACAGTTTCGGGATTGTAACCTGTTTCTAAACTTTGGTAATCTGGATGGACTACCAAGGAAGATTCTCCTTCTTCAGGTGAACCTACTCTACTGTCACTAGGAGGAGTTACAAGGACCTTTAACCCTTCTAAATTACCCGGGTCGTCTCGAGGAGGGGATCCCCTAAGTCTACAGGATCTTCTCAACAATTCGGCCACAGAAACAACTTCAGGAGACTGGCCCCGAAGTCTACGGGACTGTCTCGGTAATTCCGCCACAATTAAAGATTTTTAACTACAACACACGAAAACAAAGTAAAAATTTCAAATCAAACCACCTAAAGTCTTCTAAAGAAGCAAACAAATTTGAAGCACACGCCTAAATAATCTAGAGCGTCAAACCACACACAAACAGTAGTCTTCCGGACCAAAAGCGCTAGTTGGTGATTAGGCCCAACCTCGCAGGATTCAGTACAGAAATGGTGGGTGGAACAGTTACCCCGGCAACCTGCTTAATGAATAGACCGGCACAAGTTCCTCCACTTTAACCGTCTCGAAGTGAAGTGAACCCCCCGGAAAATCCAAGTGAGTATAACCGACGTCTGCTCCAGGTACAGTGGGACCTTCCCTCCACCGTCACCTCGGTAGAACCCTAAAGATTATGGTCACTAAAGTTACCAATCACAACAATTACACCTGGGGGAACAGTCTAAACTCCGACAGCACGCAAGGGCAGAGTAACAAGCTCAATCCCCTTACCGGCTCCTTGACAATAATCCAAGGTTTACCGATAAGTGACCCCTGGCTCCTCGACAATGGTTAATCCGAGGTTTACCGTTTGTAATACGTACTGTCTGGCGTCGTTCCCAACGAGGGAGGAATGATCCCCTCACTGGTTCGGACACGAGCTCGTGCTTCTCCTTTAAGAGGAGCTTTCCCAGAGTATAACTGAAACAATTGGATTTAATCTACTCAAGATAAACTATCTGTTTGGTTTTGTAGTCTTGGAGAGTTAAGTACTCACCTACTCCAAGACCCTAGCCTAAGCTATGTTGGTGTTTCAGAGCCCTAGAAAAATAAAAATTACTAGATTGATTTTAATTTAAGCGTTACTTTTAAGGTCGTTTCTTAAGTCAAAAGGTGATGGAAGTGAAACCAGTGGTGTGTTGACTCGACTCGAAACCACTACAAAATGCACCTAGGATGATTTACCCACTACTTTACTTTTTCGATGAATTGCTTAACTAAAAAGTTGAGAGAATGCAATCTTTATAAAAGCAACTTCTTAATTGAAGACAATCAAAGAAACAATTCGTTTGTCTTTTCCAAGCATAAAAAACATGACCGCTCTTTACATGCACGAAAAAACTCTTTTTCTCTTTCAAAAACAAAAAGCTACTTGAAACAAGACTTTTAAAGAAGATGTTTTTGTATTTTTCTTTTAATAAAGCAAATAAATCTAATATAACCAAAAATCAATCTTAACAACTATTAAAATCTATGAAAATGCACTCATAAGCAAACTAAAAGGTAAATTTACTCTAAGCAATCTTAACGAGGCCAAAACCAACAATGATTATTCTAAGGTGTTTTACTTGATCGCAATCAAATCAAGGACTAGCTTATTGCAGAACCAAAAACTAGTCAAAACAAAACTTCAATCTTTTTGTTCTTTTGTAAAATGGAAATCAACACTTTATAAACAAGTAATTCGAAATTTGACCCAAAACAACTTAAATGGCAAGCTGCTCACACAAGGAGACTTTTCGACAGGCCCGACTTCTAAGAAGGCTGACTAACCAGAGAGATCTAAGGCTGGACAACTTTCTACCGTCAAAGTCACTACAGGACCTATTGAAAAATCAAACCCTAGGCCTAAACTTCGTTGAAATCCACTAAAACACTCAAAGCTCACAAAACAAGTTCAGGTGAAAATTCTTGACAGGGTACTAAAGGATCTGGGTAGAAAACACTAAGAAAAATCAAAATCTAAAAGCAATTAAAGCAAAAAATGGAATTTTCCTAAATTTTACAGGAAGACGCAGGCAACCCGTTATAACAGGTGCGGGCCCGCTCTGTGCAAACGGCAACAGCGCGTCCAAAGACGCACTGTGCAGTACTCAGAGGGTGCGTCCTTCTGGAAAAGTTGAGAAAAACCAAATCTAACTAAATCTAAAGCTAAGCCACCCAAATACTAATTCTCACAGTCAAAAACCAGAAAATAAAAGTGATTTTCACAGAGCAAAGTTCACACAAAGGAAAAGACTCTCTCATTAATGGATTCCCCAGCGGAGTCGCCAATTTGTCGTGGCGGAAAAAGTCGTTTGTGCGGACACAACTGACCTCCCTAGGAGTCTAAACTCTCTAGCGACAAACAAGACAAAATGGAGTGATCTTTCTCTAAATATACCTTTTAAAACATGAAAACTACAAGTGTTTAGGCTTACCTTATTCCAAAACGCGGTTGTTGTAGTCCGTCCTTGCCGATCCGGATGAGCTCCTCCTTCAAGCCAATTCCTGCAACCACAAACAATCAAACAATTACCAAGCACTTGCATTTCATATAATAAAACATATATTCAACATGCAGACCAAGGAACACATGAAATAACTCATTAACACAAGCTATTGAGAAAAATAAACCAGTTTGTATTAATAACGAAACAAAGAAACTCTTACAACCTGGCCTTGGTGTTGTGCAAGTTCCTCCCAGGGTCCATCAAGGGTTTTCCTCTACTTTGACAAAGCTCACCCACTTCCAAGTAGAATCAAGCAAAGACAATCTCTCCTCACAAGGTTCTAAATGGGAGTCCTAATTTCTGCAGCATTTACCCAAAGAAAATGTATAGCTCCAACCTCTCCTCCCTCTGGCTCAATGTCTTTATTTATAGTGCTGTAAAGAGGTTATTCAGGTCCACCATCAATGGGATAATCCCCCTCTTTGGGTGGGATAGCTCCCTTATTGATGGGATAAGTTCCTCCTTAATAGAGATACATGAACCAACTGGAGGCGCATCCAATTCATCAAACCGACCTCTAGAAAGTTCTAGAAGTAACCACAAGTAACTTTTTTAAGATGAAACTCGCGCATTTTGCCTTTTACAGAAGGACGCACCTGTCCCTTAACATACAGAGCGTCCAAGGACGCACCTTTTGTGAACATTGTGAGCGTCCCCGCAGGTAAGGCTAGAGAGAACCTGCGACCCCAGAGATAAACATATTTTTGACAAGACTTTCTCTCTTCTTTGAGTTTGAGATGGATAGCAGAGGCATAAGACTTGCCTAAGAGGGTAGCATGACTGTTGATTTGAGCCATACTAACTGTAAGTGGTCATGGTGACATTTTTTAGTGTAACACATACACACTTCACGAATCCCCACTACGGTGGCTCTGCAACCTACCTACTGACAGCGTGCACTCACTTGAGCATTTATGTGATCTCATTGAAGATACTTTCCATCATTTTGATCTAGAACATCTTGACCAAAAACTATTACAACAACAGAAGGTTCCATATGAATCGCCTATGAATTTTTGGCAGTGCTTCCATGATTTTCAGTTTCAAGCTCCGAAAATCCAGTTGAAATTTCCTTATCTTTGGGATAGATTTGAGTACTGTCTTAACAAATTAGTCCATGTGAATAATAAATTTGAGCCCAAGCCTCACTCAGCATACTTCAGTGATGGAGCTGCGCAATCACAGATGGACATGGTCACTATCACAAGTGATTGTCGACTGACCCCTCATCAAACAGCTCCACCACTGTAGAGTGATGCGGGAGAACAAGCACACACATCAATTCAACTGTCACATCTTCCCAACATCACTTCACTTAATTTTCGCACAGATTTGGTTGTGAGTCCATCGAGTTGTCATATGCATTTTGTACCACAACCTTTGTCTTTGCACTCGGATGATACTGTCTTGTGTTCTTCCATTCCAGACTGTACACTTGTTGTGAACGAGGATCAAGCCATCGATGGAGTTGGTGTTGCACAACCAACATGCGCTATCATTCATGAAGAGTATGATTGGGAGTTTGAGCATCAAAACTCGGCGAAGGATGACCCCCTTCTGTCTGAGCCTCCTCTGTTCTTCCCTCATCTCTTTGGTGAACCTACCATCCATGATTTCACATGTTTATCTCCATATACGGATGCACCCATTGTTGATCACTCACAGGACACAACGTATGTCAGTCCTTCATCCGACAACGGAGAGGATAAATTATTCATTGAAAATCCGCTTGAGTTTTCATCTACTTTTTCCAGAAACAAAGAGGGTGAATTTGTTCACTTCTCATCTACCCCTCTGTTTGATTCATCAGATCATGAGGATGCCGATGAAATCATTGATTTTTATGATCGTAGCTTTCGTGATCTATTTACTCCCATATTTTATCAAGATGATGATTCTATCGCAGTTGATTTTTTGAAGCCACATGTTTATGATGACCTATCTGTCGACGACGTCGAAACCCCCCAAACTATCGAGGCACTTCAACCTGAGATGATGGTTATGTCAGGCCCTCACTCTCTTGAGGTTGGTTTCACTTCTGATCAGGAGATTGTTGAAACACCCAAGGATCCTCATCACTCATCTGTATGCATTGAAGATCAATCTCACACATAGATCATACTTCCTCCACTCGAATTTCACGATCCCATCACCCACGCATTGGAGGAATCTTACATTGCAAGCACATGTGCACGACAGAAGTTGTCTTCGTTTCTTTCCTTTGCTTACATGTCACAATCAAGAGTATGCGTATGCTTCATAGCTGCATGTAGTGTCGCCCAACACCGTGACAAGTCCACGAACTGCATGTCATGTACTTGCACTCACTTATGTTTTGTGGACAAATTGAAACATGGAGTGTGTTTGTCTTCATTGTTGTATCTTTATTATTTGCTAGTTCATGAAACCGTGTTGCTCGTGGACCATGCCTTCACCAACATGGGTCAACCAATGCGTCGATGGTTGCATTGGAAGTATCACTTCACGTGATCGGGCCCATGCATTGTTAGCTTAGGAGTAGGAGTAGTGTCTGCTTTTGGTTGTTTTCTTGCATGCTTGTTTTCGTACTTACTTCGCATGTTTGTTTATCTAATTTCTTATTTGCTTACCTACTTTTTTTTCACATTTACTTATGCTTTTGCTTTGTTTTCTATTTGTTTGCTTGTTTTGCGCTCGTAGGTTAGTTTTGCATGGAACCGTGTGTGACTCTTGAAACAAGCTGGGTCAAGCACAAGAGGACTTGTACAACTATCAACATTTGGTTATCTATTGTCTGCTCTCTTGCATAAGAACTTGTTATCTTCAATTCGTGATAAGTTGACGGAAAATACGTATTGTTCGAAGTGAACCTTGGCGAAAACACAACACTTGCGTGCTAACTATTGTCACCTACTCTAGTTGATTATTTTTGGGTTAACCCTTAGGATATCATTCAAGTAGAGGAAGGTGAGGGGAAAACCTTAACAAGCACATCAGAGGTATACATATAAACTACTTCTCTAAAGGAACAACCTCTTCGACTCTCAATAAGTCAGAATCCCTCTTCCGCCTCCGAAATGAATAAGTGATATGCACAATTATGAAAAATGAAAAAATGAAAAGTGAAAAATTTCAAAATAAAAAAATGAATAAGGCTAAAGAAGAGAAAGGCTTCCTGTGCAGAGAGGTGATGCAAGTAACTCCACCGTGGTACTGACTAGGCTCACTGGCAGTGGAGCGATGCTTGTGTTCCTGTGTGACTACACTGGGGTACTGTCCAGGCCTACTGGAAGCAGAGCAACACTAGAGATGAAACTAAGATTGCTGACTATACTGCTTATGCACCAATATACCCCTCAACCCCAATTGAAACAACTATGTTGGCTTGTCTTGGAGTTGGAATGTGTTTCAACCGACCAAGATCTTTGTAGGTGCTACATCTTACAATCAAGCAAGTGTGGAAACCAAGACGAAATGAGAACTAAACAATACTTCTAGAGGTGTTAGACTTTCTTTCCACGAACAAGATCCATTCAGAGAGTTGGAGTTCTACCAATTTGTCACCGAGTGTTGTAGCAGCTACAACCACCCTCCAAAATTTTTCCTTAGCTTCATTTTGGAGCCTCCCTACCAACCATCCTCAATAGCATGTCTTGCTTTGTCAAGTACACAAGCTTCACTGGTTTTCTAGCACATTGCCAACCTGTGCGTGATAGCTACATTCTCCTCACAGGTTGTTTCTATGGACTTGGTCTAGCTGCAGTCTGAGCAACTCCCTCAAGAAATTATGCAATTATGGAGGGGAACCAACCTTCCCTCAAAAAATTGTGCAATCCTGACTCACAGCCTGCTGGGCTCTAGAATTGCGCAAATCTGCCTGTCAACCTTCACTGGAAAAATTGCACAATATGACCCAGTAGGACTGCTTAGCCCAGAAATTGTGCAATTTTGGGCAATAGTCAGCTGCTCAGCCCGGAAATTGCGCAATCCTTCCAGGCATCCAGCCCAGTTCCCTCCCATAAATGCACAAATTTTCCCTTCAATCAAGCAGGTTGTTGCATGTGCCATTGGGTTGACCGGTGGTGGGCTCCAGTATTGTAGCAATAATGCTACAACTCCTGGAGTTTCCTTCTCTAATTTTATCAACCCGGTAGTTCGTAACAAACTTGGAAGCGACGGTGCTGTATGCACAAGTACTAGCTCTTGTCGCAGCTGTCACTTGGTCAGCTGGCACAAGTCCGCTAGGGCTCAAGCCAACTTCTATGTGTTTTCAGAAGAAGCTTTCTAAATGATGAACGAAGGCTATTTCAAAGGAAATTAACCTACTTTGCAATAATGAACTGAAAGCCAACCAAACATGGAAACCCTAGTAAACCCTAATCTGACTAGCTTAATCCTTGTGATGCGATGATGGGAATGCAACTTCTAGAAATGATGCCATTACTTCTAGTGAGATGAGATGCATGAATTTAAACTACTTCCATTGAAGAGAACGTGTTTTTGTATTTTTGCTCAAGTGGATGGAGTTATTATGATTGTGCTTCTTACTGGGTCTTGACTGTGCAGGGGTAGTTCAAAGGGAGGAAGGCTTGGGAAAGGTCAGGAGGACTCTGAGAGGTTCCAGGGGATCCCTAACATCATCCCACAGAAGTTCACAACATTCAGGTGCTTGGCAACCGTGTTTGCAGACTTCTACAGGATGTCTACAGGGGATCCTACAGGAAGCTCGGGATTTCTACAGGAAGTCTGCTAACTTCTACATGATGTTCTGCAGTTGGAGTTTTGGGTGACGGAGGAGTGAAGGAGCTGTATGGATGGATGGGTAAGATGAAAGAGGCTTGAGATGGCCTATGGACAGAGAGATGAGATGGAGAGAGAGTGGATAGAGCTGGTTGGTCGATAGAAGGGTAGAGGCAATGGAAGGCTGAAAAGATTGAGCAACGTGGACAGTAGAAGGGTTGGAAGGCAAATGAGCTGAACAGAGGAGGAGTAGGTGGCTTAGGAACGATTTAGAAGGATAAGAACACGATGAAGTGGTGCTGCGCAGTGTAAATGAAACAAATCACCCTTATCTTGCATGTAAACGAAAGTTCACCAACCTATTCTAACTGTTTTATCAGGAATCAAAGAACAGCAATGTAAGTTGAAGGGAAACCGTGCATGATGCTGAACAAAGAGTCATTACTCAAGATATAATCGCATGGAAAATTCTTCAATCGAAAACATTACATCAATACTTGCATGCATATGTTAAAACAATGTTTTTGGCAGTTGGCACGATCTACACTTCCGGTCCCCAAACAGAGGTGAAAGTGAGCATGCATTCAACCTTTTTTGAACTCAACGTAACTTCAATCTCCCTATGCTAATGCTGAACCACTGAAACAACTGCATTCATGAAACTAACCTACATAACCAAACCGAAACAGTCAACTCAGCAAACTGTGTTTTCCAAGTGCATGTAAAGGAAAGAAATGCAATGATAAAAGAAAGACAAGTAACAATACAAAGAAAAGGAGGTCTATTGCTCTCAGGTTGGGCCCTAACCTGAGAGCTATAGCTCCTCTAAGAACTCAGAATTAAATCCAAATCTGCCTGCCTTTATTAAAAGATCATAATCATCAGTCTAACAACATGCCAAAATTGGCTTACAAAGAGCAAAAACAGAGCTACAACTCGTGATTCAAAATCTACAACAAAAGTTCAAGAGTCTCCTCGAAGGCTACAGCCTTAATATTTATACATGATGAGGGCCAAGCTAGCCTCCTCAATTAGTGGGGCTTGGCTGTCCAAATGAAAGTAAACTGCTGTTCCTGTAGAATCCGTTGGCTGCCTTCTAGCTCGGTGGTGATAGCTGTTGGAGCTCGGAGTTGGGGTGGAGATCACGAGGGAGGTCATTCAAGGCTGTGGACAACCTCCCTATAAACCCGCAATGCCACCTTGGCTGTCTCCTTGTCTTCATTTGCGTGGTCTTTGCTCCATTTAATGTCAAAAAACCTGAAATCATCATGTATTAGCCACATAGGCATAATGACTGCCCTTCTTCCTACGAATAACACGAATATACTAAGAAATGATGCATAAGCGATAAAAAATGAAGGGTTGAGCAAGGTAAGTAGGCCAAATGAGCCCAAATTGTTACCAAAATTTGGGGCTCATCATCACCCCCCAGCTAAAATATTTGCTCATCCCTGAGCAATTTTGCTCCAGCTCCTTGTCCTTGGCTGAGAACTAGGCTCCGGAATACGCTCTTTCTTTCCTACTCTTGGTGGCTCTGCCTGTTCTGCCCTTGGTGGTGATGAGGGTGCTGTTCCTTCCCTCTTCTCTGTTTCCTTGACCTTGAGCTGGGCTTTTGAAGCCGATTGGTCTAACCTTCCTTTCCAAGTAGTTGTTTTTGGGCTCCCCCTCTCGTAGGTGACCGATATCTTCGAGGGGGACTTCTCACTGGGTGAAGTAGGGGCATCCCCTGTAGTGGTTTGGCTGCTGGATGGAGGCTGTGGCTTGCCCGTCTTTATTCTCACACTTCTTCAAGCTTCAAAGTATAGAGGGGTCTCCCTCCTTCTCTTCTCCTTTGGCTTAGGAGGTGTGCTGAGGGCGGCCAGCACCGCTGCTGCCTCCCTTTCACGAATGTCAGCTTTCTTCTCCTTGGGTTTCACTTTTTCGGGGCTTCCTGTAGAAGACCCTGTTTTAGTCAATTTCGGGCTTCCTGTAGAAGACCCTTTTTCAGTAATTTTCGGGCTTCCTGTAGAAGCCGGTTTCGGCTTTCCTGTAGAAACAGGTGTCGCCGCCTTGGTTTGCTTTGCTGCATGAGTTTTGCTTTTTGACTTGGTTGCGGTCGCTGTCGAGGCACTCTTGCTGATGTGGACCTTCTCAGCCTTGTCCACTCAACCTTGCAACCTTTGCTCTCTTGCTGTCAAGATGGGTGTGTAATCTTTCTCCTTGTCACCCTTTTTCTCTTGTTTCTTCTCTTTCTTTTTCTTCTGATCTGTGGTCGGGGTCTTTTGGCCATTTTCCTTCTTTACTGCGGGCACAGACTCTTGCTCCTCACTGCTAGATGAACCGAGCTCTTCGGTCAGCATCTTTATATCCCCATCCTTCGTCAAATTCCTGAAGGCTTCCCATGAGAGAGGAACCTTGTATGTGTGGAGCGCATCGTCCACGAGGAGTTTGATCAGTCCATGGTGGGTTACCTGGTCTGGTGTGCCTTCTTTCAGCTTGGTTGCACACTCAATCAGAGACTGTAGTAGAAAGTAAGGAAGACTGAGTTTGTTTTCTACAGGTAAATCCATCTGGTGCCTTAATTCAGTGAGTAACTGAAAATGATACCCGTATACAATGCTAAAACGGCCTTCGCAGGTGATGTACTTCATAATTTGCAGGCTCACTTCATTCCATGGTGGCAGTAAACTGGTTCTACGAACCCCATTTTTGTCTTCTGAGAATTCCTCCTCTGGTGGAAAGAACTCTTTCTTAGCTTGTTGGCTCAATTTCCTTTCTTCTTTATCCCATGGTAATCCCATTGGGAGCTCCGTAACTCGGCTGATGAATTGTGGGGTGAGTTTGAGGCTTAAACCCCTGAAGTTAATGGTGGCCAATGTTTTAGATTTCGGCCTCAGAGCTTGCAAAAACTCTTCTGCCACTTCGTCGTCATAGCCCTGCAATTTGTCACAGAAAGATATCCATTGCGCTTGTGTGAAGAGCTCCACCACCTCAGGATTTTCTCTTAACTTTGTTGAATCAGTGGGTTCCCTTCTGATGAACCCACCCGGCATGGTGAAAAACTGTTGCGTTAGCTGGAGGTGGCAAATGCAGATGAAATTTGGTCTACTGGGACAGAGCGTAGGATTACGCCTCTGTCATGCACATAATTCACAAAGCCTATCCCCTGAGAACCTTTAACACAGCTAATTACACTGACATCCTGTAGGACGACAGTTTATGCACGGCAGACAATATTTGCAACAATTTTCGACGACCAGACTGTAGACGATGATTCTGCCACCTTCAAAAACCAATTGCATGGAGAGTTCAAGCTTACCTTTTTAATCTGCCACCTTTTGACGTGAGGAACCCGACTTCCTGTAGAAACAGCTTTCCTGTAGGAGCAGTGCGCGATTTCTGGGGGATACTGCAGTGGGTCTGCGCTCTTGGTGTTGCTTCACAGGTGTTCTGATGGCCAAAGACTCGAAGTATCGAGCTGCAGAGGGATCTGGATGATCACTCGAGTCGCAAACGGTGAATGATAAATGCATGGGGTGGCAATCTAGCCGATTAGATTTGAATCGGCGGAATCCGTGGCGGGGGGGTGAGCTGTCCCTGCCGGACCGTTGGACGACGCATCCCATCATTTGCCTGCGAGTTACCTTACTGCCACACCATTCGCCGCAGATCCGCCGTCGTCTCTTCTGTTAAACTCGTTTTTTTCGACGGGATTGCTCTCACGTGTGTATTGCCCGTTTCTTTTGCCACGACCGCCACCGAAACATACGACTAGACCATTAACTGATCGACGTGGCCAATCGAATGGCCATACAACCGCTCAACCCATTCACTTCAGACTTGCAAACATTTTCAAAGTAAAATTCATGCGATTCGACGGAAGAAAGGGTCGAGACACTTACCTGTGCGGCCGCAACGCGATTTTTCGGTTCCTGGACGATGATGAGTGAATTTATTTGCTGCTGGTGGATTTGCATAGGCCCGGAAGTTCATATTCGCAAGCCGCTGACGATGGATTTGATGCTTCAGCTGCATGTGCCCACGTTTTCATTGTATATGGTGTGCACTCTAGCGGGCTTAACTGTTACGGGACTCCTGCAGGATGTCCTGTAACAGTTTCTTCCTCCTCGGGTGCATGCTGCACGACAAAGGCAATGGCCCCACGATCACGCTCACAGAGCTCATGGATGGCTGGGATGGATATGGTAGGACATCTCAGCATTTCTTTCATCTCAAAAATTGCTTTTCTCTTGATAACTCAATGATCTACTTTGATGGTGCAGGTAACTTCATTGCATGTCGACAGGGATGGTAGAAAGAGGTGACAACAGTGTATAAGGGTGCCAACAGTAGCTTGCATGCGTCCAAATCGACCCTTGGTCGTTAGATCTCCTCACAAAATGAATTCTGGGCCTTCCCGAACTTCTACAGGAAGTTTCCTGTAGAAATACAGAACTTTCCTGTAGAAAGTTTGCGTTTCCTGTAGAAAGTCTGCACCTTCCTGTAGAAAGTCTGAATCTTCCTGTAGAAGACTCAAGCCATGATGAAATTGTGCACATACCTTGGAGAAAATGAGGATTCTTGGAGGAGGTGCTGATGAGGTCTCCCGGCAGCATGATAAGGATCTTTGGCTTTGCATTAAGAGTCCTCCTCTCCTTCATAGAACACCTGCAACCTGCATGCATAAACTTGCTGTCCCTATCTTTTTACTTATTGTCTTCTTTTCTCTTTTCTTTTTTCCTCTTTTTTCCTTTTTTTTTTTTTTTTTTTTTTTTTTTTGAAAAATAGCAGGGGCGCCTCAATGAGGTTTTCACCCTTGCCATCTGCCTTAAGCGCCTCAAAGAGGTTTTCACTCAAGGATCTTTTTCAAATCTCTTTTTTTTTTTTTTTTTTGAAAGATAATAGGGGCGCCTCAATGAGGTTTTCACCCCTACCACTTGCCTTGGGAGCCTCAGAAAGGTTTTCACCCAAGTATCTTTATTATTATTATTATTATTTTTTTAGATCTTTCAGGGTATGCCCAAAGCAGAGGCAGAACCCTTCTCTATGACCAACATTGATTTCTCCATAATTTTGATGAACTCTTGTCTTGAGAGAGGCTTCCTGTAGGTCTTCAATCGATGCCCATTGACAAGCATGGGGATGGCTTCCTCATCAATGGTTCGAATAAGAACAGATCCATTGTCAGGGCATTTTTCCATTGCATATGGTCCTAGCCATCTGGTTCTCAGCTTCCCCTTGAAATCTTTGTACCTGGAGTCATACAACAAGGCCCAATCTCCCGGCTGGAATTGCTTGTCATGGAGGTGTTGGTCATGCCACACCTTTCTCTGAAGTTGAACCACTTCTGAGTGAAGGAGGGCCTGCATCCGGTGCTCGTCCAGTCCATTCAGCTGCAATAACCTTTCTTGTTTTGCATGGCTGAGATCTAGATCTAGCTGAGCTGCCATCCTCAAAGTGTTGTATTCAAACTCAATGGACAGCAAAGCTTTCTTCCCATAGACCAGCTCATAAGGTGTAAAGCTGGTGGTGGTCTTCCAGGTGGTGTTGTAAGCCCATGTGGCCTCAACCAGGTGATCTGCCCAATCTTTCCTACTGCTGCTCATCACCTTAGTCAAAATCCCTTCCAATGCTCTGTTGGTGACTTCCACTTGCCCATTTGCCTGTGGATGATAGGGGGTGGAAGTCCTATGCTTGATCTTGTGGTGAGCTAGTAGGTCTTCAATCAAGTTGGATGTGAACTGGCTCCCTTGATCGGTGACCAGCTCTCTCGGGTAGCCAAATTTGTAGAAGATGTTTTCTCTTAAGAACTTGGCCACCTTCTCTTCTGTTGCTGCCTTGATTGCTTTAGTCTCTGCCCACTTTGTCAGGTAGTCAGTGCACACAATGATGTAAGACCTTTGCCTCGAAGGAGGGTTGATTGGACCCACAAAATCCATACCCCACTTCTCAAATGGCTCAAGAGTCACTTGAGGTTGGAGAGGCATCTCATCCCTTGGAGTCGGTTTCCCCATTCTTTGGCATCGGTCACATTGGCTGATATATCTTCTGACATCTTGATGAAGTGTGGGCCAATAGTAGCCTGCCTGCAGGATTTTGAAGGCAGTCCTCTTTGCTGCAAAATGTCCTCCACAAGGCCCATCATGACAGGTGAGGAGGATATCAAAGACTTCCTCCTCCCTTACACAACGCCTTAAGATCTGATCAAGGCCAAGCTTGAACAGATTGCCCCCGATCCAAGTAAATGAGGCACTTTTTCTGATGATTCTGCTCTTCTCTCTTGAAGATAGGTGCGGAGGGAACTGTGCTGAAACAAGGTAGTTTGCTATATCAGCAAACCATGGAGAGAGTACTGAGATAGCAAACAGATGTTCATCGGGCATCTGGTCATCCACTGTTCCATCCTCATCTGCAGACAAATCCAATCTAGATAAAAAGTCAGCAACAACATTTTCTTTACCTGGTTTGTCAACAATGGTCAAATCAAACTGCTGCAACAAAAGTAACCATCTAATAATACGAGCATTCACATCTGGTTTATTCATTAAATATCTAATTGCAGCATGATCCGTATGTACAAAGGTTTGGTAGCCAGTGATATAATGTCGGAACTTGTTCAGTGCATGGACCACAACCAAGAATTCTTTCTCGGTTACAGTGTAATTCAGTTCGGCTTTGGACAAGTTTTTGCTAACAAAGTAAATGGCATATGGAAGTTTTTGTTCAACTTGTCCTAAAGCTGCCCCTATGGCTTTGTTCGAGGCATCAGTGTGGATGTGGAAAGGTAGGGCCCAGTTGGTACCTCTCAAGATTGGGGCTGACACCAAATTGTCCTTTAATTCATTCAAAGCCCTTTGACAATCGTCAGTCCATTTAAACTCCACATCTTTTGCCAACAGACCAAACAATGGCAAGGCTAGCTTGCTGAAGTCTTTAATGAATCTCCGGTAATACCCAGCTAATCCTAAGAAACTTCGGACATCCCTTACCTTTTGGGGAGGTGGAACCTTCTTGATGAGAGCAATTTTGTTAGGATCCACTTGTAACCCTTGGCAAGAAATGGTATGGCCTAGCACAGTCCCTTCAGTCATCAGGAATTCACATTTTTCAGGACTAAGGGACAGGTTCATCTCAATGCATTTGGTTAGGACCTTTCCCAGATTGGACAATGCTTCCTGGAAGTTGGACCCATAAGGAGTGAAGCCATCCATATAGATTTCCACCGCATCATGGACCAGCTCCGAGAAGATGCTCAAGACAGCTCTCTGGAAGGTAGCAGGAGCGTTGCATAGCCCAAAGGGAAGGACTCGGTAGGCAAAGGTACCCCAAGGACAAGTGAAGGTGGTCTTATCTTGGTCTTCCGGGCTGATTTGGATTTGGTTGTACCCGCTAAACCCATCCAGGAAAGAGAAGAACTTATTTCCTGCCAGTCCATCCAACACTTGGTCTATGAAAGGTAGAGGGAAATGGTCTTTCTTGGTAGCTTTGTTCAGTTCTCGGTAGTCCACACAGATTCTCCATTTCCCATTTTTCTTGGGAACCAACACCAGAGGGGACACCCATTCACTATCTGAGATGGGGTAAATGAATCCGGCATCCAACAGTTTTTGCAATTCTTCCTTGACAATGTCCTTAAGGGCTGGGTTCATTCTCCTCTGAGGTTGCCTAACCGGTTTACAACCCTCTTTGATGTATATGTGATGGGTACAGACCGAGGGATGGACTCCTTTCATCTCCTTATAGCTCCAAGCAAAAGCATCTAGGTGACTGGCCAACAGGCTACATAGCTCCTTTTCCTGGGAAGGAGATAGAGAGGAGCTGATCTTTAACGTTCTCTCAGGGCCGAACTCCACATTCTTGACTCTGGGAGTGACAGGGTTGGTGGCACAAAGGTCCACTAAGGTGCTGGCTTGGGCGTCCTCCACCAATTTCTCTAAGGATAGTGCACTGGAAGGTGGATTCTGGATCAAAGTCTCAATCAAGTCATCCTCGGTTGGGGGGTCTCTTCTAGTGGTATCTAGGGTGCACAAAGGTGCTGAGTACACCTCATCCTCTTCTCCTTCCTCCAACCACAGTGGTAAGTCATGCTCTAAGGGGGTTGGGCAGGAGGGTATAGGACTAGCTGCTTGGACATAGGACCGTTTTTGATGGTCATGTTTCCTGCACGGCAACTGATGTAAGCATCTGCAGTGGCTAACCAATGCCTTCCCAAAATAAGAGGATATCCAGTAAGCTTTGCCTTGGGTTGCAGAACCAAGAAATCTGCAGGGTATTCCCAAGAGTCGACAGAGACCAAGACATCCTCCACAATCCCTTCGGGAGTCACAGTGGAGCGATCTGCTAGTTGCAGTACTGTCGAGGTCTTCCTCAAGGAACCCTGAAGATTGAGTTTGAGCATGGTATCCCTGGTCATCAGATTAATGGCAGCCCCCAAATCAATCAAGGTGTGAGGTATGATGGTGCCATTGATGTGGACATCTACTACAGGACTCCCAGGATCTAGGTACTTTGGGCAGATGACTTGTCCTAACATAAGGTCAGACAGTTGTCCTAAGACATTGATGGTTGAAGCATCTCTCTTTCGCCTACCTGGGTGTTTAAAACACTTTTCCTTAACCAATTTGTTGTATATTGGCACATCCTTGATGGCTTGGAGAAGTGGTATTTTCACACACAACTACTTGAGCTCTCCCAGAAGCTCATCCTCCTCTGGGTTGGGTTGTGTGGTGGCTGTTAGTCTCTCAGGAAAGGGTGGAATAGCCTTTGGTTCACTTTCCTGTTTGTCCTCCTCGTCCTCTGGGGGAGGAGGTTGGCGATCCGGAAGAGTCTTTCCAGATCGAAGATTGATCTCCTGGATCTCCACAGCATAGGTAGGGCATGATGTTTCCCCAGTGTATACCTGCTGGGCCTATCTATTGTTGGGGTTCGGGTTCGGTTGAGCAGGCATTTGAGGTTGCCTTGGAGGAGCAGGAGGTAATGGTTGAGGTTGAACTGGTGGTGGAGGCAAAATGGCGGGAGGAGTGTTGTACTGGGGCCTCCACCCCGACTGAGGTGCATTCCACTGAGGCTGTGGCTGGGCATGTGAATGATATGAATGAGTAGTGAGTTGAGTAGGGTACTGAGGTGGATAAGACCATGGAGGAGGCATAGACCAGGAAGGATGAGCAGGGGGACCCCAGGAAGGCATAGGAGTCGATTGGTTGGGGCTGTAATAAGCTTGAGGTGCCCCTTGCATCCCCTGCTGGTAAGGTCTAGGTCCTTGTGGCCTCCTTTGGTTGAGGAAATAGAGAGGTTCAGTGGGAGCTTCTGTCCCTTGGTACATAGCTTTAAATCCAGGTAAGGTTGGACATTGATTTGTGGGATGGTCCTCCTCACAAACGAAGCACACTTCCACCGAATGCAATGGGCATTCGTTCTTAGGGTGTCTCCTTGTACATCTAGGGCAGAAGATAGCCAAGGCCCTCTCAGATTCTTCCTTCTTCTGCTGGATCCTGAATGTGTCCAGTTGCATGGCAATGGTCTGTCTCACCTCACTCTTAAAATCTTCTAATTGATTTGCAAACTCATGCTTGGAGAAAGGGATACCAATTGAGAGAAGGTTTCCTCTACCTCGTTTCCGGGCTACCCTAGAGTGGTTTTTGAACACAGTCTTGATGTCCTCATAAGGCAGATGGTAAATATCTCCCCCAACTAACATGTGAAGGGTATCTAAAAGGTCTTCAGGGACTCCTCGGAGCAGGACCAACTTGAGGGATTCAGGGTCAAGTGTGCACCTGGCCCGCTTATAGCTAAGTTGGAACCTCTCCTCATAATCTTCTAAGGACTCATCATTTCCCATGGTCATCCGAAAGATATCTCCCTTGGTTTCCTTGGACCTACAATAGTCCTGGTACTTGGTATTGAAAGCTTGCTACATCTGAGCCCAAGTGGTGATACTATTCCCAGGTAAGCCCATGAACCAGCGTAATGCTGCATCCTTAAGAGTGGAAGGGAAGAGTTTCAGCTTCTACTCATCTTCAGTATAGTCATAGGTTCTACAAAGGACAGCAAACTCAAACAGGAAGGTATCAGGATCTTCAGTAGTCAGTCCATGGAAGTGAGGCAGAGCGGAGGGACTAACGTTTTTCATTTTCATATCTTCATTGGTTTCTCGGATGGGGAAGGCACCTTCTATTCTCTCATCTTCTCTTCTATTGTCAGCCATAGCTTCAGATGGGATGGTCTCTAATTCTTCTTCTGCTATAGGATCTTCGTATATCTCAGGAGGTTCACCTATAGGTTCTTCTGCATCACTGTCACCGAAGAAGAGAGAAGGGTGACTCAGTGATGTGGTGGGGGTGTTGGGTAGGAATTTTCCTGTTTTATCTCGGTTCCTACGAGGCATGAAATGGAAAGACTTTTTGATTGCTTTTGCTTTTTTTCTTTGGTACCTGCAAAACTGAAACAGATTGATCTACAACTAACTATCTTGCTGAAATAAAAATGCAGAATTGAAATGAAAGCAGGAAAGGACTAATCTACTTTGCTCAAATGGAATTGAAGGAATGGAAATGCTAGTCTACGGTTGCAGAATTGAAAGGCTAATCTATGCTTGCAAAATTGAAATTGCGGAATTGAAATGCTAATCTATGAAAGTAGGAAATGTCTATGCTACTTTTGCAGAATGGAAATGAAATAAACTACTTGGCAGAAGGTGAGAGTAAGAAAACAGAAGAAAAGAAACAATTACTAATACTCTGACGCTTCCCCAGAAACGACGCCAAAAAGATGGTGGGCTCCAGTATTGTAGCAATAATGCTACAACTCCTGGAGCTTCCTTCTCTAATTTTATGAACCCGGTAGTTCGTAACAAACTTGGAAGCGACGGTGCTGTATGCACAAGTACTAGCTCTTGTCGCAGCTGTCACTTGGTCAGCTGGCACAAGTCCGCTAGGGCTCAAGCCAACTTCTATGTGTTCTAAGAAGAAGCTTTCTAAATGATGAACGAAGGCTATTTCAAAGGAAATTAACCTACTTTGCAAGAATGAACTGAAAGCCAACCAAACGTGGAAACCCTAGTAAACCCTAATCTGACTAGCTTAATCCTTGTGATACGATGATGGGAATGCAACTTCTAGAAATGATGCCATTACTTCTAGTGAGATGAGATGCATGAATTTAAACTACTTCCATTGAAGAGAACGTGTTTTTGTATTTTTTCTCAAGTGGGTGGAGTTATTATGATTGTGCTTCTTACTGGGTCTTGACTGTGCAGGGGTAGTTCAAAGGGAGGAAGGCTTGGGAAAGGTTAGGAGGACTCTGAGAGGTTCCAGGGGATCCCTAACATCATCCCACAGAAGTTCACAACGTTCAGGTGCTTGGCAACCGTGTTTGCAAACTTCTACAGGATGTCTGCAGGGTATCCTACAGGAAGCTCGGGATTTCTACAGGAAGTCTGCTAACTTCTACAGGATGTTCTGCAGTCGGAGTTTTGGGTGATGGAGGAGTGAAGGAGCTGTATGGATGGATGGGTAAGATGAAAGAGGAGCTTGAGATGGCCTATGGACAGAGAGATGAGATGGAGAGAGAGTGGATAGAGCTGGTTGGTCGATAGAAGGGTAGAGGCAATGGAAGGCCGAAAAGATTGAGCAACGTGGACAGTAGAAGGGTTGGAAGGCAAATGAGCTGAACAGAGGAGGAGTAGGTGGCTTAGGCACGGTTTAGAAGGATAAGAACACGATGAAGTGGTGCTGTGCAGTGTAAATGAAACAAATCACCCTTATCTTGCATGTAAACGAAATTTCACCAACCTATTCTAACTGTTTTATCAGGAATCAAAGAACAACAATGTAAGTTGAAGGGAAACCGTGCATGATGCTGAACAAAGAGTCATTACTCAAGATATAATCACATGGACAATTCTTCAATTGAAAACATTACATCAATACTTGCATGCATATGTTAAAACAATGTTTTTGGCAGTTGGCACGGTCTACACTTCCGGTCCCCAAACAGAGGTGAAAGTGAGCATGCATTCAACCTTTTTTGAACTCAACGTAACTTCAATATCCCTATGCTAATGCTGAACTACTGAAACAACTACATTCATGAAACTAACCTACATAACCAAACCGAAACAGTCAACTCAGCAAACTGTGTTTTCCAAGTGCATGTAAAGGAAAGAAATGCAATGATAAAAGAAAGACAAGTAACAATACAAAGAAAAGGAGGTCTATTGCTCTCAGGTTGGGCCCTAACCTGAGAGCTATAGCTCCTCTAAGAACTCAGAATTAAATCCAAATCTTCCTGCCTTTATTAAAAGATCATAATCATCAGTCTAACAACATGCCAAAATTGGCTTACAAAGAGCAAAAACAGAGCTACAACTCGTGATTCAAAATCTACAACAAAAGTTCAAGAGTCTCCTCGAAGGCTACAACCTTAATATTTATACATGATGAGGGCCAAGCTAGCCTCCTCAATTAGTGGGGCTTGGCTGTCCAACTGAAAGTAAACTGCTGTTCCTGTAGAATCCGTTGGCTGCCTTCTAGCTCGGTGGTGATAGCTGTTGGAGCTCGGAGTTGGGGTGGAGATCACGAGGGAGGTCATTCAAGGCTGTGGACAACCTCCCTATAAACCCACAATGCCACCTTGGCTGTCTCCTTGTCTTCATTTGCGTGGTCTTTGCTCCATTTAATGTCAAAAAACCTGAAATCATCATGTATTAGCCACATAGGCATAATGACTGCCCTTCTTCCTACGAATAACACGAATATACTAAGAAATGATGCATAAGTGATAAAAAATGAAGGGTTGAGCAAGGTAAGTAGGCCAAATGAGCCCAAATTGTTACCAAAATTTGGGGCTCATCAACCGGTTCCACTCGGGACTGAGAAAACTTGACTTGCATGCATGGGTTTCTTTTTCTCGAAATAAAAAAAAGCAACATGCAAAAATCATCCCTAGATTTTAGGGATCTATTTTTAGCAATTGGAGGTTACATGCAAAGACCATTTTAGAATCTTTCCTCCAAGTGTTGCTTTTTACTATATTTGTGGCATGCGTTTCATGTGCCTAAAACTTATTTATTCGACACTTTAGAGCTCAGTTATTCACATCGATCTTGGAGCTCTGACATCCCACAACACATCCATTAGTCTTTGACACATCCAACTCAACTATTTACGAGTAAGTCCTCTTAACTTGTATTTTGCAACATTTCTCTTGCTTTTTGTGTTTTGGCTCATGTGAGTGCTATTTTCTTGATGTATGTGAACACTTGCTGTCGTTTGCATGCATATTAGCTTTTACTAGCATCGTTTCAGTTTTCATTAACATCTCAATGTTGTCGCATGCATGATACTGTTTTCCACGAACAGTCACCAATTTGGCGACTCGCTTCACCCACATGCATGTTGTTCCATTTTTCGAATCTTTCACTCACTATTTGCATGCACGATCATTCACTCCTGCTTACACTCAGTATCACTGTGCATTCACTTCCACATTTTCTTTTAGTTGCCCTTCAGTGTGTCTGGGAAGCCTTGCCTGGACTCTGCCTCAACAAGACAATATTGCGCTATCCTGAGAGGGAAGGCTCTGCCTTCCTCAGAAAATTCACATTTCTACCCAGTGATTCTCCTCCAGTATTGCATTATGCAATTCTGAGAGGCAGTGACTGCTGGCCCAAAAAATTGCGCAATGTAGTCTCTGGGCCTGCAATCCTTGCCAACAGAAATTGCGTGTTGCGCAATTCCAGCAGCCAGCAAGCCAGCCTGGATTGCGCATTATGCAATTTAAGTAGCTAGCCAACCTCCAGACAACCCAGACTACCTTTTGTGCAGTTCTGGTAGCCAGTCTCCCAGCCTCCCAGGAAATATTGTGCAATCCTTTCCAGCCAATCCCCAGGTATGTTGCTTGTCGTTCCTCAAATTTTCTTTGGTTTTAGCTGACAAATTTCTTGTCATGCATGTCGTTATGCCTCTAGATCTAGAATGTGTTCATCTACCTCTCATTAGTTCAAGATCAATGGCCTCCATGAGAGCAGGATCAAAGGACATTGGCGAAAGTGAAACTGGAGCAGCAATTGAGCAAGTGTCTACAAGTTTCCCAATCTATGAAGACACCAAGTTGATTGTAGACGATGCATGTAGGCATATTTGGGGAATATCTCGAAGACCGCCAAGTCTATGTGAACATCCACAAGTCCAACTTGTACCAGATTTCATGTAGGTATCCCGTGCTCCCATGTGCGGACATGATACATTGGATCATCTCGCACATTGATCCCGAGATGATGACATTGAGTAGTGTCAGTGGGACAGATATTTCTACCTTTAGGGCACAAGACTATGAACAAAATGATCAAACGTCGAAGGCTCTGATCATCATGGAGACACCCTTCAACATACCCAACGGTAATGCCAACCCGAGAGATATCTTGAAGGGCTGGGTAAAGGAGCCGACCAAATTCAGAATGACACCCAATCAGGTCTACAAGACGAAGATACTATGGAAAGTGTATTAATACTTGGTCATATTTGCATGTCGCTTGTATGGCCAAGAGAGCACAGAAACCTTCCCGTAGAGTTAGGTGATTGCTTTGGACCAACTGGACAAAGATGGCAAAGCATGCAACTGGTCTGATATGTTGGATCATCAGCTAAAGGAACAGGTAACAAGGGCTCAATAGCCGCCCAAAGTTATGCAAGCAGAAATCTACATGTCTGCCTACATATTGGATGCAATCTGTGCTCATCAAGGGTTCCTGGGCTTGAAGTGGGCATGAACATTGACTGTGACCTCTGTGAACACATATTGTAAGATGTTATCTAAATGCATCTTCAGAGGAGTTATCACATAGTTTTCTAATCATTTTGTCACCCCGGTGTACAAGATGATATTTGAACGGGGTCCACCCTGCATGTCGAAGGTAGTAATGGAGGCACTGATTGATATAGAAAATTGGTGCGCCTCACCATCCGACACCTTCTTATGGATGTACAACGTAGAGAAGCCTTTGCATGTTTTATCGAAGTTTGCCTTGGAAAAGCTAGTCATGCAGGAAGTATCATATCACATCTCGATAGGATTGTCAGCTAGGCTGCACCAGAAGAAGAAGGCACCTTGGCTTGCTCTTCCGTTGTGGATCAGGTTATATGAGATACAAAATTTCAAGCATGCATATGTTGAAGCAGAGGAGATGAAGAAATATCCATTCGACGCCCGAAGTTACAATCCGTATGACCCGCATTATCTTGTGAAAGACGACTGCATGAGAGTACAGTTTAATTGGATCCACAGAGCATGTCATTGGGTGGAGGAAGACCCATGAAAATATTGTCACAGCTTCTGCAGAATAAATGAACTAGTCGGCCTCGTTGTGGAATGGTTAGTGAAGCAGCATGAAACAACATCCCGGAGAGCACTAGTAGCAGAGGTAAACATACCAGTGCATGAAAAGGGCAAGAGGAAGATTGCCGACAACATGGAGGGGGAACAAAGCTACAAGTTCTAAGCAGACCCACTTGTGTAGAAAGCAACTTTGGAAATAGAGGCAAAGAGGAAACAACATGACAAGAGGAACGTGCAAAGGCAGAGAGAAAAATGGAGAATGGAGGAAACAAAGAAGGAGTTGCATGAGTTGAAGGAGAAACTCCGAAAGGAAGAGGAGCTGCGCAGACAGGAGAAGGAAGCACAACAAGAACAGGTATAGCAGGGGGCACAACATGTAAAGGAAGATGAAACTGTGCCCGTACAGTTAGTCAATTCATCTGAATAGCTGGCATTAGGCAGACAGGGTAAACAATTGTAGGAGCAAGACTTTGCTCGAGAGATTGAACAAGCACTTTAGCAGAAGGATACAGACATGGAGAAACAAGAGTTAGAGCAAGATATCGACCTCATGCCTCATCACCAAGAGGTCAACCCACCAGCTTCACCGAATCCAGAAGAGGAGCAAGTCCCAAGTGACCAAGGAGACACTGAAATCCTTGGAGACAATCCAGAGGGAGAGATGCACAACATCTCATTCAATGAGTCCCAACATAGAGTTGTGCAATCTCGTAGAGTGTCGACTCTGGATGATCATACATCTCCTATGCAGTTTGAGGAATGAGTGATTGTTTCTGACATGCACAAACATCCAACAGCATTGGCCGATGCTACCAGAGCATATGTCGAAGCCACTAGCTCAAGTGTTCACTTCCTGATAACTAAGAATGAGTGAATGGATAGGGAGCTACATATTGCTAAGTAGGGAGGAGAATTGGTAACAACATCCACCCGAGTAGAGTTGAAGAAGGCAATACTGGATGTAGTATTGTCCCTTGACATAGTCATGTGGGAATTGTATTCCAAGTTTGGTACCGTGCATAAGGCAGTTGTCCATCTCAATGATTGGCAGTAGCGATGTGCTAGGAGAGCATGTATCTTTCTGAATGTTCATGCTACTGTTAATTACATGAAAACATGGACAATGAGATACAAGGGAGCCCCACTTCAATTGCCTAAGATGATGAAGCCCAGAGCGGTCGAGCTGAAGGCACAAATCCAGAGTCAGATCTAGAACTATGAATATCTCTTGTAGCTCATCACTAGTCTACAGGCTTACCATGCATGTGTATTCAGGAGTATGGATGTTGTTGTGGATGCACATGTGATCCCATCTATTGGGACACTCACGTAGGCGAAGACAAAGGCACAAGTCTGACTGGAGCTTGACTCATACTTTGATGAGTTGACGCGCATAACCACCAGCCCAGATTTGGTGATCAGTGCAGACACCATCCACAATTATGTTGTTAGTCCGATCGCACTCAAGACAATGATGTGCATGCTATCATAAGAGTTGGACAGAGGAGCCTAAGCATTGTACTCGGATGCTATGGAGGCAAGAGTTTGTTTCTAGAAAGATGTCACCTTAGAATACACGGACACCATCGCAGACTACCGAGATTGGCATTAGTTCGCTACTATCAACCACCATGAGGATGTTGAAATGTTGGTTTTCTAGTAGTTGTTCGAGTCATAGTGATGTCTTGAATGGCTTGCTCAAGCCTGGTTTGTGTCACATGGGTACATGTGCATATTGTGTGTAATGTCTTGTCTAGTGTAAGTTCAAGTGTCGATAGTTGGATGTAACAGTCATGGAGTAGATGAAGACTCATGAGGGTAGTTGAACTGTCATGAAGGGGAATGTCAAGGGCCACCCCACCCTTTGCTATATATAGTCCCTCATAACTCATTGTAGAGACTTTTGGTCAGCCAAGCTTCCAATAGGAGTATCTTAGAGAAAGCTTGGAAATTATTGTAATGAGCCTTAGCTTCTCCACTACGCAGAGCTAGTATATCTCTTGGAGGAGTAGGTGGTTGTGGCTGTAACATTCCGCTATCGGGGCTAGCGGGTGTACATGGATGTATTGTATGAATGGAACTTACACTTCTTAATATAACAGAGCCAACACGTTTCATGCATATGTCGTATTGTATTCCATCTATCTTGTTTACTCTAAATGATATATGTATTCGTTTGCTTGCGCATGCATATATGGAATATTCTGTATAAGTATGTATGAATCTTCCTGAAATGTGTTGATTAGTTTAACCATCACTTTGGATCGATCACTATCTTGCTTTCCATCTGGTGATGCATCTTTGCTCGTGTGTTCCATTCCAAGCCGAGTACTATTACATGTTTCCAAGGGATGCACTCACCCCACTTTCCCTGTGTTAGAACCATTCATGCACTTTCCTTGACTTGCCGCAACTGTCACACCTTTGCTACCAATAGGGAAATCTTACTTGCCTTTGTGTGAAACCACGGTTAAGGTGATACCTTATGACCCACTGATGGGACTCCTACACCAAACGGTTTGAGGTCTAATTCAGACTTCTTACTAGGGAGATCCCTTGACATGTTGGCCAGTCTAGCACCGTCAACAGAAAGCAAGTGGTCAGTCATTTCATTAAATTCCTAATGATGATAATTATGCATTAGTGGTTGAACTATGATGTGTATATCTCACTTCATTACAACTATCAGAAGTGTTGCAACTGTGTGGATGAGGTGTTGCAACATGTGGAGGTGTTGCAACAACTACTCCCAACCATATGTGTTGTAGCAATTACCATCATTGGGTAGAGAACAATGTGTTGCATAGAAACACAAAGGATGTGTTGCAACAATTGAACAAGTAGCCTTCATCGATACATGCATGAACCTATTTGGAGAATTCCTCATGATTTATCGTTGTTATCACAAAAAATATTAATTATTTCCTTAATACACAAATATGAGATTTAAAAATGACATAATTAAAAGAATATTGTACCTTGGGTCAAAATGCATCATTGTGAGCAAGGGTCGTGGGATGTTATGAAGATGGGAAAAAAGGGTATTCAAAAGACTGTGGTGAATGGGGGCTAAAAATATACCATTTTGGATGCCTGTTATCTCCCCCTACCAAAAATTGTTGCATGTCATTATGCAACTAGAAAACTTGTCCAAGTTAGAGTAATGATGACCAACATAGAGATTGTTGATATTGTAAGCAACTTCTCCTACATCATAAGTGAAGAGATAACCCTTTCTTATTGCAATCTTTCTCTAGTAGTCAACTTCTATTTCTTTGGTCATGCTATAATCACTCTGGCACTCTGAGGCAGGAAGTCAGATTATAGGGTAATTTCATTTCAACCCAACCCATTCATTTCCACAAATTTCCATGCATCTAATGTATTTGTGTACTCTTTCCAAGGCCATCGCAATATTGTGAGGATTTAATAGATCTCTCTTTTGCATATCCTCTGTGGCCTGCTCCTATCTCTTAGCACATCCTTCTAAATATGTTTCAGCCAAAAACATTATTTGTATCCTACAATGATTAATAACCTATTTCTTGGTATTAGACATCAATTTTGAGTGAGGTCAAGAGTTCATCCAAATGTAATTTGTGACGAGGAAAACTTTGGGGTGATAATATTTCCCTCTAACCCATGGGTTACAACTGTAGTTGTTTTTATCGATTCGGTGAGAGATATTCCAATCAACATGAATATTTAAATATGATACTATTATGTATCCAAATGAAAATAACTTAGAAACAAAAGACAATATAAATCAACGACTAGATAATAAGCTAGTTCGAGGGGGAAACCTCCCTTTATATCACATAAATGAACAATTCTTAGATGATTCAAATGACAAGACTTGTTTGGTATATATAGGAGTTTAAAGGTTCAAAATATAATTAGGGCCTATATAATAATAATAATGTTAGAGCTCAACAATAACAATAGTGGGCTTCTATGGGGAACAACAATAATAATATGGGAGCTGGACTAGTATTATAGGGACCTAACATGCCCCTCTCCTTCAAAAAAATGTTGTCCTCAATGCTTGAGTAGTTTTGCATGCTTTTGTATAAAATACTCATCCTCCCATGTGGAATCTTCAACAGGTAAGTTCTTCCACTTAATGAGATACTCTTAAATTGATAGATTCTGTAACTGTTAGATTCTTGTTTCTGTTTTTGCTTTAGGCTCCAATATGATTTTTCCTTCCTTGTCGAGTTTTCACGATATAGTTTGAACTATGAGCTTGTCCCTATAAACTATTTTAAGCATGAAACATAGAAAATTGGGTGTACTCTTGAAGATGCATGCAAATCCAATATTTATGCCATAGTACTAATCTTTTTCAACACCTTTGAAGGGCCATAATACTTGGGTGATAATTTATTATCCTTCTTATCTTGCTTGAGGGACATTGATTTGTATGGTTGTAGTCGTACAAATACCCAACCACCAACATCAAAACTTCTTTCACCGCAATGTTGATTTGTCAATTGTTTCATTCTATTTTGCACTAGAGTCAAGTTATCCTTTAAGAGTTGGAGAACTTATTATTGATGCTAGATGTGATCTTCCACTGCTTGAACCTTAGAATATTCTCTTAAAGATGATGTGATGGATGATCGATGATATCCATAAAGTGCCATAAATGGGGTCATTTTTGCTGCGGTATGGAAGGAAGTGTTATACCACCATTCTACTAGAGGTAACCACTTGACCCATTATGTTTGTTTATCATATATAAAGCAACGGAGATATCCTTCCAAACATTTGTTCACTATATCAATTTTCCTACTAGATTGAGGATGATAAGATGAGCTATGAGCTAACTGAGTACGAAGGCAATAAAATAATGATGTCCAAAAATTTCCAATGAAAATGGGATATCTGCCACTTACAATAATCATTAGGTTTCCATGTAGCTTTTGAATTATTTCCACAAATGTAGTAGCGATTGTACTGGATTTGAAAGGATGAGATAGTGCACAAAGGCATACATACTTGGTAAGCCTATTAATTACTGCCATGATGACACTCTTTCCTTCAAACTTGGGTAAAAATGTGATAAAATCCATTGGGACCTCCTCCCAACATTGACTTGGAATGGCTAATGGTTGTAAAATACCAAGGGTATTAATTGTCTCAACTTTATTTTTTGGCAAACGAAACATTTTGCCAGAAACTTTTGAATATAAGATTTAAGGCCATCCCAAAAAAATCTTGAGTTACCTCCTATAGGAGAAGTGTGAAATTCCAAAAGAACCTTTTGTTTGAGTTCAAAGTTCTTACATAGATATAAGCGATCTTTGTACCATAGTGAATCATTGTTTGAGATAAATGTATAAGATGCACTGGGATCTTGTTGTAACTTTTGAATGAGTGTCCGCACCTCTTCGTCATTCTTCCATTCATCCCCTGCTTCAGTTATCCAATCAGGTTGGATACTAGAAATTGCACATAATAATGCTTCCACATCCTCATCCCTTCTTGAGATTTCATCTGCAACAAAATTTTTCTTCCCTTATTTGTAGATGATTTCAAAGTCATAACCCAACATCTTTTGGTCCCTTTTTTACTGCTCTTCTTAATATAATCTTTGTTCCAATAAGCATTTAAGACTATAATGATTTATTTTTACCTTGTATTTTCTTCCCATTAGGTAAGGGCACCATTGCTTCAAGGCATGTGGTATTTCCATCATTTCCTTCTTATAAATAGGTTTATGTAAACACTTTCCTTTGATTGTACAAATTTCAAAGGAAATGGGTCTTCCTTCTTGCATTAAAAAAACACCAATTCCATTTCCTAAGGCATCACATTCCACAATAAATGTTTTTGTGAAGTCTAGTGTAGCGAAGATTGAAGCTCGAAAAATTTCCTCTTTAAGATGTTTGAAGGCCTTAGTTTCTTCTAGAATCCAAAAAAATGCATCTTTCTTTAGGAATGTTGATAGTGGTGCTACTATTTTCCCATATCTCTTAACAAACTTGCAATAATACTCTGTCAACTCGAGAAATCCTCGAATATACCTTAAGGTTGTGGGGATTTTTCATTCCTTTATAGTTTTAATTTTGTTAGGGTCTACCTTAACACCCTTATGAGATACAATATGACCCAAATATTCCACTTCCAATACCCCAAGAAACATTTGGAGATTTTTGCCTACATTTACTTTTGTTCCAATAGTTTCAGCACCCTGTCAACATGTTGAACGTGATATTTCCAAGACTTGTTGTAGATTAGTATATCATCAAAAAATACTAACACAAATTTTCTAAGAAAGGGTTTGAAAGTGGAATTCATCAAACCTTGAAATGTGGAAGATGCATTAGTAAATCCAAAAGGTGTGACCAAAAATTCATATGACCTTCATGAGTTATGAATGCTATTCTCATAATGTATTTTTTCTTCATTATAATTTGATGATATCTTGAACGATATATCTTATTGAAGTAAATTTCTCCATGTAGTTCATCCTAGAATTCATCAATGTCAAGAATGGGAAATTTATCTTTAATAATGAGCTTATGAGATATATATAATACAGACACATACACCATGATCCATCCTTATTGTTCACCAATACTATTGGAGAAGAGAAATGAATTTGGCTAGGTTGAATTATATCCGCCTCTAGCATTTATACAACCATACGTTCAATTTAACTCTTCTAGGCATCATGATATCTATAAGGTATGATTTTTGGAGGAACAATTTCTGGAACCAAGTGAATAGCATGATCATAATCAGGTGGGATACCTTTGGGAGTCTCAAAAACCTTGGAATGATTGGCAATGACTCTTTGGAGATATTGATAAATGGATGACTTAGATGTTTGAACATCTAGTGAGCATAATTATGCAATTACCCCTCATTATTCCTTCTTCAAAAGATTTTTCATTCCATTAGAGCTGATTATCTTCCACGGTTTCCTTGCGATACCCCTTAATTCAATTTCCTTTCCTTCACATAAAAATTTCTTGAAAATTAAAAGCTATCATCCCCAAAGATTGTAACCATTGGACTCCTAATACAACATCAATGCCACCCACAAGAATGGAAAGCATTGGAATATTCAATACATATTCCCTCATGGTTAGATTGATATTCTGGCACTTCCATGAGCAATTTATAGTTCCTCCATTTGCAACCATCATTTGACACTCTAGTGCTGGATATAGAAATAAATTCAAATACTTGACTATCTTACAATGAATTAAATTATGGGTACTACATGAATCAATCAACAATATTACGTTTTTCTTCTTGATATATCCTTCTATCTTGAGAGTTTGAGGAGTGGTAATTCCCGCCAATGCATTACAAGATATGGTCAGATTCATTTCTTCTTTTTCAACCCCTAGGGTTGGTTCTTGGTGTATATCTTCTTTTGATTTATTTGTTCCTTTTCTTCTTCCTCTTAAAAATCTATGTAAAATAATTTCTTCTCAACACACTTTTGACCTTTAGTGTATTTTCTATCGCAACTGTAACAAAGCCATTTTTCTCTTTTTTCCTCTAGTTGTTATGGTGTTAACCTTGTAGGTCGTGGGAGGCTAGGAGTGAGAACACTTCCATCTTTATAGTTGTGAGTTGGAGACCTCCTTGTTGCCATAATTTTTCTTTCAACTTTTCTTGCCAACCTGAATGCATTCTCCAATGACTTAGATTCCCAAAGGCGAACCTCATGTTGGATGTTATCCTTTAAAGTTACTATGAATACATTAGTTAGATTCTACTTTGGAATATCATTACCTTGATATTCAATCTTTGGAAGTCCTCAATGTGCTCCCCAGCTGAACCCTTTTGTTTCATATTTATCAATTGGCTAAAGAAGGCATTTCTCTTTGTATCTTCATAATGTGCTATGAATTCCTCCATAAAATTTTTCCAAATGACAAATGATTTAGAAGAAAAAAGTCATCGATACCACACAAATGGATTGGGTTCTAAATATAAATATGCAATTCGTACCTTTTCTATGTGTTGCACATCGTGTATATCAAAGAACCACTCCATCTGTAGTATCCATGTTACTGGATCCTTGCCATCAAACTTGCTCATATCGATCTTTGGAATATGGTTGGTATTCAACCCAAATTTAGAGTCTCTAAAATCAAGATTCACATTCCTTTTGTTCTCATCATGAGTTTCATGGAATACCTTGTCACCACTAGGAAGCATTTCTTGTAGAAACTTTGTTAAACATTCCTTCAAACCTTCCATTTCTACTTTTAATCCATCCTTCAAACCTTCCATGTCCCTTTTTATTTTTTGCTTCTAAACCTTCCATGTCCCCTTTTATATCTAATTTTATGTATACTTTTAAGATATTCATCATTTCTTCTAGTTTATCTTTGGTTGCTATTTGTGAGAGCGAAATTTGTTGCACTTGGTCTCGTAATTTTGATATATCATTTTTCAATTCTTCTTCTTCACTAGTCATAATAGAAATGTTTGAGGGCTCAATGGGTGTAGAATTTTTTTATTTGGGAGGAAATGTGGAACCAATTATTGACATCTATGCTTCACTATGCCCTTTGAATCACTTCAAACTGATTTTTCAAACAAATATTATGCAAGCTTAAAATACACACCTTTTAAGAGCTTGATTTTGAGTTTGTCAATCTGGTTGACCTCAAAATTATTGGATATGTACGATTTTGGCCTCCCATGATCTTAAATTGCATCCTAAGGTAGCTCTCTTTTTCTTATTTCCAATGCCATAAGTTAGACCGAGATTGGATTGTTCAAGTTAAAGTTATGCCAAATCTCCCAAGGTAACTTGATTATGGACTAGTTCAGTAGAGCAAACTTGAACGGGATGCCACATGCCCCGGTTTCAACCTTCGGCCCTAAAACTCCTACCCAAAAAAATAGTAGTACATGTAATTTAGGTCAATTTTTATGGAATTCAGATTCGATGCTCGAAGAGAGAGTTATGACGATTTTCCCCAGGACACTTGTTTGATACTTAATTCTAGAGCATATAGAAACCCTAACTTCCTTGGACCATGTAATCGGATATGTAGTGAAACAAGGTCTGAAATTGTAACCAGATGTTCAACAATATTTTTGCTTCACATGGTACCAATTTCATAGTCTAAAGATTCATAGGAAAACAATTATAGTAAAATTTCCACAATGACTCATTTAAAGCACCAAAAGCCTAAGATTAAGAGCTCTAATACCAAGTGTTATGTATCTAGATCAAAATAACTTAGAAAAAAAGAGACTATAGATCAATGACTAAATAATAAGCCACATTGAGGGGGAAACCTCCCGTTACATTACATAAATGAACAATTCTTGGATGATTCAAATGACAATACCTCCTTGGTATATATAGGAGTCTAAAGGGTCAAAATATAATTAGGGCCTACATAACAATAATAATGTAAGGGCTCAACAATAACAATAGTGGGCTTCTATGGGGCATACCAGTAATAATATGGGGGATACAATAGTATTATAGGGACCTAACAGATGCAAAAGTCCTTAATTGGAAATCCCCACTAAATGATTGGGGTTCCATGTAGGATCATGATAAAGAAAAATATTGTGTTAATAGAGTTCACATAGTAAATTATTCTCTTAATTTGTACTCTCATAGTAAGCCTAAACAAAGGTAGATGGAGAGGTTATTTCATAGGGCTTGTCATCAATGCCTTTCTTTGAAACATAAGGCACCTCTCATGAGGGTACATGCTTTATACAAGGGTAGGTTCCCATCATTTTAGGGCAGATTCCATTAGTAGGTAAAACTTCTTATTTTTCATTTCTCACTTTTCTACATATTCCTGTAGCTAAGAGTTTTTATATCTCATTTTTCTATTGGTCCCATTTATACATATGGACGTCTAGGTATCTATTTCTCTTTAACCCTCTTGACAACCAAGTGATGTTCCCTTACTAACATAAACCCTTCTCCATATGTTACCATCATCACTTTCCATTTGTCTTATTGGGTCTTCACCCACATTTCGTGTATATTTGTTTGAACAACCTTTACTTCCTAAAGTTTTGCCTCTATCTAAGTAGCCGATGAGTTTAGGTATTGCAACAATAATGTTGCAACTCCCAGGGCTATCAGCGTTACTTATCAACCTGAGGTTCGTACAAACTTGGAGGTGTTAGTGTTATATGCACAAGTAGAAGTGAAGGTCATGCTTGTTGTCATTGTTTGTCTGGCAAGAGACCCCAGGGGTTCCAAGCCAAACTTCTGTAGCGTAAGAAGAAGCTTAATTCTTTGATGGAAGGAGAGCAAACCTATTCTAAGAGAGAGCTACTCTACTGCAATAATGAAGAAAACAACATGCAATCCTAAAATTACACCATAACCTAACTATCCAATTAAACAACTATGCTAAGAAGAATTGCTAAATTAACACTAACCTAATGCTAATTATCTCAGTTGTAGAAGAAAATAGCATCAAAACTAGACTAAGGTGTAATGAAGAAACTTAGACTAAATTGGGTTTCATGCGGAAAAAGAAATCGGAGGTCGAAATTAGTGAAAGGAGGACATGAGGGAGCGACAGTGCATAAGAATCATTGGATCAGTTAGGTGAAAGGCAAATGAACGATGGAGATTGGATCGCAGGAGGTTGTGTAGATAGATGGGTGAACAAGGTTAAGTAACAAGATGAACGATGGAGATCTTATCACGAATGCTTAAGTGAATGGATGGACGAACAAGGGAACAATGCAGATGAACGATGGAGATTGTGTCGTGAGGGATTAGGTGAATGGATGGAAGAACGAGGCTAACAGGAGTAATGAATGGCTAAGATCTTATCATGCGGGTGAATTCAAGAGATGGATGGTAGAGATCATATTGTGGGGAAAAGAAACATGCGAAAATGAGGGAGCTGGTTTCTAAGGCGGTAAGTAGTTTCTCGCGCGCCCTTCAGGCTATAAGTAGTATTTGGAAATTTCATGCGATTAGCCTTACTGTGCAACACGTAGCACGAGAAAACCACTTTTCTCACGTGCTCTCAGGCGGATAATGTTCGTGCACTAATCTGCATGAGATTGTGCGATAGTCGTTGGATCAGGCGGGGCTAATCAACAGTGGAGATCGGCCAAGCTAGTTGGTGATCGGTTAAAGCGACAACCATCGGATCAGGCAAGGCATATCGATGGTGGGGGTTTAAAGCAGCTAAAGTGATCGGGTGACGCGATAGCCGTCGGATCAGGCGCAGCAGATCGATGATGGGGACTTAAATTTCATAAATTAAGTGGTGGACTCCACATGAGGCAGCAGTTGGAGAAAATAGTGAATCAGACGGTGATTGTGAAGGTTTGTTGGTGATCAGACGACGAGGAAGCGATGCATGAGGAACGTGCTGGAGGCGGTTTCAAATGAAAATGATAGAGAAAACCAGTGCAGGTGAACAAATAACTACATTAAACAGTGAACTCCATAGCCCATGCGAGAACTAGAGACCTGTGTTTTTGGGGTTGCTGAAGGGTCCCTTCCTCAAGTCATGGTCCCAGAGGGAGGAGATGAGGCCGAGACACTTGCGCACAACCTGATAGTGATCTTTTTCCTCTAACTAACCTGTGAACTGAAAGAAGGCATAAATGAAAGTAAACTACAACAAATGCAGCTACTGAAGCAGATGAACATGAAAACCATGCATGATCTATGCTATATTGCTGTAATGAAAGTGAAACTACTTAAGCAAATAAACAGTGAAAACCATAAGACTACTTAAGCAAATGAGCAGAAAACCATGAAATACAGTAAAGAGGAGCTTTAGCTGCTTGGGTCGGGCCCTAACCCAAGAGCTTCAGCCCTCAGAGTTAACTCAGAGATGGCTTAAATAGAACTCATTCTTATTATAAAAACAATGGATTACAGAGCAAACTGTCTCAAGTCTCTGCAACTCAGAAATAAAATAAATTTTTACAATAGAATTTTGAATCCTAATGAGGTCCTAAGCCTCTCTATTCATACATCTGAAGTATGTAACAACTTCCTTCCCATTAGGGAGGCTTGGCCTCTAACTCAAGAAAAACTGCTTTCCCTTTCACTTGCTTGGTTGTCTTCTAGTATTCAAAGTGATAGATGTGTGCACTCTGATCTGATGGTGGAATATTCGAATGGAGGGGTAGTAAATGAGGAGGATTTACCTCCCATGGTTACTCTTCCTTGTCCCATTCGAGTCTTTACCAAGGTATTTGCCATAGTTCTTTTCTTTTACCCTTTATACCTGCATTTCTCCTTGATTTCATCCTTTATTCCTGAATTACATGCACATTAGACCACAAAGCCAAATATCCAACTCTAACTCATTTCATAAACAAAATATAATCAAAAGTATGCAAATAATTTGTGAGAATAGTTGGTTTTTCTAAGCTAGGAGGTGAATAAAGGACAATTAAGGCCCATATAATTACTCAATGGTGAGGCTCATCATCACCCCCCTACTGAAAGTGTTGCTCATCCTCTGAGAAACTTAGTCAATGTCCATGTCCTTCATGGCTTTAGTAGCCTCTATGACATCCCATGCTTCTGTTGTGGTCTCTTCTTCTTGTTTATAGAAGCCTGCTTTCCTTTCTACTTCCCACTGCCTCTTTCCCTCTTCTTCTTTTCTCCTTTCTAGCATCCCTAAGAGTAGTGGTGGACTGAGTTTTAGGCCTACCCAATTGATCTTCAACCTTTGCATTGATTGCTTATACATAGGTGTCCTGTTGAGTGCATCTCTCAACCTTTTAGGGGAGTGATATCCTCTGGTCTTCAAGCTGTGTGGCAGCGTGTTCCATCTTCTTTAGCGGGCATGCATATTATCATCTTAGCAGCCTAAACATGTCCTTAAAATGTGAAATTTATTGCTCTTGGGTAGCAAGATATCTAAGTGCCAGCTGAGGATCATTTGCAATTAGATTATGGGTGCTGATTAGGGCCATGGGATTTGATTGTTCAGCTCTGATGAAAAGAGGTTCATTTTGCTCTCTGGCCAGTATTCCTTTTGTCTCTGCAGCCCTTGAATTCTCATGGTTCATCCATGATGCCAAAACCATTAATTGTAGATCTCCTAGCTCTGCATTAGGATCCCAAATATTCATGTCTGTGGGGGCCATGTTGTGCAAGTAAAACTCAACCATTTTGGCCCTATCCTCTAGTAACTTTGATCATAAAGATCAATAAACTATCTGCAGTCTTGAAATGGCATGGTGTTCCTTTGTTTTAGTGCTTTAATCTGAAATTTCAGCCATTGTTCTCTGAGGTAAAGAGCATAGGATTGAGCTGGCATCCTACAATGGATGTACTCCAAGCAGAGACTAGCCATACATTCTAGTTGGTCTTTCTTTTTCTGCAGCTGTCCTCTCTGTTTTTCTTATCTTCTTCCTTTTGTTGTCCTTTCACATCTTCATTAGTTTCTTCCTTTGCTTCCTCCTCTTGTTTTAGCATCATCCTCCTTGTCTTCTTTTAGCATGTTCCTCTGTATTAGTTTTTTTTTCACCCATCTCATCCCCATCTAGCTCTGTATCTTCTTCTTCTTGTTTTTCCTCCTCCTCACTGACAGAAAGACTAACATCATAGGCGAGGGTTTTGATTTCATCCTCTGCTGGTAAGTTTTTGAAGACTGACCATTTTATAGGGATCCTGAGGCTTTGGAGGGCATCCTTAATGAGGATCCTGATCAACCCATGGTGAACTAATTGCTGGGAATTTACTTCCTTTACTTTGCTGCTGGAGTCTATGAGTGATTGCATCAAGAAATAGGGTATGATGAGCCTTTAGTGAACTAGTGTTTCTACCCCAAATCTTAATTCCTCAAGAATTCTCAAATGGTTGCCATAACAACACTGTATCTATGGACTCTTGAGTTCTCCCCTAACTTATTAACAAATTTCATTTTTGCCACCTTTTCACTTATAAACCAACTACCTCTTAACCTTTACAACTTTTGATCAAATGAGGCATATGAGTGAGTGAGTGGGATACTTACCTGTGGTCTTGATGCCATGCTATAGTTGTCAAAGATCAGAGGTGTTGCTGATGGTATTTCTTCTTCCTCCTCTACTGATGGTTTATTAGCTTTTGCATGTGTCTGTGACTGAAGATCTGATGTTGTTGCTACTACTGTGGAGCTCTTGGATCTGATGTTGCTGCTGCTGTGGAGCTCCTAGATTTGATGCTGCTATTACTGTGGAGCTCCTGGATTACCACTTGGAAATGTTTGGTGTTTCCATTATAATTTCTTGATCATGTTGATGGATGGTGCTGTGAGGATGTTGTAATGAATGGACAGAGGGAGTAGGAGTGTATGTGGATGCAGGGATGATGGTAATGGTTGAGGTGATTCTGTTAGAAAACACAATCTTCACCTGAATTGAAGCAATGAAGTGAAAAACAATAGAATTGATGGAGGGATGCATGGTAAGGAGTGGAGGAGATGAATATATGTGAGGCAGGGTTCCCTTCAGATCTTCTCTTTGCTCCTTGCTTGACTTTTTCACCCACCTGCAAAAATCAATTATGTTTTTTTCTTTCTTTCTTTTATTATTATATTTTTTTAAAGAAACACCTAGGCTGCCTCAGAGAGGTTTTCACCCTAGATATTTGCCCTGGACACCTCAAGGAAGGTTTTCACCATGGGATCTTCTTACTCTTTTTCATTTTTTCTTATCCTTGAGCTGCCTCATGAGGTTTTCAACCCAAAGATGGGACTCAAGCGCCTATGGAGGTTTTCACCTGAATCCTTATTCTTTTGTTTTTTCCTTTTTAGTGACCTAATGAGGGAGGATTTGGAAATTGCTCTACCATCATCACTATCTTATTGATACTATCAATGAACTCTTTATTTGTAAAGGCCTCTTGTACATTTTCAATCTGTGTCCATTAACTAGCAATGGAATGGCTTCTTCATCAATAGTTCTGATTTGCACTGAACCATTGTCATGGAATCTTTCCATCACATAAGGTCTGAGCCATCTTGTCCTTAGCTTGCCCTTGAAGTCTTTAAACCTGGAATCATATAACAATGCCCAGTCTCCTTCTTGAAATTGCTTCTCCTTAATGTGCTTGTCATGCCAGATCTTTCTCTGAAGCTGAACTATCTCTATATGTAGGAAGGCTTGCATTCTGAATTCATCCAAGCCCATTCAAGTATAACAATGTTTCTTTCTGTGCATGGCTAAGATCCAAATCTAGTTGGGCTGCCATCCTCAATGTGTTATATTCAAACTCAATGGAAAACAAAGCCTTTTTCCCATAGACTAGCTCATAGGGTGTAAATCTAGTGGTGGTATTCCATGTTGTATTATAGGCCCAAGTGGCCTAAACTAGTCTCTCTACCCAATCCTTCCTTCTAATGCTCACTACCTTGGTTAAGATGTTTTCTAGTGCCCTATTGGTCATGTCCACTTGCCCATTAGCTTGTGGATGATAAGGCGTGGAGCTCTTATGCTTGATTTTGTGATGGCTGAGCAGTTCTTCAATCATGCTGGAGGCAAACTAGCTGCCTTGGTCTATGACTAGCTCTCTAGGGTACTCAAATTTGTAGAATATATTCTCCCTTAGGAACTCAGCCACCTTTTCTTTTCTTGCTGCCTTAATTGCCTTGGTTTCAACCCACTTAGTCAAATAATCAGTGCACACAATGATGTGTTGTTTTTGCTTTGAAGGAGGGTTGATAGGCCAAATGGAGTCCATGCCCCACTTGTCAAATGGCTCGAAAGTCACTTGAGGTTGTAGGGGAATTTCATATCTTGGAGTAGGCCTTCCCATCATCTGGCACCAATCACACTGACTAATGTACTTCTTCGCACCCTGATGAAGAGTAGGCCAATAATAGCCTACTTGCAACACTTTGAATGTTGTCCTTTTTGCTACAAAGTGACCTCCACAAGGCCCATCATGATAGGTTAGAAGGATGTAAAATACTTCCTCTTCCCTTACACACCTTCTTAAGATTTGATCTGGGCCATGTTTGAACAGATTGCCCCAATTCGGGTGAAGGGGGCGCTCTTTCTGACTATCTTGCTCTTTTCTTTGGAGGGAAAGTTTGGTGGGAACTGTGCTGATACCAGATAGTTTGCTATATTAGCAAACCATGAGGAGAGAACTAAAATAGCAAATAAATGCTCATATGGTAACTGGTCATCCACCATTCCTTCTTCACCTACAGGCAGATTCATCCTAGATAGAAAGTAGGCAACAACATTTTCCTTACCAGGCTTATTAACAATGGTAGATCAAACTACTGTAATAGAAGCAACCATCTTATGATTCTAGCATTCACATCTGGTTTATTCATTAAATATTTGATTGCAACATGATTAGTATGCACAAATGTTTGATAGACTGTAATGTAATTCCTAAATTTGTTTAATGAATGCACAACAACCAAGAGTTCCTTTTCGGTCATAGTATAGTTTATCTCATCCTTTGATAGGTTCTTACTGATAAAATATATGGCATAGTGAAATTTCTCCTCTTCCTGACCTAAGGCTGCTCCTATGGCTTTGTGTGAGGCATCAACATGAATATGAAAAGGGAGGGCCAAGTTTGGGCTTCTAAGGATTGGTGCAATGGTTAACTTATCCTTTAGAATGTCTAAGGCCTCTTGATAGCTCTTTGACCATATCAACTCAGAATCTTTAGCCAACAACCCAAACAAAGGAGAGGCCAACTTGCTGAAGTCCTTTATGAACCTTCGGTAGTATCCAAATAACCCTAAGAAACTCCTGACATCTCTTTTCTTTTGTGGAGGTGGGACCCTTTGGATGATTGCTATTTTGTTTGGGTCCACCTGCAGTCCTTGTTGAGATATTGAATGACATAGCACAGTCCCTTCAGTCATTAAGAATTCACATTTTTCTAGACTGAGAGACAGATTCATTTCAATGCATTTGTGTAATACTTTGCCTAGGTTAGTCAGGGCTTCTTGGAAATCACATCCATAAGGTGTAAAGTCATCCATTTAGATTTCCACAACATCATGTACTAATTCAACAAAAGTACTCAAGACTGCTCTCTGGAAAGTGGCAAGAGCATTGCATAGGCCAAAAGGAAGCACCCTATAGGCAAAAGTACTCCAAGGACAGGTGAATGTGGTCTTATCTTGGTCTTCTGGGCAGATTTGGATTTGGTTGTACCCACTGAACCCATCTAAGAAGGAAAAAAACTTCTTTCCTGCTAGGCCATCTAACACTTGGTCAATGAAGGGTAGGGGAAAATGCTCCTTCTTTGTGGCTTTGTTCAACTCCCTATAATCAACACAAATCCTCCACTTACCATTTTTCTTGGGAACTAACACTAAAGGAGAGACCCACTCACTGTCTGAGATAAGGTAAATGAATCCTGCATCTAGTAGTTTTTGCAGTTCTTCTTTGACTATGTCTTGAAGAGTTGGATTCATCCTCCTTTGTGGTTGCCTGACTGGCTTGCAACCTTCTTTGATGTATATGTGGTGAGTACACACTGAGGGGTGTACTCCCTTCATTTCCTTATAACTCCAAGCGAAGGCTTTTAGGCTTTCTCTCAATATGTTGCACAACTTTTCTTCTTCTAAAGCAGAAAGAAATGGGTTAATTTTCAAAGTTCTCTCTAGGCCAAATTCTATGGTTTTGACATGGAGTGGGTTGGAATTGGCCAAGCATAAGTCAATTTGATGATTTTTCTGGGCTTCCCTTACTTCTTCTTCTAATGGTAATGAACTAGGAGTTGGACTTTGGAGCAGGTGTTCAATTAAGTCATCCTCATCTTGGTGTCCTCCTCCTATGGTTGCTTCCAAAGTATAAAGTTGGGCAAAATAAAATTTATCTTCTTCCTCCTCCTCTAACCATAAAGGTAAATCATCCTCTAGGGTAGGTTGAGCAAGAGGGTATAGGACTAATTGTTTGGACATATGCCCATTATTGATGGTCAAATTCCTAGCTCTGCAGCTAATGTAAGCATCAGTGGTGGCCAACCATGGCTTCCCAAGGATGATAGGGTAACCCGTAAGATTATCTTTAGGCTGGAGAACTAGGAAATCTGCAGGGCACTCCTAGGAGTCAATGGAGACCATCACATCCTCCAAAATTCCCTCAGGGGTGACTGTGGAATGGTCTACAAGTTGCATAACTGTTGTGGTCTTCCTTAATGACTCATGGAGGTTGAGCTTGAGCATGGTGTCCTTAGTCATCACATTAATGGTAGCCCCAAGATCAATCAGAGTGTGTGGGACAATGATGCCATTGATGTGCATATCTACTACAGGGCTTCCAGGGTCTAAATATTTTGGACATATTACCTGCCCCAACATTAAGTTAGACAACTGCCCAATGACATTAATGGTAGGGGCATCCATTTTTCTTCTTCCTGAATGCTTGAAGCACTTCTCCTTAATCAATTTATTGTAAATAGGAACATCTTTAATTGCTTGGAGAAGGGGGATCTTTACACATAGATTTTTCAATTCTCTTAGAAGTTCAGTTTCTTCTGGGGTAGGCTGGAGTGGTTGGGTTAATATCTTAGGAAAGGGTGGATATACTTTAAGGTGGATTTCCTCTCTTTCTTCCTCAACCTCCCTATGTGGAGAGGTAGGTTGGTTATCATGGAGAATTCTCCCAGATCTTAGGTTGATCTCCTAGATTTCTATAGCATAAGCTGGGTATGATGTCTCTCCACTGTATGATTGTTGAGTCTGCCTATTGTTTGGGTTCGAATTTGGCTTGGCAGGCATCTGAGGTTGCTTAGGTGGAGAAGAGTGCAGGAGTTGTGGTTGGGTAGGTGGTGGAGGAAATAAGGCTGGAACATTGTTGAATTTGGGCCTCCACCCCTGGGATGGGGTATTCCACTGATGTTGTGGCTGAACATAAGGTTGAAATGACTGGTTGGCTGGCTGGGATTGATACTGAGATGCATAGGACCAAGGAGGGGGTGTAGGCCAAGAAGGATGAGCATGGGGTCCCCAAGAAGGTATATTTGTGGTTTGGTTGGGGTTGTAATATGCATGGGATGGCCCTTGCATACCCTGCTGGTATGGTCTAGGCCTAGGAGGTCTCCTTTGGTTAATGTAGCAAAGCTATTCAGCGACCCCTTCATATCCTTGATATACAACTTTGGGTCTAGGTAAAGAAAGGCACTTGTCTGTGGAGTGGTTTTCTTCACAGAATGAGAAAATCTTAATACAGTTCAATGGGAATTCGTTACTGGGATGCCTCTTGGTGCATCTAGGACAAAAGATGGCTAAGGCTCTCTCTGCTTCCTCTTGCTTCCTTTTGATGTTCATGGAGTCCAATTGCAAGGCAAGGTTTGCAGCATATCACTTTTGGAATCTTCGAGCATATTTCCAATTTCAGCCTTGATGGATAAGTTAGAGGATGATGTACTGGCCATAGGTTGACTACCCCTACCCTTTTTCCTAGCTGCCCTAGAATGGTTTCTAAAGACAGTCTTAATATCCTCATAGGGTAATTGGTAGACATCTCCTCCTGCTATCATATTCAAGGTATCCAGAAGATCCTCCCTTACTCCTCTAAGCATGACCAACTTTAGTGACTTAGGGCGAGTGTGCACCTGACCCTTTTGTAACTGAGCTGGAATCTTTCTTCATATTATTCTAAGGATTCATCTTGGCCTATGGTCATCCTGAAAATCTCTTCTTTAATATTCTTTGACCTACAGTAGTCCCTATATTTGTTTTTAAAAGTTTGTTGCATCTGAGCCCAGGTTGATATTCTATCTCCAGGTAAACCCATGAACCAACACAATGCTGCATCCTTGAGGGTAGATGGGAATAATTTAAACTTTTGCTCATCATCTGTATAGTCATAGGTTCGGCATATAACAACAAACTCAAATAGGAAAGTGTCAGGGTCCTCTGTGGTCAGGCCATGGAAATGAGGTAGAGCAAAGGGGCTTATATTTTTCATCTTAGTGTCCCCATTAGTTTCCTTGATGGGGAAGGTACTATCAATTCTCTCTCTATCTCCCCTGTCATTTTTGTTTCCAGCCATTGGTTCAGTAGGAATTAGTTCTTCCTCTTCTTCTTCCCCTGTAGGTTCTTCAAATATGTAAGGTTCCTCACCTAAAGGTTCTTCCACTTCACAGTCACCGAAGAAGAGAGAAGGTTGATTGTTGGATGCAGTGGGGGTATTTGTTAAGAAGTTACCTGAATTGTCCCTATTCCTACGAGGCATGAAAGGAAATGTTTTTGGGTTGGTTTTTGTAAGATTTTGTTAAAGCTAGAAAGTACTTGCAGAATGAAATTACTAATAATGACAAATGAAAGAAAGGATGCTAGATTACTTTTGCAGAAATAAACTAATGGAGGAAAATTGAAGACTAGAAGTAGAAGAAAATAAAGTTGGAGACTAGAAATAGAAGAAAGAAGTAATCACATTCTACTTAGACACTTCCCTGGTAACGACACTAAAAAGTGATGAGCCTAGGTATTGCAACAATAATGTTGCAACTCCTAGGGCTACCAGCTTTACTTATCAACCTGGGGTTCATACAAACTTGGAGGTGACAACGCTATATGCACAAGTAGAAGTGAAGGTCCTGCCTGTTGTCACTATTTGTCTGGCAAGAGACCCCAGGGGTTCCAAGCCAAAATTCTGTAGGGTCAGAAGATGCTTAATTATTTGATGGAAGGAGAGAAAACCTATTCTAAGAGAGAGCTACTCTACTACAGTAATGAAGAAAACAACATGAAATGCTAAACTTACACCATAACCTAACTAACCAATTAAACAACTATGCTAAGTAGAATTGCTAAATTAACACTAACCTAATGCTAATTATCTCAGTTGTAGAAGCAAAGAGCATCAAAACTAGACTAAGGTATAACGAAGAAACTTAGGTTAAATTGGGTTTAAGAGGAAAAAGCAATCGGAGGTCAAAATCAGTGAAAGGAGGACGTGAGGGAGCGACAATGCATAAGAACCGTTGGATCAGTTGGGTGAAAGGAAAATGAATGACGAGGATTGGATCACATGAGGTTACGTAGATATATGGGCGAACATGGTTAACTAACAGGATGAACAGTGGAAATCTTATTGCGAAGGCTTAAGTGAATGGATGGACGAACAAGGGAACAAAGCAGATGAATGGCGGAGATTGTGTCTCGAGGGATTAGGTGAGTGGATAGATGAACGAGGCTAACAGGAGTGATGAACGGCTAAGATCTTATCGCACGGGTGAAGTCAAGAGATGGATGACAGAGATCATATCGTGGGGAAAAGAAACGTGCGAAAACGTGGGAGTGGGTTTCTAAGGTGTTAAGTAGTTTCTAGCGCCCCCTTCAGGTTGTAAGCAGTATTTGTAAATTTCACGCGATTAGCCTTAATGCACAACACATGCATGAGAAAGCCACTTTTCTCGCGTGCTCTCGGGCAGATAACGTTCGTGCACTAATCTGCACGAGATTTCCCGATAGCCGTTGGATCATGCGGGGCTAATCAACGGTGGAGATCGACCATGCTAGTTGGTGATCGAGTGAAGTGACAGCCAGCAGATTAGGCAAGGCAGATCGATGATGGGGGTTTAAAGCACCTAAAGTGATTAGGTGACGCGATAGACATCAGATCAGGCAAGACAGATTGACGGTGGGGATTTAAAGTTCATAAAGTAAGTGGTGGACTCCACGCAAGGCAAGTTGGAGAAAATAGTGAATGAGACAGTGATTGTGAAGGTTTGGTGGTGATCAGACGACGAGGAAGCGATGCATGAGGAATGTGGTGGAGGTGGTTTCAAATGAAAATGACAGAGAAAACCAGTGCGGGTGAACAAATAATTGCATTAAACAATGAACTCCATAGCCCATGCGAGAACCAGAGACCTATGTTTTTGGGGCTGCTAAAGGGTCCCTTCCTTAATTCATGGTCCCTGAGGGAGGAGATGAGGCCGAGACACCTGCGCACAACCTGATAGTGATATTTTTCCTCTAACTAACCTGTGAACTGAAAGAAGGAATAAATGAAATTAAACTACAACAAATGCAGCTACTAAAGCGGATGAACAGAAAAACCATGCATGATATATGCTATATTTTTGTAATGAAAATGCAACTACTTAAGAAAATAAACAATGAAAACCATAAGGCTACTTAAACAAATGAATAGAAAACCATGAAGCTACTTAAGCAAATAAAGAGAATAGAACTCTATGCTCGCATATATGTACAGTAAAGAGGAACTTTGGCTGCTTGGGTCAGGCCCTAACCCAAGAGCTTCAGCCCTCAGAGTTAACTCAGAGCTGGCTTAAACAGAACTCATTCTTATTATAAGAACCATGGATTATAGAGCAAACTGTCCCAAGTCTCTACAACTTAGAAATAAAACAGAGTTTTACAATAGAAGTCTGAATCCTAATGAGGTCCTAAGCTTCTCTATTTATACATTTGGAGTCTCTAACAACTTCCTTCCCATTAGGGAGGCTTGGGCCTCTAACTCAAGAAAAATGGTTTCTATCCCTTTCACTTGCTTGGCTGTCTTCTAGTCTTCAAAGTGATGGTTGTGTGCACTCCAAGCTGATGGTGGAATATTCGAATGGAGGGGTAGTAAGTAAGGAGGATTTACCTCCTATGGTTACTCTCCCTTATCCCATTCGAGTATTTACCAAGGTCTTTGCCACAGTTCTTTTCTTTTATCCTTTATACCTGCATTTCTCCTTACTTTCATCCTTTATTCCTACATTACATGCACATTAGACCACAAAGCCAAATATCCAACTCTAACTCATTTCATAAACAAAATATAATCAAAAGTATGCAAATAAGTTGTAGGAATAGTTGGTTTGACTAAGCTAGGAGGCGAATTAAGAACAATTAAGGCCCATATAATTACCCAATGATGAGGCTCATCAACAGCCACATCCTACAACTGATGGATGTTCCCCTATGTTTGGGTGGCCTTTTCCTGGATAGAGACATGTTGTAGTATTAATTAATAAATAATGAGGACCCTTCTTTAATTTTAATAAAACTCCTTAATTTTCAATAAACATAGGACATTTTTATGTTTGTTATAAAATTTATTAGGCTTAAAAGTTTCCCTCATCGGAACTCATTTATCGGAAGCTAAACCATTAAAATGTTATGATAAAACAAAATCCCAATAGGCCTTCTCTCCACAAAGTCAATGCATTACCAGAAGGTTTCCATCAGACCCTTATTATATCGTAACTTTCCTTTTGAGAAAGTTACGATAAAGTCCCTCACATGTCCCTCCCTGATAAATCTTTCCCAGTGATTACTTTATTTATCAAAAGTGATTTTGTCAAAAATCTTTAATATAAGTCATGCACCCCTTTTAAAAATTCATATTATAAGTTCCATCGGCCCCACAAATTCCATTTGGCATATCAACTCTTCGCAATATTTTAACTTTCAAAGTGTGACACTTACGATACTCAACACTTCTTATATCTCCTATCTTTGATACCTTCCTCCTCTAATATGTATTACCTATGATACTCGTCCCCTCTGATACCACGAGACCTCTGATATTCCCATTTACAACTTTTATCGATACTTTCATATTGTTCTTTAAATATCCTATATTCCACTTCCGATATAAATCCCCCGATATCACTTCCCGCCTTTGCTTAATAATCGTTACTTCATCTAAATTCCCTTTATCAGAAGTTACCATTATCATAACTTCTAATCGGATTCCTCTGACTCATTCCTCCGATATTTAGCTTCTAATATGATGATTTGGATAAACCCATGTGAATTCACATTTCCACACTTAATGTTTGAGAGTGGTGAATTTAATGTTTTCGAAATTATAAACATTTTCATTCATTACAGTTTGATTCTATCAAAATTCGCTTTAAAGAAGGAGATTGTAGTGTAAGATTCATTATTTACACTAAGTGTTTATGTAAAGAAGTTATCACACATCACTGTGTTTTCTATTGCAAGTTAGTCTCAACCATCATAACAACGAAGAAATGTCTAAAGAAGAAAAAACAAAGAAGAAACATGCTGCTCAGCAAGAATCTGCCACTCCTCCAACTAAAAGTGCTGCTATGCCAGGATTATTTTCCGGCACAGTCTGTTCTTCAGATTTCAGATGTTCCTCTTGGGAATCCATGTATAAACTATTTGAGGATGAAGGACCTAGGATCACATAAAGAACAATTAAAGCTGATGATTCTACCTCGGCCTCAAATACTACTTACAATGATGTGGCCAATTCATTCTTATATAGGATTGTGGCCCGACCCAAAATTCTTCCTTATATAGACATGGTTTGGTGGGTCGTTGACAACTTGAGCATTGAAAAAAGAAAGATTGTGATAATGAAGCATACAACCATAAGATCATTTACAAGCAAGGATTTGAGTGCAATTTACCATCTACCTGAGCCTCAATGTAAATATAACAATTAGTTTGTTTAAAAAGTCATGAAAGAATACAACCATGCATTAGAGCCTATTAGAGCATGGATGTTAGGTCCCTATACTACTAGTGTAACCCCTTATTATTATTAGTACAACCCCCTTATTATATTTTTTTGCCCATATAGTCCCCATATTGTTATTATTGTGCCCCTAGAAGGCCACTATTGTTATTGTTGTGCCCTTACATTATTATTGTTATGTCGGCTCTAATTATATTATGACCCCTTAGACTCCTATATATAGAAAGGAGGTATTGTCATCTGTGTCATGTATCATCCAAGAATTTTTCATTTGTGTAATGTAGAGGAGGTTTCCCCTTAAAGAGGCTGATTTCTAAGTCGTTGATCTACCTTTTCTATCTTTTTGTGAGTTGGTTTCATAACATTTGGTATCAAAGCTTTGGATTCTAGGGTTTCGCTGCTCCAAACAGTTTATCGTGGAATTTTTTCTATAACGTTTTCTCTACGAAGTTTCAGATGCTAAAAAAAAACCCATTTGAGCCCAAAATCATTCTTAACCTTGGTTCTAAATTTCAAATGTTGTCTCGCTATATTTTCGGAGATATGATCTAAGTAAGTTAGGGTTTTTGCAAGCTCCATAATTCAATATCAAACGGGTCATTATGGAATTTTTGATATAATGTTTTTATTATATACAAAGGTTCAGACTCTGAAATTAAAAACCATTTGAGCTGAAATCTTGGTGAAGCTCAAACCCAAATTTAAGATCTTATTGCACTATATTTTCGGAGATACGGTCCAAGACATTGAGGGCTTCTGTAGGCTCTCGAATTACATCCCAAAAAAGAACCTTGGGAAAATCGTCATAGCTTTCTCTCTAAACATCAGATTGAACTTTCTTTAGAAGTTACAGAAAGAAGACAGACTATAATTTTCTTTGCATTATTTTCAGGTCTGAAGGCCAAAATAGTGACACATGGCACTTTGTACAAGTTCGCTCTACTGAAAATATATATAACGATGTCATCTTGGGAGATCAGGCATAACTCTTTCATGGAGAATCCAATTTAGATCAGACTAGGGGCATTGGAAAGAGGACACAGAGAGTTACTATAGATCACAATTTCAGACATTGGAGATCTGAAATTTCAGAGATACAACAGATTTAAGATCGAGCTGCTAAAAGAAAGAAAAAGAATGTCTCGAATCAAGGAAATAGAAACGCCTAGTAAGCAAAATTGGATGGATGATTTGAAGAATGTGATCGAAGCTAAGATAAATAGTTTTATATGTGCCATGGAAGCTAATATCGATGGTAAGGAAGAATATTTTAAGAAAGGCATGGAAGATTTGAAGAAAGACATGGAAGGTTTGAAGGAAGGTGGGACAAAGCCGCTACAAGAAAGGCCTCCTAATGACGAAAAGGTAGTAGAGGAAACTCATGATGAGAAAAAAATAAATGTTAATCATGATTTCATAGAATCTAAAATTGGATTGAAGACCCACCATATTCCAAAGATCGATATGAGGAAGTTTTATGGAAAGGATCCCATAACATGGATACAACAGATGGAGAAATATTTTGATCTACATGATGTGCAACTTCTGCAAAGGTACATATTGCATCTTTATATTTAGAACTGAATCAATTTTTATGGTATAAAGGGCTTTGTTCTTGTAAACCACTTGTCACCTGGTCAATTTTCACGAAGAAAATAATAACACATTATGAGGATACAAAGAGAAACACCTTCTTTAGCCAATTGATAAATCTCAAACAAAAGGGTTTAATGGAAGAGCACATTGAGGACTTTCAAAAATTGAATATAAGGGTAAATGATATTCCAGAGAAGCAGAGGATTGATGTCTTCATAGGGAATTTAAAGGATAACATTCAACATGAGGTTCTTCTTTCGAAATATGATTCATTGGAGAAGGCATTCAGGTTGTCAAGAAAAAATGAAAGAAAAATTATGGCAACAAGAAATCCTACTACTCACAATTATAAAGATGGAAGTGTTGTTTCTCCTAGCCTTCCCAACCTACAAGGTTGACACCACAACAATTGGAAGAAAAAGGATAAAATTACCTTTGTTATATTTGTGATAGCAAATACACTAAAGGTCATAAGTGTGCTGAGAAGAAATTATTTTACATTGATTGTGAAGAGGAGGAAGAAAAGGATCAAGAACCCTCAAAAGAAGAGGATATACACCATAAACCAACCCCAGAGAATGAGGAAATGAATCTGACCATATCTTTTAATGCATTCGCAGGAATTACCACTCCTCAAACTCTCAATATAGAAGGACATATCAAGAATAAAAAGGGTAACCTCACTTTCACGCAGAATCGAATGAAAAAACATGCAGATCAACATAGAAGTTATAGAAGTTTTGATATAGGTCATTGGGTATTTTTATGAATACAACCATACAACCAAATGTCCCTCAAGAAAGTTAAGAAGGATACTAAATTATCACCAAAGTATTATGGTCCTTACAAGGTGCTGGAAAATATTGGTACTATGGCATACAAATTGGAGCTTCCTGCATCTTCTCGAGTGCCCCCAATTTTCCATGTTTCATGCTTAAAGAAGGTTATAGGTAACAAGCTCCCAGTTTAAACAATATTGTCGAAACTAGACAAGGAAGGAAAAATCATATTGGAACCTGAAGCAGTCACGGAAACAAGAACCCGACAGTGATGAAATCGATCAATTTCAGAGTATCTCATCAAGTGGAAGAACTTACCCACTGAAGATTCCACATGGGAGGACGAGAATTTTATACAGAAGCATCCATAACTACTCAAGCGTTGAGGACAACACTTTTTGAAGGAGAGGGGCATGTTAGGTCCTTATACTACTAGTGTAACCCCTTATTGTTATTAGCGCAACCCCCTTATTATATTGTTGTGCCCATATAGTCCCCATATTGTTATTATTGTGCCCCATAGAAGCCCACTATTGTTATTGTTGTGCCCTTAAATTATTATTGTTATGTCAGCTCTGATTATATTATGGCCCCTTAGACTCCTATATATAGAAATGAGGTCTTTTCATTTGTATCACCCAAGAATTGTTCATTTGTGTAAAGTAAAGGAGGTTGCCCCCTCAAAGAGGGTGATTTCTAAGTCGTTGATCTATCTTTTCTATCTTTTTGTGAGCTGGTTTCATAGAAATGGAGGAGAGGTCCAAACAAGCATAAGTGAAAGGAATCGGGTAGCACGCAGTTGACTCCCTTACTGGTCCCTATTGCCAAATAGCCGCTATGATTTGTAGACTCTTTGCTTACCATAATACACAAAAGTTTTTTATTAATGGACACCACTAATTGATGGGGATTCAGAGGGTTATATCTTTGACTGGGAAATATACTTTCAAATAACCTAGCCTCTCATATCCTAGCTTTTAGAAGTAAGCGTAAAGTCTCAGAAAACATAATTCCCCCCTTTTACATGAGTTCTTACATAATGGATGCCCTGTGTTTCAATATGGACTTCACCTCTATGGGGCGAAAGTTGACTTTAGAAGACCCAACCCCTATCCACATATACCATGATATTATTTGGGATTAAAAGTATCTACCTCATTTTTATAAAAAAAATCATGGAGTTATGCTACCTATTTACCAAATCATTTTTTATAAGAGAACTCCTTGGGTATCCCCAGAAAACGAAACTGACTTGCTCCAGATAGGAAACTGGTTCAACAAAGAGTTATTTACCTATGCTTGAGTCTTTGTTAGCCTTTCTCACCCTCATGTCTTGCCTCTATTTTTCCCTGACAAGATCCTTGCCTGAGAAATAGCATACCAAACCATAGGAAACAATATTTCAAAAGTATTAAAGGAATCAAATAAGAAAATGTGGCATGATTTTCCTATTTAGTGTGGTATATATGATTTGGATAATTTCAAGCATGTAAGAATTTAAATTAATTCTATTCAAGAGCTCAATTTCCCTACCATTCCTAATAGACAATATGATCCCCATCAAATTGTCAGAAAGGTTACCACAACATCGAGCATCAAGAAGTTTGCTCACAAGCCAGAAAAGTTTGATGATCTATTTGAAAAGGCTTCTACTTATCTAGTGGTTATAATATAGGAAAAACAATAGCTGAATCTACAAGAGATGATTCACCTAGTACAAAGCCTCAAGGCTAGTTAATTTTCCTATGGTTTCATTAAGAATTCCCAAGGAAAGGACAATTTAGGATGATGTTGTAGTTATTGTTTCCACACGAACTACTGATGTGTCTCAATCAAGAGAAGCAGGTGCTTCCTCCTCTTCCCAGGTAGAAGGTCTTATGCATAATACCAATATTGAAGAAATATGGGAGAAATATAACAAGGCTCTGAAGGTCAATGAACCTCAAGTTTTAAATAATTTCTTACAAGAGAAAGATCAAGCCATTTCTAAAAGTCTTGAACAAACTCCTATAACAAAAAAGGCCTCTCAGAAGCCTTTAGGGGATGAAGAAATTGAAATTATACTGGTTTTCCCAACATCTGAGGTTGTTTTAAAGGTTGAATAAATTCCTCCACTTGATATCTTTTACAGTCTTCAACACAAGGTTGTTGTCAAAAGAGAGAGGAATAAAAGAAAAATTGATCAGTCCCAAGATTTAGTCCCTGTAAATGCTTCTTTTGAGGTTGTATGGAAAGGCCCTTTGACCACTCCTACAAAAGAGCTGGGAAGGCTCACTCAATTCACAGGAGCTTATGCTTCAACAATAATGGATAAAGCCACAGAAGTACAACAACTATTAAAAGAAAAAGAAGACATAATTGTGCATTTGGAACAAATTTTTGAAATTGAGAAACAAAATATTGTTGAGCAATGGCAAGGACAGATTACTAAACTCCAGAACAATTTTGATGCCATCAAAGTTCAATATGATACTGATTTGTAGGCCCGAGACATTCAAATAAAAGAATTATAGAGCAGGATTGAACAACTAAGTGTTAATCCTAAATTGATAGAGTTCAGAAAGGAAGCAAAAGGGTTAAACACTATCTTCTCTAAACAAAAAATTGTATTTTTTCAAAAGTTGGCAACTATTCATGATTTATGCAATACAACCAGTTCCCTAGTTGATCAGTTATTAGATATCATAACTTATTTTGATGACATTGAAGAGAAAATTATAGGTTTCCTTACATGGAAAGACATCCTTGATGGAAGATTAGCTAATATTCCTAGAATTGAAGAATCATATAAGGAAATTGTTTTTAGAGAATGGGAAGTTCGTCTTAAGAAAATAGAGGCAACAATGTACCGTGCACGAGATATTTCAAATAATATCATTGAGGCAGTTACTGATAACTTATTTCAAGCAAATCTCGTATCAAATTTCCCTGAAGGAGCTTTGCCAGATATTAAACCATTCACTAAAATGTGGCAAGAGTCATCTAAAAAGCGAGCTGAAGTTATCGATCAACTATCTAAGATCGACTTGGAAAGTCATTGGCAGTTTTTGGTCAAACCACATAGTCAGTGGTTGATGCTCCGGTGTTTATCCAATACCACCACTCAAATGTTGCCAACATTAAGAGACACAATCTTCATCAGCCAAATGTGAATTCAACCAAGGTCTCCACCCGAGTTAAAGAACATGACAGATATCTATGAGCTGCAACAACGAATGGGAGGACAATCTTCTTCACATGATTAGATAATTTGTTACAACATATTCTAAATTTGTCTCTTTTGGTTTATTTTGGCTACGTTTTTTGAAACTACCTTAAGTTGTTACTGTATTTTCTATATTTGTATTTTCTTGTGAAACTATAAATACCCTCCTTTTGTTATGAGAAGGGGGTTCTAAAATTTTGAAAGAAGGCTCAAGCTTGCACTATTGTAAATTCAGTTTTTCTTAATACATAGCTGAGCCATCACCCTTTTTCTCATGAGCAGAGCAACAATATATCAGGCGCTATTATCTGTGTACTATTCTTTTGTTTAATAATTGAATGGAAATTTGATTATTCATTATCTACGTGCTATAACAATTGTACATCATCACTAATGATATGTTTGATTGGATTCATAAATTGTATGCATGAACAACGAGATCTCATATATGTGATGAATTTATAAACTAACTTAATTAACTATTTAATTCAATTAGTTATCTTCTTTGTTTTAAATTCATAATTACATGATAATCTACATTGTCATGTTAATTACAAAATCTTTGTAATCACATATACAAACAACTTTCATGAGATAGATATTAAGTCATTAATTTTTATTTTCAGTTTTAGCTATATTAGAGCTTTATACTTTTATTCAATTCATTTATTATAATTTCATATAAATGGAAACTGGTCCCATAATTCCAGTCAAAGCTATCATCCCAAGCAGAAAATGATTTTCTCTAAGGCCTCGACTAGGTGGTTCCCCCAATGTTGATGATGACATTTTAGACATTCAACATTTTTGATGCTAGAAGGAGGGATATCAGACTACGAATGGAAAGAAGGCTTAATCCAAAATCAAGAAGTCATTCTAAGATTCAGTCCCCCTTGAAGTCACCACCAACTTCAAGATCCCATTCTAAATCCCCTAATCCTATAAATGGAGTTGTTGAAACAACCACTACATATATTGGCACACTTCCAAATCAATTTGTCAAACTTCTACAGAATCACCTGTAGAACCCGATGAAGTTTAGACTTTGATTCAGAGATTCGAATAAATTTCCATTTATGGAGAAAAACTTGCTCAGTCCAATTTATTTGAAGGAAGTGTTACTTCATCCCTACAATCTTCTAGTGTGTTAACTAGATCTCAGAGTGAGAAACTTGGATTCAAACCTTTTGAGTTTCCATTACTCACTCACCATAAAAATAAAATTACTCCAGAGACTTAGTATTAGCTAGTGGGATTACATCATCTTCCCCACCTCACACTCCTTCTATCGATCCTTCTTCTTCCCATGCTCCTTTACCTTCTTCTTATCATCCTTTAATTCCATCCATTCACATTCCTCAGTCACAATTAACTGGTTTTATTGTAATCAATAGTGTTGCGGGGGCAGCCTCTTTAACTACTCAATCTCCTACAGTCTCTACATCATCTGCAACTTCCTCTGTTCATAGTACTCCCATAATGAAAAATAGACCATGGAATAATCTAAGGGCATTTCAAATGACACCACCATTACATACTCTTCCTAAACATCCATATAGATGGTTACCCAAGTTTAATCCAAATGATGGTTTGCCTGCATAGGAACACTTTCATAATTTCATGTTAGCCATCAATCTCAATGGATTCACAAGGGAGGATTGTGTTTGCATACTTTTCCCTTACACTTTTGAAGGATCTGCAGGGTCTTTGTACTTCTCCCTACCTGCCAGATCAATCACAAACTGGGATATGTTTGAAGAACAATTTTTATTGAAATTTGGGGATGACTGAACAACAACTACTCTAATCAATGATTTATCAAACCTCAAAACCAATCCAAATGAGAAACTTAAGGATTTTAACTCAAGATTTAACAAATTGTTAAATAAAATCTCGGACACTTCCAGACCTGGTACTGATGTGTATATTGAATTGTACATTAGTGTTCTTTCTTAAAATATTGCTATGTTTGTAGATAGAGCTAATAAAATAGTACTACTTGACAATATGAAATAAACTTTATCTCTAGAAAAGAGATTTCTAGCTCTTGACAAGAGATTTTCCATTGAAGAAAGAAAGCAGACCAAGAAAGTGACTTTTAAATATGAATCTAAGAAAAATTCTCCTAAAGATCCTTATGATTTGGAAGGACTACAAAAAGCTTTGAACATAATGTCAAAGGAAATGGTTGAAATTAAGAAACAAGTTGTTTAATATTCAAGGAAATACTTTCGGCCTTTCAAAAGGAATCAACCATCACAACCTCCTGTTGATATATCAAATGCAAAATTTGATGAAGATGATGAAGAAGAAGAAGCATCTCTATCTGCTAATGAAACAAAAGAAGAGAAAATAACTAAAGCTCATGGTTTATGGGACTTCATCTTGACTACTTCAAAAAATGAAGAAGAAGAAGAAGCTTTGCCTGTAAGCACTAGAAGTAAGGGACCTGTTGATACTACTTCATCAAGTAAAACTCAAAAGTCCCCCACTCCTTCTACTAAAGACAAAGGTATGATAAAAAAGTATTCTACTCCATCTTTTGATTCTACTCCACCTACTTCCAAATCTCCCTCATCATCTAGAAATTTGAAAGTTTCTAATAGCATTGAATATAATATTGTAGAAGATATGAAAAAGATCAAAGCTAACATTTCCTTATATGAGGTTAGTAAATTAAAAAAGCAACATAAATTGTTACTCAATGAATTAAATGTTGTCCCTACATCTCCATTGCCTTATACTATTTTTACTTCGAAAGCCTCAAAAGGGAAGGGAAAACCCCCAAATGTCTCTACAGATAAGATTGATTCTTCTGATGCTATTTTGATTGGAGACAAATCAAATTCTCACACTCCTTTTATTTTGACTTTTGAAATATTTAATAAGAATGTTCACAATTCTTAGTAGATTCTGGTGTATCATCCAATATCATGCCTTATTCAGTTTGTCTCAAACTAAATATTTCACCTCAGAAATATGTTGTTCAAATTGTTCAATTAGACCGAACAAAAGTCAAAGTCTTAGGAGAGATGAATGTTGTCTTAATTAGACTATCCTCAAATCCGAAAGTTTGTCAGATAATCATTATATTAGTCATGGATATCCCTAAATTTTATAGCCTTATTTTAAGCAGGGAATGATCTGAGAAACTGCATGGTTATTTTGCAATTGATTGGTCACATCTTTGGCTTCCCTATAACGAAAAACCTAATCAAAATTGTGTTTATAGGGAAAAACATATGAAATATTTTGTGACTGATATAGATGAGGAAAATGAACCTGTAGTATTCACGAAAAATATTATGGGAAATTATTCTCTAGAATCTTTCTTTGGCAATTTCCCAACTCAGAAGTCTCCATTTTTGGTTGATTCTATTCCATCTCAGATAGAAAAATTTTCTCAAATAGATTCATCCATATGTATCAATATTGTAGAAAAAATTGTAAATAAGTGTGACAATTTGTTTTGGACTCTTTACTTTGATGGATCAAAATAAAATGATGGTGCAAGAGCTGGTTGCATCCTAGTAAACCTAGATGGAGAAAATACCATGCTTGCATGCAGATTGGAATTTGATTATACCAACAATATTGTTGAATATGAAGCGTTGGTACAGGGCTTGCAGAAGGCTATTAGTCTTGATTTTAAGTATCTTAAAGTTTTTGGTGATTCAAAGATTGTCATTAAGTAAGTCAAAAACATCATTCATTGCATTTCTAATCACCTCAAACATTATCAATCCTTGATCCAAGATTTAACTACTCATTTCATTGCATTCAATATAGCTTTGATTCCAAGATTACAGAATGCTAGTGCTAATCTCCTATCCAAAGTTTCTTCAAAGCTTATTCCTCCTGAATATTTTAGTCTTGATAGATTTTATTTTGAGTTAATTTTTCGCCCCTCCATTCCAGATAACATAACCAATTGGCGTGTATTTAACACGGACAATGACATCTTAAGTTTTTTAACTTCTGAATGGTCTTACTCTGATCAAATCATTGATGAAGATGAACATGATAGGCTACTAAATAAGTCTTTTGAAGAGAATTCCTTGCCTAAGCCCCTAGTGAAATTGGAAGACTTGTATAATTTGAAAGATAGATTCAAGATGGTTGTTGGCTTAGGGGGTTCTCACTCAGGTTCAGAGTTAGTTGCACGAAACAAATCCCTACACTACTAGCATCAATCTGTGGTGCGCGAATTGAAGTCTCACCCGAAGCAGTATGGGGGGATGTTGGAACCAAATTTTCGCACCCAGAGATCAGTGTGATGTCCCTCTGCAACCTAGATCTGTTTTCGCATAAATCTTTGAGCGCTTATGGATTACGTCAGTAACTTCCTTGAATTAACTTCTAGACCTCCGTGAAGGTCTACAACTGGCTTTTGCAAACCCTGAATAGACGATTTAGCTACTTACGCGCATCGTAGATTACCAAAGTATTCGATAAATTTTAACAGACAAAGTTATAATCTTCACGTAATCACTTAACAAAAATTTTGTTCAAATAATATGACGAATCAAGTAAATTCATGCATCAATGCATCATTATTTTACAAAGACATCATTTCATCACAACATATATCACAATCATACATAACATAAGTAAAGAGCTGAAACATAGGAATTTCTGTAATAATCTTATTTATTGATCTTTAATATAAGTTTACAGACTCAATACTTCATTACACAGTCAGCTGTAGGGGTCCGCACACTCAGCTGTGAACACTACTCTAGGCCTTTGTGCACTTAGCTGCAGAGCCTTTCCCTCCTCTAAGACTTCTATCTCTGTGCTAAACCTCTTTGCTTGTACCCATAGACTTCCTTCTTATTTGCCTTAGACTCTTTAAGGCACTTCTATTTATACAATCCCATGATCCGCTGACCATGGGTAGATCTCAAAAGCCGACTCAACTTTACATAAGGAAGGGTAAAAACCCTTTTAGACTCCTAACTAGCTACATGCTCCGTGACCACAATTTACAGAGACTTTTCATCTTTTTACATTAAAATGTGGCCTTTTTCCCTAGAACTTGGGCTTTTGCCCCAAAACTGACCCCAGGGGACCCCATCCCACTCATTCAGCTGGCACGGTGATCTTACTGTGAAGATCCCATAGCTCTGTCTACACAACTGCGACTTCAGACGTGCTCTGCATGGCTGCCTGCTTCACTTGCTCTACCAGTTGCTCTGTGGCTAGTCCTTCACCGGCTCGCTTGATCTTCTGCTGTGTAGTCTGCAAGTTCACCAATTTTTCCTGTATTTTGGCTGAAAATAGGTAGGTTTTGTCCAACCAAGGCCCCGACCTGGTCGTAAGGACTGCTTCCTTTTTCTACACTACTTCCACATGCGTAAGGAGCTGCTTAGCCTCCTGTAGTTTGGTGAGGTGATGCACTGTAGCAATGGTGTGCGTCGTCGTCCTTACTTCGTTGTATTACTGCTGAAGCTCGCGGACCTAGGTATTCAATATTTTCATAGTGGGATCTTCTTGCAAGATCGTCACTACTTCCATGGCCTACTCAACAATGATGTACAATCATCAACTGCGACATCTCTAGTGGCTAATCCTTCCTTGACGGCAGTTTCACATTGTTACCTAACTTCTAGCCGAGTCGGAGGTTGTGACTTAAGATCTAGTTCTGTGATTTTCATATTAAGCTCAAACTAAACTCTGGACACCTCTGCCTTAACATCGCTGATGCTTGCAACAATTTTATGGATCTTAGCTTCAAGCGATGCCTCCTCAGGTATGTGCAACTCCGACACTGTCCTACAAGCCTCCGCAACCACAACCGCCAGTTGGGAGCTTTACACCTTGATCGTCTCTTTTTCCTTCAGGACCTCCGTCTTTGCATCAAACATTTTTCTCATTGTTCACCCGATATTCACTTATTAGGCTAAGAGCACGCTGCTCCCGCGTTCATAACTCCATTGTCACACCTATTTTAAGCGTGTGAAGATATTCTTTGCTGAGCGTTGTAAGGTTGAGGCCATTGTTCTTTAGAGTACTCACGATGACCTTGTCATCGGCTAATTTCATGCTCAAGGCCCTTCTGGTAGCATGACTACTCGAAGATCCACTGACCTGACCATCTCGGCAGCCTGACTGGTTCCGGGTGCCAGACTCGTCTGTGCACCGCTCACCTGTACAACACCCACCTGGATCATGCTAGTTTGGATCTGCTGTTCGTGCAGATCCTTATGAATAGTGCCTATCGACTACAGGTTCTCTTGTTCAAACTATTGCAATAGTTCTACAGTGGTGTCACACACTCCATCCCCGATCTCATCGAGATTGCCTTCTGTGAGCGTAATGGGATCGAGTGGTGGCTTCGTCACTTTTGACTTATTTCGGGGCCCCTTCTTCTCTTGTTCCCCGTACCTCTTCACTTGGAATGGAGTGCTCTGTCCTTCATCACCGCCACCGCCCTGCTCTGACTGTTCTTCTTCCTTGGTCTGGGGCGAAGGGGATTTACTGCTTTTCTCGGAGTCACGTTGTTCTTGCTCAGTCTACTACTTTGCAGCTCGCTCCTTTTCCAGTTCGACTTTCTCCTTGGCCTCCTTGCTTCACTTCTCGGCCAACTTTTGGACTGCCTGCTTTTCTGCCTCCTCCTTCTTCTTCTTCTCCATGGAACTCCCCGCACCTTTGCTAGTACCCACGGCTAGATAAGACGGAGAATGCCAATCTGTCGGCTAACGCTTAATGAATTCCTAAATGGCATCATCCATGGCAAGATAGGGCATATCAAACCACTTCTATTGTGGATCCTTCTGCATCCTGATATATACGCGGTGGATGTTTGCCTTGAACTCCATATATTCTGACAATTACTCATACACAGGCGGTGACAACCGAGGCCGCTAGTTGATGGCCATGCGAGTGCTCGCCTCCATCAGAACCCATAATTCTTTTGACTCCGTGACTTGCGCGGGGTCCTTCATGGCCCAAAGGGAGGAAAATTATGCAACGTTCGACAATCCTTTCTCCAAGGGAGGAAAATGACAATCCTCTGGTAGCTCCCAAGTAACTAGCACAATGGAGAGCCACAACCACACGTAGTGGCAGGTTTTGCTCTCATCATGAGCCTCGCGAGAATTCGGAAGGAACTGGCTACAGAGGTAGCGCGACCAATTAAACTGCACGCCCCCCGTGCATTTTTAAACTAATGAGATCACAGGCACCAGAACCTCATCCGCGTGACGTTTCCTCATGAATTTACCGACTAATATCTGTGTGGAAATTTGTACAGCAGGGTCGGTGATGGACGTTATGGAGTACTTGTGCGGCTTCTTGACTAGGTCAAATTTCTTCTTCATATTTTCTGCCAAGTCGCACTCACTGGTCTTTCCGCAAAACTCCTTGGCCAAATTCAAGCCTAAATGTGGCAGGAGTGTGATTCAATGGATAACCATGTTTATGACGGGGATAGGCGCGCTCAGCCATAAACACCCATCATGCACCAGAGTCAACAGTTTCTTTATGCAAGTGATATTTGTTAGAGTCAGTATTTGCATACTGTCATCAGTGATCAAAACCCCTCTTTCATATCATGTTAGGGTCCCATTCTGAATTTTTTTCATTCCACCTAGGTCCTCATGCAAAAATTTACTCACTGCTGGTACCCCAGTCAAAAATCCCTACTCTCCCTCAAAAATTAATATTTGTTGGCCCACCTTCTTGTGTCTTACTGAGCATAAATTAACATAAAATCTCATTTCATCATGTTTTGTGTCAGTCAAGTCCACAAGGAGTCTAGTCATTCAAGGTCCCATTAGGTCTCTAGGCTTCATTCTTTCAAGGTCCAATAAAACACCATTTCACTACATAAGGTCAACAAAAGTATGAGAGTGAACAAAATAATATCCCTTTTTCATTTGAGGAGGATTTTCAAACATGTGAAGATGCTTGCCAAAGTTGTAATTTTGATTTCAAGTAGGAGTTTCATCCCAAATTGTAATTTTACTCCAAAAACAGAGATTTAATTCTATTTTCTATATTTATGTAATTTTATGTCATTATGTGTAATAAGTAACTTTTCCCAAGCTGCCAACTCAGTTCCACATGCCAATTGGACATTAAATGTCAAAACAAAAATTGTCTACTCCAGCAATTGATCGATCTGCAAAGCAAAAGCACAAGGTAAACGGGTATTAGTGCAATGTTTCAAAAGCACTTTCAAACATTAGAAAATGGGTTTTAAATCAACAAAATCAAATGTTATCAATTATTTAAAACCCTTAAGACATCCATTTTCCCCTCATTTGCTCTTGTCATGGTCGAACAACCTCAAGAAAGGAGAAATTTTCAATTTCGATTGGTGAAATCAACAAAACAGAGTTTTCGCTATGCGTTTGGCAACACGAGGGCGTGTTTGTGTATTACGCTACCCATTTCAGTGTCATGACGCGCGTTTGACCATGAGGGGCGCGTTTCAGTGATACGATGCATGTTTGACCAGTGAAGGGCACGTTTCAGTTATGCGCTATGCATTTGACCATATTTTCTCTCCAGCCTCTAAACCAAAGTGCCATTGCCTCTGAAGCTTCAATTTGGTTGTTTTCTTCCTCCAACAAGTAAGTAGCACTAAATTATACCCTCCTTGAATTTCGCAACTCATAAATACATGGTTAATTCTCTTGAGTGAAATTTGGAGTTTTCAACAACCAACCCTGGTTTCATTCCCACACCTCCAATTTCACACCCTAATACTTCTATTCCCTTCCCATACCCCTATTAAAACCTTTCCCAACCCTCATATCATTTCACTATCTCCTAAGGCCCTTTATTCCAAAAACCCTAAGACCTAGGTGTTCTATTTACCTAGGATCCCAAAACCCCTAACCTGTAATAAAATTTCGTATACCAAATCCCTTTACATTCCCACTCCCTATCACTTCCCTTAAACCATAAACCCCTTCCATCATATCCTTGAATTTCCTCACACCATTCCTAACTCCCCATACCTACATTCCACTGTCATTTCATCTCCCTAGGGTTTTAAAATCAAGACACTATGTCAGAAGAAGAAAATAGAAGTTCCAGTGAGGAGGAAAGGAAGGGGAGGAAGTCAAACAAAGGAGGGGGAATCCTTATATTTGAGCCAAGAAATACCCATGAACTCATGGCACCTCCCATGACTGTGACATATTTTAAACATCTAGGATGTTTTCAATTCTGTGAGAAAGTAAAAAAGGTCCAACATCATCCTATGTTGAGTAGACTTTTCATCTCCAATCTCCATGACAACCAGGTAACCCTTGCTGGTGTCACTTTCACCGTGTCCATTGCCATCATATCATCTACTACTAGAATCCCAGATGTTGGGGAAAAATGGTTTAAGAAAACAGATTTGGAGGAGCATTTATATGAGCCATATATCAAACCTAGATACAAAAATGATAGAAAAAGGCTTTTTCCTTTCTCTTACCTCATGGATAGATATGTTCCCACGATGAAAATCATCATGAGATACTTTACTTTTGAAGGAAGGTTTTCCAAACTTTATACCTATCATATCCAGCTACTCATGCATTTCGCAAGGGTTAAGATGCTCAACATACCTTATTATCTCTTCTGGAGCATTGACAAGATGGCATATATTGTCCAAAAAAGAGAATATGAACATCAAATGAGAAGTATTTTCCACCACTCCGTCATCAAAATCATTTTCCTCCATTACCTAAAACAGTTGAACATTTCATGGAGTACCTTCATAGCCAATGACATATTCATTGATCCATCTATTCAGCATGTTAAAAATGTGCCTTCATCATCTCATCCTTCCACATCCATTCCTCCATCTCAGCCCACAGATCATGCATCATAATCAGATCAGTCTTCCTCACCATCACCATTTCATGAGCACATTAAGTCACCTAGAAGAGATGAGACCAGTGAGCCGGAGCAGATTAAGCAAGTTGAGGTCATCAAGCCTAAGAGGGCAGATTTGGGAACTTTGGCACACACTTGTTAGAGAGACCATAGGCAGGTGTTTTCCCCACAGATTGTGGGAGGGGCCTTTCCTTGTTCATTAACAAAGCAGGTACAGAAGGGCAAAGAAAAGATCACAAAGGCAGAGATTCAGCATGAGGAGGAGGACCTCCATGAGACAGAGTAGGATTTTGACCTTGTTGACCTAGATGAGCATGATGACAATGAGGACACTAGCATTGTCATCAAGGAAAAATATGCACTCATCAGGGAGATCCAAACCAATTTAGAAAGGTCTAAATTTATCATTTCATATTATGAGCAAGAAAACCAACAACTTCAAGCCAAGCATGATATGATGGAGAATCATCTCATCAAGGAAAGAAGAGAAGAAATGAAAGATAAATCATTACTCGATGAATCCTATGACAGGTATGGTGAACCTAAACAAGAACTAAAAATCAGACCTAGGACTAGAGGGCTAAAAAGAGCTCTAGAACTAGAGAGACAAAATGAGGTTGAGCTTGCAAATCAGCTCACATGGAATGAAAAGTTTGCCATCATGATTAATGAGAACCGGGAGCATTGGCTTGACAAGGTAAACCAACATTTAGAGAATATCCTAGACAAGGCCAATCAAGAAAAGGAGATTCAGAGAAAGATGGAAAAACATTATGCCATGAGGAACAAGATTGCAAGGGCAAAGCTTAGAAGAGCTAATGCAAAGATTGAATCCCTATAAAAGAAAGAAGAGGAAGAAAGACTTGACATCCTTGCTGAGGCCTCACTCCATGCACAAACCACATGATCAACAATCTTTTAACCAATTTTGAGAAGTTTTGAGGTAATTTTCAAGTTTTTGTGCTTTTCAAGAAATCATACACAGTTTTTTTTACAGCTAGAATGCCAAGGGCGTGCTGCGCTTTTGTTTGGGGAAGTTTTTTGACAAAAGAAGACCACCATTAGATTTAGAGGAGGGAAGAAATGAAGGAAAACAACTTTACAAGCCTTGGTTTCCACAACTGATAGGTTAAAAGGTGAAAAAACACCTAAAAAATCAATGTTCTGCCTCCTTTTTCACCTTGGTGTTGCACATTTGACTAGTCTTGGAAGAATCCACTTTTGGAGGGTCAAATCAAGTCCATTTTTCAAAATAAAGGTACATCTGGAAACTAGATAGGATAAGATTTCCAAAGAGATTTCATGGGCTCAATTTAGACATCAGGAAGACAGACAAAATCATCCTGAAAGTTGAAGGGCATGCTTGACAAAGAGAGGGCGCGTTTGACATAGAGAGGGCATGTTTGACTAGTTGCTTGCTTTTTCACTGTTTATCTCCAGATTTGATTTTCATCTTGGGAAATCAAGTTTTTACAGTCTTAATTCATGATGTAAATGCAATTATGTCCTTTTTACTATTACCTAGGGTAAACACATTAGGTAAATACACTTTATGAGGTGTAATGAATTAGTTTCATTATAATTAGGGATGAGTCACTTTGACCACCCTACACTCTAGCTATTAGTTCAGATCTTGGTGGAACTACTCCTTCTCTCATGGATTTGACCCCTGAGGCTGGGAGGAGTTTGTTTTAATGCCTATATCTTGTATTTTTTAGTATTTTTAGAGGTTGGACTTAGTTGGATTTGTGCTAGTGATCAGAGACACTATTGTATCAGATTTTGGCCAGTATTAATAGATGAGTTGCAACTATTTCTTTGGGATACATGTGGTATGGATTTTTAGCAGTGTTTCTTCTTTGTGATAATTTGTATGAATGTTTTGTATGCTCATAAACCATTTCATGTCTTTTATATGGTAATTTTCAAGTTGATAGGTAGAATACATGTTTGTTCATGCTCTGTTTTGGGAAATTTATCATAATTTGTCCATTTTCTTTAGTTTAGGAAGAATACATCTCCTATGCTCTTCCTAACTCCTCATCAGTCTTAAAGCATCTCACCAAACCACCTTTTAATTTCTAAGCCTCCTACCTACCTTACCCCTTTGAATGTATGCAATCATATCTCATTTTCCCTAACCTAGATTCTTTGACCTAATACCCTCTTCCATCAATAAATGCCACCAAATCAAATCAAAACAACCTCTGCACTTTATACCTAGCCTAAAACCATAATCCATCTAGCCCTCCTGGCTGTGATTCTTTGGAGAGATCCCTATTTGGCTTGATAGGGCTAGCTACCAAGTCAAAAGATTGGACTGTGGTTACCTCAGCTAGATTCTTCCTCAGCCTTGGAGATCCAGAGGAGTGAGAACATATTGGCATCGTTGTCAGGGAACAAAAGATTCATTTTCCTTGGGTGTACGACAAGTTTTCATTGGAATTTGGTCCTTTGGATGATAGGACTAAGTTTCAAAAAGGCTGATTGCATAATGGCACTGTCAAGATTGTAGAGATGACTTCGAGGAGACAAAAAAGACCAAAATCCAGATCCTGATCTAGCTGATTTAGTCAAATATTTTCAGAGCTTGTTAAAAAAGCGAAGAAGTTTACAAATCACAAGTTCAATCAAACCTCATTCCATTGGTAAGCTCTTGATCATTACCTATTAAATTTTTCTATTGAAGAAATTCCTTGGTTGTGAAATTTGAAGCTCTCTTTATTCGGCTCAAGTCTAAAGTCTTTTACCTTACATAGTATTTGACCCTGTTAAGATTCTGGCTCTGAAAAGATATTCCAAGTCAAATCCTGACCCGAAACCTCCTTATCCTATTGATGATCCTGAAATATTGTTCAGAAAACCTGAAGTCACTTTCCCCGAGACTGAAAGAAAAAATTGGAATGGACTACTTCCTTTCCAGATCAGATATTGAGTATTGAGGATATTCGTTTTGATATTAAGTTCGAGCTATCCCTATTTCGTTCAAAGCCTGAATCCTGTCTTACAGAGATAGTGTTTGAACCCATACAGTTCGATTCATCTTACCTGCTTCAAAATCTTTATTTAATCAACCTTCTGCTGCATCTCAGTCTTCAAAACTTGAGCACGAGGTTTAGTCCAATTTTGAGAAACTTCAAAACCTAGTTGATCAATTACAAATTACTGCAGAAAAAGTCTATATCCAGTATCATCTTGAAAGATTATCTTCTGCCATGCCCTCTATTGCACCTCTGAAAACAACCGTATCCGCACCTCCATCTTCATCCCAACCAACTCAACCCATTGTAATCCCCCTGCGCCCTCCCCCAGTATTCATGGCGAGATTTGCTCCCTTACAATTGCCTGGACAGTTGGCAACTTTACCTCAAACCTATGGGGAGAGACTTCCTTTGATGGTAGCCTGTTAGGTCCCTATAATACTAATGTAACCCCTTATTGTTATTAGTGCAACCCCCGTATTATATTTTTGTGCCCATGTAGTCCCCATATTATTATTATTGTGCCCCATAGAAGCCCATTATTGTTATTATTGTGCCCTTACATTATTATTGTTATGTCGGCTTTGATTATATTATGAACCCTTAGACTCCTATATATAGAAAGGAGGTCTTTTCATTTGAATCATCCAAGAATTATTCATTTGTGTAATGTAAAGGAGGTTTCCCCCTCTAAGAGGCTTATTTTAAAGGTGTTTATCTCTCTTTTCTTCTATTTTGTGAGCTGGTTTCATAACATTTGGTATCAGAGCTTTGGATTCTAGGGTTTTGCTACTCCAAACAATTCATCTTGTTATTTTTACTATAACATTTTCACTACAAAGTTTCAGAAGCTAAAACAAAAACCCATTTGAGACGAAATCGGTCTGAACCTCGGGTCCAAATTTCAGATCTTGTCTCTCTATATTTTCGGAGATATGATTTGAGTAAGTTAGGGTTTTTTGCAAGATCCAGAATTTCATCTCAAACAAGGCATCGTGGAATTTTCGCTTTAATATTTGTTGTACGAAGGTTCAGACTTTGAAATTAAAACATATTTGAGACAAATTCTTGTTGAATCTTGGGTCCAAATTTCATATCTTGTCTCGCTATATTTTCGGAGATATAATCTGAGGAAAATAGGGTTTTTGCAAATTCTCGAATTACATTCTAAACAGGTGACCTTGGGAAAATAATCATAACTTTCTCTCTAAGCATTAGATTGAAATTTCATAATATGTTACGAAAAGAGGACGGACTTTAATTTTCTTTATATATTTTTCAGGTCCTAAGGTTGAAACAATGAGATGTGGCACTTCATACAAGTTTGATATACTGAACTAGTCTATAATCAAGTCATCGTGGGAGATTTGACATAACCCTTCCTTGCAGAATCTAATCTTGATCCAACTTGTGGAGTTAGAAAGAAGAATCAGAGGGCTGTTGTAGGATGCAATTTAAGGACTTGGATATCTGAAATTTCGGAGTTACAGTCATTTCAAGATTTAGCTCCTAAAATCAAGAAAAGGCGATATGAGGAAGTTCGATGGAAAGGATCTGGTAAATTGGATACTACAAATGGAGCAATATTTTGATCTACATGAGGTGAAACTGTTACAAAAGGTATGTATTTCATCTTCATATTTAGAACTGGATCAATTTTTATGGTATAAAGGGATTTGTTCTCGTAAACCACTTATTACGTGATCAATTTTCACAGAGGAAATGATAGCACATTATGAGGATATAAAGAGCAACACCTTCTTTAGCCAATTGATAAATCTCAAAGAAAAGTGTTCAACGGAAGAGCACATTGAGGACTTTCAGAAATTGAATATAAAGGAAAATGATATTCCAGAGAAGCAGAGGATTGATGTCTCCATATGGACTTTAAAGGATAACATTCAACATGAGGTTCATCTTTGGGAACCTGATTCATTGGAGAAGGCATACAGGTTGGAAAGAAAAGTGGAAAGAAAAATTATGGCAACAAGGAAGTCTACCCCTCACAACTATAAATATGGAAGTGTTGTTTCTCCTAGCCTTCCACAACCTACAAGGTTGACACCACAACAACTGGAAGAAAAAAGAGCAAAAGGGCTTTGTTACAATTGTGATAACAAATACATTAAAGGTCATAAGTGTGCTGAGAAGAAATTATTTTACATAGATTGTGAAGAGGAGGAAGAAAAGGATCAAGAAACATCAAAAGAAGAGGATATACACCAGGAACCAACCCCAGAGAAAGAAGAAATGAATCTGACCATATCTTGTAAGGCATTGGCAAGAATTACCACTCCTCAAAATCTCAAGATAGAAGGACATATCAAGAAGAAAAAGGTTCAAGAAGCAAAAGATCACATCGAGCATCAAGAAATGAATCTGACAATATCTTGTAATGCATTGGCTGGAATTACCACTCCTCAAACTATCAAGTTATAAGGATATATCAAGAAGAAAAAGGTAATAGTGTTTATTGATCCAGGTAGTACCCATAATTTTATTGATTGTAAGATAGCTAAGGAATTGAATTGCTTCCAATATCTAGCACCAGAGTGTCAAGTGATGGTTACAAGTGGAAGAAACATAAATTGATCTGGAAAGTGCCATAATATCAAGCTATCCATGGGAGAATATGTATTGAATATTCCAATGCTTTCCATTCCAATGGGTAGTGTTGATGTTGTACTAGGAGTCCAATGGCTACAATCCTTGGGTACAATATCTTTTAATTTTCAAGAACTTTTCACTAAATTTTCTTCAGAAGGAAAGGAAGTTGAATTAAGGGGTATCATAGGGAAACCGAGAAAGATAATCAACTCTAACAGAATGACAAAGATTCTAAAGAAAGAACAACGAGGTGTAATTGCATAATTATGTTCGCTAGAGGTTCCCACATAAAAATCATCTATTTCTCTAGATCTCCAAAAAGTCTTGGAAAATAATTCCAAGGTATTTGAGACTCCCAAAGGCCTCCCACCGATTCATGATCATGATTGTTCTATTCATTTGATTCCAGGAAGTGTTCCTCCAAACATTAGGCCTTACAAATATCCATATGCCCAAAAGAGTGAAATTGAACGTATGGTTGCAGAAATTCTAGAGGCTAGTATAATTCAACCTGGTCAAAGTTCTTTCTCTGCTCCAGTAGTATTGATGCACAAGAAGGATGGGTCATGGTGCATGTGTCTGGATTGTAGGGAGCTCAACAAGATCACTATTAAAGATAAGTTTTCCATTCCTATCATTGATGAATTATTGGATGAATTGCATGGATTAGTTTACTTCACCAAGTTGGATCTTCGTTCAGGATATCATCAAATCAGATTGAAGACCAAATTAATTCCAAAAACAACATTATTGAAGAAAGATGCATTTTCATGGACTCCAGAAGCAACGAAGGCCTTTGAACATCTTAAAGAGACAATGTGCCAAGCATTGGTCTTAGCTACACCAAACTTCACAAAAACCTTTGTTCTGGAATGTGATGCCTCAAGAAATGGAATTGGGGATGTTTTAATGCAAGAAGAAAAACCCGTTGCTTTCGAAAGTCATCCAATCAAAGGAAAGTATTTACACAAATCTATTTATGTGAAGGAAATGTTGGCAAGACTACATGCACTTGAGAAATTGCGACCTTACCTAATGAGAACATCCATGTTCAAACAATATTGCCAGAATGGGAACTCATTTAAAAGTTGCAGAAGATCCTAGTTCAAACAATATTGTCAGAACTTGACAAGGAAGGGAAAATCATATTGGAACCTAAAGCAGTAAAAAAACCAAGAAATCGACAGCTATGGAATCGATCAATTTTAGAGTATCTCATCAAGAGGAAGAACTTATCCACTAAATATTCCACATGGGAGGAAGATAATTTCATACAGAAGCATCCATAATTGCTCAAGCATTGAGGACAACACTTTTTGAAGGAGAGGAGCATGTTAGGTCCCTATACTACTAGTGTAACCCCTTATTGTTATTAGTGCAAACCCCTTATTATATTTTTGTGCCCATGTAGTCCCCATATTGTTATTGTTGTGCCCCATAGAAGCCCATTATTGTTATTATTGTGCCCTTACATTATTATTGTTATGTCGACTCTGATTATATTATGACCCCTTAGACTCCTATATATAGAAAGGAGGTATTATCATTTGAATCATCCAAGAATTGTTCATTTGTGTAATGTAAAGGAGGTTGCCCCCTCGAAGAGGCTTATTTTGAAGGCGTTTATCTCTCTTTTCTTCTATTTTGTGAGATGGTTTCATAACACAGCCCAAGAATCATAGCACAACAACATATTGACAAGATGGCTCATTTCATTGATTTAGAGGAGGTTGATGAAGATGATGCCAAAATGAGACTAATGGCTGAAATTTTTTCTAGAGATGTGAAAAAATGGTTTCGTGGTTTGGTAGCTCACTACATTGATACTTCTCAAAGGATAAATGAGTTGTTCTTATCCAGGTGGCAGGAAAAGAAAAATCCATTGCAGATCTTGGCAGAATACGATACATTGAAAAGGAATCCTAATGAGACGGTTCAGGATTTTACTATAAGGTTCAATCAGATCTACAATTCCATTCCAGATAACATGAAACCCCCACCAGATTTGGCACTTCAACATTATCCGGATGCCTTTTATCCGGAAATGGCTTATTAATTAAGGGAAAGAGATACTGCAACTCTATAAGAAGTGCAGAATAATGCAGTGAGCGTGGAAGAAAATTTGATGATGAAAAAGTCTCAGTTGAAACATGAGAAACTAGAGAAGAAAGTAACAATTAAATAAGAACCCTCTTCTTCCATAAATCTTAAACTATATTCTCTGATCAAAACCATGGAGAGGATGGCTAACCATATAATAAATTCAGATAGACAGCAGGAGCCACAAGTCAAGAATCTGAATTTCAGAAACCAACAGCAACCTCAATACAAGATAAAACAAAGAGAGCAGAAAGATCCTGAGGCATCAACATCTCAACAGCAAATTTGAACACCCTTGTAGAAAAATTATGGTCAAGGAGAATTAGAGGATGAAACAGACTTGATTGTTGAAGAAAACCACTTCTTTAGGGAAGATTACCATCCCATTTTCTTGACTGAAAAAGAGAAGTATGTCGAGAATATGGAGGAACCTAAAGGTGAAGACTACATACTGGCGAATGAATATGCATTGGAAACCCAATCAGATGATTATCAAAGAGGATACTCGAATGCACTCATCTCTCAACAGAAGAAATATTCCTTGAGAAATAGAGATGTCCTGATCACTCCCATTCAGAAAAGGACATCGCAGCAAAATGATACCCAACCGAAGACAACTCCTCAAGGTAATCAAATTAAAGGCAAAGAACTGGTAGTAGCTAACCAAAACAAAGTAAATCAACCATCTACAAGCAATCCAAACAAGGACCATGACAGTCAAAATAAGGATCAAATGTCAAAGTATATGCCTGAGAAAAGAGACATCATCCAAAAAGAGGTAGATAATTCTAGCTCATTCAATTTAGAAACTGGAATTTTAAAGTTGAAAGTGTCAATAACTCTTACTGAACTAGTAAAAAATAGTCATTACAAGTCTGATATGGTTAAAATGTTGAAAGTTGACCCTATGTCCGACATGGTTAATGTTGAAGATGACTAGCTTGAGTTAATTTTTGTTCCAACCATAGATGGTCAGTTAGAAGATAGTGAGGTTCCTCCATTTTACTTGAGTTTAAGAATCCACCAATACATTCTTCATAACTCCATGCTTGATTCCAGAGCCTCCCATAATTTAATGCCCAAGGCCATCATGGAAAAGTTGGGTCTAGATATAACTCGTGAATACCATGACTTGTATTCTTTTTATTCCGGTAAGGTCTGATGTCTTGGTCTAATCAAATATTTGGTTGTATCCTTGGACCAAATCCCGACAAAGAATGTCTTAATGAATGTGGTGGTAGCTAATATACCACCATGGTTTGGTATGTTATTGTCAAGGTCCTAGGGATATGCCACCATCCTGGTTTTTGGGAAATTTCGGAAATTGTACGGAGAAAACAAAATGAAATTAATGATAACTAGCAAGGAGAGGCCGAATAATCATCCTATAAATGTTGTACATATAGATTTAGAATCATTTACTCTATATAATGATAATGGATTGAATGATGTAGATAGTCAGCTTGTGGAAATAAAAGATGTACCAGAGATTTCCAATTGTATAAGGACAATTTTAGATCAGGAAAAAGAAAAGCTGCCAAGTTCATTAGAACAACCATTAGACAAGGTAGAGAAAGGCTCAAAACAACAATCAGAGAAGGTAATGGAAAGTTCAGAGTAGCATGAAGAGAAAGTTCAAAAAATTGACCCAAAGCAGAGACCATATTTACAGCCCTTGGAAGAGGAGCATGGTCTTTGGACCATGGACTTTGATGGTGCTCTCGGGAAATATGGGGCAGGCATTGGAATTTGGATCCAAATTCCACATCATCAGCAAGGTGAGGTCCCTTAGAATGTTAGATTATGCTCGTAAAAGTTAGCTTTTGATTGCACTAACAACAAGGCGGAGTACGAAGCACTAATCATGGGCTTAAAGATCTTCAAGATATTGGGTGCAAGAAGAATTTTTGTGTATGGTGATTCAGAACTTGTGATCAAGAAAGTTAAAGGTGAATATCAAGCTCACCATCCGCGAATGAGACAATATATAACTGTTGTTTTAGATATTTTGAGAATGTTTCCGGAATATACTCTTTTGGTTGTACCAAGGAGTTTGAATCTTATGGCTGATTCCTTGGCTACAGCTGCAAGCAATTTCAAAATCCCCATTTTTTCAAACAAGAAATTTGAGATTCATGTAAAGCATTGGCCCTCTTTTCCTGACAACTTGCGATATTGGAAAGTATTATGGGATGACAAGCAGATAAATAATTTTCTTTAGAGTGAAGGAGAGTTTGAGAATTGTTCCATGGATGAAGTTTACGACAAGGATGATCAAGTCATCGAGGCAACCCAAGTTGATATACTATAGCTGAAGGACAACAATATTCCGAAAGGTCTTGTACCTTTGGAAGACTTGTTTGATCAAGATGATGTAGCAAGGAAGCCCACATTGGTTCCTACGGAGAAAGGTGTCGAAGAAGTGAACATCAGAACAACAGACAAACCAAAAATGATCAAGTTTTCCAAATCATTATCTCCTGAGGTAAAAGAAAAATATATTCATTTATTGTCTGAATTTTCTGATGTTTTCGCGTGGGATTATGCAGACTCAAAGCAGTATGACAAGAAAATAATTCAGCATACCATCCAATTAAACCAGATCAAAAACCCTTTAGACAAAAGCTAAGAAGGATTAACCCAAGGTTGTTTCCATCCATAGAGAAAGAAATTAACAAACTTTTCAAGGTGGGAATCATTGTTCCCATCATATTTTCTGATTGGATATCAAATATAGTCCCAAAGAGAAAGAAGACCAGAGAAATTAGGCTTTGCATAAACTTCAGAAACTTAAACAAAGTATCTCTGAAAGATAATTATCCACTTCCCAAAATGGACCATATCCTTCAGAGAGTTGTTGGCGCTTCCCAGATGTCACTACTAGATGGCTATTCTAGTTACAATTAGATTTTAGTGCATGAGGATGATCAGGACAAGACATCATTTACCACACCTTGGGGCACATTCAAATATGCAAAAATGCCATTCGATCTCAAAAATGCAAGGGCCACTTTTCATCGTGCCATGGACATAGCCTTTGTCAATGGAAAAGATGTTTTCTTGGTTGTATATTTAGATGATGTAACGGTATTTTCACATTCAGATGATGAGAATTTGCATCATTTAAGAGTTATTTTCCAGAGATGTAGAAAGTTCAAGATCTCTCTCAATCCGAAGAAAAGTTTGTTTTCCATGGAGGAAGGAAAACTTCTCGGCCACATCATCTCAAAGGATGGCATCCAGATAGACCCTTCACAAGTAGAAGCCATTCAGCAAATTGATTTCCCTTGCAACAAGAAAGAAATCCAAGCATTCAATGGTAAGATGAATCTATTACGTAGATTTATTCCTAATTTGGCTGAACATCTTAGAGAGATGACAAATATGTTGAAAAAACACAATGATGTAAAGTGGTCCAAAGAAGCCCGCAAGTGCTTTCATGCAGTAAAACTTACCTTAACCAGTGCCCCTGTTTTAATCAGTCCTGATTACTCCCTTGATTTCATAATATTCTCTTTTGCTTCTGAGCATACCATGGCAGCAGTATTGATGGAGAAAAAGGATAAAATTGAGTTTCCAATAGAATTTTTGAGTTGCAACATCAGGGATGCAACCCTTAAGTACAACATCATAGAGAAACAAGCTTTGGCTTTGATAAAGGCGGTGAAATATTTCAGAGTTTACATTTTACATTTACATACTCTTGCATATGTTCCTAATGCAATGGTAAAAGAAGTTCTTGTCCAGTATGACCTAGAAGGTAGAAGAGGTAGATGGATATTAGCATTATTAGAATATGATCTTGAGATTAAGCCTACCAAGTTGATCAAGGGTCAAGGCTTAGCCAAACTCATGTCTGAGTCAAATCTCCATGCTTTAGATATCAACCTTGTAGCAGTATTGTCCGACAATCCAGAAGAAGTAGATCTCATTCAGGTATCTGATATATTTTTATCATCTCCATGATATTCAGCTATTATTTATGTTTTGCAACATCTAAATGCCCCTCTAGGCATGTCTAAGGCTAAGAGCAGGTCATTGAAGCTGAAGGCTTCTAAATATTGCATTATGGACAACACAACTTATTGGAAAGATCCTGGAGGTGTGTTGCTGAACTGTTTGGCCGAAGATGAATCTAAAGAAGTAATAAATGATTTCCATAAAAGAGATTGTGGGGGCCACTTGCACTGGAAGACCACGACCAACAAAGTACTGAGAGAGGGTTACTATTGGCCTACACTTTTTGCAGATATCTATAAGGCAATGATGAGATGTCACGAGTGCCAAGTTTTCCAAGGTAAAAGTTTCTTTTGCCTTTAAAACCTATATCAGTTCATGCACCTTTTCAGCAGTGGGGCATGGATTTCATAGGTGAGATTAACCCATCACCATCCACACAACAAAAGTGGATATTGAGAGCTACAGACTACTTTACTAAGTGGATTGAAGCGATTCCAACCAAGAAAGCAACAAATTTAGTTATCATTCAGTTTTTAGAAACTAATATCTTGTCTCGTTTTGGTTGTCCTAATAAGATCATCACAGACAACGCGGAAGCATTCAAGTCTAAAAAGATGATTGATTTTTTTGACAAATATAACATTAAGTTGGGACATTCTACAACATACTATCCACAAGGAAATGGTCTAGTGGAGTCCTCCAATAAATCCTTAATCAACATCATCAAGAAAATGTTGGAGGCCAACAAAAAGAATTGGCACAAAAAGATGATCAATGCATTGTGGGAAGATCGGGTGAGTAGTAAGAAATCTCTTGGATTTTCTCCTTTTCAAACTGTGTATGGAGTAGATATTGTTTTTCCTTCATCATTAGTAGTCCCGGTCATGAAATTGTTACAAGAAGAAGGAAGTGAAGAGAATGATATACAACGCCGGATCAATCAAATGATTCACCTACAACAGACACAGGATGAGGTATTTCAGAACACCTCTAAGCTCCATGATAGGATAAAGAAAATCTATGACCGGAAAATAAAGGAGGATGATTTCAAAATTGGATATGTGGTGCTTCGTTGGGATGCCAGAAACGAAGACAAGGGTAAGCATGGTAAATTTGAAAATATGTGGAAAGGCCCTTATTAGATTTCAGCTTTCTGAGGGAAAAATGCTTTCTTGTTGGATGAGATGAATGGAGAACCATGCTTAGGAGGACCAGTTAATGGTAGGCTCCTTAAGCACTATCTTTTTTGAAATATGCTTCTTAAAAATGTCTCGGTTTCATTGTACATAACAATTTAACTTTCTGCAAGTGTGAAGTAGAGAATGACTGGAGTTCGGAGCCCGAAGTGAAGGCCACGAAGCTTCAATGATTTTTTGCCATTTTCATAGTTCAGTCGTCAGTTAAGTAAGTTAGTTTTGAGTCATTTTTTTTAGTTGATTTCAAGACAGTTTCGAGTCAGTTTGTGTTATTTGAGTTGTCAAATTTTAGTCATGCATTTCAGTCTGATTGACTGTATTGGCCCACATGGTTAGGCACTTGGTCTACGGTGTTCTTGACACCTCCAAGGAGCTTCCATCCCCAAATAAGGCCGATGTTAGAGTCAGTATTTTCATACTGCCATCAGTGATCAAAACTCCTCTTTCATATCATGTTAGGGTCCCATTCTGAAATTTTTGTCATTCCACCTAGGTCCTCATGCAAAAATTTACTCACTGATGGTAGCCCCAATCAAAAAAGCCCTACTCTCCCTCAAATATAATATTTGTTGGCCCACCTTCTTGTGTCTTACTGAGCATACATTTAACATAAAATCTCATTTCATCATGTTTTCTGTCAATCAAGTCCATAAGGAGTCTGGTCATTCAAGGTCCCATTAGGTCTCTAGGTTTCATTCTTTCAAGGTCCAATAAAACACAATTTCAATGCATAAGGCCAACAAAAGTATGAGAGTGAACAAAATAATATCCCTTTTTCATTTGAAGAGGATTTTGCAAACATGTGAAGATGCTCACCAAAGTTGTAATTTTGATTTCAAGTAGGAGTTTCATCCCAAATTGTAGTTTTATTCCAAAAACATAGATTTAATTCTATTTTTATATTTATGTAATTTTATGTCATTATATGTAATAAGTAACTTTTCCCAAGCTGCCAACTCAGTTCCACATGCCAACTGGACATTAAATGTCAAAACAAAAATTGTCTACTCCAGCAATTGATCAATCTGCAAAGCAAAAGCACAAGGTAAAAGGGTATTAGTGCAATGTTTCAAAAGCACTTTCAAACATTAGAAAATGGGTTTTAAATCAACAAAATAAAATGTTATCAAGTATTTAAAACCGTAAAGACGTCCATTTTCCCCTCATTTTCTATTTTCATGGTCGAACAACCTCAACAAAGGAGAAATTTTAGAGTTTGACTGGTGAAATCAGCAAAACAAAGTTTTCGTTGTGCGTTGGCAAAAGGAGGGCGCGTTTGTGTATTACATTATGTGTTTCAGTGTCACGCTGTGCGTTTCACCAGGAGGGTGCATTTAAGTGATATGCTACATGTTTGACCAATGAAGGGTGCGTTGCGCGTTTGACCAGATTTGCTCTCCAGTCTCTAAACCAAAGTGCCATTACCTCTGAAGCTTTAGTTTGGTTGTTTTCTTCCTCCAGCAAGTAAGTAGCACTAAAATATGCCCTCCTTGCATTTCACAACTCATAAATTCATGGTTAAGTCTCTTGAGTGAAATTTGGAGTTTTCAAACCTGCAAACCCTAGTTTCATTTCCACACCACCAATTTCACACCCTAGTACTTCTATTCCCTTCCCATACCCATATTAAAACCCTTCCCAACCCTCATATCATTTCACTATCTCCTAAAGCCCTTTATTCTCAAAACACTAAGACCTAGGTGTTCTATTTAGCTAGGATTCCCAAACCCCTAACCTGTAATAAAATTCCCTATCCCAAATCCCTTTACATTCCCACTCCCTATCACTTCCTTTAAACCATAAACCCCTTCCCTCATCTCCCTGAATTTCCTCACACCATTCCTAACTCCCCATACCTACATTCCACTATCATTTCATCTCCCTAGGGTTTTAAAATCAAGAGACCATGTCAGAAGAAGAAAATAGAAGTTCCAGAGAGGAGGAAAGGAAGGGGAGGAAGTCAAACAAAGGAGGGAGAATCCTTAGATTTGAGCCAATAAATACCAATGGACTCATGGCATATCCCATGACTGTGACATATTTTAAACATCTAGGATGTTTAGAATTACGTGAGAAAGTACAAAAGGTGCAACATCATCCTATGTTGAGTAGACTATTCATCTCCAATCTCCATGACAACTAGGTAACCCTTGCTAGTGTCACTTTCACTGTGTCCACTTCCATCACATCAACGGCTACTGGAATCACAGATGTTGGGAAAAAATGGTTTAAGAAAACAGATTTGGAGGAGCATTACTATGAGCCATATATCAAACCTAGATACAAAAATGATAGAAAGTGGCTTTTTCCTTTCTCTTACCTCCTGGATAGATATGTTTCCATGATGAAAATAATCATGAGATACTTTACTTGTGAAGGAAGGTTTTTCAGACTTTATACCTATCATATCTAGTTACTCATGCATTTCACAAGGGTTAAGATTCTCAACATACCTTATTATCTCTTCCAAAGAACTAACAACATGGCATATATTGTCCAAAAAAGAGAATATGAGCATCAAATGAGAAGTATTTTCCACCACTCCCTCATCAAAATCATTGTCCTCCATCACCTCAAACAATTGAACATTGCATGGAGTACCTTCATATCCAATGACATATTCATTGATCCATCTATTCAACATGTTGAAAATGTGCCTTCATCATCTCATCCTTCCACATCCATTCCTCCATCTCAGCCCACAAATCAGTCTCCTTCACCATCACCTCCACCATCACCATTTCATGAGCACATTAAGTCACCTAGCAGAGATGAGATCGGTGAGCCCGAGTAGGCTGAGCAGGTTGAGGTCACCACGTCTAAGAGGGCAGATTTGGGCACTTTGGCACACACTTATCAGAGAGGCCATAGGCAGGTGATTGCCCCACAGATTATGGGAAGGGCCTTGCCTTCTTCATCAGCAAAGCAAGTACAGAAGGGCAAAGAAAAGAACACAAAGGCAAAGATCCAGCATGAGGAGGAGGACCTCCATGAGACAGAGCAGGATTTTGACATAGATGAGCCCGATGACAATGAGGACACTAGCATTGTCATCAAGGAAAAATATGCACTCATCAGGGAGCTCCATACCAATTTATAAAGGTCTAAATTTATCATTTCATATTATGAGCAAGAAAACTAGCAGCTTCAAGTCAAGCATGATACCATGGAGATTCAGCTCATCAAGGAAAAAAGAGAAGAAATGAAAGCTAAAGCATTGCTTGATGAATCCTATGACAGGTATGGTGAACCTAAACAAGAACTAAAAGGTAGACCTAGGACTAGAGGGCTGAAAAGAGCTCTAGAACTAGAGAGACAAAAGGAGCTTGAGCTTGCAAATCAGCTCACATGGAATGAACAGTTTGCCATCATGATTAATGAGAACCGGGAGAATTGGCTTGATAAGGTAAACCAACATTTAGAGAAGCTCATAGACAAGCCCAATCAAGAAAAGGACATTCAGAGAAAGATGGGAAAACATTATGCCATGAGGAACAAGATTGCAAGGGAAAAGCTTAGAAGAGCTAATGCAAAGATTGAAGCCCTAAAAAAAAGAAGGAAGACTTGAAATCCTTGATGAGGCCTCATTCCATGCACAAACCACATGATAAAAAATCATTTCACCAATTTTGAGAATTTTTGAGGTAATTTTGAAGTTTTTGTGCTTTTCAAGAAATCATACATAGTTTTTTGACAGCTAGAATGCTAAGGGCTGCACTTTTGTTTGGGGCACTTTTTGGACAAAATAATACCACCATTGGATTCAAAGCAGGGAAGACATGCAGGAAAATAACTTTACAAGCCTTGGTTTTCACAACTGGCAGGTGAAAAGGTGAAAATACACCTAAAAAATCAATGCTTTACCTCCTTTTTCACCTTGGCGCTGCGCGTTTGACCAATCTTGGGAGAATCCACTTTTGGAGGGTCAAATCAAGTCCATTTTGCAAACTAAAGGTATATATGGAAACTAGACAGGATACACTTTCGAACAAGATTTCCCGTGCTCAATTGGGACACCGGGGAGGCAGTCAAAATCAGCTTGCAAGGTGAAGGGCGTGTTTGACACAGAGAGGGCAGTGAAAATCAGTTTGCAAGGTGAAGGGCGTGTTTCACTGTTTATCTCCAAATTTGATTTTCATCTTAGGAAATCAAGTTTTTACTGATGTAAATGCAATTATGGCCTTTTTACTATTACTTAGGGTAAATGCATTAGGTAAATAGACTTTATGAGGTGTAATGAATCAGTTTCATTGTAATTAGGGATGAGTCACTTTGACCACCCTACACTCTAGCTATCAGTTCAGATTTTGGTGGAACTGCTCCTCCTCTCATGGATTCAACCCTTGAGGCTAGGAGGAGTTTTTTTTGAGGCCTATATCTTGTATTTTTCAGTCTTTTCAAAGGTTGGACTCAGTTGGATGTTGTGCTAGTGATCAGAGACACTATTGTATCAGATTTTGGCCAGTATTAATAGATGAGTTGCAGCTATTTCTTTGGGATACATGTGGTATGGATGTTTAGCAGTGTTTTCTCTTTGTGATCATTTGTATGAATGTTTTGTATGCTCATAAACAATTTTATGTCTATTATATGGTAATTTTCAAGTTGATAGGTAGAATACATGTTTGTTCATGCTCTGTTTTGGGAAATTTATCATAATTTGTCCATTTTCTTCAGTTTAGGAAGAATACATCTCATATGCTCTTCCTAACTCCTCATCAGTCTTAAACCACCTCACTAAACCACCTTTGAAGTGCTAAGCCTCCTACCTACCTTTCCCCTTTGAATGTCTGCAATCATATCTCATTTTCCCTGACCTAGCTTTTTTGACCTAATACCCTCATCTAGCAATAAACCCCACCAAATCAAATCAAAACAACCTCTGCACTTTATACATAGCCTAAAACCCTAATCCATCCAACCCTCTTGGCTATGATTCTTTGGAGAGATCCTTCTCTAGCTTGGTAGGGCTAGCTACCAACTCAAAATATTGGTCTGTGGTTACCTCAACTGGACTCTTCCTCAACCTTGGAGATCTGAAGGAGTGATAACAATATTGATGTTGAAGTGATGATAGTGGGGCACCCACAACAGGTTCAACAACCCTGATTGATTCACTCCACGAATCCACTCAACTGGATCCAATGCAATGACACCTGATTCTTTGTCATACACCCGCTTCATGTAATTCTCCATTGTGAGGTGGGGGAACCTCTCATGGTCAGCCAAATCCCATTCTTCCATTTTTAAATAGGGAATCCACACCAAGCGCGGGCCTTTAAATGTGATGATTTTTTGTAGTACGAGCATATTAATGAGGAATTTCATCGCTTCTGGGTCTTTGGTGACCTTCACCTTTCCTTTACGTGGAGGGATATAATCCGGAAACTTGGAGATGGGCTCCACGCCCTCAGCATCTATATCTTTCGCGCCCTCTTTAGCCTCTAAATCTACCACCTTCTCCTTATTCTTCGCTTGCGGCTTATCTTTCTTCTGGTCCTCGGTAGCAGAGTGTTTTCTCAACGACTCGTGCACTGGCATCGCTCTCTTCTGTTTGTCTTTCTTCGGCTTGGGGTTTTCACACTTTGGTGTAGGCTTTGGCCTAGGCGACCTTGGCATCATAGGCATAGGAGCCAAAGCCTCCATGCTCACAACTTCTGGAGCCACTCCTTCGGAGGCAACAATTTCTCCGCTGCTTGCAATCTCACTTGGTCCTGACATAGTGCTGAGAATAAACTTCTCGGTATCCTTAGGTAAAGTATCAAACATAGAGCTTGCGACCAAATCTGTGAAAAAATGAGGATTCATAAACGAAGGAAAACACAGCTCAAAAATTATAAGGATGCAAAGTGTTCTCTGCTGGATGGCCACACGTAATTTATAGGCGAATTTGAATTCAAATCCGACCATTCCCCCAAAATTCGTTCATAAATGATGATTTGGCAGCAAATCTTCAAAGATTTCAACCTCAAATGCTGCCCCCCCACTCCTCTTAACTGTCTCTTAGCTGTCAAATCATGAATAGTGACTGTAACGATCATTTTTTTGTTGTGTTGTGTGGTATCTCCCCTCATAGCACAGCTCCCTTCACACACCTTCATATACTGTGTCATCACCCTTTTTCGTGCAGCACCTCTGTCATGCAGCTCCACAAACTAGGCAATGTAGTTTATAGTCCCGCACTCCCTTGCAACTACCTGAAGCGCTAAGATTGTCCTTCCATCATGTAGTCATTGAGTTGGGTCTCCTGAATAGGGCTTCAACTGAATCCCATTCACTTTACCTGGGAAAAGTTCTTCGTTAATGGTAGAGGGAATTACTCCCCTAGGGCTTTTTGGGTGAAACCCTAGCAGACTGAAAGTTGTCTATTCAAAGAAACATGCATTCATACAGCCATTATGCTATTATAAGCAAATTCTATGATAAGGGTACGTACCTTCGGTCCTACGTTTGAGAAGGCCTTTAGGGTCCAAACCCTTCTTGGAGTTCCCTTCTTCTCTTTTGTCCTGCAAAACAAACAATTCAAAGAACACAGCAGTACATGGACAAAAACTTATAAAGAAACCATCTTCATGTTATAAAGAAAGGTAGTTAGTTATGAAATCCAAACAACCATTTACACATGAATTCAAAACATGAATATCATTAACATAAAGAAGATTCATTTCGGGAACCAAGACATGTGTTTCTTTTATTATAGACAAATAAAGTACATAAAAAGGAATATGTTCACCTGAGTCACCTTCAGCAGGCTCCAAGCAAAGCTTCCTTCCGGATCCGTTCCAGCCTCAAGCCTCTAACAAAACTCCTTCCATGACTCTCTCCATGATGTCATAAATGGTGGATGAACATCAACACACAAGGAAACAAAGATTTCCTGTACAAAATGGGGGAAGTGCAGAAGGCACAAGGGACTTCAGACCTGGTCAAGGGAAAAATCTCAGCATAATAACCTTTCTCTCTATTCTCTCCTCCCTTAGGCCTTCCCTTTGAGGTCTTTTTATACCATATCCAAAGTACTTTTTTAGTTAGGAGTTGGTTGGGAACAGTTGGGCCACGGGCACTAACAGGTGATCAGCAGGTAAAACCCGCGATCTCCGCCCGAAAAGAAGGAATTTTATATTTTTTTAAGTGTTTTAATACATACACGCGGGTTGGATATACACAGACCCGCGTATACACGCGTTTAACTCAGGGCAATGTCGCGTATAAGGGATAAAACACTGTTTTTTAAATTTTAGGACCAGGTCTGGAAGGAGGGGTTTCCCTAGGCCATGAGTACAGCATCACAAACCATAAGAGTGAGATTTGGAGCTATAACAGATGCCCCCTAATATATGAGGTCAGAAGGGGTACATGATGGCCGAAATATATTATGCGAGTACATGGAAAGGAAGTCTGTCAAAAACCGAGGAGGACTTCACCAGAATTCAGCCTGCCAAGCCACCGAAGGAGATCAGAAAGAAACACTGTCTGAGGCGGGCATACCCATGCTCAGAAAAAGTAAAGCATGTCCGCATATCAAGTACAAGCGAATCCACTAAGTATACAAGTATAAATGACTGAAAGATACATAATGGATCATCTGATCATAATGAACAAGTACATGTCTGAATATCACATATAAGACTGTAAATGATGCTGAAAGATGCAACGGATCACTGATATCAAAAACTGATCCCAAAAGGTACCAACTGAACATGATGGAATAGGATGGTACTACACTGCAAACTCAGGTGCCAGCATATAGAATGTCGCCATGACTGACTGCAACATATAAAGTGGAGTGGTATCAACTAGCAGCAACAGGAGCAACTGTCAAGTGAACCAATGAATGCTGATACAACCTGAGGTCTTCACCGACCGCCGTGGTACATTTCTACACCATGGGAATAAATGATCTGAAGTCGACCATGTGAGAAATCATTTGATTACCGGTCATTGATGTATACCGTTAACAAACGCGAGACTACTCACCGATAATGATAATGAGCGTCAAGGTACCCAGTACAATCTAACAAGTGTGAATAGATGAGCTGGAGTCGAACACCTGTAAGAATCTATCGATCAGGACACAATGATGGTTTCCCACTATCGATAGCGAAGGATCTACCACTAATGACTGCAAACCCCAAGGTACTGCCAAATGGACTCTAGATCTTTGCCCCAGAGCAATGAGTCGGAGTCGATAGGGAAAGATCTGCTAGAAGGAAGGCATTAAGGCATCCTCCATCAATCTAGCGCGAATGTAACCCGTAGGCCAATAATGTGGAAGGAATCAGACGAAAAAGATGTAGTAACCCAATCGAAGTACGTTTTCGGCGTACACAAGATGTGGCTAGCGCACGGCAGAAACCCTCTGAACCAACCAATAATGAAAGCTGACACAGAGGCGAGGTATCCACAAATAGGGTCAAATGGAAACCAAGGTACTGCACGGATCCCAATGTGTGATAATGTAAGCTGATGTCGAACACAAGGGAAACCACTCAGTCAAAGACCCATGATACTGATCGATGCTGAGCACAAGGTAACCTATCAATAATGAAAATAGGGCCAGGGTGCAGCTCTAGGCCTGTCCTCAGAGCAAGGTGTCGTCGTCGATAAGGACAAGACCCGCCAGCAAGAAGTCAATGGGGACCTTCTCAAACCGGCACGAGTAAAGGACCAATATAACTGATGTGATGATAAACATGACACTGACAACCAGGGATGGCCGACTGAAAAATGAGTCAAGAGACACCGCAGAGAGGCCGACTCAGGCTAACTTCCCTTGAACAAAAGCACGACTCAATGTGACTGTGTGGCAGCATATGATGACTTTGTATAAGTTCGCCATGCAGGAGGCACGAACGAACCATATGATTGGAAGAGATAACCAATCGGGGGAGAACTGACTCAATAACAAGGTTATGGCGTACCTAAGTCAAACTAAATCCCACCCATGTGGAGGAGACTTTGTTTTGAGTGCTTTGTTCAAGGGCGACACGACTGACTCTAGCTACCAACAATAAATGGAAATAATGTCCCGTTCCCGCTCTTTTTGAAATATTTAATTTTTTTGTCTTTTTCTGTTAAGCCGGAAAAAGAATAAAAGAATGCTATGGTACAGTGGAAAGAGCGAGTGTCGGTGAAACAGATGATCTAGTTCCCGGGAAAGGAACATTCCTATGCTCAATGCAGGGAGGTGAAAACTGGTCAGTGACACTCAAAGGTATGTTCCTTCCATGGGTCAAGGTGTGTCAAGCTGCAAAAGTCAAAGGTATGCAAGGTTGATTTTGCAGACGTCATGGTCAAAAGTTGGCTTAAACACGAGTCCAAGTGAAGCCGGCTCCAGGCCAAAAGGTGCAAGTGGTCAACATGCAATGCAGTAGTATAACTCAACACAAAGGAGCCTCTAGGGTGTAAGGCCAGAACAAAGCAGAGAAGCTAAGAGGAATGAGTCTTCAACGCATAAGTCATGGCAGGACTAAAGAGGACTCTCGAGCCTAGGGACAAAAAATCAGCATGTGTGCCAAGTGACAACAAGGTACTAACTAGGGCACCCATGATAAGGTAGGCTCTACCACAAAAGTCATGATACTTCTAAGCAATGAGAAGGTTCCGCACCATAAATTGGTGGGGTCGATCCTAGGGCCAAATGGGAAAGGAAACTGATAAGTGCACAATGCAGGCGAAAAAACCTAACCTATATGCCAGTTTCGAGAACCAATACCTGTCAGAACGGACCAACCATAAACTTCCAAAGGAGACATCTTCCAAGTTCTGTAAACATAAATAGGAACACTAGACACGAAGTTAATACATCCCACATATAAACTTCATATAAAATTTTTGTGTTATAGAATACAAGACTTGAAAATGCGTACCTCATATATACAATATGGTACAGGGAACCACGCAGCCTTGCGGCTTACGCATAATAGTTCTTCTGGACAAACCCTTTGCAGGGATCGGACCAAGGACTCCTTTGGTAGTCATAACTCATGGCTTCAAAGAGTTCCTCTTGTGAAGGCAAAGCAAGATCTGAGAAATCATGAGAACTACAAGGATTAAAAGAGGGAATTAAAGGGTCCCATGTCCCTATAGGAATAATCTCTCGGTCAACTGCCAGGACCAAGTCCCAAGAAGGAGAATAATAGGTCAAAGGATCCTTCTTAGAAGTGATTGAACATTGAGGACTCAATGCCACATAATTGACCCGTGGCGGGGTAGAGTCTACTTGAACACTTGGAACAAACCAAGGGGCATTCTGCAGTAAAGTCGAATTAGGGTGGTGATTATCAGATGCAAGCTAATCAACAGTGACAATATTCCCATTATGAGGAAAGCACATTACTCGAAAGAGTGAAGACACCACAGCATTCATAGCATAGACATAATCATGCCCAAGTAGCATATTAAAGTCTAAAGGGCTATCAACCACCATCATATCGATTAAGACAGTCTTCCCACCTAAAGTGATAGGCAATTGAGGAAGAACACCCATAGATTTACCAGGTCTTCTATCATAGGCTAACAACTGACTCTGAGCTGTCAACAACTTTGGGGAACCCAAAGCTTTCCAAGTCAAAGAGGATATAATACTTGCAGAGGATCCTTCATCCACCATACATCGATAGACATTTGTGGAATTAACCCTGACCTTTATTTGAAAAGGTGCAGCGGAAGGAAGACGAGGCTCAACAAGGCTATCCCAATCAAAGGAAACACTCTTAGAACTTGGAGGGGGAACATTCGAAGAAACAGGAATGCCCCCTATACCAGAAGACTCGGTACTAGAGATCAAACAGACTCTTTTGTTAGGCACTTCACCCCCCAAAAGAGGAGTGTAATCGGCCCGCGATTGCACTAGCTCTACCACATTATCAACCAACGGTTGATGGGATTGATGAGAAACCATATCAGATCTAGGAGTAGAAGTACTTTCAGACTCAGACCATATCCTTTGAACCTCTAGAATACCAGGGCATAAATGAGTAAGATGGTCTCCCTTGCATATCTTACAAGGGAACTTAGGTTTAAAACTTCTACGTCCAGGTTTCTTATCAACCTCCATTCCGCCAACATGACTAGCAGTGGTTTGCGGAGAGTCCTGAACATGACTTGCAGAGGTCGGTGACTCTTTGCTAGTATGACTTGCAGTGACTAGACTCATGCCCCCAGCATGACTTGCAGCGGCTGAAGACTCATTTCAACATGACTTGCAGAGGTTGATGATGAAGTGTTAGTGTGACTCGCAGTGACTAGACTTGTGCCCCCAGCATGACTAGCAGTGGCTGAAGGCTCATCTCCAACATGACTCGCAGAGGTTGAAGATGAAATGCTAGAATTATTCTTCTTCTTTGACTTCCTCTTTCTCCTCTTTTTAGATTTCTTGTTACAAGAAGGAGGCGAAGAAGGAATCCCAGATTTCTCTTTGAAAGAAGATGAACAATTAGCACCCATGTGATGCCCTTGAAATAAAGCATTCAACTGAGAGGCTTCAAGAGCATTTGGAATATTCGGAGTGGACCACAGCCAAACAGGTAGTCCAACATTCAACCCAGGAATATTCAAAGTGGCCATCAAGGGAGTACCAACGTTTCCAAAGAAAGGAAAAGCACAAGGATCCCCTTTTGGGAGGGCATCTTGGTTGGTTTCCATAGGAATATTGGCCATATCTAACTGTTCCAAAGACCCTTCCTCTACGGGAATATAGAAATAACTTTTCAAGGAATATAGATAAGCAATCAAAACCTTTGCCCTTGAGGAGGCAACTCCACAATTTTTGAAAGAACGACCAAAAGCCTTTCAAGATCAGTAGAGTGGTAAGCCAGTCACTCAGAACACAAAGTCCAAACGTGACTAGACAAAAAATACCTAAAGATATACAAGGAGCAAAGAGCACTCACTAAAAAGTCCCTAAAGATATCAGCCAGTCAAACAACTTCCAAGTATTTCTGCTCCGGGTGATGAGGACCGGACACCAAAATACAAGAAAGTGGAGTCAGGGGCCTTCCAAAGATAGTCTGGGATAATGACGGCCCAGTCCTATCAGCGAAGGTAACAGAGGAAGTTACGCTGACCTCCTAACAACAGCCTGCGCCGGTGCAAGCCCCCGAGCTTCGCAAGGGTGCCCTCCAGTAGTACTGTCGAGAGTGATGCAACGTCAACTTGAGGTGCCACGGGATTCCCCTTCGCAGCCACCTGTGCAGTTCCCAAGGAGAAGCAACTATGGATACCAACTCGTCGCAGAAGCCAGGCGGAATAGTCGTGAGGTAAGTTCGGACAAGTAGGAGAGGGGGTATCTCTCTTCCCTATCTTTACAGACCCTCGTGCTTAACTCCCAGATCCGGAGCTTTCCTGGTCTTCCTAATGCTATTGGATTTTCTCTCATTATTCAGACTCCTACGTTTGACATTTATATGGCCTTGGAGAGTTAACTCTCCACTCGCCTAATCCAAGGCCCTAAAATCCTAATCTTGTTGGTGTAACTGACTAAAACAAAAAGTTCTAGTGAATTTTAGTTAGCGCTTGATTTTATTAGGCTGTTCTTTAAGTCACAAGGTAACAGAAGTGAAACTAGTGGTGTTTTTTGATGCAAAAGAAATTAATAAAAACTTAACTACATGCACATGCACTTGTTTTCGTTTTTCGATGAAAAGTAATCTCTACAGGGTTCAGAGGAACTTCAAAATAAACATTTTTTTTTTTCTTTTTTTTTCTTTTCAAACTCCACACTCACAAAAGTTAACAAAACTATGGGTGCCTAAAAAGATATGCAAATCTATTCTAATGCAACAAATATATGCTGATGCAACAAAAAATGAAAGTTGCTTGCTTATCAATCCTTATCTTGCCACTTAAAATGCCTAGATGGAATATGAGATGTTACCATCCATTTCGTCTAAACACTAAAAACAAGTACTAAGACAAACATAAAGCACTTTCACTTCACTAAAAGGAAACCAAATGAAAAGCAAGTTCAAGAAAGCAAAACTAAGATTTTCAAAAGATTTTCTTCAAAGCAACAAACAAAAGAGTCTTTTCAAAAGATGCTCTCAACACTGAAACTTGTGATTGAAGAATAGGCAATCAAACACTTTTGGGAATCAACACCACTCAATGGATGAAAACTCAACAAAAATAAATGTTCTTGAAATCACTCTTAACAATCAAAACCAGCAATGAAAGCTTTGGCAATGAAAACCAAAAGATAAAAAAGACAAATTCCAAGAAAGTGTCAATCAACAACTTTCATGAAACAAAGAAGTGGATGGTCACAAAAAGCAGTTTTGTCAAGCAAACAAAAAGTCACCAAAAGCAAGATTAACAAAAAGATTGAATTCAATCTCCCTACCCTGATGAAACAGAGCAGCCAAGATTCCTAGCAAGAAATCTTGCGTGCTTTAGCCAAAAACGATGACGCTTGCAATCAACAAAACAAGACCAATACTCCTTATAATCAGAGAGAATTCAGAACGAGATGCTCGCTGTAAAACAAATAACTGATACTGGAAAATGACTATTTCAGACTGACTCAAACCACCAGACAAACCTTCAGAGGCCAAAAAGATTTACAAATCTTGAAAATTGGAATATATACGCGACTGTACTGTAGTACAGATTGCGTGTATATGCGACTGTGTTTGAGGAAACCTGCGTATACACGGGTTCACTCAAAGAAACAAGCGTATATACGCCACTGTATCTAAGAAAAACAACGTATATGAAAAGCTTCAAGAAAAATAAAAAAGACAAACTGAAGAAACTGGCAAAGCTTAAAGTTCAAGAATAGACCAGATAGTAACAGCAAGCAGACAAGGCAGCTGAGCCCTGATTGGCTTGAAAAACACCCAAACTAGGAACAACAAGAGTGTTGTCCCCAGCGGAGTCGCCAATTCTGGTAGAGGGAATTACTCCCCTAGGGCTTTTTGGGTGAAACCCTAGCAGACTGAAAGTTGTCTATTCAAAGAAACATGCATTCATACAGCCATTATGCTATTATAAGAAAATTCTATGATAAGGGTACGTACCTTTGGTCCTACGTTTGAGAAGGCCTTTAGGGTCCAAACCCTTCTTGGAGTTCCCTTCTTCTCTTTTGTCCTGCAAAACAAACAATTCAAAGAACACAGCAGTACATGGACAAAAACTTATAAAGAAACCATCTTCATGTTATAAAGAAAGGTAGTTAGTTATGAAATCCAAACAACCATTTACACATGAATTCAAAACATGAATATCATTAACATAAAGAAGATTCATTTCGGGAACCAAGACATGTGTTTCTTTTATTATAGACAAATAAAGTACATAAAAAGGAATATGTTCACCTGAGTCACCTTCAGCAGGTTCCAAGCAAAGCTTCCTTTCGAATCCGTTCCAGCCTCAAGCCTCTAACAAAACTCCTTCCATGACTCTCTCCATGATGTCATAAATGGTGGATGAACATCAACACACAAGGAAACAAAGGTTTCCTGTACAAAATGGGGGAAGTGCAGAAGGCACAAGGGACTTCAGACTTGGTCAAGGGAAAAATCTCAGCATAATAACCTTTCTCTCTATTCTCTCCTCCCTTAGGCCTTCCCTTTGAGGTCTTTTTATACCATCTCCAAAGTAGTTTTTTAGTTAGGAGTTGGTTGGGAACAGTTGGGCCACGGGCACTAACAGGTGATCAGCAGGTAAAACCCGCGATCTCCGCCCGAAAAGAAGGAATTTTATATTTTTTTAAGTGTTTTAATACATACACGCGGGTTGGATATACACAGACCCGCGTATACACGCGTTTAACTCAGGGCAATGTCACGTATAAGGGATAAAACACTGTTTTTTAAATTTTAGGACCAGGTCTGGAAGGAGGGGTTGCCCTAGGCCATGAGTACAGCATCACAAACCATAAGAGTGAGATTTGGAGCTATAACAGTTAAGCTTTTTCGAGCTGAACTGCACCCCCATCTTTGATTTCTTTTATGACATATGGTCCAAACCACTGCATCTGAAACTTTCCTAGAAATTTAGCAAATTTACTATCATATAATAAAACCAATTCATTTACCTTAAAGGTGCGCAACTTGATGTGTCAATCGTGCCATGCCTTTTCATGTTCCTTCTGTACTTTGTGATGAGATCCAGCCAAGAATTTGTCCTCTTCGAGCTCCATCAATTTTGTGAGTCGTTCTTCCAATACTCCGTGGTCTGCCATTCCTGTGAAGGCCGTTATGTGTAAACTAGGCACGATATATTCCATAGGCATCACAACTTCTACACCATAGACCAACCAAAAAGGTGTCTGACCTGTTGGAGCTTCCTACCTTAGGGGCATTGGTCCACCTCCTGTGATGTAATTCATGAATACAGGGTAGTGATCTTTATCATGCCCTTGGTTTTTACAATTGAGGCACCAAACTTCTTTGCACACCTTCGGCCAAGCCACTTTTTCTCTTTTCAAGCTCTGCAGTTCCAGGAAAAGGTTCTACAGCTCTACATGTATATGTTGAACTCCCAACGACGTGTCATGAATAGGAGTTTATGAAATTTCATCGCAATTTCCAGGGCTTCCACTTGGGTTCCTATCTTTTGTTGTGATAAAGCAATCCTTAGGTGGTGTTATCACTCAGTAATTTCTCAAGGTTAAAGAAAGAAATCACCAAGGTAACCACAAACCACTTTTGGAGCATAGGCTCTAGCCAACCTAGGCTCAGAGAGGGATTTCTCTATATGATTTAGCTTTGTTTGCAAGGATTTCAGGCTAGTTATGAACGTTTGAGGGTTTTTTTGATTTGTATTTGAGATTGGGTGGTGGGATTCTTTAAATATATGGATAGAATAATGTCTCTAGACCGTTGGGCTATAGAGTCAATAGAAGGGCAGCGAAACTGGATCAACTCACTAAAGGGAATGTACATAGGGCAAGCTAGCAGAGTAGAGTGCAGGTCTTTGGAACAGGGGGGTGAAATGGTTTGAATCAGGGTGAGAGAGCAATTAAGGGTTCTCAAATCGAGACTTAAACGAGGAATAGGGGGTAATCAAAAGCAAAGGGAAATTAAGAATCCTTTGATCTGGATTAGCAAGAAATAACCCAAACTAAGGAGCAAATAAGAATTCCTTAACTTGGATATCAGTTGAAAACATTTATAAGCATAACTGTTAAAACAATGTGTAATTAAACAAATTCAGAGATATTGTGCCAGTTATAGCATTCAGATTCATAAATACATTAAAGACTGTGGAAAAAATTTAAGAAAGATAAAAATAACATAAGAGAATACTTGTCTACACTTCGCTCAACAAATGAATCCTGTGAAATATCTTGTCTTTATTCATCAATCCAGCTTTCTGGTTCAATCAATGATACAATATCTTTATAGTCTCTTGATCAAACTTCTATAGAAATGTCTAGGAATCCACCTTACATACTTCAAATTGTGAAGTATTGATACAAAAGTTTTATTACAAAATATCTCAAACTAACTTGAGATTTAATCTAGGAAATAAAAATATCTTCTTGCAAGAAGATAGAGACAACTATTGAACTGCTTTCATGTTGTCCCATTTATTGTGGTACTATTGGCCTTTATGGTTTGATTTTAAGCCCTTTATGTTGCTTTGTTGTTTGATCATTTATGCTGGAAGCTTCATTTACTTTTGGCTTTCATCTGATACTCTTTGACACTGATACTCTTTGATATGATACACTTTTACTTTGATGACCTATCAATATCCTTTACTGTGTTTTTACTTTTACTGTACATTTTAACTTTTTATTGTGTATTTCAACAGTAAATTATTTATTTTTTTATATGTATTAGCATATGGTAATGGATATTGATCAACTTCCTGTATGTTTGATTTGTTTATCTTTTGACTGTATGCTCTGTCTGGTTCCTTTGTTTTAAGAGTCAATGTCTCTGTGTGAATGATTTCTTTCTCTGTTCTGTGTATAATTGTTTTCTTCTTCTTAATGAAGGTTTTTTAAATAGATTTCCTTTCGATTCTTGGAGTAAACAAGTTTTGTGACTAGTATCAAAATTGTTTATCCAAGCTTTGGTCTTCTGTTGATTACCTGCAAAATACAACAATCGTTAAGAAAACATAGGTTGGCAGGAAAGGCAATTGATGGCTTTATTGCATAGGGATTTTTGGGGAAGGAGTCGTGGCAATGTTTTGAAAGTAATCAGAGGTTGAATTGTGTTACAGAGGTTCAGGGTGGCGCCGGAAGGGTTTGATAGGTTTTACTGTGAAACGGGGAAAAAGGAATGAAAACGAGGGTTTTCAGGGTTTTAACGGCAACTTTAAATTTGGCGCGGGATTAGTTAAGAGAATAGTGATGGTTTCTCAGGTTGAGTGGGAAGGCGGTTTCCTAGGCCATCACACCGATTTTGTGGCGAAGGTGGTATTGAGGAGGGGTCACCCTATCTATCTCCGTGCTTGACACATAGCATTTGGGGTTCAGAGGAAAAGCACTTTATTGGGTGGGTAACGATCAGCTATCGGGTGCAACCGATATGGCTATGGACTGTCAGATGAGGGGGATAATGATCAGACGACAGTCGGATGAGGGAGGTGCGCGGGTGATAAAAGCATGGGCTTCAAGGGGGACCAGAGTTTAAATCCTTGGCGGATTGGGATTATTTAAGACTTTAATCATGGGTTTAATCGATCGGGTGGGGTTTAATGACGGGATTTAACTTCGGGTAAAGGTCGGGCATTGGGTGAGCCTGATATGGTTGTGAATTGTCAGGTTTGGGCACTGACAATTGGACGACAGTCGAGTGGTGAAATAACACAGACAAGATAGGGAAAAGTTTGGGGGGCATGAGGCTTTAATCACAAGTGGTTTGTGATTAATTATAGGTTAAATACGAGATTAAATTGATTGGAAGGGTTTTAATGAAGTGGGACCATGGGTTTAAATGGAGGGATTTTCTTAACTTACCAAGGGTTGGTGAGTTAAGAGGGGTTCATCAGGGAAGTATGAAATAGAGGGTCAACTATAGTTTATATTTACACTAAGGGTTGGGGTATTTATTTATGGGATTTAATTAATATACGGGAAAAAAGTATATCGGGGAGGTAATACATTAAGTTAGCATGTTAATATGAAATGAATGTGCGGGAATGTAAAATACACTAGGCATAGTGTAACATATGATTTTTAGGCATGATTTGTTCATTGTGATGCCCCACATAATCGTTTAACACTTCTACTTAGGATAAATCCTTTTTGTGGGTTTTTGAGTGAAAGTGGGACTTAACAAGGGATTTTTACTTTTCGTAGGCAAATGGTGTTTAACCTTAGGAAAAGGGGTTTTATTAGGGCAATGAAGGGAAATGACTTTTATGAAGGGAATTCTAGCACTTAATGTCCAGAAGTCATTAAGCCGAGGGTCCGGTCCCACCAAAAGTCAGAGAAATGCTCTGAGCCTCTTTGACTTGAAGGATTTAAAGTACTTGAACATGCTTATGGATAGGAAATTAGTAAGTATAGGGGAAAAGATGACTAAGGGGGAGTTAATTAAATTAACTTGTAAACCTTTGCTTTTGCCTTCATAATTGATCATACATATTAGCATGTATGTCTAAGCATGATGAATGTGTTTTGATCCAATGAAATTTATACTTCAGCAACCCTTCTTCTACTTACCCATTACTTACCCTACCATTTTTTCTTCATTTTATGTGGGTGCATTTAGACTAGCAAACCCTTATCATCCATTTTTCTTTTGAAAAGTAATCTATCTAATTCTAATCATATATCATCCAAAGGCTCAGATTAAACTAATGAGCTCCTTTTATTTTCTCTACCTATCTAATGATCTGCCAAGATTAAATTGTTTGGTCAGATTTTATTCTCTAACTACAAACATAAAATTCAAAGCATGACATAGTCAAGATTAAGCAGTTTGACTACCATGGGTTGTGGCATGTGTGACAAGCTTCTCACAACCATTATTTGTAGAAGAAGTAACATGGTAGTGGCATTTAGACTTGCACACTTTCATGATCTGTTTTTGTATTTGGGGTTCATATATTTTCATTTTTTGATCTTTTCTTATTCCTTTTGTCCTTTTGTTTATTTTTTCTATCCTTTGATTATTCTTTTTTTTCCAAAGAAAAAATCGAACTTTTTATAGTAAAATAAAAAGTTACATAGTATATGCTGAAGCATTCAGTTTGCTGTATGATTGAAAATCATAAAGCTCTACAGGAAGTGTCTCCCCTTCCTATCCAAAACCATGAGTAAAGAGATATACCACTGATATGAAAACATGGACCTCCTCATATCGAGGAAAATAGCCCTTGTCTCCAGCTCAAGAAAAAACAGAATATACCAGTTTAACATAAGTATGAGCGTCTCCATGTAAATATAATAACGATGCATCTATTTCTCGGGTCTCCTCATTAAGGAAAACAACTGAAACAGGAAGTAGATACATAAGTCATGCAACAACTGAAAACAATTAATATTACAAACAACTATAAGAAAGATAAAACATCATAATTGCTGAGAACAAAATCAGGCTTTACAGAGCCTGAAGAGTCCAAAATGTCAACAGACTAATAGTAAGGAGGCTGATCCGACACATGGATCTCGCCATGGTCCTCCTCCACTATTCTCCAACTGCCCATATCTTGTTGCAGACCCTCTTTAGAAAGCTTGTCTGTTGTATCATTGCGTTCCCTGTAGATGTGGCAAAGAGAAAATACATTAAAGGAATGCTTTAACTGTTGAATATCTTCTAATAAAGGTAACAATCTATAGTTTTCACATCTGCTTTTCCCTTTAAACCATTTAATAACATTCATAGAGTCCCCAAAGATCTGAACTGTGAAGATGTTCTTGTGAATAAGCCAGCATAATCCTTTGATTATTCTTTTAGGACATACCCTCTTTACATTTTTTAATTCTAATATAGAAAACATTTGCAGAAAGCAAAGTTATGTATAATATTACAATACTGACCATAGTCAATTCAAAATTATAAATCCTATTATTATAGGACCCTAACAGTGGCTTCACATGGGGATGGAATCTCCTTGTGAGATGCCAAGAACACCGCCGACTAGTAGCCTAATCCACTGGGCCAATCCCAAACATGTATATGCTTTGTCGTATAATCTTTGTGATTGAAACTCTTGAACTGAAAATACACCCTTTTCTGCAAACTGAAATCTGACACATGATGTACTAAAATCTTATCTAAAATAGACTTGCTACTAAAAAACTAAATTTATTCAAACTGAAATCCTACCTACTTAATCTAATCAGTTGTTCAACTGCTGGTTAGGTAAAATGAAACAACCAATGAAACCATTCAAGCATCATAGACATTGGTGGATTTTGCTGCTTGTGCTTGTTTGTGATTAAAATTGAAGTTTTACAGCCTAATATAACCTTGTCAACCAATGAGAAGATAAGGAAATACTTGATTTCTTTTGTGGGCTCTAAAAATTATACAAAAGGATCTTCCAAAATATATACACTATTATTCAACTGATTTAAGAAATTGTACAATTGTTTGGGATGGCCTCCATGCCATGAAAGTGAAATGTCATTTTCATCTTTATCACCTTGCAGATTTTCAGATAAGCTTTGTGATGATATTTCTACTGATTGAAATATTTGACTGATGAAACCTTTATCATCTTGATCTTGAATCTGATTGTTAGTTAATGAAGAACAATTCTGATTGCATTCACTATCCAACCCATCAGTTATGGGATCATGAAAGACTTGGAAGGATTGCTGCAACTCATTGCACATAGGTTTGAACAGAATTTCATAGATTTCTACAAGCTGCTCATCCTTTTCTTTAGAGATTTTATACCACATTTCCTTTAAAAACTGAAATGATTCAAAACATAGTGGTATAGAAGCTTCACTTATTTCCAAATTTTCTGCACTTTCTTCCTCACTTTCATAGCTGTTATGAATAAGATGATCATGGTTTTCAAGCTGCTGAAACTGAATTCCTTTATTTCCCAAACTAGTTTCTGATTGCTCTGTAAAGTTAGTTTGGATTTGAAGAACATAATTATCATCATACTGATCATATTTAGGAAAATCATTAAAAGAAGTAATGTCATCATACATACACATTAGATCAACATGTTTCTTCTCCACATATTGCTCTAGAAATCTATCTTCTGATCTATGGTATTTGGAATTAGTAGGAATTTGTTCATGGCTATCAACCTCTTCTTTTTGTGAAATAAATGTGTCATGGTGATTTTGAGCAAAAAAATTATCTTTCATGGTGATCTTCTGTATCCTTTCCTCTATTTTTCTTACCAAAATGTCGAGTTTTACCTCTGCAATGTTGTTCTTCTCCGCTCTTGCTTTCAACTTTTCTCTTCTAATTTGCAGATTAACTTCTACATCTACTGCAATGTTCTGCATATGTTCCAGCGTTGAGGGATTTCTTTCTCTTAATTGAGATTCTATCTTTGGATCAAATGCTTTTGGATAATGCAGGAGAGCTGAATTAGGAGGAGGTCTTATATTTGATGGCATTGAATAATAGGCTTGATTGAATCTGTCAGAAAATTGTTGTATTGTTTCATTTAGCTGTCTTTTTAACTAATTATATTCTTCTATGATCACAAAAAGATTAACCTTGATCGTCCATCTATCAAGGAAAAATTTGACAAACTGTTGGAAATTTGAGATGCTTGCAATAGGTAGATTCTTGAACGAACTCTTTACTCTACTTTGCAAAGAGGGAGCAAAAATTCTGATTTTAACATCATCTTCATCAATCTCAAATAAGTCCAGATAATTCTGAAAACCTTGAATATGTTTTTGGGCAGTGATTTTACCATCTTCTCCATCAAACCTAGGGAGACACTTGTAATAATTATCAGGGAAATCATGGAGTGTAGGAGGTAAGATGAGTGGCTTATATCTATAAAGAACTTTACAAGGTACAGGAATATGTACAGGGATTGTAAGATCATTCTTGATTATTTGAGATTTCTTGATTGGAAAATGATCATCATAAGATTCAGAATATTTCTGCTCATATGGATAAGGAGGATATATATTTACAATTTTCAAAGGAAAATAATCAAAAAATAATCTAATGTCTTCTCTAAAATACAATATACATTGAAAACTTTCTTTATGAGAAAGAACATAATGTCTTGGATAACAATCCAAGTTAAAAGCCTGATCTTTTCATACTGTTCTTTGAGGTTCATTCCTCCAGTGGAGTCTCGATTGTGAAACTTATCTAGAGTCACCAGGTGGATGATTTTAACCTTCGTGTGTCTGATCACTATCCACCATCATAAATCAGATCTGAACCTGTAAAATATTTCTGAAGAAAATGCTAGTCTTCCCTAGTATGGTCGCCACTACGTTATTCTCAGTAATTTCTCAAGGTTAAAGAAAGAAATCACCGAGGTAACCACAAACCACTTTTGAAGCGTAGGCTCTAGCCAACCTAGGCTCAGAGAGGGCTCTCTATATATGATTTAGCTTTGTTTGCTTGGATTTTAGGCTAGTTATGAATGTTCAGGGGTTTTTTTTAATTTGTATTTGAGATTAGGTGGTGGGGTTCTTTAAACATATGGATAGAATGACGTCTCTAGACTATTGGGCTATGGAACCAATAGAAGGGCAGTAGAACTGGATCAACTCACTAAAGGGAATGTTCAAAGGGCAAGCTAGCAGAGTAGAATGCAGGTCTTTAGAACAAAGGGGTGAAATGGTTTGAATCAGGGTGAGAGAGAAATTAAGGATTCTTAGACCAGGACTTAAACAAGGAATAGGGGGTAATCAAAAGAAAAGGGCAATTAAGAATCCTTTGATCTGGATTAGCAAGAAACAACCTAAACTAAGGAGCAATTAAGAATTCCTTAACTTAGATATCAGTTGAAAACATTTATAAGCATAACTGTTAAAACAAAGTGTAATTAAACAAATTCAGAGACATTGTTCCATTTATAGCATTCAGATTTAGAAATATATTAAAGATTGTGGAAAAACTTTAAGAAAGATAACAATAACATAAGAGAATACTTTTCTGCACTTCTCTCAACACATGAATCCTGTGAAATATCTTGTCTTTATTCATCAATCCAGCTTGCTGGCTCAGTCAATGATACAATAGCTTTACAGTCTCTTGATCAAACTTCTATAGAAATGTCTAGGAATCCACCCTACATACTTCGAATTGTGAAGTATTTATACAAAAATTTTATTACAAAATATCTCAAACTAACTTGAGATTTAATCTAGGAAATAAAAATTTCTTCTTGCAAGAAGATAGAGATAGCTATTGAACTTCTTTCATGCTGTCCCATTTATTGTGGTACTGTTGGCCTTTATGGTTTGATTTTTAGCCCTTTATGTTGCTTTGTTGTTTGATCATTTACGTTGGAAGCTTCATTTACTTTTGGCTTTCATCTGATACTCTTTGATCTGATACACTTTTACTTTGATGACCTGTCAATATCCTTTACTGTGTTTTTACTTTTACTGTACATTTTAACTTTTTACTGTGTATTTCAAAAGTAAATTATTTAGTTTTTTATATGTACCGGCATATGGTAATGGATATTGATCAAATTCCTGTATGTTTGATTTGTTTCTCTTTTAACTATATGCTCTGTCTGGTTCCTTTGTTTTAATAGTCAATGTCTCTGTGTGAATGATTTCTTTCGTTGTTCTGTGTATAACTATTTTCTTCTTTTGAATGAAGGTTTTTTAAATATATTTCCTTTCAAGTCTGGAGTAAACAAGTTTTGTGACTAGTATCAAAATTGTTTATCCAAGCTTTGGTCTTCTGCTGATTACCTGCAAAATACAACAATCATTAAGAAAACATAGGTTTGCAGGAAAGGCAATTTATGGCTTTATTGCACAGGGATGTCTAGGGAAGGAATCATGGCATGTTTTGAAAGTAATCGGAGGTCGAATTATGTTGCAGAGGTTCAGGGTGGCATCAGAAGGGTTTGATAGGTTCTACTATGAAACGAGGCAAAATGAATGAAAACGAGGGTTTTCAGGGTTTTAACGGGCAACTTTTTAAATTTGGCGCGAGATTAGTTAAGTGAATAGTGATGGTTTCTCGGGTTGAGCGGGGAGGCGGTTTCCCAAGCCATCGCACCACTTTTGTGGTGAAGGTGGTATTGAGGAGAGGTCACTCGATCTACCTCCGCACCTGACACATAGCATTTGGGGTTCGGGGGAAAAATGCTTTATCGGGCAGGTAACGATCGACCATCGGGCACGAACGCTATGGCTATGGACCGTCGGATGAGGGGGATGGTGATCAAACGACAGTTGGGTGAGGGAGGTGCATGAGTGATAAAAGCATGGGCTTTGGGGGGGCCCAGAGCTTTAATCCTCAACGATTGGGATTATTTAAGACTTTAATCATGGGTTTAATCAATCGGGAGGGGTTTAATGACGGGGTTTAACTTCGAGTAAAGGTCGGGCATCGGGTGAGCCTGATATCGCTGTGAATCGTCAAATTTGGGCACTGACAATCGGATGGCATTCAGGTGGTGAAATAGCACGGACATGATGGGGAAAATGTTTAGGGGGCCCGAGGCTTTAATCACAAGTGGTTTGTGATTAATTATAGGTTAAATACGGGATTAAATTGATCATAAGGGTTTTAATGAAGTGGGACCATGGGTTTAAACAAAGGGATTTTCTTAACTTTACCAAGGGTTGGTGAGTTAAGAGGGGTTCGTCTGGGAAGCATGAAATAGAGGGTCAACTATAGTTTATATTTAAACTAAGGGTTGGGGGTATTTATTTATGGGATTTAATTAATATACAGGAAAAAAGTATATCAGGGACGTAATACATTAGTTTAGCATGTTAATATGAAATGAATGTGCGGGAATGTAAAATACACTAGGTATAGTTAACACATGATTTTTAGGCGTGATTTGTTCATTGTGATGCCTCGCATAATCATTTAACTTCTACTTAGGATAAAGACTTTTTGTGGGTTTTTGAGTGAAAATGGGACCTTAACATGGGGTTTTTACTTTTCATAGGCAAATGGTGTTTAACCTTAGGAAAAGGGGTTTTATTAGGGCAATGAAGGGAAATGACTTTTATGAAGGGAATTCTAGCACTTAATGTCTATAAGTCATTAAGCCGAGGGTCCGGTCCAACCAAAAGTTAGAGAAATGCTCTGAGCCTCTTTGACTTAAAGGATTTAAAGTACTTGAACATGCTTGTGGATAGGAAATTAGTAAGTATAGGGGGAAATATGACTAACGGGGAGTTAATTAAATTAAATTGTAAACCTTTACTTTTGCCTTCATAATTGATCATACGTATTAGCACATGTGTCTAAGCATGATGAATTTGTTTTGATCCAATCAACTTTGTACTTCAGCAATCTCTCTTCTACTTACCCATTACTTACCCTACCATTTTTTCTTCATTTTATGTGGGTGCATTTAGACTAGCAAACCCTTATCATCCATTTTTATTTTGAAAAGTGATCTATCTAATTCTAACCTTATATCATCCAAGGACTCAGATTAAACTGATGAGCTCCTTTTATTTTCTCTACCTATCTAATGATCTGCCAAGATTAAATTGTTTGGTCAGATTTTATTCTCTAACTACAAACATAAAATTTAAAGCATGACATAGTCAAGATTAAGCAGTTTGGCTACCATGGGTTGTGGCATCTGTGACAAGCTACTCACAACCATTATTTGCAGAAGAAGTAACATAGTAATGGCATTTAGACTTGCACACTTTCATGATCTGTTTTTGTATTTGGGGTTCATATATTTTCATTTTTTGAACTTTTCTTATTCTTTTTGTCCTTTTGTTTCTTTTTTCTGTCCTTTGATTATTATTCTAGGACATACCCTATTTACATTTTTTAATTCTAATATAGAAAACATTTGCAGAAAGCAAAGGTATGTATAATATTACAATACTAACCATAGTCAATTCAAAATTATGAATCATATTATTATAGGACCCTAACAGGTGGGGCAGGAGCGCTGCTATAAACGAATCGCGATGCTAACTATCTGTGAGATTCATATTAGCTTCCCAAATCCCGCACTTCAGTCTTTGATCTAGATCCCATGGCATTTCATGAGCCTTGTCATGATTTCCTTAAATCCAATTACCGATCGCGAGGTAGATTTAGGCTTACTGAATTCCTTGTTCAAAGCGGTCTGAGTATCTACCAATGATGCCAATGGATTATCAGTGCAGTACTTAACATACTATGTCAGTGCGCGGTCCTACAGAGCGGTGACTTACTGCACCTTCTTTATATTATCATCCATAATTTGTTGTGTTGTCCACACTGCCTTCACAACAAACCAAAAATGATCTAGATCCTCACTTCCTAAACCCTTGAAAACTAGAAACTTCATTGTATTCAACATGTTGACTGGCAACGGTGGTGGTGGCGGTGTGGGCGAAGGTGTATGTTGTGGAAGTGAAGGCGAAGGTGGTGCGGACGGATGAGGTATTCGCGAAAAAACCTTCCTTAACAACTGCACAGCGCTCTGCGCTGAAGCCTGTTGCTCCCTCGTCGTCACTTGAAGGAGGTCTGATCAATGGATTATATTCGGGACCAACTTTTCCTTGATTTATAAAGCTTCATCTACTTCACGTAGATCCAAACATCAAGGTAGTGTCATAACCCACTTTTCACACAAGAACATCTTAATCCAAGTATTCAAAGATCTCAAATACTTACCTCGCAGTCCCTTGAAGAAGCGTCACTCTGCTTCATTGTAACTGACTGAGGTATCAACCGCGAGCTCTATAACAAATCCTTTGATGACTCGATCAAGCCAATGATGAACTGCGTGCGCGATCTTATCTTCAGAAGCTTCCAACCTCCGCATGAGCTCCAGGGTCCACACTATCAAACCGTTAAGCTTCCACCTTCCTTGGCCATCTGCCAATTTAGTGATCCACTCATATAGATAGATCAGGAAGGTGCAGAAGAAGATTTCGTGTATTTCTGTGTATAAATACCTATCCAATCACTGTTCTTTTGTCAAGTGTGGATTTATGTTTTCTTGTGCCACAAATTCATGGATCTTTATATCCAACCACTTCTCAATTTCCTTCTTGGTAAGATTCCAATGATGCGACATCACATGTCTATTTATGCAGATCCCAGTTCCGACAATAGAACCATTTGTTGGCTTAGGGGGTCCTGACTTAGGTTCAAAGTTAGTTGTTCCAAACAAATCCTTACACTACTGGCCCTTTTGACATCAATCCACAGTGTGCGCACTGAGGTCTCACCCGAAGAAGTATGGGGGGTTGCTAGAACCAATTTTCCGCACCCAGAGATCAGTGTGATGTCCCTCTACAACCTAGATATGTTTTCGCGAAGATCTTTGAGCGCTTATGGATTATGGCAGTAACTTCCTTGAATAAGCTTCTAGACCTCCATGAAGGTCTAAGACTAGCTTTTGCAGACCCTGAACAGGTGATTTAGCTACTTATGCGCACTGTAGATTACCCTTAGAACATTATTTACTCAGATCCACCTAAGTGTTTGATAACTTTAACAGACAAAGTTATAATCTTCGTGTAAACACTTAACATTAATTTCGTTCAAATAATAAGAAGAATCAAGTAAATTTGTGCATCAATACATCATTATTTTATAAAGACATAATTCCATCATAGCATATATCGCAATCATACATAACAAAAGTAAAGAGATGAAACGCGGGAATTTATGTAATAATCTTCTTTTTGATCTTTAATATAGGTTTACAGACCCAATATTTCCCTGCACATTCAGCTGCAGGGGTCTGCGCACTCAGTTGCAGACACCAATTTAGGCCTCTATGCACTCAGCTACATAGCCTTTCCCTCCTCTAAGACTTCTATCTCTGCGCTAAACCTCTTCGTTCGTACCCATAGACTTCCTTCTTACTTGCTTTAGACTCTCTAAGACACTCCTATTTATACAATCCCATGGTTCGCGGACCATGGGTAGATCTCAAAAGTCGACTCAACTTTACATAAGGAAGGGTAAAAACCCTTTTTGACTCCTAACTAGCTATGTGCTCAGTGACCACAATTTGCAGAGAATTTTCATCTTTTTACATCAAAATGTGGGCTTTTGCCCCAAAACTGATCCCAGGGGACCCCATCCCAATAATGGTTACCAATTGCAAACTTCAGTGTAGTACTTTAAGATTTGAATTGGTTAATCTAGGGTTTGATCATAAACCCAAAAACATCAATTTAGGCCTTGGACTTACACTAGATGAAAGATCTACTTTCATCCATCTGTTGAAGAGATACAAAGATGTATTTTCCTAGAGTTATGATGATCTAAAAACCTATGACACATCTATCATTCAACACACTATACCTATGTTGCCAGATGTAAAACCAATTCAACAAAAACTTAGGAAGATTCACCCAAATCTAGAAGCTCAAATTAAGACCGAGTTAAATAAGCTGCTCAAAGCCAAAATCATTTTCCCAGTTAGACATTCCAAGTGGGTCTTGAATCTTGTGCTAGTTAGGAAAAAGAATGGAGATATCCGAATTTGCATATATTTTAGGAATTTAAATAAAACATGTGAAAAGGATAACTTTCCTTTGTCTCCGATGGAACAAATTTTGTAATCAGTTGTAGGTTTAGAACTGATCTCTTTTTTATATGGTTTTTAAGGTTATAACCATATTCTTGTGCATCCAGAAGATAGACTAAAAACCACATTCATAACCAAATAGGGAACATATGCTTACTAGAAGATGCCTTTTGGATTAATAAATGTTGGAGCTACATTCCAAAAAGTTATGGATATCACTTTCAAAGGTTTGATCAATAAATCAATTGTTGTGTACTTAGATGACATTACAATCTATTAAAAAAAGAGAAATAAGCATCTTCATGACCTAAAGAAAATATTTGAAAGATGCAAAAAAATTGGAATCTCTTTGAATCCTAAGAAGTCATTCTTTGCTCTTAGTGAAGGTAAGCTTCCAGGATTTATTTTTCCTATGAAGGAACTTGCATAGACCCTGAAAGAAACACAATTTCTAAAATCTCCTTACCACACAACAAAAGTTCCATGCAATCCTTTCTTGGCTAGATTAATTTTGTCAAACGATTTGTCCCAAATTTTCACAAATTGTATTGCCTTTACATACCATGATAAAAAATAAATAAGTCTACAAATGGGGAAAAACTAGAAGAAATTCTTTTGAATCAATAAAGCAAGCCATCATAAATGCTTCTTCATTATCAACACCTGATTTTTCTAAGGAATTTGTTCTATACACTTTTGCTTCCAAACAGTCCTATGAAGGAGTGTTGACCCAAACCAATGAAAAACAAGTTGAAGCTCCCATTGCCTTCTTTAGTTCCAATCTACAAGGAGCTAAGCTAAATTATTCAGAAGTTGAAAAACAAGCTTTTGCAGTTTTTAAGTCAAAAAAGCATTTTATACCTTTTCTCCTAAAATCACATATGAAAGTAATTGTTCCTTTCCCATCAGTTAGAAAAGAGGGTTAATTAGGTTACTTCCATGCAAGAATATGACCTAGAGACAAAGCCAACTAAAATAGTCAGAGATCAAGGTTTTTACAGATTAATAACTGAAGCTTTTGACACTTGAGCTACTGAAGATTTAGGTAACAACATTCAAATTTCAAAGGTATGTCCTATCGACACCGAATCTTAGTATGTTGATTTAATTTTTTATTTAAAAAATAGTTATGCTCCAATAGAACTCAATTAAAAAGAAAAAGAGTTTTGAGGCTTAAATCCAATTAGTATCAACTTGTCAATAATCTATTGTCTAGAAGAAATTATGATTATGTCTTACTAAGATGTCTATAAAAACCTAAAGCATAAAAGTGTTGCAGGAACTACATGATGGACCAGCTGGTGGAAATTATAGCGGGGACACTACTGCTCATAAGATTCTTCATGATATTTACTATTGGCCAACATTATTCAAAGATGCTCATGCTTATGTCAAAAAATGTATTGTCTGCCAAACATCTTCAAGGAGGGAAATGAAACTAGCTTTGCTTTTGCATCTAGTTAATATTGAGCAACCCTTTGAGCAATGGGGACTAGATATAATAGGTGAGATCATTCCACACTCTTCTAAGCAGCATAAGTATATTTTAACTGCTACGAATTATTTCACCAAGTGGGTGGAAGCAATACCCCTGAAGGTGGTCAATTATGAAACTATAATCAATTTTATTGATCAACATATAATTACCAGGTTTTGCCTTCCTTTTTGCCCTCATGTTTGACAATGCATCTTATTTTTCTGGAAATTCTATTATTGAATTTGCACTCAAGAGAGGTTTTAAACTCAAATATTCTACAAATTACTATCCTCAGGGAAATGGATTGGCAAAATCCACCAATAAAAAACTTATAAGAATCATCAAGAGACAGTTGATGAGAATCAAAAGAATTGGCACAAAGCTCTATTTTTTGCTCTATGGGCTGACATAATTACTCATAAAACCTCTTTAGGCACATCTCCATATCACTTAGTGTATGGAAAAGAAGTTATCTTACCTCCTAATCTAGCTCTTCCTTCACTGACCCTAGTGCAATCTATAAAGGAACAACCTTTCTTTTCTTTACAGTTAAGAATGTCTCAAATTCTAAAGTTAAAGGAAGAAAGAGATAAATCCAAGCAAACTCATGATCACCACCAGGAATTGGTCAAGTCTTGGTTTGATGCAACTTCAGTAAGTAATAAATTTTTTGAAATCGGTGACTTGGTTATGAAATGGGATAAGGCCCATGAAGAAAAAGGTAAACACAAAAAATTTCAAAAGTTGTGGCTCGACCCATTTCAGATCATTGAGAAACTAGGCCCATCAACCTTTACCCTTCAATATTTAAAGGGAAATATGGATGCTCTTCCCATTAATGGGCTAGTCTTAAATTTTATTTTTTTCTTGAAAATGCATATTCCGTTATAAATATGTAAATAATCATATGTACATATCAATGTCTTTAGCTTTGTCGTGTTAAGTAATACTCTTTTGGCTTCATATTGGGGTCCCTCATCATTAACATGAAGTTTTATTAATTAAAAGAGAAGTTGTTAGAAAGAAATTATAACATTGAAGTTTAGTATTGCACCTATTATAATCTTAGAAATCTTTATATCCACTAGTCTGTAAGTGTTTCATGAATTGAAACATTAAAAGATCTTGATGTCATTTGATTGGTCATGAACAATTTATTTTAAAAATAAAGACTATTTTGAATTTTTAGCATCTTTTGACTTTGATTGTCATCCATAACTCTTAAGGAGTAATTTTACCTCCCCATCCACTAATTTTACATTTTTTAGAGTGTAATTCAAAAATATTTAAAAACTTGAAATATAAGAGGTCTCATTATGAGTTGACTTACCATGATCATGGGAAACTAATGATGTTGACATTATCACGACTAGTCACCAAGCCAAGATAATGGCTTATGGCTACATAACTATAGGACAAGAGGTCTCATCACGAGCCGGCTTGTTCAATATCATTATAACCTGTGAATGACATTGTCATTATTTGGATACCAAACCAAGACATTGGATTTCAAGAATCTAAAATAGAAGTTTAAAAAAGAGAAATTAATACCTCTAAAATATTACTATAAGTGGATGGGATACTGGTATTATTTGGTTAAATGGTAACCCTGTCGAGGCTATGGACTCCTGCTGGCAGCAACGCATTTACCAGTGACAAATAAGTCTATCTTAACGCTAAGCTTCTATAATTCTCTATTTTATCTTTATAACTGATTAAATGACTAACAAAGATAATGAAGGTTTTTATCAATAACAAGTTTTGAAGTTTTACAAAATAATGAGTTATGTTTTATTCAGAGTAATCTTAATCAATATAAATTTCAAATATTTACATCTTTCTAAGTATTTTTCCTTAGTTGTTAAAATTTCATTTACTTTCATAGAGATAATTGTTTCACCCAGTATGTCGCCAATTGTTGTAGTATTCAACAACACCCCCCATTTATTTTTATTTTAGTTATTAATAAATAATGGGGATCCTTCTCTAATTTTAATAAAACTCCTTAATTTTCAATAAATATAAGATATTTTAAAGTTTGTTATAAAATTTCTAAGGCTTAAAAGTTTCCCTTATTGAAACTCATTTATTGGAAGCTCGACCCTTAAAATGTTACAATAAAACAAAATCCCAATAGGCCCTCTCTCCACAAAGTCAATGCATTACCAGAAGGTTTCCATCGAACCCTTATTGTATCATAACTTTCCTTTTGAGAAATTTATGATAAAGTCCCTCCTCGATAAAGTTGTCCTGATGATTACTTTATTTATTAAAAGGGATTTTGTCAAAATGTTTAATATAAGTCATGCACCCTTTTTTAAAATGAATATTATAAGTGTCGTCGATCCCACAACCGCCATTTGGCATATCGACTCTTCACAATATTGTAACTTTCAAGTGTGACACATACGATATCTCCGAGCTCTAAAACCTTCCTCCTCCGATATCTGTTTCCTCTAGTACTCGTCCCCTTTGATATCACGAGACCTATGATATTCCCATTTACAAATTTTCTTGAGACTTTTATATCGGGCACTTGTTCTTTAAATCTCTAATATTCCACCTCTGATATAAATCTCTCGATATCACTTCCTGCCTCTACTTAATAGTTGCTACTTCATCTGAATTCCCTATATCGGAAGTTACCATTATCGTAACTTCTAAGCTCATTCCTCCGATATTTAGCTTCCGATATGCCGATTTGGATAAACCCACGTGAATTCACATCTCCACACTTTATGTTTGAGAGTGGTGAGTTTAATGTTTTCTAAATTATAAACATTTTCATTCATTACAGTTTGATTCTATCGAAATTTTCTTTAAAGAAGGAGATTGTAGTGTAAGATTCATTATTTTCGCTAAGTATTTTATGTGAAGAAGTTATCTCTCATCCATTTGTTTTCTATTATAGGCTAGTCCCGACCATCACAACAATGAAGAATTTTCTAAAGTAGAAAAATCAAATAAGAAACCTTCTGCTCAACAACAACCTGCCACTCCTCCAATTGAAAGCGCTGTTATGCCAGGATTATTTTCCGACACAATCTGTTCTTCAAATTCTAGAAGTTCCTCTTAGGAACCCATGTATAAACTATTTGAGGATTGAGAACCTATGGTCACACAAAGAACAATTACAGTCAATGATTCTGCCCCAGTACCGAATACACCTATAGTGATGAGGCCAATTCATTCTTGCATAGGATTGTAGTCCAGCCCAAAATTCTTCCTTACACAGACATGGTTCGGTGGATCGTTGACAACTTTAGCATTGCAGAAATAAAGATCATGACAATGAAGCATGCAATCATAGGATCATTTACATGCAAGGATTTGAGTGCATTGTACCATCTACCTAAGCCTCAATGTAAATATAACAAGGAGTTTGTGGAAAAATTCATGAAGGAATACGACCATGCATTAGAGCCTATTAGAGGATGGAGGACACATCCAAATAAGCATAAGCAAGAGGTATCGAGTAAGAAAGCAGTTGACTCCCTTGTTGGTCCCTATTTCCAAATAGTCTCTATGATGTGTAGACTCTTTGCTTACCCTAATACATATAAGTTTATTGATCAATGGACACCACTAATTTATGGGGCTTCAGAGGGTTATATCTTTGACTGGGAAATATACTTTTATATAACCTAGCCTCTCATATATTGGCTTTTAGAAGCAAATGTAAAGTCTCAGAAAAAATAATTCCCCCTTTTACATGAGTGCTTACATAATGGACACCCTGTGTTTCACGATGAAATTCACCTCTATGGGGTGGAAGTGGACATTATAAGACCCAACCCCTATCCAAATCTACCATGACATTCTTTGGGGTTCAAAGTAGCAACTTCATTTTTAGAAAATCTATCATGGATTTATGCTACCTATTTACCAGATCATTTTTTATAAGAGAACTCCTCGGGTATCCCCAAAATTCGAAACTAATTTGCTCCAGATATGAAACTGGTTCAGCGAAGAGTTATTTACCTATGTTTGAGTCTTTGGTAGTCTTTCTCAAGCTCATTTCTTGCCTCTATTTGTCCCTGACAAGATTCTTGCCCGAGAAATAGCATACCAGACCATAGGAAACAATATTTCAAAAGTCTTAAAGGAATCAAATAAGAAAATGTGGCTTGTTTTTCCTGTTCAATGTGGTATATATGCTTTGGATAATTTCAAGCATGCAAGCATTGAAATTAATGCTATTCAAGAGCTCAATTTCCCCACCATTCCTAACAGACAACATGATCCCCAACAAACTGTTACGAGTGAGACAAGTTTGATGATCTATTTGAAAAGGCTTCTACTTATTCAATGGTTATGAGACAAGCAGAACAACAATTGACTCCACAAGAGATGATTCAATTCACCCAGTATAGAGCCACAAGGCTAGTTAATTTTCCTATGGATTCATTAAGAATTACTCAAGAAAGGACAATTGAGGATGATGGTGTAGTTGTTGGTTTCACATAGACTACTAATGTGTCTCAATCAAGAGAAACTGGTGCTTCCTCCTCTTCCCAGGCAGAAGTTCTTATGCCTAATACCAAGTTTGAATAAATATGGGAGCAATATAACAAGGCTCCAAAGTCATATGAACCTTAAGTTTTAAAGACTCCCTTACAAGAGAAAGTTCAAGACACTTCCAAAAATCTTGAACAAACTCTAATAACAACAAAGGCCTCTGAGAATCCTTTAGGGGATGAAGACATTGAAATTATACCGGCTTTCCCAACATATGAGGTTGTGTTAAGGGTTGAAGAAATTCATCCGCTTGATATCTTTTACAGTCCTCAGCACAAGGTTGTTGTAAAAAGAGAGAGGATGGAAAGAAAATTTGATCAGTCCCAGGATTTAGTCCTTACAAATGATTCTTTTGAGGTTGTATGGAAAGGCTCTTTAACCACTCCTACAGAGGATCTGGGAAGGCTCACTCAATTCACATGAGCTTATGCTTCAAGAACAATGGATAAAGCCACATAAGTACAACAACTATTAAAAGAAAAAGAAGTCAGAATGTGCATTTGGAATAGAGTTTTGAAATTGAGAAATGGAATATTGTTGAGCATTGGCAAGGACAGATTACTGAACTCCAGAATAGTTTTTTTGTCCTCAAAATTCAATATGATATTGATTTGCAGACCCGATACATTAAAATACAGGAATTGCAGAGCAAGATTGAACAACTAAGTGTTAATCTTGAATTGACATAGTTCAAAAATGAAGCAAAAGAGTTAAACACTCTCCTTTCTTAACAACAAATTGTGTTTTGTCAAAAGTTGGAAAGTATTCAGCATTTATGCAATACAATCAGTTCCCTAGGGTATTAATTATAAGGTATCAGAACTTATTTTGATGACACTGAAGAGAAAATTGCAGGTTTCCTTACATGGAAAGACAATGTTGATGGAAGATTAGCTAATCTTCCTAGAATTGAAGAATCACATAAGGAAATTGTTTTTAAAGAATGGGAAGTTTGTCTTAAGCAAACAGAGGCAATAGTGTTCCATGCAAGAGATATTTCAAATAATCTCATTGAGGCAGTTAGTGATAACTTATTTCAAGCAAATCTCATATCAAATTTCCCCGAAGGAGCATTGCCAGATATTAAACCACTCACTAAAATGTGGCAAGAGTCATCCAAAAAGCGAGCCAAAGTTATTGATCAGATATCTAAGATCGACTTGGAAATTCATTGGCATTTTTTTGTCAAACCACATAGTCAGTGGTTGATGCTCCGATGTTTATCCAATATCACCACTCAAATTTTTCTAGCATTAAGAAACACAATTTTCATTAGCCAAATACGAATTCAACCAAGGTCTCCACCCGAGTTAAAGAACATGACATATATCTATGAGTTGCAACAACGAATGGGAGGACAATCTTATTCACATGCTTAGATAATTTGTTACAACAAATTCTAAATTTGTCTCTTTTGGTTTATTTTGGCTACGTTTGTTGAAACCACCTTAAGTTGTTATTGTATTTTCTATATTTGTATTTTCTTATGAAACTATAAATCCCCTCCTTTTGTTATGAGAAGGGGGTTCTAAATTTTTGAAAGAAGGCTCAAGCTTGCACTATTGTAACTTCAGTTTTTCTTAATACATAGCTGAACCATCACCATTTTTCTCATGAGCAGAGCAACAATATATCAGGTACTATTATCTGTGTATTATTCTTTTTTTAAGAGTTGAATGGAAATTTGATATTGTTCATTATATATGTGTTATAACAATTGTACATCGTCACTAATGATATGTTTGATTAGATTCATAAATTATATGCATGAACAATGAGATCTCATATATGTGATGAATTTATAAAATAATTTAATTAACTATTTAAATTAGTTATCCTCTCTGTTTTAAATTCATAATTACACAATAATCTACATTGTCATGTTAATTATGAAATCTTTATAATCACATATACAAACAACTTTCCCGTGATAAATATTAAATTAATATTTATTTTCAGATTTAGTTATTTTAGAGCTTTATACTTTTATTCAATTCATTTCTTATAATTTCATATAAAGGGAAATTGGTCCCATAATTCCAGTTGGAGCCATCATCCCAAACAGAAAAGGATCTGCTATAAGGTCCCGACTAGGTGGTTTCCCTCAATGTTGATGCTGACATTTTAGGCATTCAACAAGATCCTTTCTTTCTAGACACCTATTTCATGGTTTCATACTTCCTCTACCTTAGATATCAATTCATATTTGTTTATTACATCATCAAGGAGTCCAATTGTTTGTGCAAGGAAATCCAATCCTTCATAGGATTAGTCTTCCCTCAACCTTGCCTTAAAGATTCAAAACTTATGTTGTAGGTCCTTGTTATTTTTCTTCAATATCTCATTCTTTCTAAAAATGGATGAATTCAATCATTTAAAGAAATATGTACATGTATATTTTTGCTTCTTCTTATGGATTTTCCTTAGAGTTTGCATAACAATACTAGCTTGTTGAACTATTGCAGTTATCCCTTGCCTTTCTATTCCTCTTTATGGTGTTACAATCTCATCACATGATTTTCTTGATCATTCCTCCCCTCTTCTTAGTCTTGTGTTGCAACATAACTTTTTCCTACTTTATCCATGAGCTCCCTTGCAGGCTATTTTACTACAACAAGGATTTCCACTCCTTCCTCCACCATCCCCATTGGTTCTTGTGTTGCAGTAGGATATTTTTCTACCTTAGCCCATGCTATTTATTGGTTATAGTAAGTTATTTTTCTAACTTATCCCTTGTTAATTCTTTTGTTGTAGCAAGGTAATCTTCCATGTCTTCCCCTACTAGTCCTTGTGTTACAACAGGGACTTCCACTTCTTCTTCCACCACCCTTACTGGTTCTTGTGTTGTAGTAGGGCGTATTATTTCTTCTTTTGTTGCTCCCTTTGTTCCTACTGGTTCTTGTGTCAAAGTGGGCTATGTCAAGACCCCCTTTGTTGAGTATCTCATCCTCTTTGTCTTGGGTATAGCCATGTAGGAGATTCATCTAGTCATGTGATTGAGGCTTTTGGTTGGGGGTAAACTCCTAATGATGTCAAGGTCACTGTCATGACTTGCTTCTCTTATTGGGTTTACCTCATCCTCAGGATATTTTTCCTCTATAAGTACTTTTGGTGTTGTAGCAGCTGCTTTTTCTGTAGAAACTTCTAGTTCTGGAAACCCCACAATGTTGTCCCAAGTGCATCCTACTCACTGGAGGCATGCACCACAAGAAGTTTGATAAGGAAATGGTGTGAGATACAATCCTTGGGTTGATTGGCTTTTTGGACATGGGCGACCATTTTTCATAGAGTTTTCTGTAGAAAGAATGGAGTATTTACTAACTTCTATTTTTGTAAGTGGTTAAGAAAATTTAGATGGTGTCAAATGATAATGGAACGATGTCCTTTGAACTAAAGTAATTTTGGATTAATATTTCCACATCGGCTTAGGGTTCTAGTAAGTATTTCTTATCAAAGTTGTTTCCCTTCTTCATAAGGACCTTGTTTTCTCCATGAATTCATCCCTCACCTTTGACAATAGTATCTTATTGGAATACCAATAGTATTCACTTGGGGTGGTCTTGACACAATGGATATTGTTTCTTCATTGACTATAATTGGTGTACCTCCACTATCATTTTGTCATCCTGCGGATTCAAGGAAAACTAAAGCATAACATTTTCATTGAACCCTTGTGTTAGCACCTAAATTTGCCTTAGGCTGAAGGAAGGCAAAAATTAGGGTAACCACAAACCACGCTCAGTCTGGTAGCTAGCCCTACCAGAACAGGAGAGGGCTCTCTCCGAGTCACGCTCGGTGAATAAATGATCGAAAACGGTCTGAGATGACTTACAATACAATGTTTACCTTAGGCTAGTAAGTGAAAAGGGATTCTGGAAACAATTTTATGAAATGACTGAGATTCTGGGATGTTATGGGACTGGCGCTCAGTAAAGAACAGAGAATTGAATATGAAGGCACAAATTATTTCGTGAGGCAAGGTAGGCGGAAAATGTAACAATTTAGTTGGAGGTATCACGGCATGAATAGATTGCTGAAGAAAGTGAAAAGGGCATAGTGACATGAATCCTTTTCAACAGAAGAAATAACACTGAAACATGAAATTTTCCCACAGGCAGAGCAATAAAAATTGGATTCTACCTAATCTCACTCTTAAAATTTCACTGGGAATGAGCATGAAATGAATTATGAAACATAACTAAATACATATGAACACATAAGAAATACATTTGCTACACTCACAACCACAAGAATCTCATGAAACAGAGTCGCTGCCTTTCATTAATTCTCTGTCAAAAATACACAGTGAAGAAACATAGTTTCTTTCCGACAGCCTCCCAGAAGTTATAGGCCAACCAACCCTTTGCAAATAACTTGCATACAATATATAGAATTGTGAGGAAGAGATAAAATGCCCAGGGGTTGGGAAGTTACTCGAATCATTACAAAATGGAGATGGAGAGCCAACCATCAGCTACAGGTGCAGCGCTGCAAACATGACATTTGGCATTGGATGACCGTTTGCCTTCCTTCGCCACTTGGATAGAAGCCAATCTGGAGAAAAAACTCTTTAAATTCCGCCTTTGGTGCCAAAAAATCGAAGTGTAGATGACTGGGCCCACTTGGAGAAGTCGCGAATAGAAATTTCGCGAAACGGAAGAAAATTGGCAATTTTTCCTCTGTGCGCCGCACCATTTTCTCTGTGCACCGCACCATTTTCTCTGTGCGTCGCACTACTTTGTGGCCTATTTTGGGGAACGTTCAGGTGTCCAAAATGTGCACAAGTGGGATTTTTGGAAAGCCTGTCCTGTCTACTTTCTAACCCCACTGGGATTTCCAAATTTGGTGCTCATTTTCCCCTCCAAATCTTCATTCTCCCAAGACTGCTTTCTGTGTGTCAAAAAAGTGGCAAAGAGGCCATTTTTGGGTGTTTTTTGGCCTTTAGGAGACCCAGATTTGTCAAAATTTCGTGCTCGAACACTAGTAGTCGTGATTTTCCATGCTGAATCCAAAAATGCAAACCATTCCTCGATTGGAGCCCTAGAATTTTAGCGTCGCGCCAGTGGCGCAGCGCACAGGGAGGAATTTCCTGTTTTTTGTCCAAAAAATCACCATGTGACCATGGAAGTTATCTATGGGGTGCCATGCTGAGAAAAGGAAGCCTCAACCAAGATTCTATGCCTATCTTGCTCTTTTTCTTGTTTTTCCCTTCTTTTGGCTTTCCTCAGTTTTGCTTTTAAACTCCTTATCCGGGCCTGTGCACTCATGTTTCGCACCCTGTAACGGAAAGCCATATGTCTCAATAGAGCAAGGTCCTGGTCAGCTTTGTCCAGTAGCCTCTCCAAGTGCATGTTCTTGATCTCAAGATAGGCCTCCCGATCTTCATTGATCGCCTGCTCTAGTGATGTGGGCTGAACTCTTCTCCTTTGAGCAGCTTGGTGATGCTCACAAATGTTTTGAAGCTCCATAATCGTCTGCTGGTCCTCCAGCTGCTTGATTCTCTAATCCAGGTAGTTCATGTTCCATTTGGCCCTCTCCAAGTCAAGGGACAAGGAGTCAATCACTGACTGCTGCTCCTGGATGATCTCTGTGAGCTCCTCCTTTGTTGGTTCAGCATCTGTATCATCATCCTGGAGGAGAATGAATTCGGTCTCTTTTTCGCCTGATGGCTCTCTTGAAGGCCCCTCATCATGCACTGGCTCCTTACCGCTGCCCTGCTCCTATGATGCTAATGTCGGAAGCGAGGCCCCCTCCACCCTGGGTGGAGATAACACTCGCTTTTCTGCTGCAAACAAAGGTCTACTGCCCTTCTGGTATGTGATGTACACTGGCTTGGTAGCAGTCTCCTGGCGCTCATACTGATGTGAAGGACCCCCTACCTCATGCTCTGTCTCTAATACCACCGGTGGAGTGCTGAAGAAATCACGAAAGATGAAGTCCTCCCAGGCAATACCCTGCAATCCCAACTGATGGTCCACCAAAATCCGGATGAGAGCAAAATGATAAACACTATTTAGCTGCTCTTGAGGGGTCTTGTGATGCATGAAGTTTTTCATCTTCTCTATGTTGTTGCAGATGAAAAATGGGAGGTTCATCATCCGCACCCTGGTGAAGTGCATGAGCAACCTGATGTGATAGGCATAAAGGCGAGAAAACCTCCCCTCGCAACTGAAATACTTCATGATCAATCTCATGAGTGGGGCATACTCATCCCTCAAAAATCTGAATGGAAAAACTCTGGTGAGCTGGCTCAAATAGCTGTCCTTGATGTAAGGCTCATAATGATTCCTCTCCACCTTCTTTTTCTTATGCCACTGTTCCCCAATGTTTAGTATTCCTATTGCCACTGATATGGTTTCTGGTGTCAATGTGAAAGTGACCCCAGCCAGGACAGATTGACCTCCTTGTAGATGAAGTGCAAAAAGACGGGTCAACTCATGATGGACTTTGATATTTGCCACCCTTTGACAAAATTCATAACATGCCGAGTGCTGGAAACAAGACATGGCAAGAGGGCATGCCTACAGCTCAGTGAGGGTGTTTGGCTCATCTCTAAGATGTCTGCCACTCCGGTGATGTCTCCTATGGGCCCTCTCTCCTGAAGATGTGTCGTTGTGGGTCCCCTCCTCATACTCTGATGAAATTTCTGATGCCATTACTGCTGTTTGTACCCTGAGTTTTATGCTGCCCTCTGAATCCAATGGAACTGGTAGATGCTCTGAAAATCTGCCACCAAGGGGACAATAAAACAGGGAGTATTAGGAGAGGAATGATGAAATGGGAATAGGGCTAAAGGGAGAGATTTATCAGGGATTTGGGAGTGTTTTGGGTATAGTATTGATGGGGTAGGGTTTGAATTTATTTTGGTAGGGTTTGGGTTTTTTGAGTCATAGGAGGAGGGGGAAAAAGGAATATGATTACAATGGTGTTAGGGTGATGATAAGGGGAAAATGATGCAGGGAAAATGGTGATAGGGGTAGGGTAGGAGAACACTTTGACAACACTGTTACTGTAGCAAAAACCCTAGGAGCTTGATTTCTTTGTGTCTTCTTTTGTTTACTAAAAGAAAAATTGGCATTAGATTTATACTCATCAAAATCATGGTATTCTTCTCAAGTTTAATGCCAAGAGTGAAGGTAGTTGGTCTACCTCTCAAGTTTGATAGGCATTCACAAAATTTTTAGGCAAATTGGTGGTTTTCTGGGCTTATATCTCTGTGCACCGCGTGCACTACCCAGTGCGCCGTGCCAGTGGCATTTTTACATTGTGAACCGGCTCCCAGTGCGCCGCGCAAAATGAGTGCACCGCGCCTCCTTGTGTGTGTGCCGCGCGCTCAGAATTTCACCATGAATTGCTTGCAGGGATAGGGAAAGGGTTATGTAGTGGTTTTAGGGTGGGGTTCTTAGGAAAAATGGTCAAGGGGAGATGAGAAAGATGATGGGTGAGGGGACAAGGGGAGTGGAGTGAAACCTTGGTGCTATCATCACATTCTTGTAACCCCAGCCAGCATTTTCTTTGTGATTTTTTCATGGTTGACCTTATGTTTTTGGGTGACATTTAAACATCTCATAAATACCATATCAATGACAAAATTGATGGAGAAGAGGTGTCCACAGGGCCTACCTCTTGTTTTGCTAGCCTTCACCAAGATTTAAAGCGGTTTGGAAATTTTTTATGCCCCTGGCTGTGTGCGTCGGGCGCCAAGCCCAGTGTGCTGCGCGCTAGGTGTGCATCGCACCCTTGTAAATTTCCCACTGCGGGCTGGCTGCATGTGCGCCACGCCCTCTGTGTGCGCCGCTCTCCTTGGTGTATGCACCGCGCCCTTGAAATCCAACTTTCACTCACTCAAACGCTCACAATTTCGCTTTCTCACTTTTGCAATGTCTCTCCAAAGCTTGCAAGAGCACAATGCTTTTGGTTTGGGTCAAAACATGTATTTATAGGCTTGGAGGAGATGGGTTTGATTTTTGTCTCTTTGAAAACCCCTTTTCTAATGTTGAGTTTTGCACTTTTTCATTGACCTTTAGACACACTGATTTTCACTTTCCCTTTGACATTTTGGCTCAAATGATGAAATTTTCGGCACCTCTTTGCAGGGACTGTACGATAGAGAATTGGGCCATGTAAATCATAACTGCATCTGAAAATTCAACTGGTGATTTTTTGAAAATTTTTGTCATAATTGACCTTGTTTGACTTTTCTTGTTTTGAAGAAGAGTCGATGTCTCTCTAGGTGATGATGAAGCTTTCTGAACCATAGCTGTGTAAGGCCTCCCTTTGGCCTGCATGGCTTGTTCTGGACATGTTTTCAAAGACCAAATTGATGAATTCCTAGACCCAATCATAAAAAATGACTTTGTCCTGTAAAGGACTAGACCTGGACTGTCGGTGATTATGGACCAAGACATGAGATAGCAACGGCCAGACATGAGGGAAAATGACTAGCATGACTTTCTCCGTCAGATCATGGCATGTCCCTAGCGAAATGCAGCTGAGTGAATGGAGTAGAACACCTAAAATTGAAATGCACAAAGAGTTTTGATCTCTGACGGAGGGCTGACCAGAATGACTCTAACATTGGCTCCAATGGGGGATGGTAGCTCCTTGGAGGTGCCAAGAACAACAGATCTCTGGGAGAGCTAGATAGTGCCTTCGTCCATTGGGCTATGGAGTCATTATTTCAACAGACAACACAGGACTCTGACTCAATTTATTTGACTGAAACTTGACTCAAACCGACTCAACTTTAACTGAAATGACTAAAAAAAAAAAACTGACTTTGACAAACTAACTCAAAATGACTAAGACCTGAACTTAGAACTTAAAGCTAGGTGGTGTACATGACCACATGTGTTCCTTCCAAGGCAATATACGTTCAAACTATATTGAAATGCCAATGTAACCAATCAAGCAGATGCCTTGCTGACTAATTCTCCTGATCAGATCTCCTGGTCAACAGTAGATACTTGAAACTAGGTCTCCAAAAAGCTAATTTACCATGATCTCCTTCATCACTGAACACTAAAATAATCACCTTCACTGCTGGCTGCAACAAACTTGCCAGAGGATCCTGAAAAACATGAAGTCTTTCCTCCTGCTGAAAAAACAAGGTATCCTTTTCTCTTGATTCTGGTCTTTCTTCATAAATAAGAGTATGCTCCTAGTCTTCAAAAAATTCTGAACAAATAGGTGAGCGGATTTCCTCTTCAAAGAACACTTCAAAACATGAAACATATGAGGAAGAGTCTGAAATACAGTCCTGAATGTTTTGCTCTTCGGTAGCCTGAATGTATTGTAGGTCATGTTCATATGATATGACAGCTAGATTGTCTTTGCATTCATCAATCAAGAGAAAAGAAACTTCAAATAATTCTTGAAACCCAACACAATCATTTATATCATCTACCATAAATTCACCTGGATCTTTTTCACTTACTTGAACAAAATTCTCATCTTCCTGTTCATGAGCTGACTGGACTACCTCTTTATGAAGGCTTTGTTCTGATGACATAAGAGCATTTGGATTCAAAACTCTTTTTTCTTCATTCCAGGTGATTTTAACAGTAGAATTCTCTTTCATGGGACTTAGTACAAGGTTTTCTTGGTCACCATAATCTGAATCTGGATCTGAAAGGGTTGACTTAACGTTATCACATTCTGAAAGTAGAAATGGACTTCCCTGCATGTTGTCTTCTTCTATGGACAGATCCGAAACAAAACTTTTTCTTTCATCACTTTTAGCCATATGGAATTCTTCAACTTGCTGATCTATAAAGCTGTTCACCGGACTGTCATCCTTTTCAAAAGAGGAAGAAGTTTCACCAACACTTTCTTGACCATGTGTGCACTACAAATCCGCTTTAGCTTGAGCTGGAACATAACCGTGCAAGAGTTGACCTATCTCGTCTTCAGACAAAGGAGGTAAGACCTTTTGTTTCCTTTCGCTCAAACAGTGATTGTCTTCATTAATTTCAAGTGAAGGTGTATATAAATATTCCTCATACTGCTGATCCATTTCATGTAATTCCTGTTGACTGTCAAGATGCAAAATTCTTTCATCTTCCACTGTACTACAATCTTGATTTTGCTGCAAATTTTCATGATCATCTTCATGCTGCTGAAATGGGTTTTGACACAGGGCTTCCATGATCTCATCATCCATAAAATTATCATCCTCATAGTATTTTTCAAGGCTTTCAATAAAAATAGAAGCATATTTTCAACAGTCATGAACTAGATTTAATGATGGATAAGATTCCTGATACCTTTCAATGAATAGGGCATGAAAATCCTTTAAACAGTAAATACAAGCAGGCGGAAAAATTTCATACCAAGATTGGGCTTCACCTTCCAGAGTGGCCAGGAATATCTTCATCAAGCAATCTTCAGGAAAATCAACCTTCAACTTGCAAATATGCATGTGAAATCAAACTAGATGTAAAGAAGCGTCCTTCTTACCATCATCCTTAAACGTAGGCAGATTCCTTGACCAATCTACTTTCGAAATCTTATTTGGAAAGCCTAGAATGTGATCTCGGCTCATGGGAGCGTATCTTCTTGCAATCCGATCCATTTGAAAATCTCAAAGCTACTGACCTCTCTGCAGTGGAGTCACCATGAAGCACCGATTGCTGGATTCTTCAGTGAATGGAGTTGCCAGGTGAATGATTTCAGCCGTCTACTTATGTCTGATCGTTGTTCACCGTCAACCATCAGATCTGAGCTTAATAGAGGTACTGGGGCAAAACAATCTTCAAGCAAACCATTTTCTTCCGCAGTGGAGTTGCCACTATGTTAGCACCTAAATTTGCCTTAGGCTGAAGGAAGGCAAAAATTAGGGTAACCACAAACCACGCTCAGTCTGGTAGCTAGCCCTACCAGAACAGGAGAGGGCTCTCTCCAAGTCACACTCAGTGAATAAATGATCGAAAACGGTCTGAGATGACTTACAATACAATTTTTACCTTAGGCTAGTAAGTGAAAAGGGATTCTTGAAACAATTTTATGAAATGACCGAGCTTCTAGGATTTTATGGGACCGGCGCTCAGCAAAGAACAGAGAATTGAATATGAAGGCATAGATTATTCCATGAGGCAAGGTAGGCGGAAAATGTAACAATTTAGTTGGAGGTATCACGGCATGAATAGATTTCTGAAGAAAGTGAAAAGGGCATAGTGACATGAATCCTTTTCAACAGAAGAAATAACACTGAAACATGAAATTTTCCCACAGGCAGAGCAATAAAAATTGGATTCTACCTAATCTCACTCCTAAAATTTCACTGGGAATGAGCATGAAATGAATTATGAAACATAACTAAATACATATGAACACATAAGAAATACATTTGCTACACTCACAACCACAAGAATCTCATGAAATAGAGCCACTGCCTTTCATTAATTCTCTGTCAAAAATACACAGTGAAGAAACAGAGTTTCTTTCCCACAGTCTCCCAGAAGTTATAGGCCAACCAACCCTTTGAAAATAACTTGCATACAATATATAGAATGTGTGAGGAAGAGATAAAACGCCCAGGGGTTGGGAAGTTACTCGAATCATTACAAAATGGAGATGGAGAGCCAACCATCAGCTACAGGTGCAGCGCTGCAAACATGACATTTGGCATTGGATGATCGTTTGCCTTCCTTCGCCAATTGGATAGAAGCCAATCTGGAGAAAAAACTCTTTAAATGCCACCTTTGGTGCCAAAAAACCGAAGTGTAGATGACCGGGCCCACTTGGAGAAGTCGCGAACTGAAATTTCGCAAAACGGAAGAAAATTGGCAATTTTTCCTTTGTGCGTCGCGCCATTTTCTCTGTGCGTCATGCTACTTTGGGGCCTGTTTTGGGGAACTTTCGAGTGTCGAAAATGTGCCAAAGTGGGCTCGTTGGAAAGCTTGTCTTGTATACTTTCTAACCCCACTAAAATTTCCAAATTTGGTGCTCATTTACCCCTCCAAATCTTCATTCTCCCAAGACTGCTTTCTGTGTGTCAAAAAAGTGGTAGAGAGGCCATTTTTGGGTGTTTTTTGACCTTTAGGAGACCCAGATCTTGTCAAAATTTCTTTCCCGGACACCAGTAGTCGTTATTTTCCATGCTGAATCCAAAAATCCAAACCATTCCTCGATTGGAGCCCTATAATTTTAGTGTCCCGCCAGTGGCGCGGCGCACAGGGAGGAATTTCCTATTTTTTGTCCAAAAAATCACCATGTGACCAAAATTTGCCCAATTTTTTTGAAATTTGGGCTGGAAGTTCTCTATGGAGTGCCATGCTGAGAAAATGAAGCCTCAACCAAGATTCTAAGCCTATCTTGCTCTTTTGCCCATTTTTCCCTTCTTGTGGCTTTCCTCAGTTTTGCTTTTAAACTCCTTATCCGGGCCTGTGCACTCATGTTTCGCACCCTGTAACGGAAAGCCATATGTCTCAATAAAGCAAGGTCCTGGTCGGCTTTGTCCAGCAGTCTGTCCAACTGCATGTTCCTGATCTTGAGATAGGCCTCCTGATCTTCATTGATCGCCTGCTCCAGTGATGTGGGCTGAACTCTTCTCCTTTGAGCATCTTGGCAATGCTCACAAATGTTTTGAAGCTCCATAATCATCTGCTAGTCCTCCAACTTCTTGTTTCTCTGCTCCAGGTAGTTCATGTTCCATTTGGCCCTCTCCAAGTCAAAGGACAAGGATTCAATCACTGACTGCTGCTCCTAGATGATCTCTATGAGCTCCTCCTTTGTTGGTTCAGCATCTGTATCATCATCCTGGAGGAGAATGAATTCGGTATCTTTTTCGCCTGATGGCTCTCCTAAAGGCCCCTCATCATGCACTGGCTCCTTAGCTCTGCCCTGCTCCTGTGATGCTGATGTCGGAAGCGAGGCCCCCTCCAACCTGGGTGGAGATAACACTCGCTTTGCTGCTGCAAACAAAGCTCTACTGCCCTTCTGGTATGTGATGTACACTGGCTTGGTAGTAGTCTCCTGGCGTTCATACTGATGTGAAGGACCCCCTACCTCATGCTCTGTCTCTAATACCATTGGTGGAGCGCTGAAGAAATCACAGGAGATGAAGTCCTCCCAGGCAATACCCTGCAATCCCAACTGATGGTCCACCAAAATCCGGATGAGAGAAAAATGATAGACACTGTTTAGCTACTGTCGAGGGGTCTTGTGCTGCATGAAGTTTTTCATCTTCTCTATGTTGTTGCAAACGAAAAATGGGAGGTTCATCATCCGCACCCTGGTGAAGTGCATGAGCAACCTGATGTGATAGGAATAAAGACGAGAAAACCTCCCCTCGCAACTGAAATACTTCATGATCAATCTCATGAGTGGGGCATACTCATCCCTCAAAAATCTGAATGGAAAAACTCTGGTGAGCTGGCTCAAACAGCTGTCCTTGATGTAAGGCTCATAATGATGCCTCTCCACCTTCTTTTTCTTATGCCACTGTTCCCCAATGTTCGGTATTCCTGTTGCCACTGATATGGTTTCTGGTGTCAATGTGAAAGTGACCCCAGCCAGGACAGATTGACCTCCCTGTAGATGAAGTGCAAAAAGACGGGCCAACTCATGATGGACTCTGACATTTGCCACCCTTTGACAAAATTCATAACATGCCAAGTGCTGGAAACAAGACATGGCAAGAGGGCATGCCTGCAGCTCAGTGAGGGTGTTTGGCTCATCTCTAAGATGTCTGCCACTCTAGTGATGTCTCCTATGGGCCCTCTCTCCTGAAGATGTGTCACTGTGGGTCCCCTCCTCATACTCTGATGAAACTTCTGATGCCATTACTGCTGTTTGTACCCTGAGTTTTATGCTACCCTCTGAATCCAATGGAACTGGTAGATGCTCTGAAAATCTGCCACCAAGGGGACAATAAAACAGGGAGTATTAGGAGAGGAATGATGAAATGGGAATAGGGGCTAAAGGGAGAGATTTATTAGGGATTTGGGAGTGTTTTGGGTATAGTATTGATGGGGTAGAGTTTGAATTTATTTTGGTAGGGTTTGGGTTTTTTTAGTCATAGGAGGAGGGGGAAAAAGGAATATGATTACAATGGTGTTAGGGTGATGATAAGGGGAAAATGATGCAGGGAAAATGGTGATAGGGGCAGGGTAGGAGAACACTTTGACAACACTGTTACTGTAGCAAAAACCCTAGGAGCTTGATTTCTTTGTGTCTTCTTTTGTTTACTAAAAAAAAAAAATTGGCATTAGATTTATACTCATCAAAATCATGGTATTCTTCTCAAGTTTAATGCCAAGAGTGAAGGTAGTTGGTCTACCTCTCAAGTTTGATAGGCATTCACAAAATTTTTAGGCAAATTGGTGATTTTCTGGGCTTATATCTCTGTGCGCCGCGCTAATGGAATTTTTACACTGTGAATTGGCTCCCAGTGCGCCGCACACAATGAGTGCGCCGCGCCTCCTTATGTGTGCGCCCGCGCTCAAAATTTCACCACAAATTTCTTGCAGGGATAGGGAAAGGGTTATGTAGTGGTTTTAGGGTGGGGTTCTTAGGAAAAATGGTCAAGGGGAGATGAGAAAGATGATGGGTGAGGGGACAAGGGGAGTGGAGTGAAACCTTGGTGCTATCATCACATTTTTGTAACCCCAGCCATCGTTTTCTTGGTGATTTTTTCATGGTTGACCTTATGCTTTTGGGTGACATTTAAACATCTCATAAACACCATATCAATGACAAAATTGATGGAGAAGAGGTTTCCACAGGGCCTACCTCTTGTTTTTCTAGCCTTCACTAAGATTTGAAGCGGTTTGGCAATTTTTTATGCCCCTGGCTGTGTGCGTCGCGTGCCAAGCCTAGTGCGCTGTGCGCTGGGTGTGCGTCGCGCCCTTTTAAATTTCCCTCTGCGGGCTGGCTGCGTGTGCGCCGTGCCCTCTGTGTGCGCCGCGCTCCTTGGTGTATGCACCGCGCCCTCGAAATCCAACTCTCACTCACTCAAACGCTCACAATTTCGCTTTCTCACTTTTGCAATGTCTCTCCAAAGCTTGCAAGAGCACAATGCTTTTGGTTTGGGTCAAAACATGTATTTATAGCCTTGGAGGAGATGGGTTTGATTTTTGTCTCTTTGAAAACCCCTTTTCTAATGTTGAGTTTTGCACTTTTTCATTGACCTTTAGACACACTGATTTTCACTTTCCCTTTGACATTTTGGCTCAAATGATGAAATTTTCGGCACCTCTTTGCAGGGACTATACGACAGAGCATTGGGCCATGTAAATCATAACTGCATCTAAAAAGTCAACTGGTGATTTTTTGAAAAATTTTGTCATAATTGACCTTGTTTGACTTTTCTTCAAAACAGAGTTTTGAAGAAGAGTCAATGTCTCTCCAGGTGATGATGAAGCTTTTTGAACCATAGCTGTGTAAGGCCTCCCTCTGGCCTGCATGGCTTGTTCTGGACATGTTTTCAAAGACCAAATTGATGAATTCCTAGACCCAATCATAAAAAATGACTTTGTCATGTAAAGGACCAGACCTGGACTGTCATGAGTTTCGGTGATTATGGACCAAGACCTGAGCCATCAGGGGCCAGACATGAGGGAAAATGACTAGCATGACTTTCTTCGTCAGATCATGGCATGTCCCTAGCGAAATGCAGCTGAGTGAATGGAGAAGGACACCTAAAATTGAAATGCACAAAGAGTTTTGATCTCTGACGGAGGGCTGACCAGACCGACTCTAACACCTTGTAATCTCTTTTTGTACCCCATCCACACTACTACTTGGATATATGGCCCAAATGTGGTCGCAAGCTTGTTAAAGTCAGGTCTCATAATGCTCTCGGTGAATCAAGAAACAACCATGATGTTGGTAAAAAATCAGGCAACTACTAGTTGCAATGTGGATGAATAGTTCATTGGGAGATGATAGTCTACGAGGAAGTGTAATCATGAACAATGGCGAGGGTCATTTCATAGGTTGTGGCGATGATACAACAATATTGGAGTAATGGAAATGATGCATGTCATTCTAATTTAAAAATATAAACTAGGACATAATTTCATATCAATTCTTTGTTCGTAAACTTTGAAGCACACTACAATATGTAATGAGTTAAGTCAAATTGGTTGTCACTTCTAAGTCAAAACTAAGAACTAATTTAAGGAAGCATGAAACAAATTTTTTAATCTAATCACAAGCTTGGCATGGAAAGCACACCAACTTGACTTATGAACACTTTGAACTAGGCATATACTAATATTTCTCACACAAATTAAAGTTCTATATGCAATCATGTTCAAAATGTCAAGCTTTCACTCAAATGCTTGGAAATGAAAATGGTTAAAGGGATTTTTAATCTGAAGGTTTGATTAATGAACTAGGGCCTTTCTTGCCATTGGAGGCAAGCAAACACTCTGATTGTCTTTTAATAAATCCAGTGAATTTTGACCTAGTACTAGTTAAAAGGTTGAGAGTGCACTACGACCTTCCTCATTTGTGATAGTGAAAATGGGTGGCCACTCATATTCTTCTACTCATGTTTTTTAGCTAGTATGTTCTCAAACCATCATTCTATCCTAAGAAAAGTAGTATATGAAAAATAGGGAACCATATGGTGTTTGATAAATTCAAGGCTAAGTGGAAATTTTTTCAAGAAGTTGGGACCTTTTTCACATAAAAAGATGGCAAATGACACTGTTGATGCCTTGGTAAATTTTTCCAATTGGATTGATCCTTCAAACAAAAGCTAATATATGATAATTAAGAATTTTAAATACTCTTAAACTTATAGAAAAATATGTATTCTGTGATTGTAATATTGAACGAGTATTGGTGGTATGAAATATAGTGATATGTGTATTATATTGGCTAGTTAAGTTATACTAATAATCAACTCATCATAACTTCACTAAAACAACATCCAAAGTATTATAATCATGGAATAATTATAAAAGAACATTTATGAACAAAGGTTATAAAACTATATTTAAAGTATAGCTACACAATGACCAAGAAATAATTTTATAACTAGATTTAAATCTGAATGTACAAGATATAATCAAGTCATATAACAATGAAAAATAAAATATTTACCCAGTTAACATACAACAATGAAAGAGTGTACTAGCTTGAGTGGTGGGGGCCCTTCCACTGCTCAACAAGTACACTTAACTTAAAATCATAGGTTGAAACTTCAAAATCACTCCACAAATTGATCAAAATGACCAAGAACAGGTTTGAAATCCAAGTCCAAGCTCTCATGTCAAAATCTAAGTTCTCAAAAATAATATCATGTCTTGGCAAGCTAAGTTTGATTGCTATTATAGGAAAAAATTCAACAACATACTCAAAAATCCTATTCTAAACTAATTACAACTCATTATAGGGATGATATTTGATCCAATCGATCTTATTGAGCACTCAAATCATAGATTTAATCTCTAAAAATTGGATCTGGGAAAATTTGGCAATTTGTGTTGTGTTTTTGCTACCATAGTGCTTGCATTGATCACATGTTAACTAGGGGTCTCATAGTTGTTTTGGGATGGTAAAGTAGGAAACTCACCATGTCAGGATCCCCATTATCAAAACCCATGTTCTAGATTTTATCTATACGTCCTGAAAATATAACAATGGATGATGATTTACGAAATCTACTAAAATCTACAATTTTATTTTACAATGCAATTAATTACATGAAACTATAAAAATAAAAAAGAAATCAATAAAATTGCCTTAGGAAAGTGTTAATATTGGTAAAATATGGAAAAATATCATCATAAAATACTAGAAGTGGTATTTTTAGAGCTAGATAAGTAAAAAACAATAGCAAAATTCTTGATAAAAAAGATGGTTGGCATCCCCCTAGAATGAAGGTGGAGTATCTCCTCATAATTATTCGAAAAACTGTCATTTGTCACATCACATTGTTTTTGTTACCTATAACATACGGTCCACATTGTCTTTAGGATATTGTGATGATTGTCCCTATGTCTTAGCTTCTTCATGAGTGGTTTTACTCTCAAATTCTTGTTTTCAAGCTTAAGTGAATTCTTCTTTTCATACCACTTATATGCATGTGTTGAGATCATGTTGGTTTCTTCTTGCGACCTCTTGTTTTCCTCTTGAACACTTTGAATTTTTTTCAATGATAGGTTATGTTTGGTCGAAAATCCATTTTGTGGTTTCAAGTATCTCTCTAATACTTGCATTTCCTATACAATCTTCTTTAATTTCTTAATTCTCCTCTTCATATTTCAAGGACTTTCTCTTGAGGAGATATAACTTCCTCTGGTCAGGGAATATAGGGTGTTTCAACTTGCTTTGAGGATCGATTTCTTATAATTTCTCATATTTCCTCTTTTATAACTCTGTATTCATCTTCTTCATCAACAAAGTATATTCTTCAGGTAACTTTTCTTTCCTTGCAAACTTTTGTTCTTACTTTGCTTTATTCTCTAAGGACTCTATATAGTCGATGCTATCATTGTCTTCTATTTCAACCAAAGGATGATTTTGAGTTCTTTGCTTTTGAGGATGTGTAGTTGTCTCTTCTTGTCTTCCCACTTGTTTAGTCATATATCTAGTCATTATTCTAGGTATTGATTCTTTTGTTGGTTGTTCCTATATATACTTGTTTTGGTTCTTCATCTTGATCCTCAACTTCAACTTGTTGTGTATCTTCTTCCTCTATAGAATCATTTTCTTCCACTGTGACAAATTGATTTCATTAAAGAAAAGTTTCCAAAGTTTCTTGGGTCTTGGCAAGTTCCCACTCTATAATCATCTTGATCAAGCCATGATGATATATATGTTTATCATTGTTTGAATTTTTTCATGCTATATTGGACCTTTTAGTGAGACTTAAGTAAATACTAGCAATTGTCCCAAAAGGTACAAAGAGAGGCTGATAGGATTATTAAATTGGAATTTGTTGAATTTTTCTAGAAGAGTTAATTGGTTTGTGGAAAACTTTATCGATATCAAAGACTAGAAACCAAAATTAGTAATAAGACTTGCTTTCCTATTGTTTATATCCTCCTCCAAAACACTTTAAAAAATACAAAACAGCGCAACGCATTGATGAAATTGCAACATGGCACATTGATGGAGCGCTCCACCACCTAGACCCATATTAGCTTTCAATGAGACTGCCTGCGAGAGAAAGAGAACTAAAAGAAACTATTAATACTTTGGAGGTTTCAAAACTAAAAGAAACTCACAGCAGGAAAACTGAAACTTTGAAACTTAAATATATATAATTTGAACCTGATAGTGTGCTAATAGTAGCAAATAACAAAGAAAACATTAGTGACATCAATAAACTCAGCAGTAGCAACTATGGCTCAGTAATAACAGTAGAAATTCCATTAGTATTCAGCTGCACATTTGATAGCACATTTTAAAGCACAAACCGAATAAAGTGCAATAATAGTCACTGGCAATAATAATTGAATTTGAAATCCATAATAGATAAGAACAAATATCAAAGCCATTCAGGAATGACAACTAATCATAACCAAAGAAGTGATTCCTCATGCATGTTTCTAGTAGTATTAACCATTCATGTATCATAACTGATAATTTTATAAGCTATAAGCATCATTGATATTTGATCATTTTAAGGACCATTTCAGCATGAGCATAAACCAGGTCATACAACATTTTTGTGAGCCATGTCCATATGAATAGTGAATAAAGTGGTTTTCTTAAGGGCTATAGCGGGACTTAATAACAGTGTGGGTGAAGTGAGCAACTTCATGGCACATAAAGATAGATCACACCTTGACACCAGATCTTGACCAAAATCATAGATCAAACCTTCAGAGTAGACATTGAGATCTTATGTTTATAGATCAGACCTCAAGAGCAGATCTCGACAAAAGGATAGATTAGACATTGACCAAGAATAAAGTTTCACATTTTAGCCTTTAGGCACTTAAGGTTTGGGAAAATTTTCATTAAAAAATCAATTTTGGGGGGGATCAGGGGGTCAAAATAACGCTGGAAGTTTGGAAACTGTTTCAAATTTCAAGATCCATTTCCTTTTCGATGGGATTTGGAATTAGGGATGGAATTCTTCTACAGGAAGAACAGGGGATTTCATATTAGCCGTTGCTAAATCAAATAAACAAATTCTTGATTTTTTCAAATTTAGTTGTGAAGCTCTGAAGATTATACTCATGCATTGCACCGAGCACTAAAATATATATTCAATCTTTGATGCTGAGATCTGAAATCTTAAATACTACATGTTATGCTAGGCTTGGTCACAACTCATATGCAGTAAATGAATGAAAGGAAAATCAAACCATCCCAAAATGAGGTGTATCAAACCATTTCAACATAAAATCTAGTTGGTTCAAAATTTTGTAGGTTTGTTTTTGAAAAATGTTATGAAATTACATTCGTCGGATGTTCATTCAAGCTTTTTCTGTTAACTTCTTTCCACTAGAACATTCCAAAACTTAATAAAAGATAAAAAATGAGCTTGTTCTTTCTCAACTTCATCAAATCTTAAAAAAATTACCTCTACTCACGTAATTACTCATAAACTTACCAAACAAAATTAAAAACTCGCATATCCTTTCCTCATAAACTTGCCAGAAAAAATTAAAAATCTCATTTTCTGTGCTGGAAAATCTAGAAATTAAGTTTGTTCAAGGGCCTGAAGCGTAGCCCTGTATCAGTGATTCCAGGGTCATTGTTCGCTTAATTCAATAGGCTCCCTTAGGCTCCAACAATAAGTCATCTAAAGTTATATTTTTGCTTACCACACACTATTTGGATAAAATGTTTTGGTTTATTTAGTTATATCTTTTACAAACACTCACAGTAAGATTGATTTTGTTTTGTTTTGTTTTGTTTTTTGTTTTTTTTTTTTAAATTGATATATAAACTATTTTTTTTAAGAAAAAATTGTAATTTTTATTAATAAATAAAAATATCATCCTATTTTTTCATAAAGATGCACTCAAAAAAACCTCGTAGAGCCATCATCCTAGAAAATATGATTAATGCTAATCATATGATTATACTATGTCGCAATGAAGACCAGGGTTACGGAAATAAGATAATATTTTTGAAATAATAGAATTTCGGTTTAACTTTTGTTACATATGATCGCACTTCAGCGAAAACTTGAAATTCTCTGTTTCAATCCGACGAATTCCAGGCTTTCATGATAAGAAGGAAGATAAAAAATTTAGAAAGGATGCCAGTATTGTGAAATTTTGTTTTGGGCAGGTTAATGGAGTTGAGTTAATTGGGTAATAAACAATTTTTTAATTATAGAGTTAATAAAAATTTGTCAGAAATTTGAAGCATGAGTTGAATATGATTCAAATAACTTTGTGGAGAATTTATAACTCAAATCTATGATTCTAACAAATACCTATCTCATTCTGAAGAAATTTTACAGAAAAATATGTGGTTCCTCCAAAAATATATAACAAATAATTTATAAACTAAAGCAAAGCAAATTTTATTATAATTTATGCATAGTAGAACCCGTTCATATAGATTTTGTCTAATCCCCAATGAAATTCTTAAAAATTTGAAAATTTCATCACAGTTCTGGAAAGATGAGACGTGATTTTTCTATATCACCAAAATTCTAGCAAATTTTCCACAGTATTTGGCCTCTCCAAGCAAATCCATTGGTTAAAAAGGATTATTTGCTTCACAATACATTTGTTTGCGGACTATAAAATCAATGGACTTGTAAGAAAATAAAAGGGTTTTACTTTTAATTCGATTTAAATAGCAGACCAGAAATGTGGGAGGCTTGGTTAAGGGCTGCCTTCCACGTTTGGATGCATTCCACCGCAACTCTGCCTTTGCGTTGGTGTTCTTCAAAGGCTTTAGCGTAACGCCCACTCTCAACGTAACGAAGGTCTTTAGGCTCAATGTCACAAAACACAGGAATTATCTTCAAGTTACGCTTGTGATATGATCTCAAAATCCAGTGCAGTGCTTCCAAACACCAAGGGGATTCAGCATAATGCTCAGCGAAAAGGGCAATATGAACTGACGCACTTTGAATGGCTCCGAGGATTCTAGGGGACAGAGTATCTCCCGTGTGAAGTTCCTTGTTATCCAGAAACACGCGCAACCCATGACAATTTGTGAGGCGATGGTAGATGAAGCTTGGTGCTTGCCAAAAGCCAGGGAAGAAGAAGAAGAACAAAAACTGGCAGGGAAAAAGTAGTAAAAATATCTTCAAGAGTGACATAAAAGAATGGGAAAAAGCAGTAAGGCAACTCAAAGGGCCAGATTCAATGCACAACAAAACTAGGAGGTGAAAAGAAGACAACTCATATATTTGGAAAATGCAGTCAAAGTGCAGTGCATGCTTGCCAGATGACACTTCAAATCAACGGTTGAAAGTGTCTCACTTGATCGAATGGTTCAGGGTAAAAGTGTTGACAATTGTTGATGCATAGAAAGGCCTATCGGCCTAAATATGGAAAATTCAAGGTAATTTCTCCTCTCAAATGCCGCAATATCCTACACTTGAGCACACTTTCCATCAAAGGATAAGGCAAAAATTTCTATTGCAGCCCTTGAAATTGAGGAGAAAATAAACCTAATTATTTTTTCCAGTATTTTAATAATTTTAGAATGATAATTATTATTAATTTCAAAACTAAAGGGTTCAATTTTACCATTCATTCTGACTCTCTGTCTATCAACCCTGTATATCACTGCATGTCCACTATTGCATCAATTTGATCTCCCCGTAAATCAAGCCTTGTCAACCTGTGTTACTTTTTCTATAAACCATTTCGTGTGCACAATATAGTAATCAAACAATCAACAACTTTGAATAACAACATTAATTTTGAGTTGTTTTTTTTTAATAAAATATGTAATAGCTATAAGTAATGCCCTTTTATTGTTGTGGAAACACTTGGATTTATGGGGAAAAAGGCTTTTATAGATGTCAGACACTAACCCCGAAAATTCCCTCTGATATCCGTTGAGAAAAAAATATTCTTTTATGCCTCCCTGTGCACACATCCACTGACCTGTGATAAATTGCAGTTTTGAAATATTGAAATGACAGTGAAATTTCAATATTTATCCTAAAAAATTTGTAAAGTGATAAAATCTCTTATCGCATTTAAACTTATGACCATACCACGAAGTTATTGTGTAATATACACAAGGTTTTTGAATTTCTCAATTGTTGTATTTTATATGCCAACACTCTATTAGAACAAGCAAATTGACTTTATATACACTTAAGGATAAGTTGAATCGATTTAGGGCACAAATGATCAGTATTTCAATCATGTCTCTAGCATGCAAAATAATTACTGAGAGACCTTATCATTTGCTAAGGGGAAAATTGATTAACAATTTGGGCACAAATTGTTTTCTGGGCAATGTAGTGTAGTCGTTTTGCACATTCCTTGAGAATTTTTTTAAGGTTAGTTGACTAGAAAGGCTACTATCTCTTATGTTTCTCCTCTGATATACTCTCATATCAAAATCTAAATTTTTCCTTGAGCTACTATTGAACGTGTTTTCCATGAAAATTTTAAACTAAAATAGAGGGTTTTTATAAGGGTAGCACTTACCTCTATATTATGCTCGTTTGTGGTTAAATTATGGGTGTCCTCTTTTACGCTGAACACATGCTCTATAGAATATGACATCTTTGCACCTCGCTTCACGTGTTTTCAAAGGTGAATTAGACTTTTTTTTTTTACAACAAATGGATAAGACTCAACTTACTTGACCCTTGCATACCAATTGGATTTATAAGCCTGACCCTTGCATACCAATTGGATTTATAAGCCAAACTCATGCAAATATCCATACCTGCATACCTGCTTTGGATTGATACAAATCCATCCTTATACCTCTTGACCCCAATCTCAAATTCAATTGATTTTCTTTGTTGATATGTCTCAAACTGAGTGCATTAACAATTTTCTCTTCCTAATATCTCTCAAAATAGAGTACTCTTAACAAAGTGTACTCATGTGTTTGAAAACAGAGTCTATACATTCATTTTTATTTCTTGAGTCTTAATGAGTTTGAGTGATATATCAATATTTAAAAACCAAGTCTTTTAATCACTACAACCCGTCTCTTCTTATTTATAATGACTTTCATTCTCCATGATCGCAATGATGCTCAATTACCTTCTCTTTCATGTGCTATCAATAGGCTAATTGTTGTGTCCTTATCTATGTTGTTTAGAACCTTTTTGAATTGACCTCTGTACTTTGAAAATTCACCTTTTGAAATTGACCTTGGTACTTTGAAAACCCACCTTTTAAAACTGACTTTGATACTTTGAAAATATTTGTATTAAAACCTCATATCATGTCCTCATTGATAAGAATTGTTGCATATGGTTATATGAAGAATAACAAGGTAATAGGAGAATGGTAATATATGAGTGAAAGTTATAAAATAATCTAAGGTTTTTAAGAAGAAGTATACTATATATCTCATGAGAAATGGTTTTAAGCATTTCACTAAATTTTGGGTCTTAGATCATCAAAATTTTGTGACAAGGAAATTTTGGGGAAAAAGTTATTCTATTGAAAAAATGTAATTCAAAAATTTAATGTAACAATTCAAGAATTTTAAAATAAATTATCAAACCTCCTTTGTAGATAGCTATATGTCATTTTTACTACTTGCATTTTTTTATGACATTGCTGACTTTTGACAGGCCTTGGATAATGGCTTGGAGCTCGCTGCAATTCTTCTAATGGTGAAGGCGTCACTGATTCATGTCACTCTGATATGGGATGAATTTCAGGTCCATTTGATGATTATTTTGGTGCTAATTATATTTTTTTTTTATAATGATGATGTAGGGAATATTCCACATCCCTTTGATAATGATAAGCTGGAGGTAGTTATGCTACTTCCAGTTCCCCCTTATGCTAATTAAATAGGGCTATTTATACTATTATCATGTCCCTCTAATGACAATACATAAAAATTCTTATGTTGTTGTCAGGTCCCTGTGCACTTTGTTGGTTTTCCTTAGCCCTTTATTCTTGATATTGAGTGTTTTCCTTTCTTAGTGATGTTGTTGATTTTCTTCTTTCAATTGCTCATTTTCCTCTTTACGCTGCTCAATCTCTTTGACTAAGGTGAAATTGTGCTCTGATAGGGCTTTGTTTTGTGCTTTAAAATTATGTGGTATGCTCCTTATGATATCACTAAAAGTAGTGATTTCATCAAGCATAAAGATAGTGTTTGATGATCTTCTTGTCGTTGATGGATGATAATTCTGTTTTCCTGTTAAGCTTTGAAAGGAATTATCATCTTTGATCAAACCATTTTCTGAATGAATGAACTGCAATACAACAAGATTAGGATTCATATATGTATACAAATTCTGTGTATATCATATACACAATATTTAAAAGTAGAGATATATACAAGAGTTTGAAAAACTTTTCAAGTATTCTCCTTATATTATCCCAATTGTCATTAGCTAGTACTTACAACTTGTTGAAACAAAATTATTGTATGGATCTTTTATTTGGAATTTTCATTGGAAAATTGCTTGGTTTTCTGATGAAAATTCAAGTTTAGGATGTGCTAGGAATTGGCTTTTCACAACTAAACTTTTTTATTATTTTTTCTCTTTTACATATATATTTTCTTCTATTTTTTTATTAGAAAATAAATTTCTAGATGGAAGAGGGGTAAATTTTTTGTTGTTGATACCCACAACCCGCATCTCGACTTGTTGAAAATTTAGGGAAATAAAATTGTCTCGACTGAATAGTCTGTTGTAGAGCTTCAATCTGTGGCCATTAACCAGAATTGAGACTCCTTCCTCATCAATCATCTTTATCATGGCCAATCCATTATCAAATAATTATTCCACTTCATAAGGGTCTAGCCAATGAGTGGTGAATTTTCCCATGAAACATTTATATTTAGAATCAAAGAGCAAAGCCCAATCACCAACTTTGAATTCCTTTTTCTTAATAATTTTGTCATGCCATTTTGACCTTTGTTGTTGGATGATGATGTTATGTTGTAGTGCTTCTTGTTTGGTTTCATCAAACTGATTTAGCTGCATAATTTTTTTTTTTGAGATTTAGACAAATACAACCCTAATTTTGCTGCTAATTTGAATGTTTGGACTTGGAAATCAATTGGAAGAAGAATTTTCATACCATGAACTAGTTCATAATGAGTAAAACCAATGACACTTTTCCAAGTAGTTCTATATGCCCACAGAGCTTCTAGAAGCCTATTTTCCCATTCCTTCTTATGCAGTTGGATTTTCTTGGTCATGATTGTTTCTAGAATCTTATTAGATGATTCAACTTGTTCATTAGCTTTTGGGTGATAAGGAGTGGTCTTTCTATGTTTGATATTATATTTTTCCACTATTTCTTGTACTAACTTGGAGGTGAATTGTTCTCCTTGGTCAATGAAAATATATCTTAGTCAGTGGATACCATGATGTAGCTCTTTCCTTTTGACTGAGGGTAATTGGTCCAATAAAAGATAGGGCCCACTTTTCAAATGGATCTAGAAGAGCTTGTTGTTGTAGGGGAATTTCATCGACTATTGTTCGTTGGCCCATCATTTGACATCTATCACAACTTCAAACATATTATCTTGTGTTTTTTTAATAAGGATGGCCAATAATAACCTTGATTAAGGCTTATACAGGTTGTTCTTTTGTTTGCAAAATCCCCACCATAAGTTCCATCATGACAAGTTTTAATAAGGTCAATATTTCATCTTCTCTAACACATCGTCTAATAAGAAAATAAGATCCTGTGTAGAAAAGATTTACATTAATCCAACTATATCTTGCACTTTGATTTATTATTTTCTTCCTCTCCTTTGAAGTAAAATGAGGTGGTAATTTTCATGAAGAAAAATAATTTTCCACATTAGTAAACCACAATGTTTTAATTGATATAGAAAATAAATGTCATTTGGAAAATAAGCAAATATTGGAATAATCTCACTAGGGTTGTTTAGGCAGGATATAAAATATGCTACTTGATTATCCCTTTTGGGATGATCTATAATAATGATATTGAAATTCCTATGATAGTAACAAACATCACATAATTCTGCCATTAGTAATAGGTTTATTCATCAAGTATTTAATAACAGAATAATCAGTTTGGATAAATACTTCACAACTTGTAATATAGTTTTGGAATTTATCTATTGGATGCACAAATGTTAACATTTTTTCAGTGATGCTATAACTCAGTTCAATAGTGATTAAGTTTTTAGTAATAAAGTAATTAGCATAGGTCTTCAGACCTTTTTTTTGACCTAACAATGCCACTATTGTAGTGTCAAAGCACCAATGGAGATATGAAATGGTAAGAACCATTTAGGTCCTCTCAAAACTAGTGCAATAGATAATTTCTCTTTAATAGTTTCAAAAACAATTTACAGTTGGCATTCCAATAAAATTATGTCTTTTAAAAGTATTTTAAACATAAGCAGGGCTATTTTACTAAAATTTTCAATGAATCTACGATAATACCCTGCACAACACAAAACAATCTGAACTTCTCATTGGCTTGATGGACTAGGAAAATTAACAAAAAATTCAATCTTTGTTGGGTTTACAGTCATTCTCGCAACAGAAACATGATGTACCAAAACAATTCCTTCTGTTAGTAGCATAAAAAAAATTCATTATTGAGGGTCAGATTAGTTTCTATACATATTTTAAAAAAAAATCAAGATTGATTAAATATTCCTCAAAAATATCACCATATATAGAAAAATCATCCTTAGAAACTTCAAGACATTCATGAATTATATCAACAAAGATGGCCAAAACCTCTCTTTGGAATGTGGTTGATGCATTACACAGGAAAAGTGTAATATTTTATAGGCATATGTTCCCTAAGGACACATGAAAGTAAAAAACCATAACGAATTTCAAGTAAAAAAATCACAACAAAATTCTTGATTAAAAAGAGGACTAACAATGCATGTGAATCATTAGAAGGTAAGTGTGATTATGCCAATTTTTTTATGTTATATGTTATCCAAGGAAAGTTCATACATTTCTGTTAGGTCCCTATAATACTAGTGTATCCCCCTTATTGTTATTGTTGTGCCCATGTAGCCCCCATATTGTTATTTTTGTTCCCCATAGAAGCCCACTATTGTTATTGTTGTGCCCTTACAATATTATTGTTATGTAGGATCTGATTATATTGTGACCCCTTAGACTCCTATGTATACCAAGGAGGTCTTTTCATTTCTATCATATAAGAATTGTTCATTTATGTAATGTAAAGGAGGTTTCCCCCTCGAAGAGGATAATTTTTAAGTCATTGATCTATATTTTTGTGAGCTGGTTGCATAACATTTAGTATCAGAGCTTTGGATTCTAGGGTTTCGCTTCTACAAATAGGTCATCTTGGCATTTTTTCTATACCTTTTTCTTTCTATGAGGTTTACCACGTGGAGCTGAAATTGTGGTTAAATTTTTGTAAAAATTTCAGAGCTTGGTTCACTACATTTTTGGAGATATGATTTGAGAAAGTTAGGGTTTTTGCAAGCTCCAGAATTCTGTCTCAAACAGGTGATCTAGGGAAAATCGTCATAACTTTCGTTTCAGGAATCAAATTTGAATTTTGTAAAAAGTGTCTTCAAGTGCACAGGGTGTAGTTTTTCGTGTATCAATTTTCGGGCTGAAGGTTGAAATAGCGACACGTGTAATTCCATACATCTTCACTCTATTGAACCAGTTTATAATTAAGTCATCATGGTATATTTGTCATAACTCTTTCTTGAAGAATCCAATCACGATAAAACTTGTGGGGTTGGAAATAAGACTTAGAGAGATACCACAAGAATAAATTTCATAAATTTGAGATTTGAAATTACATAGTTACAACCGTTACAAGCTCGAGCGCCTAAAAGCAAGAAATATGTGTGTATTGTTTTCAAAAAATTACATAACTTTTGTTTGAAAAATCAGTTTGAAGTGATTCCAAGGGCATATTGAAGCATATATATCAGTATTGGGTTCTAAAATTCCTCCTAAGTAAAATAATTCTACACCCATTAAGCCCTCATAAAGCTCTACTATGACACATGAAGAGGAATAATTGCAGCATGATATATCAAAATTACGAGACCAAGTGCAACAAATTTCGCTCTCACAAAGAGAAACCAAAGATGAACTAAAAGGTGACATGGATGGTTTAAAATGTGACATGGATGGTTTAAAATGTGACATGAATGGTTTAAAAGCAGACATGGAAGGTTTGAAGGAAGGTTTGACAAATTTGTTGCAAGAAAGGCTTCCCGATGGTGACAAGGTAATCCATGAAAATCATGATGAGGACAAAAGGAATATGAATTACGATTTTAGAGACTCCAATGTGGGGTTTAAGAACCACCACATTCCAAAGATATATATGAGTAAGTTTTATTACAAGGATATGATAACACGGATACTACAAATGGAGCAATATTTTTATCTACAGGATGTGCAACCCTCACAAAATGTATGTATTGCATATTCATATTTACAACCCAATCAGTTTGTATGTATAGATGGAATTGTTCTCGTAAACCACTTGTAACCTAGTCAATTTTTATGGATGAAATGATAGCACATTATGAAGATACAAAGAGCAACACCTTCTTTAGCCAATTGATAAATCTAAAACAAAAGGGTTTAATGGTGGAGTACATTGAGGACTTCTAAAAATTGAATATTAGGGTAATCGATATTCCAGAGGAGCATAGGATTGATGTCTTCATAGGGACTTTAAAAGATAACATCCAACATGAGGTTCGCCTTTGGGAACCTAATTCATTAGAGAAGGCATTCAACGTGGCAAGAAAAGTTGAAAGTAAAATTATGGCACCAAGGAAGTCTACCACTCACAACTGTAAAGATGAAAGTGTTATTATTCCAAAACCTACAAGATTGACACCACAACAATTGGAGGAAAAAAGAGCAGAAGGGTTTTGTTACAGTTGTGATATAAAATACACTAAACGTTATAAGTGTGCTGAGAAGAAATTATTCTACATAGATTGTGAAGAGGAGGAACAAAAAGAACAAGAAACATAAAAAGAGGAGGATATACACCAGGAACCAACCCCAGAGACAAAAGAAATGAATCCGACCATATCTTATAATGCATTGGTAGGAAGCACCACTCCTCAAACTCTCAAGATAGAAGGATATATCAAGAAGAAAAAGGTAATAGTGTTGATTGATTCGGGTAGTACCCATAATTTTATTCATTATAAGATAGCCAAGGAATTGAATTGCTTCCTATATCCAACACCAAAGTATCAAGTGATGGTTGCACATGGAGGAACTATAAATTGCTCTGGAAAGTGCCATAATATTAAGCTAACCATGGGAGAATATGTATTGAATAGTCCAATTCTTTCCATTTCAATGGGTGGTGTTGAAGTTGTAATAGGAGTCCAATGGTTACAATCTTTGGGGACGACACCTTTCAATTTTCAAGAACTTTTCTTGAAATTTTTTTGGGAAGGAAAGGTAGTTGAATTAAGGGGTATCGCATGGAAACCAGGAAATATAATCAACTCTAATGGCATGACACAACTTCTAAAGAAAGAACAACGAGGCGTAATTTCACAATTATGCTCACTAGGGGTTCAAACATCAAAATCATCTATTTCTCCATATCTCCAAAAAGCCTTGGACAATCATTCCAAGGTGTTTGAGACTCCCAAAGGCATCCCACTTATTCTTGATCATGATAATATGATTCACTTGATTCCAAGAAGTATTCCACCAAACATCAGGCCTTACAGATATCCTTATGCCCAAAAGAGTTAAATTGAACGTACGGTTGCATAAATGCTAGAGGCTGGTATAATTCAACCTAGTCAAATGTCTTTCTCTGCTCTAGTAGTGTTGGTGCATAAGAAGGATAGATCATGGTGTATGTGTCCATATTATAGGGATCTCAATGAGCTCACTATTGAAGATAAATTTCCCATTACTGTCATTTATGAATTGTTGGATGAATTACATGGAGCAATTTACTTCACCAAGTTGGATCTTCATTTAAGATATCATCAATGAAGATTGAAGACATTCTGAAAACAACAATCAGAACTCATGAGGGTCATTATGAATTTTTGGTCATGCCTTTTGGCCTTACTAATGCACCTTCCACATTTCAAGGTTTAATGAATTTGATTTTCAAACCCTTCCTTAGAAATTTTTTGTTAGTATTTTTTGATGATATACTATTCTATAACAAGTCATGGAAGGATCATGTTAAACATGTTGATAGGGTGCTCAAACTATTGGAGGAGAAACAATTATATGAAAAAACCTCCAAATGTTCCTTTGGAGTACATGAGGTGGAATATTTGGGTCATATTGTATCTCATGAGGGTGTTAAGGTAGACCCTAACAAAATTAAAGCCATAAAGGAATAGAAAATCCCCACAACCATAAGCATCTTCGAGGATTTCTCACGTTGACAGGGTATTATCGCATTTTTTGCTAATAATTATTGGATAATAGTGGCACCTCTAACATCATTACTGAACAAAGATGCATTTTGTTGGACTCTAGAATAAATGAAGGCCTTTGAAAATCTTAAAGACACAATGTGTCAAGCATCAGTCTTAGCTACGCTAGAATTCACAAAAATGTTTATTGAGGAATGCGATACTTCAGTAAATGGAATTGGTGTTATTTTAATGCAAGAAGGAATGCCCATTGCTTTTGAAAGTTGTCTAATAAAATGAAATTATTTACACAAACCCATTTATGAGAAGGAAATGTTGGCAATACTACATGGACTAAAGAAATGGTGACCTTACCTAATGGGAAGACACTTCAAGGTAAAAACAAATCATGATAGTCTTAAATAATTTTGGAACAAAGATTATCTTCAGAAGAGCAGCAAAAATGAGTGACAAAGATGTTGGGTTATGACTTTGAAATCATATATAAAAAAGGGAAGCAAAATGTTGTTGCAGATGAACTCTCAAGAAAGGATGAGGATGTGTAAGAATTGCTTTGTGCCATTTCTATTATCCAACCTGAGTGGATAATCGAAGCAAGGGATGCATGGAAGAATGATGAAGAGGAGTGGTCGCTCATTCAAAAGTTGCAGCAAGATCGCAGTATATTTGATACATTTAGCTAGAAAAATGATTCATTATGGTACAAATATCACTATATATTTGTAAGAATTCCCAACTCAAACAAAAGATTCTTTTGGAATTGCACACCTCTCCCTTAAGAAGGCACTCGGGATTTTTAAAAACTTACCATAGGGTCAAGAAGGATTTTTTTTGGGATGGCCTTAAATATGATATTCAGAAGTTTGTGGTAGAATGTTTGGTTTGCAAACAAAAAAAAGTTGATACAATTAAGACCCTTGGTCTGTTACAACATTTATCCATTCCAAGTCAGTGTTGGTAGGAGGTCTTAATGGATTTTATCACAGGTTTACCCAAGTCAGAAGGAAAGAGTGTCATCATGGTGGTAGTTGATATGATTACCAAGTATGCACACTTTTGTGCATTATCTCATCCTTTTAAAGCTAGTACAATTGCTACTACATTTATGGAAACAATTCAAAAGCTTCATGGAAATCCAAAGATTATAGTAAGTGACAGAGATCCCATTTTCATTGGAAATTTTTGGATGAAAATATTTTCTTGTCTTGGTACTCAATTAGCTCATAGCTCATCTTATCATCCTCAATCTAATGGAAAAACTGAGATAGTGAACAAATATTTGGAAGGATATCTTCATTGCTTTGTATCTTATCAACAAACACAATGGGTCAAGTGGTTACCTCTAGCTAGATAGTGGTATAACACTTCCTTCCATACTGCAGGAAAAATGACCCCATTTATGGAATTTCATGGATAGCATCCATCATCCATCACATCATCTCTAAGATAAAATTCTAAGATTCAAGCAATGGAAGATCACATCGAGCATCAATAACATGTTCTCCAACTCTTAAAGGATAACCTCACTCTAGTGCAGAATCGAATGAAATGACAAGCAGATCAACATCGTAGTGAAAAAAAAAATTAATGTAGGTGACTGGCCATTTTTTACGACTAATACCATACAAAAAAATGTCTCTCAAGCAAGCTAAGAAGGATAATAAATTATCTCCCAAGTAGTATGGTCCTTATAAGGTGTTGCAAAAGATTGGTACTATGGCATACAGATTGTAGTTTCCTGCATATTCCCGAGTACACCCAGTTTTCCATGTTTCATGCTTAAAGAATGTTATTGGTGATAAGCTTCCAATTCAAAAAGTGTTTCCAATACTTGAAGAAGAAGGAAAAATCATATTTGAGCCTGAATCAGTCACGAAAGCAAGAACTCGACATCTACATAATAGATCAATTTCAGAGTATCTCATTAAGTGGAAGAACTTACCCGCTGAATATTCCACATGAGAGGATGATAATTTTATACAAAAGCATCCAAAACTACTCAAGGATTGAGGAAAACACTTTTTTGAAGGAGATGGGAATTTTAGGTCCCTATAATACTAATGTACCCCCCTTATTGTTATTGTTGTGCCCATGTAGCCCCCATATTGTTATTGTTGTGTCCCATTGAAGTCCACTATTGTTATTGTTGCACCCTTACATTATTATTGTTATGTAGGCTCTAATTATATTGTGACCCCTTAGAATCCTATATATGTAAAGGAGGTATTTTCATTCGTATCATCCAAGAATTGTTCATTTATGTAATGTAATGGAGGTTTCCCCCTCGAAGAGGATAATTTTTAAGTCGTTGATCGATCTTTTTGTGAGTCGGTTGCATAACACTTTCCAATGCTTATTGTTTTATGAGCTTAAAATCCTCTCTAGGTTTGTAGTGACAGGGGTTTCATGTTGGTGGAAATAAGTATGTGACATTCCATCTCCTCTTTTGATGTTTGCAGTGGAAACAGAGCGGGTTGAAGTTATAGTTTGGCGAAGGTGTTGCAACAACTATCTGTACCGATGTTGTAGCAATGGACATTGAAAGGAAATGCAACAACAGATGTTTTCTTAGCCCAGTGAAGACATATTGCAACAACTATTGCAATAGGGTCATCATATCAACCCAAACGGGAGGTGTTGTAGAAATTGATGGTTTTTCCCAATGGGAGGTGTTACAACAACTATGTTGCACCAACTAGTATTGGTTCTGCCTAGAAAAAGGTGTTAACACCACTATGTTCTAGTAATTGGACTATACCATTCCCCTTATGATGATAAATTCTAGAGATTTCAAGTTCATTCTCGTGCAGGAGCAACAAATGCGCCATAAGAAAAAATATGCAACTCTCATTATAGAAGGGTCTTGACAAAACCATTACATGATTGTAAAGTGTCCTTCTACTCATGATTTATTTTTCAGTATATTCATTTATTTATTGAGTTAATATATATTTATTATTATTATTATTGAACAATAAATCATAAATGGATCATTTGGAGGGTATTTCTCCCTTACGAACAATCTCCAAATTGTTGTCGGGCCATCCTTCATTAACTTTTCTTAAAAAGGCTTCTTTAGATAGGGGCTTGTGATATATTCAAATCCTATGCTCATTTTCCATAAGTGGGGTCCTATCTTCATCAATAGTATGAAGCTTAATGGACCCAATATTGTATATGGTGTTGATCTCATATGGCCCAAGCCAATGAATGCAAAATTTTCCTTTGAATTTCTTAAATATCACGTCAAATATCAAGCCACAGTCCTCAACTATGAACATTTTTTCTTTATGAACTTGTCATGGCAAAAGCCTCTCTATTAATAGATAATAGTTGTCCATTATAGAGCACATGATAAAGTTTATCTAACTCATTAATCTAAAAATTCATTATCAATGTACCTCAGATAAGTTCATGCCAATCTAAACTGCTATCCTTCAGGTTTGCACCTCTCTCTTTATTGGTAAGAGGACTCAATTTTCATATTCTAGTTCACATGGTGTAAAACCAATGGTATTTTTCCATGTCATTTGATAGTCTCATAATGCTTTGGGAAGTCTATTTTCTCAGTCCTCAAGGTGTAGTTGAACAATATTTGTTATGATGCCGTGAATGATCTTGTTTATCCCTTCCACTTGTCTATTGGCCAGTGGATGATGTGGCATTGTCACCCTATGTTTTATCTTATAATATTCCATAATGTCTTGAATGAGCTTTGAAGTGCAGTGTGTTCCTCCATCAGTGATGATTTCCCTAGGTGCCCAAACATGGAAAATTTTAGGGGCAAATGTTCGCCCTTTGGGGGAATAAAGGGGCTTTAAATTTTTAGTGGGCGAATATTTTGTATCATAGTACATTTTTACAAATCACCTCAAATAGCCCACCTTATTTTAAGGGAGAGGGTAAAAAAGGTAAATTTCGCCCTTGAAATTAGGAGTTACAACCTTCCATTAGCCCTAATTTTCAAAATAGGTTTTATTTAAGTGAATCCTATGGGCCAAATACCATATTTATAAAAGAGGTATGGTAAATTAATAAAAATATAAATAAATGAGAGGCATGGTAAATAAATAAAACATCTTTTTATATTTACTCCATAAGTCACCTTATATACATGCAAGGGTGTAAACAAATAAAAATATAAGTAAAGTGGAGGTATGGTAAATAAATAAAACGTAGGTATGGTAAATAAATAAAAATATAAATAAACTAGACGTATGGTAAATAAATAAAACCTCTTTTTATATTTAGTCCATAACCCTCATTCTATTTATGAAGGCTCAAAAAAGAAGTTTTATTTAAGTGAATCCTATGGGCCAAATACCATATTTGTAAAAGAGGTATGGTAAATTAATAAAAATATAACTAAACGAGAGGTATGGTAAACAAATAAAACATTTTTTTATATTTACTCCATAAGTCACCTTATATTTATGAACACTCAAAAAATGCGTTATATTTAGGTGAAACCTATGGGCAAAATACTATGGGACAAATACCATGGGCTAGATTATTATTAATACCATGCAAAAAAACATTATTAACCCTAATATTAGTATTAATAAAAATAAAAATGGCACATGGTATTGACCCATGATATTCACCAAAATGGAACATGGTATTGACCCATGGTATTCACCTGGAATGTGGCCTATTTAAATGGGGGAATTAAACCAGCATAGATCCATCTTTACTCTGGATCTACTATCCCCCGAGAGGTATCAAATATCGTGATATGCAAACTAGCATAGAGTGAAAATATATTTGATCCCTCTCGGGACTTGGTGGATCAAGAGTAAAAATGGATGTTGTAATTTAATGTATGTTAAACATTTTAGCTTGGTTAAAATAAAAATCAACTATTAATTTTATTAATTTTTATAAATTACTAATAGTAATTTTTAAGCTCCATGTTTATGATAACCCATGGTAATACCATGGTATTCATGTGAGCATAGACTATTTAAAGGGGAAATTCTATCATATTAGATCCATCTTAATTCTGGGTCTACCAGTGCTCAGAGGGATAAATAGATTTCATCCCCCTAAGAGTGGTAGATGTGGAGTTACGATGGATATAGGTTGGTTTTTATGATAATGAAGATATTAAATGGACTTAGTAAATTATATTGTAAAAACATCTTAAGGTGAATGGTTAAAGCATAGACATTGGAAAAGTATATTTGTATACTTCTATTTTAAACTGAAACAAATCCAGGGCTAAAAGGAATGGATTGATTGCACTAGTCATCCTTCTATAACTTTCCAACATAGGCTGGAGTAAACAGATTTTAATTTGGGTAATTTTTCTAACTGCAAACAGGAACATACTTGTGTATTGGCAGGGTGGTTACGAGGTTCCTAGAAGTGTTGAATTTGAATTTTTCTTGGTTTTATATATAGTATTAGGTTTTTTCTCATGCTTTCTGTGAATGACACGGGTGACTTTTATCCTACACTCACTAGGTTATCGATATGTAATTTCGGTAATTTTGATTTCAAAAGATATTTTAAAGAAATGCAATGATTTCATTTGTGTATTCAATAAACACAATATTCTAATGGAATTCTGCATTTGTGGTTTACCTATACAGATTCCATGGAGAAGTATTAGTGGTGTGACATCAATTGTCCTCAAGTAGAGGCTTTAGTTTTATTCTTTTATAGAAGCAAATACTTGTGGTGTGACATTAATTGTCCTCAAGCAGAGGCTTTAGTTTTATTCTTTTCTAGAAGCAAATACTTTCTTCCAACATTTTTGGGTTCCATGAAAAATTTGAAATTCCTAATAGTATTCAATTATGGGTTCAAGAGAGACATAGTATTCCATTATGGGTTAAAGAGATCCACACTGAATGATATATCGGCCTTATCTTCACTTAGTTTAAGGCTATTCACTTGGAGAGGCTGCATGTGCCCCCACTTCAAGAGCATAGTAAAGTCATGTAGAACTTAGAGAAGCTATCTTTAAGCTTTTAGTGAAGATTGGAAAAATGTCTGGGTTCAATAACACCCAGTCAAGCATTAAGCTTCAAATAATGCTAGATTTTAACCTGGAGCACTTTTGTGATTTGGAGGAGATGCCCCCTCGTATTTGTGACACATCTTCAGCTGTGAATTGGACTATTACTAATTGTCATTTCCTTCGAAAGTTACCTGATGACTTGGGGAACCTCAACTCTTTAAGAATGTTGAGGAAGGAAAGAAAGTACATTATGCTAAGTTCTCTTATGCTTTTCAAGTCTTTCTTGGATATCTACAACGTTTCAGGTAGGAAAGTACATTCTGTTAATGAAAATTTGTCTTGATAGAAAGGCCCAATTTCAAATTCTAATGCTTTCCAGAAATATTGTATAACTGTAATGTTTCTAAAAGGAAAGCATATTTTTTCAATTTAAGTATCATGATCCCATATTCCAACTTATTTTTTAGTAACCCATTAGGCTTTTTAGCTTTGAATAAATCCATGTCTTTTGATAAGATCCTCTTCCAAATTAGAACGCAATTTCCTTTTGGCAATAACCACATACAATGTCTTGATTTTGTTATTGAGAAAATAGAGGTTGTGAAACAAGCCTGTGCCATACAAGGACTTGATTCATTGATTATGTATCAATTATGGCTCTTGATGTAACAATGTCTTGATTTTGTTGCTTGAAAATAGAAGTTATGCTTTACTATTTCACAGAATTTCTTACAATCGTTCCATAAGTATTGATTTGTAATCTCATCGAGGGATGACAGTAATGACAAAGGTAATATTCCATGGTTTGAAGTTCCCCTCTTACTAAATATTTAAATATATCACCACAATTTAACTATTAGTTAAAGGAATTGTATTTGATTTGTAAGCAATTCATTGCTTGATTTATAGATTTTGATTTTTTCCCTTTTTTATTTTTTTCTCGGATTTGGTATGAGATATCTTCCAAGATTTGGGTTCCCTAGTTTCCCCACCATAGCTACGAGGTTCAGATGCTATCATTAAATATTCTCAGAACGTTACAACTTTTCCAGTAAGTGTGCTTTGAAACATTATTGTTGCTTTTCCATGGTGTTAATGCAAATAAGCACTACAACTAGTGCCATTATTTAGATTAAGTGCCGAAATCTAGGTGGTCCTGTAATGATGGAGTGATTGTTTTCTAGCTACTAAGGCCATATGCATTTTTATCTCTTATGCTGTCCTGAGATATTCAAATTCAAAATAAGAATTGAGGTCTCGTTTCCACTGTAGATTGCAGTTAGTTTCTTGAACATAATATATAGTAGATTATCTTTTACTAATCAACTGTGGATGTGATCCCTCATAGGAAAGGAAATTCAAAGTGACTTTTATTTCACATTGATTTGTCAAAACATCCACACAGGAAAGGAGATTCAAAGTGACACTGATTTCACACTGACTTGTCAAAATGGATGCAAGAGAAAAGGAAACTTTGTATTCAACAATGCTCTTAATTTCATATGTACATGCACAGGCATATTAATAGAAAATATTGAAGGGTTGCCTAAGTAATATTTTCCATTCCTCTACATTCTTTACAGCTTGTAAATAAATAACTCGGAACAATTCATTACACTACTTGTTATTCTTTATTAATCAGTGGTTAAGATTTTGATATTGAACTGACTAAGATTTTTCTTCCTTCTATGAAATTGTGTGTTCTATAATGTTTCTTTTCCATTCACTATGTATAGCATATAAAGTGTGTCTAATGGAGTAGGAAGATTGGAAAGTCTTGTGATCCTTGAACTATGTTACAGGTAGAAACCCAACGAGGCAAGGTAGGTGCATCCCCACAAAGGGGTCACAAATACCAAAGTTGGTATTGGCTAGTGCCTTGAGATAGAAAATTTCCTTTACCCTTGTATTAACAGTGAATCTAGAGAGGATTCTAATATTATCTTTATAAGATTTATATCAATTAAGATTGATGAATAAAATTCATGAGACATGAGCTAGGATGTCCTTGCAAGGTGGTTGTTGATTATTGGAAGCTATGATGGCCATTATGTCAGGCTAGGTGGTCACACTCCCTTGATCGTGAACACGATTGTGATCAAGATGGAAGACTTCATAGTCTAGATTGATTGTTTAGTAGTGATAGTTAGTGGGCTCATTCACAAAATCTTCTATTTCACTAATCCTTTTTATAGAGTTGTCATATTCAATTTCCAAAGGTTTTAATTACACTATAGAGTTGAGTTCTGAGAGAGTTGTGATTCACAGTGTTAAGTATAGCAGCTATGACACTTGAATGAAGACAAACATAGTAGAGGTATCAGACTCTATTATAACCTTACCTGCATATTATAAGGGACTTGGTTGGCTTTTTTATAATTTTATAAACAAGTTCCATGTCGTGGAAATGTGAAAAAAAAAACAGTGATATTGCCACCATGTGGCTTTTGTCATATATGGTTTTATACTTTTTCAAAAAAATCTCTAAGAGTTCACAATGCTAAGATTCACTAGGACTTTACAAAGTTTTATTATTTAGTGAAAGGCTCGCCAAGATCTTACAAGATTTTATAATTGAGTAAAATATTCGCCATGCCTGGTGAGAGATTCGCCAAAAAATTATATATACATATTATATTATTGATAAAATCGCCTTCCATTTTTCCTATATACCATGGAGATTCACCCATTTATTATACATATAAATTTAGGGGGGGTTCTTAAAATTTTCCCTGTACCCAAAATCTAACAAGATGTTTCCATGGAGGAAGCCTACCAATGCTTGTTCTGTTGTGGCTAGGAGTGCCTTTGATTCCATCCATTTTGTAAATAAATATTGCATATTAGGATGTAGAAGTTTCATTGAGACAAAGAGTTGATGGGTTGAATAAAATCAAGAGATCATTTCTAAAAGTGTTCGACCACTAGTTGTGGTTAGAAAAACATCTCATCTAACTGAATTGGTCTCCCCATGTGTTTGTAATTATCACATCTTTTCACATACTATTTAGTATATTGAAATATTGAGGGCCAATAGTACCCTTGATGGAGAACATTGTAACTATCCCTTTTATCTACAAAGTGGCCTCCATAAGGGCCATCATGAAAAATTTTCAATATAGCATGTATTTTGTCCTCTCTGATACACTGTCGAATAATAAGATTCGACCATGTGTAAAAGAGGCATCCATCAATCCATGAAAAACTCAAACTTTGCTTGATGATTTTTAGTTGTTCCTTTGTAGATAAGTGTGGTGGAAGCTTCCATGCAGCTAAATAGTTAGCAATATTTGCAAACTATGGGGATTTGGTAGATACTACAAAAAGATGTTCACCAAGAAAAACATCTTCAACATGTGCTTAATTTTCATTTGCGGTAATCCTAGAGAGAATATCTACTCCCACAATGTCTTTTCCTAGCTTGTTTATGGTGCCTACATCAATTTTTTGTAACAATAGCAACCATATGGTGACTCTACCATTAGTAATTGGTTTATTCATTAAATATTTAATGATAATGTGATCAGTATGCAAAATCATAAGATACCCAGTTACATAATTCCAAAACTTATTTATAGCATATATTACCGCAATAATTTCTTTTTTTCTGGCACAATGTAATTCAATTATGCGGTGGAAACATTCTTACTAATAAAATATATGGCATATGGATGATGATTTTTTTATTGTCCTAGGAAAACTCCATCGGTTGTCTCCAAAGAATCTATGGATATATGAAATGGGAAGGATTAACCGGGCCTTATTAATATGGGAACCTTGGATAACTTTGATTTCAATTTCTCAAAGGCGCACTGTCAATTACCTATCCATACAAAGTCAACATTTTTAGTAAGTAGAGGAAATAAAGGACAAGATATTTGAGTAAAAAATTCAACAAAAAATTCAATAATAACTTACATGCTCGAGGAAGCTTCATACCTACTTTTTGTGTTAGTGAATTTGGTAGGTTTAATATTACCTATATATTTGATGGGTCCATTCTAATACTTTTCAACGAAATATGATGCCCTAACACAATTCTTTCGATTAACATCATCAAACATTTTTCATTGATGAGGACTACATGACATTCCTTACATCTTTCTAATACCCTTTTTATATTAGGCAAAGAAAATTCAAACAAATCACCATAAGTTGTAAAATCATCCCTATAAATTTCCACACAGTCATGAATCAGATAAAAAAAGTTCCTAATCATTACTCGTTGGAAGGTTCCAAGAGTGTTTCAAAGCCCAAATGGTAAAACATGATAAGAAATTCACTCCAAGGCCAATTAAACATAGTTTTTTTCCCGAGTCCTCTAAAGCAATCTAAATTTATTTATATTTCTAAAAACATGGAGGAAAAAGAAATACTTCTTCCTTACTAATGCATTTAGCACCTAGTCAATGAATGGAAAAAGGAAGTTCTCCTTATGGGAGGCTTTATACAATTCTATACAATCAATGAAAATTCTCTACTTTTCATTCTTTTTGGGCATGATAATAAGAGGGGAGGCTTTATACAATTCTATACAATCAATGAAAATTCTCTACTTTTCATTCTTTTTGGGCATGATAATAAGAGGGGAGACACATTAGTTGTCAGAAATAGGGTAAATTTCACTGGAAATAGTTTCTATATTTCCTCTTTGACTATGTCATGTAGAACAAGATTCATTCGATGTTGAGGTTGGCGAATGGATCTCAATTATTCCTTGATATGAATGTGATGAGAGCACAAATTAGGATGGATCCCCTTCATGTCAATGTAATCTCAGGTGAAGCATCACAATGTGATACAAAGTGTCTAAGGAATGAAACAAACTTTTGACAATAAAAAATGTTCCAAGTGCATAAAAGAAATAATGCAAAGTCATATGAAAAGAGTTTAGTTATTTTTAAATGGTAAAAATATTGTCGAACTACATCACAAGAAAACTCTTGCTTTTACAATAGTGAAGGCTCATATTTATATTATTTAGGGTTCCTTTTCACCTAGAGTCATGCACTTTATTCATATGTCAAAGGGTAAATACCATGGGTTACAAAAGCCTTAAATCACTATGGTAAAAACGAACAAAAAGTTGTATATGGTAAGATATAACTATATGATTAGATTTTTATTTTGTTTTATTCCACCTCTCAAATACCATAGGTGGATACGATGGTTTACCAAAACCATGGGCTTGGATACCACCAAGAGTAGAAAATAATCATTGAACATGTTGATTTTATGGAAAAGGTGGATAGACACCAATTTCCACTCAGATCAGTCCTCCCCCCTTATGAAGCAATGGTCACCATTACGTTGAGTTCCCCCATTAGAAGGGCAAACTTTTGTTCAACTTGGCCTTGGGTGAGGCATTGGCCTTGGTGTAGGAACTATCCTACTTTCACGACTCAATAAATCTAGACCCTTTATTGGTGAGTGCCCTTAACACATCTAGTATTTGATCAATGGTTGCTTGTTCCATGTAGTCGAGATTAAGCTCTATCGGCGTCAATTGCTTTACTATCTTTGACATGTCCAATAATGTTGGAAATTATGGCCAAGGGCATCCCACATTGAACACTAGGTGTAAGCCAAAGCCTTGGTGATGGTGTAGGGTCTATAGTGAAGTGGATGAAGCTTATGATGGGGTCATGTAAGGGACTCTTTCTGCAAATGCAACCAAACCTTGTCTCCCAGCTAAAACTTGTGTGGTACCCAATGTTGATCATGACATTACTTGTACTTGATATTGGCTTTCTGTGCGTTATCATGGACCTATTGGTAGATGTGTTGAATCTAAATGAATTTGGTGGCTTTGTAGACCTGAGATTGAGTATGGGAAGATTTTTCCTATGTGAATGAAAGGGTTAGTGATGCATTAATTAGACCTAGTGGTTCAAATCATAGGCCCACCTGAAAAGGGTTTTAGATGGTTGAGCTATGGAGGGATCCATTGTTGTTATGCTAAACATAGCGGATACTTTCATCCCATGCATGTGGATGTTTGTAGTTATATATGTGCAAAATAAGCACAATAATCCTATTGATGACCTCAATTTGGACATCAATTTTGGGGTGGAAGGTAGTGGATTTAGTGAGCTTAATGTCCAAGAATGACTAGAGTATTAACTAAAATATACTTAGGAACCTAATGTCCCAATCTAATATGATTATTTGTGGTGACCCAAAATATACCCACACTTATTTGAAGAAGAGCTTTCCAGTGGCCTTCACTGTGATATTATTTTTGTAGGCTATTAGAATGTCCATTTTAGAAAATCGATCAAAAACCACAAAACATAGTCATTTCCCTTCTTGGTTGAAGGAAGACCAAACATGTAGTCCATTTAGATGCATTCCCAGGTCTTGTCGAGAATAGGAAAAGGGGTGTACAGGCCTTGCCTTTTAACGACTGTTTTGGAAATGACTCAAGTAGTGAAATACATGATATACTCATTGGCTTCTTGTCAAAGTTTCGGTTAATAGAAATAAATTTGTAGCACAACCACTATGTTTTCCATTCCAAAGTGGTTTTCCATCCAACTATAGTGAGCTTACCAAATTATATTTTCACACTCACTTGAAGGAACACAAATATGGCTTAGATGGCATAATAGTCTACCCTGAAGATAAAATTCAGTGACGGTCATGCCTGTGCTCAACATTGGGTAGGTGGTAGTAAAGTCAAGATCACTCTCATAGAGTTGGGCCTACCTAAAGGCCTCATGTCCACAGGAGCAGATATTTATGGTTAGTGCTACAATTGGAGGTTGACTGAGGCAATAACTGATTCGATTGGCGCTCCTTGTCTTATATTTGATGTTGAGATGAAACTGTTGTAAGGACGTGGAACACTTTTGATGGCAATTATTCTGTAGTTGTCATTATATCTACATGAGTAGAATTGCGCTTTTGTAGGGTGACGAGTTCGATCAGATGTGGAATTTTTGAAGCAAACCTTAATACCAACACTTTATTTCTTCATTTTCTAGAAGAGATTGACAATACATTGGCCCATTGGTTAAATGTGCTTCGAGGGTTAGATTGATTGAATGCTTGACCTGACAGTGCAAACGTATCCTAATGAGGGATGAGAAGATGTATTTGTAATATTCCACACCATTTTCCACTTGCTTATACTACATGGAGAGGTCTTGTGTGTAGGTCATGGATGTGGCCATGACCTTATACTCACTTTGAGATTGAATTAAGAAGAAGATGAATTTCCCAATCTGGGAGATGACCTTCCTGCATTTCGTAGTGAAGATCAAAAGTGTTGATGGTGCTGGAATCCACCAATAGGGAAGGGGGTCTCCTCAATGTGAGGTCCCAACTACCCCCCACACCATTTGGAGTAGGAGCCCCGACCGAAATACAATTGGTTACCAAAGTGATGGTTTTAAGGCATTGTGCCTTGGCTGCAATAAACGCATAGAATGACATAAGCATGGCTTTGGTGATAGTAAGTGTATGAACTTCGTGAAGTATCGAATGTAATTCATGAAATGTTCCATCACATTGAAGGGAAATAAGTGGGCCCCTTAGAAACAAGTAATAGTACTAACTTATAAGAGACACATGAGCGATACAAAAGATTCGTCAGTTAACTTGCAAAATAGTTCACAAGATAACAATGATCGTAATAACATAAGAAACATGCATTCAACAAGATACATACTAAAGCAAAAAATTAGTTCATTATCATTAGTGTAAGTGAAACAACATACATCGCAAATATAAAAATAATATTCTTACTACATCTACAACATATGCATGGCGGTGTGTCGACTCTGAGCTTCTTATTATAAAGTTAAAGTTTCAAGCATACAATTACATTGATAATACACTAGCTCCAATAGTGGAACATGAGGCCAACACTTGTTTCTCCAAAGAATAATATTCCTCCTTTGCTAAAATAGAGAAGCCAAGGATCCAAATCTAAGCTTTCAAGCCTTCGGTTCCCAACCCTTTGCTTGAGTTATGAGGATTTATTTATAACAAATGAGATGAACCTTCATCTCCCTTTATGGCCTTTGAGCTATCCCAATGACTCTTTGAATTATTTTGTCTTTTCATAACTAATGGCTTTTCATATTCCACAACTAAATCTTGGACTTCCACTTACATATTTTATTTCGAACAAAATAATACAAAAACCCATATAGGACAAAAATGGGTAGAGCTTAATAAGACAAGCCTAATAATACAAACTAGACACATCAAGCTTGAGTTTGAGGAAACTCTAGCTCGACAACTTCATCTTGAAATTCTATCGTTACATATTGATGCGAATATTTGTACTGTGTGATGGTCTCCTCAAAATTTGCTGGAAGGTGTTATCACTCAGAAGTCTTCCCTAGAAGTTATAAAAAGAAGGAATAATCTTAGCTAACCACAAATCTAATCTTTTAGACTCAAGTTCTAGCCAACCTAAGTCCAGAGAGGGCTCTCTCTCTTTTATTTAACTTTGTTTAAATAAGATTTCAGGCTAGTTCTTAGTGTTCAGGATTGTTTTGTTTTGATTGGGTGGTAGAATTAAGGAAACAGATGGGCAGAGCAAATATTTAGGCCATTGGGCTATGGAGTCAATCAAGAAAGGCTTAACTGGATTTGATTTATTACTGAGGTAAGAGTTCATTGGGCAGGCTAACACAGCAAGAGAAAATATGTAGGTTTCAATGGATGGAAAGTCCTAACTAGGGCCAAGGGCAATGAAGACTCCTCAACCGGGATTAAGATGAAGAAAGGAAGGATGGCCAGTAGCAAAGGGCAATGAAGAATCCTTTACTATGGACCAAAGGGGGGGTAAACTATGGAAGTAAGGGGGCAATTAAGAATCCCCAGACAAAGGCAGTTTAGTAGTAAACATAAAACAAAGAGCACTTAAGCTAATTCTGATGATATCATTCCTTGTTTACTTTTAAGATTTACAAGAGACACATGTGAATATTTCATAACATAAAGAGAAAACGATATTTAAATATGAGAAAATGATACTTATTTGTTCCAACTGTGCACAAGAATCTAGTGAAATGTCCTCAGCTTTATTTCATTTCCAGCAAAACTAGTCCAGTCTCGAGTACAATAGCACCTTGGCTCAAAAATAATATTTCTATAGAAATGTATTTTAATCCACACTAATTACTTCAATTTTTGAAGTATTTATACAAAATTTGATACAAAATATCTCATAACTATATGAGAATTACTCTAGGAAACAAAAGATATCTTCAACACAAAGATAGAGGCAGATGGAGGACTGTTTGTTTGTTGTCCCTTCAATTGTGACTGTGCTAGCTGTTGTTGTTCGGATTTGGCTCTTGCAGTTTGCCTTGTAGTTATGTGATGGAATCACTTTTATATTTAACCTACTGATACTCTTTACTTGTGTTGTTTCATCTTGTCTTGCCTGTTTTACCTGGCAGTTATCTTTTACCTTGTAGATTTACTATAGTAACTTATAGTAAATCAGTCAAACTGGTCCACCATTCACTGTTAGGTAACTTCATTCTGATCATTTTCCTATAGATTTTATCGGACTCTGTATACTTATAAAAAATGGTTTGGCTTGTGAATAAATGTTTGACTTCATGTTCTATGTAGAATAGATTCTCCAGGCCGTCATAAAGTACCCTTCCAGTGGGCAAAGATTTCACCCTTGAAGTACTAGCTTGGCTTTTGGCCAGCTTGTTTAACTTGTCAACATAGTTTTCCTGGGTCATCAACTTATCATGGATCACCATAGGACTGGGGAGTCCTTTTTTCTCTTAAGATGTCGTACTTTAGCATAAAGCTATCAATGTCTATTTGGATTCTCTGACATCTTTTCTCCATATTAAGCATTAAGTTCCTTTTGGTAAGAACTTTTTTGATTTCTAAAATTGTTTTTGTTTTGTCATCTATATCCAATTCATCTAGTTAATATATGTTTTTGCTGTTCAAAAAGGTGATCAACTAATTCGCTTCTTCTAGTTTATTTCCCAATTCTTCCATTGTCTTGTGGATGGCCTCTGTAGCCATCATGACCAATTCTGTTTGCTCAAAAATAATCTGAATAGAAGGCCAAACATCATTGATGGAATCAATGATGTTGGCCCAAAGGATTTCTCTCATGTCTCCCAATGGTTCTTCTAGTGATAAATCCTTTTCTAGGGCCATAATCCTTTTTGCCATCCTTAAGTTCCTCTGAGTTTCTTCTTTATACTGTATTTGTACAAGTTTGCAGTTGGTTTCTAAATTTGACACTTGTTCTCTGAGATTCTTAAGCTCAGTGGCCTGGATACTCATTTCTGCCATGGCCTTGATCAATTCTGCAGTTTTCTCTGTGGGTGCCTCTGTGTTGGTCAATGTTCCTATGCCTAATGTAGTACTTGTCATTGGCAACGCTATTGCTGGTGGAATTGTTGGTGCCAATGCAGTTGCCAAGGTGGAGGGCACTGCTATGGAAATTGTAGGAATCACAGTCTGAGGAGCGGTGGCCAACTCACTCTGCTTGGACTGTATCAGTTTGTCCAATTCTTTCTCAGTTTCCTTCAATTGGTCATTTAACTTAAGGACTAAGTCCATAAGTTCTTCCTCCTTCTGTGTTTCCAAAACTTCAGCTATTTGAGGATGATGAAGAGGTGGAACCTTAAGCTACTTCTTCAGTGCAGTTATGTCATCATTTTTCTTTTTTATCAACTATTCTACTACTTTAATATCCTTGGGATCATGTCCCAGCTCTATGAACAAGTCATCTAAGGACTTTATTCTAGTGTCTTTGGCCTGAGAAGAGGCCTTTTCCAACTGGAATTGGGTTGAGATGTTGTTCAGTGAATTCTAAATTTGGTGAGCTATTATGGCCTTGCTGGTCAATGTGGAATAGACCATTTCTCTAGTTTGTTTATGCAACTCAATTTGGTCAATAGGATGAATATCCTTTGCCATGACCTCCAAATCTGTCTTAAGATAATATTCCATTGATTTAGGTTGTTGTATGGTTGGCTTGAGAAAGCTCATCTGCATCTTGCCTTCTTTTATATCAAAGGTTGACATTAGCCTTGTTTGGTTCGTTGGGGCCATCCTTAGATAATGTGCATAGCTTTGTACTTTCAGTCTTTCATTCCTTGCCTTTCATTCCTTGTATTTTTCTTTGATGTCTTGGCTCTGTCCTGTGGGAGCCCTGAAGGACGATACTTCCACACTCTGCTACCTTTCCAACATTTGATTTTGAGAGGTGGAAGGTTCTTGTGTCCCTCCTGAAGGAATGGTGTGCCCACTTTCTGTTCTCTCTACTCTTGAAGTCCCTGTTGTTTCCTCAGTGTATTCTTGCTCTGCATATGGATTTAACCTCTTCCTTTTAGCAAAGGTTTGAGAAATAGGCATGTTGGAAGGTGTTATGAAACTAGCTCAAGAAAAAGATAGAAAAGATAGATGAACGCCTTAAAATTCAGCCTCTTCGAGGGGGCAACCTCCTTTACATTACATAAATGAACAATTCTTCGATGATTCAAATGACAAAACCTCCTTTCTATATATAGGAGTCTAAGGAGTCACAATATAACCCAGCCGACCTAACAATAATAATATAAAGCCACAAAAATAACAATAGAGGGATTCTATGGGGGACAGTAATAACAATATGGGGGCAATAGGGGCACAACAATATTAATAAGGGGTATAACTACAATAGTAATGGGGTAATCACTAGTATTATAGGGACCCAACATGCCCCTCTCCTTCAAAAAAGTGTTGTCCTCAACGCTTGAGTAGTTTTGGATACTTCTGTATAAAATTCTTATCCTCCCATGTGGAATCTTCAGTGGATAAGTTCTTCCACTTGATAAGATACTCCGAAATTGATCGATTTCGTAGCTGTCGAGTTCTTGTTTTTGTGACTGCTTCCGGTTCCAATATAATTTTTCCTTCCTCGTCAAGTTCTGGAAATATTGTTTGAACTGGGATCTTGTCACCTATAACCTTCTTTAAACATGAAACATGGAAAACTGGGTGCAATCGAGAAGCTGCAGGAAGCTCCAATTTGTATGCCATAGTACCAATCTTTTGCAACACCTTGTATGGACCATAATACTTTGGTGATAATTTATTATCCTTCTTATCTTGCTTGAGGGACATTTGCTTATATGGTTGTAGCCGTAGGAATACCCAATCACCTACATCAAAACTTCTTTCACTGTGATGTTGATCTGCCTGTTGTTTCATTCTATTCTGTGCCAACACGAGGTTATCCTTTAAGAGTTGGAGGACTTGTTGTTGATGTTTGATGTGATGTTCCACTGCTTGAACCTTAGAATTTTCTCTTAAATACGATGTGATGGATGGTGGTTGATACCCATAAAGTGCCATAAATGGGGTCATTTTTGTTGTTGTATGGAAGGAAGTGTTATACCACCATTCAGCCAGAGGCAACCATTTGACCCATTGTGTCTGTTTATCATATACAAAGCAACGAAGATATCCTTCCAAACATTTTTTTACTATCTCAGTTTGCCCATCAGATTGAGGATGATAAGATGAGCTATGAGCTAACTGAGTATCAAGAGAAGAAAATAATTATGTCCAAAAATTTCCAGTGAAAATGGGATCTCTGTCACTTACAATCTTTGGGTTTCCATGTAGCTTTTGAATTGTTTCCATAAATGCAGTAGAAACTGTACTGGCTTTAAATGGATGTGATAATGCACAAAAGTGTGCATACTTGGTAAGTCTATCAACTACCACCATGATGACACTCTTTCCCTCAGACTTGGGTAAACCTGTGATAAAATCCATTGAAACCTCCTCCCAACGTTGGCTTGGAATGTATAAAGGTTGTAATAGACCCAGTGTCATAATTGTTTCAACTTTATTTTGTTGGCAAACCAAACATTCCACCACAAACTTTTGAATATCTGATTTAATGCCATCCCAAAAAAATTCCTTCTTAACCCTGTGGTAAGTTTTTAAAAATCCTGAGTGCCCTCCTAAGGGAGAAGTGTGCAATTCCATAAGAATATTTTGTTTTAGCTGGGAATTCTTAGAGAGGTATAAGCGATCTTTGTACCATAACGAATCATTTTGCCAGTTAAATGTATCAGACATACTGGAATCTTGTTGTAACTTTCAAATAAGTGCCCACACTTCTTCATCATTCTTCCATTCCTCCCTTGCTTCGTTTATCCAATCTGGTTGGATAATAGAAATGGTGCACAACAATGCTTCCACATCCTCATCCTTTCTTGAGAGTGCATCTGCCACCACATTTTGCTTCCCTTTTTTGTAGATGATTTCAAAGTCATAACCCAACATCTTTGTGACCCACTTTTGTTGCTCTTCAGAGGATAATCTTTGTTCTAAAAAGTATTTAAGGCTATCATGATCCGTTTTTACCTTGAAGTGTCTTCCCATTAGGTAGGGTCGCCATTTCTTAAGTGCATGGAGTATTGCCAACATTTCCTTCTCATAAATAGCTTTGCTTAAAAACTTTCCCTTGATTGGACGACTTTCAACAGCAATGGGTCTTTCATCTTGCATTAAAATAGCACCAATTCCATTTCCCGAAGCATCACATTCCACAATAAAGGTTTTTGTGAAGTCCGGTGTAGCTAAGACCCGTGCTTGGCACATTGCCTCTTTAAGATGTTCAAAGGCCTTTGTTGCTTCCGGAGTCCATGAAAATGCATCTTTCTTCAATAATGTTGTTAGAGGTGCTGCTATTCTCCCATAATTCTTAACAAACTTGCGATAATACCCTGTCAACCTAAGAAATCCTCGTAGATGCTTTATGGATGTGGGGATTTTCCATTCCTTAATGGCTTTAATTTTGCTAGGGTCTACCTTAACTCCTTCATGAGATACAATATGACCCAGATATTCCACCTCCTGAACTCCAAAGAAACATTTGGATCTTTTTGCATATAATTGTTTCTCCTCCAATAGTTGTAGCACCCTGTCAACATGTTCAACATGATCCTTCCAAGACTTGTTGTAGATTAATATATCATCTAAAAATACTAACACAAATTTTCTAAGGAATGGTTTGAAAATTGAATTCATCAAACCTTGAAATGTTGAAGGTGCATTGGTAAGGCAAAAAGGCATGACCAAAAATTCATAATGACCCTCATGAGTTCTAAATGTTGTTTTCGGAATGTCTTTATTCTTCATTCTAATTTGATGATATCTTGAACGAAGATCCAACTTGGTGAAGTAAATTGATCCATGCAATTCATCCAGTAATTCATCAATGACAGGAATGGGGAACTTATCTTTAATAGTGAGCTTGTTGAGCTCCCTATAATCCGGACATATGCGCCATGATCCATCCTTCTTGTGCACCAATACTACTGGAGTAGAGAAAGAACTTTGACTCGGTTGAATTATACCAGCCTCTAGCATTTATGCAACCATACGTTCAATTTCACTCTTTTGGACATAGGGATATCTGTACGGCCTGATGTTTGGAGAAACACTTCCTGGAATCAGATGAATATCATGGTCATGATCACGCATAGGTGGGAGACCTTTGGGAGTCTCAAATACCTTGGAATGATTGTCCAATACTTTTTGGAGATCTGGAGAAATAGATGATTCCGATGTGGAAACATCTAGCGAACATAATTGTGCAATTTCACCTCTTTGTTCCTTTTTTAGAAGCTTTGTCATACCATTAGAGCTAATTATCTTTCTTGATTTCCCTACAATACCCCTTAATTTAACTTCCTTTCCTTCCGTAGAAAATTTGATGAAAAGTTCTTGAAAATTAAAAGCTATTGTACCCAAGGATTGTAGCCATTGGACTCCTAGTACAACATCAACACCTCCCATTGGAATGGAAAGCATTGGGCTAGTCAATACATATTCTCCCATGGATAGCTTGATATTATGGCACTTTCCAGAGCAATTTATTGTTCCTCCATTTGCAATCATCAATTGACACTCTGGTGCTGGATATAGGAAGAAATTCAATTCTTTTGCTACCTTACAATGAATAAAATTGTGGGTGCTTCCTTAATCAATCAACACTATTACCTTTTTCTTCTTGATTTGTCCTTCTATCTTGATGGTTTGAGGAGTGGTAATTCCCGCCAATGCATTACAAGATATGGTCGGATTTATTTTTTCTTCATCTAGGCTTTGTTCCTAGAGTATATCCTCTTCTTTTGACCTTTCTTGCTCCTTTTCTTCTTCCTCTTCACAATCTATGTAGAATAATTTCTTCTCAGCACACTTATGACCTTTAGTGTATTTGCTATCACAACTGTAACAAAGCCCTTTTGCTCTTTTTTCTTCCAATTGTTGTGGTGTCAACCTTATAGGTTGTGGAAGACTAGGGGCAACAACACTTCCGTCTTTATAGTTGTGAGTGGTATGCTTCCTGGTTTCCATAATTTTTCTTTCCATTTTTCTTGCTAACCTGAATGCCTTCTCTAATGAATCAGGTTCCCAAAGGCGAGCATCATGTTGGATATTATCCTTTAAAGACCCTATGAACACATCAATCCTATGCTCCTCTAGAATATCTTTTACCCTTATGTTCAATTTTTGGAACTCCTCAATGTGCTCCATTATTGAACCCTTTTGTTTGAGACTTATCAATTGGCTAAAAAAAGTGTTGCTTTTTGTATCCTCATAATGTGCTATCATTCTTCCGTAAAAATTGCCCAAGTGATAAATTGTTTACGAGAGCAAAGCCATTGATACCATACAAACTGATTTGGTTCCAAATATAAAGTTTCCATACGTACCTTTTGTGTGTTTTGCACATTATTGAGATTGAAGAATTGCTCCATCTGTAATATCCATGTGGCGGGATCCTTGCCATCAAACTTCCTCATATCGATTTTTGGAATATGGTGAGTCTTCGATCCAACATTAGAGTCTATGGAATCATGATTAACATTTATTTTGTTCTCATCATGAGTTTCCTTTAGTACCCTTTCACCATTAGTGACCATTTCTTGTAGCTCGATATTGCCTCTGATGTATCTTTGTGCTTTCCGATCATCTAGTTCTGAATTTGTGATCTGTAGTAGCCCTCTATGTCCTCTTTCCAATGCCACAAGTCTGACCCAAATTGGATTCTCCAAGGAAGAGTTATGCGAAATCTCCCACATCGACTTGATTATAGACTAGTTCAGTAGAGCGAACTTGTACGACATGCCACGAGTCACTGTTTCGACCTTTGGATCTGAAAAATGCATACAAGAAACTACAGTCCGTCCTCTTTCTGTAACTTCTTACGAAATTTCAATCTGATCCCTAGAGAGAAAGTTATGACGATTTTCCCCAGGTCACCTGTTTGGAATGTAATTCAGGAGTCTGCAAAAAGCCCAACTTCCTCAGATCATATCTCCGTAAATATAGTGCAAAAAGCTCTGAAATTCGGACCCGAGGTTCAGCACGATTTCTTCTCAAATGGGTTTTTTTTGCAACTTCTGAAATGTCGCAAAAAAAAAAAAAAAGTTATAGCAAAAATGCCACGATGACCTGTTTGGAGCAGCGAAACCCTAGAATCCAAAGCTTTGATACCAAATGTTATGAAACCAGATCAAGAAAAAGATAGAAAAGATAGATCAACGCCTTAAAATTCAGCCTCTTAGAGGGGGAAACCTCCTTTACATTACATAAATGAACAATTCTTCGATGATTCAAATGACAAAACCTCCTTTCTATATATAGGAGTCTAAGGATTCACAATATAACCCAGCCGACCTAACAATAATAATATAAAGCCACAAAAATAACAATAGAGGGATTCTATGGGGCACAATAATAACAATATGGGGGCAATAGGGGCACAAAAATATTAATAAGGGGTATAACTACAAAAGTAATGGGGTAATCACTAGTATTATAGGGACCCAACAGAAGGAGTGGCCTCCCCTCTGTTTCTTTTAAGGTTTCTCTCCTCATTTAGAGGAGTCTGCAAAACTGGAGGATTGCTCATGATCTGTTTAGGTTGAGCAAGTTCCTCTGAAATTGCTGGCTGTTCAGATTCTTCTTGCTGTTCTGAAAGCTTCGGTTGTTTTGATGGCTCTACTTGTTCTGAAGATTCTAGCTGACTTGATGGTCCTACCTTTGCTGATGGATTTGCTTCTTTCTGCCCACTGTGGCTTTGTGCTTTCTCTGAGACTGAGATTCTCCTAGAACCTGTACAAAGGAATGCTCGTTAAGTCTTCTGTCTAAATCCACTAATACATTATCAATAGCAACCTTTGTACTATCTCGATCTATCAAAGTTCCTTCCACCCATATGGATTGATTATCATATTGTTCAATTCAGGGATCCTGTGATGGATGTAAGGAGATAGTTTATTCTTTTGTCTCATGTTACAAATTAAGCTGTAGGGATCATAGGTCCACATGAAACTTTGTTTCAGTTTCAATCTTTGGAGGATTTCATCTACCTCCTTTCTTGCTTCTCTACTGTTACAAATGAATGGACCTAGCTAATCCTTTATCCTGAGTTGGGCTTTCTTCTTGGCTCTTACAAAATGCACCTCATATGAATTGACCATTTGTCTGTAGTACTCTAGAGAAAATAATCTCATGGGGAGGTACTTTGGAAATTTGTAAGGTGGCAATTCACATCCATAAATTCTTATTTCAGTATGGTTTTGGTATAAATACCAATCCCCTACTTTGTACTGTTTTGACAACTGCAGGACCTTCCTAATGTCTGCACTAATTCTGGGTGGAGGGCTTCCTAGCAGCATGGTTGTCACAGGATAAACAAAGAGGTCTATGAAGTCTGTATAGGAGTATTGAGAATCAAACTGATGAATTAAAGAAGTCCAGAAGATCACTGATCTGGGGTTTCCTTTAGTATCAAGCTTTTGGAGGGCAATTGGAAACCTATCAGCTTGGTAGTACAAGAACAAATGATACAGAAGTGAAGAATACTTGAAAACTCTTTCATTTTCCAACCTCATGAATTGATCATGCATTCTGTCAGCAATAAACTTTGCATAATCAAACATGATAGCTGGTGGTTGGTCAAGAGAGTAGATTGACATGATGGATATTATGATCTCATCAACATATTCACTGGTGGTGCAGCCTAGTATACCAGATATCATATCTATAATATCTCAACCAAGGTTGGAGAATATAGTCCATAGATAAGGAGGAGGGTCCCTTGGGATATACTACTCTTCTCTGATAAAACTCTGGAATAACTAGGCTAGTCTGATAGAAGAGAGTGTAGGGTATCTGTTCAGCATATCTCCAATGAAAAGAGGGGTTAGGCTGTGGCTTGGCTGTAATTGAAGCATCTGGTTAATGGATTCAACAATGATAGTAAACAAAACAGACTGGTCAGGAGTTCTTACTGCCCTTTGGATAGGATCATAGTTCATGTGGTAGTAATGTACAATCTCTTCGAATACATGCACTTTGGGGAACTAGTACTTAGGCAAACCTGATTCCCAAAGTCCAATGGAGTCAACTTGGTTCATGTACTAGTCTCTATACTTGCAGAAGAGTTTCATAGGGTATTTTGAGACTGAGGTGTCTCTTATTTGGAAATCTTTGTCTGCAAGTGGAAGATGGTCTAAATCCCTGTGGGGAGTCGTAATGGGCATGACATTCAATGCAACTGGGGCTTCCATCCTTGGTTCTTGTGGATTCAAGGATGAAGCAAAAGGCTTCAGCGAAATTGGGAACAATTAGTCTATTTCAAAGTATTTTGGGATTACCAAGTGGCTTAATTGACTAAATTACTCAGCATTTAAAGAAATTTAGCTAAGGTTTGGCAAGAAATCAGGGTTTCTTAATCGGAAATGGGGTAAATACCTGGTTTTGGATGATTGAACGGTGAAATGGTGACGATGCACTGTTTGTAGGAAGCGCACGGGTCTGTAAGGTGGTTTGGAGTTCAGAAGCTGCGGAAAGTTGAAGGTTGATAGTAGGTTTGCAGTTGAACGTGCTTCGTGCTTTGCATGGAAGCCAGAACGTCCTTTTCACGATAAAAAACAAAAAAAATGAGTTTTTTGGCTTTATGTATAAAGTCAATCATATTGGCGGGTATAATGGGCAAACGACAGTTGGCTCCAATCAGAGGATGTGACAATTTGTCGCGGTAAGCGGGATCTATCGCACCGCTTTATGGGAAAAATGGTTTTGGGGGGAGGTTGCCCGATGCCATTCATTGGGCACCACGTAGCAGCGGGGTGAATAGTGAAACCGCTCACATCAAGCGGGTAAAGGTCGGCCTTCGGAGGCCGCCCGATATGAGCGTCAGCTGTTGGATATGAAGGGGTCAGATCGTATGGTGATCGGGGAGTTAATGGAGGGGCCTGACGGGTTATTAACTGCGGGTTAGGGCGGCTTGATAACATCGAGGGTGATATGATTGGCGGAACGAGTTATTAATTAATCACAGTTTGATTAATTAACCCTTTTTTGTTTGGCAGAGGGTTATGGCTCTTATTTAGTCGTAGATCGACTAATTAATCCATTTAACTAACTTAGTTAATAAGGTTTATCTTTCAAACCATCGGGGCAGGATATTATCATATGGGATTTTAATAAAATTTACGGGAAAGGGGGGTTTTCTTTTCGGGAGTTAAATAAATAATAAAAATTAGAGTTAATATGAAGCGAAAGCGGGAAAGAAAATGCGCTAAGTAAAATGTATTGATATTTATTTTTATATCCACATCTACACATCATAACTTAGGCTAAATTATTTTTGTGGGTTTTTTGTGGGAAAAGGGGTTTTGTGTGTAGGGTTAATTACTTTCCCTAGGTAAATGATGATTTCACTTTAGGAAAAGGGATTTTTAGATGAAATGGATGAATTATGGAGGGGTGAATATTGGTAAAGGGGTTTTCAGTACTTAGACCTTATAAGTTATTGGGCCGAGGGTCCGGTCCCTCCAGAAGTCAGAGAAATGCTCTGAGCCCCTTTAACTTAAGGTTTTAGGTACTTTTGACTTTATTTATGGGAAATTAGTGAAATTAGAGGTAAAATTAATGGGGAAATTAATCACTTGACTTTGTGTAAATTCCCAATGATCATCCATACTTTAGTACCTTGATGATGAAAGTAAATGATATGATTTCAACTACTCATTCATCATAATTCTGCAACCATCCAACTACTTACCCATCTACTCATCCTACCATTTTTTCTACTCTTTATTAGGGTGCACTTAAGCTGGCAAACCCTTATCAAAACTTTTTCTTTTCTTTTATAATGGAAATCTATCTAAGTCTATCCTTATTACATCCAAGGGCTCAGATTAAATTGTTGAGCTCTTTTTATTCATTCTACATATCTACTTATCTGCCAAGATTAAATAGTTTGGTTAGATCTTATTTTCTATCTCTGAGCATGAAATTTAAATCATGGAATAACCAAGATTAAACTGTTTGATTACCATGGATTGTGGCATGAATAACAAGTTGTATACAATCATTATTATACAAAAAGTAAACTAGTAGTGGCATTTGGACTTGCACACTTTCATGGTCTTTTTCTTTTTCTTGGGGTTCATTTTTCATATTTTTTGACCCTTTTTCATTCTTTTTGTCCCTTGATTTTTCTTTTGGGACATACCCTCTTTACATTTTTTTATTTTTTTTATTTTTTACAAATATGGAAAAAAATTGCAGAAAGCAAAGGTATGTACATATTACAAACTTAACCTCATCCATTCAAATTTATGACACCTATTGGTATATGAACATAACAATGGCTCCACTTGGGGATGGCATTTCCTGGTGAAATGTCAAGAACTAGTAGATCAATGGCATTCTGAATTTATGTGGTCTTACGCTGCAACTTTCCCTTTTACTTTGTTGCTTTGTTGATATTTACTGACAGTGAAACATTTGAAGCTTAGGGCCTTCTCTTCGGGCTTCAACTCCAAAATTTACCATCCAATCCAAACTAAACTTTGTGAAGGAAATAGTATGTACAAGTGATTATTAGAATCAGTGACCGGGATCTATATATTTCTTAAGCATTCAACCATTGACTGGTCCTCCTTCTATTTCTACACCATGCAATTCTTTAAGGAGATAGGCATTATTGCCTCTGAAAGCATAAATAATGTAAGGACCTTTCCATGGGAAGTCAAAATTCCCATGTTTCCCTTTATATTCCCTTCTCGATTCCCATTTCAAGACTTTATCTCCTAGATAGAAATCTTTTGCCTTGGTTCTCTTGTCAAATGCTTTCTTAATTTTCTCCTGCACAACTTGGGACTTGATGTAGACTTGTTCCCTGGTTTGTTGCAAATGAATAGTCTGGTTGATCCTTCTTTGAATATCATTGGGCTCAACCTATGCTTCTTGGAGTAATTTCATCACTGGAGTTCCCAAAGAAGATGGGAAGACAGCCTCCATTCCATAGACTAGCTGATAGGGACTGGTGCCAATAGATTTCTTTGTGGTCAGTCTATCTGCCCACAAATCATTCACTAGTTTCTTATTCCAGGTTTTCTTATTATCTTCCAATAATTTTTTGATAATATTCATTAGGCTCTTATTGGATGATTCTGCAAGTCCATTTCCTTGGGGATAGTAGGCTATGGAATGGCCAAGGGTTATGTGATACTTATTGCAAAAATCAATCATCCTTTTTTATTTAAAGGCTGCAACATTGTCTGTGATGATTTTAGTGGGACAACCGAATCTGGACAGAATGTTGGCCTCAAGAAAACCTATTATGACAGTATCGGTGGCTTGTCTTGAGGGTATGGCTTCTATCCACTTTGTAAAATAATCTGTGGTAGTTAAGATCCATCTATGTTGGGCAGAGGAAGGGGGATGAATTTCACCAATGAAGTCAAGACCCCATTGTTGAAATGGTGTTTCAGTTGATATAGGTTTCAAAGGTAATGGTAGTAGTTTTCTTTTCCCTTCAAAAATCTGACATTTGTGGCATGAGGTTACAAACTTTTTTACATCAGCAAACAGAGTGGGCCAGTAAAAACCAACCCTTAAGATCTTATCAGCTGTTTTCTTCCAATAGAGATGTCCCCCATAGTCACCTGCATGAAACTCTGCAAAATTTTACCAGATTCCTCCTTTAACCAACAATTTAGAAAGATGCCTTCATGATTTTTCCAAAATAAAGCATTATCAATACTGCAAAACTTCAAAGATTTCATCTTTAAGAACCTACTTTTAGTCTTGGATAGCTCTAGAGGAGCTTGAAGGTTTTGTAGAATGTATATTATGTCAGTATACCATAGTGAATCTGTAAAGGCTTGGCTGATCTGTGGTGTCGCCATCTCCTCTTGGTTATCCAATTCTGCAATGAAGTTTATGTCTAGGGCCTGGTAGTTTGATTCAGCCATGAACTTAGCCAAACCTTGGCCTTTGATCAACTTTGTAGGTTTAATTTCTAAATCATATTCTAGTATTGTAGCTATCCACTTTCCTCTCTTTCCATCAGGTCCATCCTATGTTAGAATGTCCTTGACTACAGCATTGGGAACATAAGCTACTATATGAGAGTACAAGATATAAACATTGAAATCTTTAATGGCTTTAACCAGAGAAAAAGCTTGCTTATCCAATATGTTATACTTTAAAGGTGCATCTCTCAGGGCTTTACTGAAGAAGGCTATTGGCTATTCAAAAACTTGATCATTTTTCTGTAAGAGGACTGCAACAATGGTGTGTTCTAAAGCGAAAGAAAATATGATGAATTCCCTATCAAACATTGGATTGATGAGGATTGGTGTTCGTGTCAAGGCTAAATTTATATCTTCAAATGAATTTTTAGCCTCTAGAGTCCATTTAATAGTCAAATCTTTCTTTAACATGTTGTTTAGTAATCTAATCAACTTAGCTAAATTAGAAATAAATCTCCTCAAAAAGTTTATTTTACCTAAAAATGCTTGGAGTTCTTTGATGTTCCTAGGATATGGTATCTGCAAAATGGCTTCAATTCCTGTTGGGTCAATCCTGATACCATCTTTGGAGATAATGTGACCTAGCAATTTCCCTTCTTCCAACCCAAACAAATATTTTTTAGGATTCAGAGAAATTCCATATTTCTTGCATTTAGAAAAGACCTGTCTTAAATGATCCAGGTGTTGTTGGTCTGATTTAGAGAATACTGTGAGATCATCAAGGTATATTACCAAGAAATCATGGATTTCCTTAGCAAAGGCTATGTCCATTGCTCTTTGAAAGGTGGTCCCTGCATTTCTTAATCCAAATGGCATTTTCACATACATGAAAGTGCCCCATGGAGTTGTGAATGCGGTCTTTGCTTGATCATCTTGGTGGACTAGGATTTGGTTATAATCAGAGAACCCATCTAGTAGTGAGATTCTGGAGGAACCTACTACCCTCCGTAATATGTGATCCATTTTCGGAAGGGGATAGTTATCCTTAAGTTAAACTTTATTCAAATTCCTAAGGTTAACACACAACCTTATTTTGCCAATTTTCTTTCTAGTGGGTACTAAATTGGAAACCCAGTCTGAGAACCTGATAGGTGCGATAATGCCAGCTTCATACATTCTTTTGATCTCCTTTTCAATAGAAAGTAGTAGAACATGGTTAATTCTTCTAAGCTTCTGCCTAAAGGGCTTTTGATCTTCCTTTAAGAGAATAATGTGTTGTATTATGCTAGTATCATAGGATTTTAGATCCTCATAACTCCAGGCAAAAACATCTTGGAATTATTTCGGTAGTTCCATATATTTCAGTTTTTCATTGGGAGGTAATGATTTTGATAGTTTTATCAGTGTGGGATTTTCTTCAGATCGTATAGTACATTCCTCAATGTATGATTTCAAGGGTTCCATTTTGGGCTTTTTAGGAATATCGTTTGAATCAAATAAGTCCTCCAAAGGAGTCAATCCTTTGGGTAGAAAATTGTCTTTAAGGTTTCTGACTTCAGTTTCTTCATCAATGGCTTCATCAATTTCCATTTGCTTTAGGTTTCTGATCTCTGATTTTGTAAACTTTGTAGGATAAAATCTATCTATCTGATCATCTTCTAGTTTGTTAATTTCTACTTTATCAGAGCAATCAACATCTAATGCTATGTTTGTGTCTATGTTGGTATTTACAAATTCATTATCTAAAGTCAAAAAATTGTTACTTTGCTGATCATTCTCAAATACTTGCCAGTTCTTTATATTGTCAGGAATTGAAGGTTTGTGCCTAACCTCAGCAGTGTACTGATGGTTGGGCTGAAAGGGCAGCTTACAAGTACTAGCAAACATGGCTAAGTTGTGAGCTTGCATGTTGTGTTTTCTTGGAATAACAACAAGTTTTGTTTCTAAAAAGGTATTTAGTATCTCTATGACTGTTGCTCTATAAAATCCTAACCTAGGATCCCTAGTCATATAAAAAACATTAATTTGTTTAATCACTAACTCAGAATCTCCCATGATAGAGACTCTAATGGCTCCTAACCTTTTGACCAGTTTCAGACCTAACAGAAGTGCTTCATATTCAACCATATTGTTTGTGCATTTAAAGTTCAACCTGTAGGCATGACCCTCTGAATGATCATTTTCTAAGTTATAAATCCATACACCTACTCCTGCACCTAGTTTGTTGATTGATCCATCAAACTCCAGATGCCATAGGATTTCATGCTCATAATTTTCATCTGTGGTAGTGGAAGCCTCCTTGACTAAGGTATCTAGGTCATCTTTTTTATCTGAAATTTCATGAATTTGGACATTTTGAATTTCTTTTAATACTGAAATTTCTTTTGGTTCTGTTGTTATAATGTTTATAGTATCTTCTTGATTAGTTTCAGCATTGTAAAGTATGAAAGAATCAATATCATAATGTACTGAATATATAGGAAAGTTCTGAGGTCTCTCCTGAGTACTCAATACATACTTCATCATAGTCTCTCTATAAAGTTTCTTGGGATGTCCAAAGACTGATATAGTAGCATAGGACATGTCCAGTTGCAGAGATCCCTGGAGTTTGGCACCCCAAGATCTAGACAACAACATGCCATACTTAGGAGGTATGTCAGCAACAACTATTTCCAGACAACAGGTGTAGCTATGGGATCACCCCTATCACCGATCGTAGCCAACTTGTATATGGAACACTTTGAAAAGAAGGCCCTTGAATCTTATCCTTTAAAGCCGGCGTGGTGGAAGCGTTTTGTCGATGATACCAACATAAAGTGGACCCATGGTAAAGCAGAACTTGATAAGTTTTTCATAGATCAACCTCAGGGTAAGATTTTTCTTCCTTATATCCTTGGTGTTACAGACAAAATCGCTAAAATCCTAAGAAAGAAGAACATTTTCACTCATTTCTCAGCTTCGGGTACCATCAGACAAGGTTTGAAGTCTGTTAAAGATGATATTGACAATCTTCAGCTTAAGGGAGTCTATAAGATAGACTGCTCTTGTGGAAGAAGCTACATAGGTGAAACAGGTCGCTCCCTCCAGACAAGGCTCAAAGAACATGGCGCTGATATCAAGAACGGAAGATCTCGTACCTCAGCACTGGCAGAACACTCCTTGAAGACTAAGCACCATATTTGCCTGGAAAACGCTTCTATTATCGCAAGAGAGGAACACCATCAAAGACGGAAGATCAGAGAAGCTCTTGAAATTATGAAGTATCCTCAGAATCTGAACAGAGACAATGGTTTGGAAATTAGCGGAAGCTGGCTGCCCTTGATCAATGAAGTTAAAAGTCGCCATCCCATCCCCAGGTAATGCGTCCTCGGGTATGTTGTCCTCTGTTATTCTATAATAATTTAATTTCTTTCTATATAGAGCTATCAATTAATTTATTCATTAGTTAACTATATATTAACTATTTATGTTTTCTAATATAAAGTAATAAATATATAAAATTTATTAATTTATTCTTTATAATATTTATTATAAGAATTATTAATTTATTATAAGACATTAATTTTATTATTAATTAATAATTATTAATATAAAATTTAATTATTATTATTATATATAATAATAATAATAATTAATCCCCCGGATGCGGGTGGCGGGACGGCAACAATGGGCATGCCACATGCCATGCATGGGCTGCCCCGTGTAAACAATACGGCCTCCATATGAAGGCCGTCAACCAGAACCGGAACCCTCTGCTGCGTTTAATGGAGTTAATGGTGAGGGAGGTAGGTTTATGGGGCTGTACAGAGCACTTAATGCGCGCCTGTATCGAGAGCATGAGGCAGAGCATAACAAGAGCAATGGAGGTTGCAGGGAATGTTTGTCGGGCGAATTTGGGGAAAGAAGGAATTGCAGAGAGCCGAGGCGGTGGCAGCTCCATCCGCTTCATCGTCGGGTGTCTGGTGGTTACTATTGCCGCCATAGCCTCTCTGGTTGCTGGTCCTGTAGCTGGAAGCATTTGGCTCAATTGCTGGGTGAGAACCGGAATTGGTCCACCCCGCAACCAAGGAACGAGTCTCAGAGAGGAAATTGGGCACCAGAGAAGGATTTGGGAGGTAATTGGTTCTGTCTTCAACTCCAAGCTCACCTGCACACACACAAGAGCAGAATTAGTTTCACCATGGCTAAAATCCGTCAGCGACAGCCGTGTAGAAGAGGTTCAGCTAGAGGCTCCTCCTCGCGAGCTCCAGCAGTGGATGAACATCACCACTGTTGTTGCTGCTACTGCCATCGAAGAGCCAAAGCCACTCCACTTCCAATCAGCCAGTTTTTGGAGGTTGGAAGTGCTGAAGAGGACAAATCAGAACTTCCCTCCTTTGGCTCAGTGGTTTTCACATTGCCGAAGGCTGAGAGCTCCCCAGGGCTCAGTGCCCACATCTCAATTCTGTTTACCAGAACTCCGGAAGGAAATGGGGAATCTGCCCCTCAAGACCAGCAGAAGATGCAAGAGGAGGGCAAAGGCAAAGCAATTGTCCATGAATTACCGGAGGCAGGGGAACATAGCTCCGCTTTGGAGCCACCAGCGTCTGAGGCTGGTCAGCACGAAGCGTCTCCTCCGTTGGGGCCTCCTCCTCAGGGTATTGAAGACGAGACATGGCGCAAGATGTGGAAGGGTAAACCAGAAGGAGAAGGCTGGGCGTACATCGTGGAGGACAACAGCCTTGCCGGAGAAGCTGATGCCTGCGCGTCCCTTCCTTCTTCCTCAACACATCGAGAGGATCAAAATTGACACGGGTAATTCTCTCTTGCGCTTTCGTTTTGACGGCTGGAAGTGGTTGTCTACCTATTCGCCTGCTGTAATTTTGTTTGGAAGCTGGTCGGGTCTCATTTTCAATGGGTCAATTCTCAATTTCAATTTTGTCGAGTTGCTCAATCAATCCCATCTGGTAATTCGCCCCTGGTTATTAAGTCAATCCCAGCTGGAGATACGCCCCTGCGTGGGCAGTAATGTTTTGAATCCTCCTCCTGAGGCTCCAATGGAAGCCCGCTGATGTTTATGTCTGGTTCTGCTAATATGGTCGGGTGCTGCCCCTGCGTGGGAGCGTTATATCACTGCTTGGTCTGTTTAGTTTTGTGCTGCCCCTGCGTGGGAGCGTCATATCAGTGCTTGGTCTGTTTTGTTTTGTGAAGGCCTTCCCGAGAGGGAGACCTCAGAATTTGGTTTTTGGTTCCCAGCGAGCTCTCAGAAGCCCTGGAAGACTTGCCTCACAGTTTGTAATTTTCACTTGTACAGTTAATATATGAATTAGATAGCCTTTACGTAGAAAAAAAAAATAATAATAATTAATCAATTATTATACATTATTCAAATATAAATAGAAATTAATTATTTATTATAAAATAATTGATTATTATTAATTTTGATTTATACATTAGTTATTTTATGAATTTATGAATTATTATATTAATCTAGTATAAATAATTAATTATTAATAAGATCAAATATTTATTAATTTAATTTATTTGGAAATCAAATAGTTGATCATTATTATTTTAATTATATAAAAAGTCTATACTAATTCATTTATCAGCTATTTTATTAATTAATATATGAATTACTATATTCATCTATTTTAATTATTAATTATTTATATTTTCTAATATAATTTAAATTAATATATTAATCAATAAATATAATTTAAAAATATTTTTTAGGTTAGCTGTAAATATTAATCATTCATAATAGGTTTTGATCTTATTAATTTAGTTATTAATTTATAATTGGTATTATAAAAAAATTTAATTATTAAGGAATTTAGACTTCTGTGATCCATAACATTGTCTAGAAATCTTCGGCAAAATCACATAATCAACCTTTTGTCGACGCGTTTCGAACCAACCAGTGTGGTTCATCGTCAGGACAAGTTGAAGAACCAATCTGGCTTAGCTCGAATAAATATAGTGTGCAGAGACTCCAACGGCTAAAATTCTAACGGCTAATTTGACCTAAAGAACCTGGTCAAATCACTAAAAAAGTTAATTAATATTTTTCTAAAAATTGGTAAAAAAAGGAATTCATTTGTTAATTTAAAATAAATAGATATATTATTAATATTATTTCTATTAATAGAATCTATAGTATAAATGGTTAAATGATTTATTATAATTTATTATTTAAAAAATTGAATAATAATAAATTCATTTAAAAATAGATATATTATTAATATTATTTCAAATCTCTAGTATAATATTAATATTATAATGGTCATTACTATTTATTATTTAATATTAATAATAAATATATATACTATTAAAATGTTAGTTAAATAGATATATTATTAATCTTGTTTTAAATTAGATTAGTTTCTTTGCATAGGTTTTTAATTCTTCTTCATTGCCTTGTACTGATAATTTAATGGATATAAATTACTAAATTAATTATAAGAGGTTCAAATGATAAACAACAAAGTATTAGAAATATATGATATAATATGGATATGCTATTATTAAGAAACATATACTTGAATTATGGTATTTACATAATAATGATTTAACTTGAATACTATTTATAATATTAGAATTATAATTTATTAAGTAAATATAGATTATTAATAAACTTAAATAATTAGTAAAAATGATGATCTGGTTTACCATTGGACCCTTAAATTTAAATAATTATATACACTGTTACCGATTGTAACTATATTATAATAGTAATTTAATACTATTTATTGTATTTAAATAATTTGGGAATATTAATTAATATAGGTTATATGAAGATATAGTTTATTAGGACCATTATTTTTAGTTTACCATAACTTATATTACTTTATATAACTTAATTTAATGACCATTATATTTAAATAATGAATATGATATATTTTAAAGAACTTACCAATGGACCATTAAGTTATTACATAATTACCTAATGTAACTAAATTATAAAAATAGTAGTGATTTATTACCATATAATAATTGAATAATAATAGATCATTTAATATATATTATATAATGACCATTATAATTAAAATATGAAGTATCATACTATAGATTCTCTTAATATTTGAAACAAGATTAATAATATATCTATTTAACTAACATTTTAATAGTATATATATTTATTATTAATATTAAATAATAAATAGTAATGACCATTATAATATTAATATTATACTAGAGATTTGAAATAATATTAATAATATATCTATTTTTAAATGAATTTATTATTATTCAATTTTTTAAATAATAAATTATAATAAATCATTTAACCATTTATACTATAGATTCTATTAATAGAAATAATATTAATAATATATCTATTTATTTTAAATTAACAAATGAATTCCTTTTTTTACCAATTTTTAGAAAAATATTAATTAACTTTTTTAGTGATTTGACCAGGTTCTTTAGGTCAAATTAGCCGTTAGAATTTTAGCCGTTGGAGTCTCTGCACACTATATTTATTCAAGCTAAGCCAGATTGGTTCTTCAACTTGTCCTGACGATGAACCACACTGGTTGGTTCGAAACGCGCCGACAAAAGGTTGATTATGTGATTTTGCCGAAGATTTCTAGACAATTTAATTATTATTATTTAGTAATAGTTAATTATTTATTATATAATAATTATTTATTATCATATTAATATTAATATTATATTAATTAATGTTTAAGTTATTATTATATTAATTTATTTGAATGATAATTATTAATAATAATTAAAATGAAATAAAAATAATAAAAATAATATTAATATAAAATTAGGATTCTAGCCGACTGTTTGTTCCTCCTTAGATAGTTTTGGCCTCGTTAGTATTTATTCTCCCTGCTTGCTCTTCTTTTATCATCATTCTTCAACCCTGATGATGGATCCCACTTGGGATTCGAAACGTTGGTTCAAAAATGTTTATACTGTGGATTCTCCGGTCAATTAAAAAAAAAAAAAAAAAAAAAACAACTATTTCCATAAGTATGGTCTTGGCAAGGTACTGAACTAGGGAAACACACAAATCTTTTATAAGACCTAAGCACTTAACTTGGCTTGAATCAAAGGAGAACAGATCCTTATAAGGCCGGGTGATATCCAAGTTGAGTTTTTCCATTACAGACTTAGGCATAAGATTATGTGAAGCCCCAGAGTCAAGCATGGAATTATGTAGGATTTTATCGTGGATGTTAAGTTTGATGTAGAAGGGTGGTATCCCTCCTTCAACTGGCTTTCCATTAATATTGGTCCCAAAATTAACTCAGGTTGGTCATCAAATAGGTTCACAAAGTCTTCATTTTCAACAAAGTTTAAAGATTTACTAATTTGAGATCTGTAAGTTTCATGTTTAACCAATTCTGTCAGAGGCATTGAGATTTTGAGTTTGGCCACCTCTACTCCTAAATTGAAAGGCAGAGGAGATTTATTTGTTTGAATATTTGGAATTTTAGAGCCAAAGTTATGAGTAGTAAGTTTTTCTTTTTCATTGTTTAGATTGTTTTTATCTGGATTTTCTAATAAGATTTTTGAAGGTTGTTCCACTATTCCCTTGAGGGGGACTGAAGTGAATGGTTGCTCATTACCAGGTTGGTTATCAATTACATCTTCAATGGTGGGACTGGGAGGATTTTGATGTGGTCTAGAAAGGATTTGTAAGGTTTTCGTAACTTGAGGATTCTGAATTGTAGCTTTCACTTTCTTAGGCTAGTTAGGCCCTGCCTTTTTGTTCTGATCAAGAACATCAGTGTTCTTCTTGCTTCTTAAGTTGTATTGTTTATGAACTTCGAAAATAGCAGAGTCATACCCTTGCTTATAGTCGAAATATTCTCCTGTTTGAGTCTGTAACTGTTGAAGCATGTATAATTCTTTATCATCCCGAGTTAGAAAAATAGTTTCTTCATCATCTAAGCCCATAAGGTTGATCTGAGTGTCTATCTCAGGGTCTTCTTGGTGGGAAGTCTTAGCATAATTTTCTTGGAAAGGTGGTCTAATGTTCTAATTAGGCCCATTTTTACCAGTGTTTTGGTTCTGGTTTTTCCTAAAGTTTGGATTCCTCACTGGATTAGCCTGTTGGTTATCCCAATGAGGTTTCCTTTCAATGACTTCTATTCTATCCATCAACCTTTCCATTCCTTTAGCCAAAGCATCCATTTTCTGATCAAAGGGTGAAGTTTCATCTTTCAAAGGTGTTCTTCTCTCATTTCTAACCCTAGCTCTTTTGGATAGTAGATTAGCTTCTACACTAATAGTTACACTCTGCATATCTTCAAGTGTAGGGGGATTCCTTTCTCTTAGTTGAAAAGCCATATCTGTGTCAAATCCGTCTGGAAACTTAATCAGGGCTAAACCAGGTGGAGGCCTAAGGTCAAGAGGGATTGCATTATATACATTATTAAACCTGGTACAGTAGTCTTGAACAATTTCATTTGGTCCCCTTTTAAGGTTTTCATATTCAAATAGAATTTGAAGGGGGTTTTTCTTCTTCTCCCACCTATTAAGGAATTGTTGGTAAAGGACTTATAAACTATCTATACTCTGAGGGGGAAAAGATCTAAACCATGTTCTCACTTCTCCAGCTAGACTTTGGACAAATATTCTCATTTAGACATCTCCTATGTCAATCTCATGCAGTTCAAAATAATTTGTCATTTTCTTAGTGTGTTGTTGTGTTGTGTATGTTCCAGTGCCATCGAATGAGGTAATTTTACTTTGATAATCTACTGGTAAGGCACCTTGAGGAGCAGGCATTACAAGGGGGGCATATCTGAGTGCCATAGCTCTGAGCTGTACAGGATTGAGAACAGGAGTTGGGGTAACTGGAGGATTTGGGACAACAAGGGGAGTTGGTGTAACAGGGGTAATAGGTGTTTGAGGGGTAGTGATGGGCTGATGGGGGATTGAAGGTATGAATGGGGATGAAGGATGATCTTCAAAGGTGCGGGGAAACGACGGTGAGCTAAAAGATGTTGAAGCTGACTCAGAAAGTTCAGGGAGTCTATCAGTGGTAAGGGATGACTGAGGGGAGTTCAGAAGGTTCTAGTTAATTGAAAAGTTGGCTCGTTGTGTTTGAAGTTCTCTGGTAAGTGCTGGATCTAAGACTGTGATCACAAGTTCACTCTCAAACTTGGTTCTAAATAGAGATAGGTCAAAATATTCGTCAAAAGGGATGTATTCAATGAATAACCACTCAGCAGGGCATGAATAGGATCTTAAAAGAGGTCTAGGGCTTACTGAACTTTCCTGTCTTCTGAGTATCCTCGGAATAAGGTTGGGATTTTCAAATACAGGGGGAGGATTTGCATCAGGGTTGGCCCTGGTATAGTGAGTTCTCCCCGAAGCCAGATTTCGAGTTTTTTATGATTATTTTGCTTTTTGTTTGAACTTTTTAATAAATAACTTCTAATAACCCTTTAAGATTCTTAAAAAAAAAATTGAATTCCTCAAAGGTTTATTGAAACTGAGGGTTTTGAATCCCCAGTATGGTCACCACTATGTTATCACTCAGAAGTCTTCCCTAGAAGTTATAAAAATAAGGAATAATCCGAGGTAACCACAAACCTAATCTTTTAGACTCAGGTTCTAGCCAACCTAAGTCCAGAGAGGGCTCTCTCTCTTTTATTTAACTTTGTTTAAATAAGATTTCAGGCTAGTTCTTAGTGTTCATGATTGTTTTGTTTTGATTGGGTGGTGGAATTAAGGAAACAGATGGGTAGAGCAAATATTTAGGCCATTGGGCTATGGATTCAATCAAGAAAGGCTTAACTGGATTTGATTTATTACTGAGGTAAGAGTTCACTGGGCAGGCTAACACAACAAGAGCAAATCTGCAGGTTTCAATGGATGGAAAGTCCTAACCAGGGCCAAGGGCAATGAAGAATCCTTAACCGGGATTAAGATGAAGAAAGGAAGGATGGCCAGTAGCAAAGGGAAATGAAAAATCCTTTAATATGGACCAAAGGGGGGGTAAACTACGAAAGTAAGGGGCAATTAAGAATCCCAATACAAAGGTAGTTTAGTAGAAAACATAAAAGAAAGCAAACAGTTAAAACAGAGAGCACTTAAGCTAATTCTGATGATATCATTCCTTGTTTGCTTTTAAGATTTATAAGAGACACATGTGAATATTTCATAACATAAAGAGAAAACGATATTTAAATATGAGAAAATGATACTTATTTGTTCCAATTATGCACAAGAATCCAGGGAAATGTCCTCAGCTTTATTTCATTTCCAGCAAAACCAGTCCAGTCTCGAGTACAATAACTCCTTGGCTAAAAAATAATATGTCTACAAAAATGTATTTTAATCCACACTAATTACTTCAATTTGTGAAGTATTTATACAAAATATCTCATAACTATATGAGAATTATCCTAGGAAACAAAAGATATTTTCAACACAAAGATAGAGACAGATGGAGAATTGTTTGTTTGTTGTCCCTTCAATTGTGACTGTGTTGGGTGTTGTTGCTAGGATTTGGCTCTTGCAGTTTGCCTTGTAGTTATGTGTTGCAATCACTTTTGTCTTTAACCTATTGATACTCTTTACTTGTGTTGTTTCGTCCTGTCTTTCCTGTTTTACCTGGCAGTTATCTTTTACCTTATAGATTTACTATAGTAACTTATATTAAATCAGTCAAACTGGTCCACCATTCACTGTCAGGTAACTTCATTCTAATCATTTTCCTGTAGATTTCATCGGCTTCTGTATACTTAGAAAAATTGGGTTGGCTTTTGCATAAGTGTTTGACTTCATGTTCTATGTAGAGTAGATTCTCCAGACCATCATAAAGTACCCTTCCAGTGGGCAAAGATTTCACCCCTGAAGTACTAGCTTGGCTTTTGGCCAGCTTGTTTAACTTGTCAACATAGTCTTCGTGGGTCATCAACTTATCATGGATCACCATAGGACTGGGGAGTCCTTTTTCTCTTGAGATGTCGTACTTTAGCATAAAGCTATCAATGTCTGTTTGGATGCTCTGACATCTTTTCTCTAAATTAAGCATTAAGTTCCTTTTGGTAAGAATTTTTTTTATTTCTAAAATTGTTGTTGTTCTGTCATCTATATCCAATTCATCTAGTTGATATCTGTTTTTGCTGTTCAAAAAGGTGATCAACTAATTGGCTTCTTCTGGTTTATTTCCCAATTCTTCCACTGTCTTGTGGATGGCCTCTGTAGCCATCTTGACCAATTCTGTTTGCTCAAAAACAATCTGAATAAAAGGCCAAACATCATTGATGGAATAAATGATGTTGGCCCAAAGGATTTCTCTCATGTCTCCCAATGGTTCTTGCAGTGATAAATCCTTTTTTGGGGCCTTAATCCTTTCTGCCATCCTTAAGTTCCTCTGAGTTTCTTCTTTATACTGTATTTGTACAAGTTTGCAGTTGGTTTCTAAATTTGACACTTGTTCTTTGAGCTTCTTAAGCTCAGTGGCCTGGATACTCATTTCTGCCATGGCCTTGATTAATTCTGCAGTTTTCTCTATGGGTGCCTCTGTGCTGGTCGATGTTCCTATGCCTGATGTAGTACCTGTCACTTGCAACGTTGTTGCTGGTGGAAATGTTGCTACCAGTGCAGCTGCCAAGGTGGAGGGCACTGCTATGGAAATTGTAGGAATTACAGTCTGAGGAGCGATGGCCAACTCACTCTGCTTGGACTATATCAGGTTGTCCAATTCTTTCTCAGTTTCCTTCAATTGGTCATTTAACTTAAGGACTAAGTCCATAAGTTCTTCCTCCTTCTGTGTTTCCAAAACTTCAGTTGTTTGAGGATGATGAAGAGGTGGAATCTTAAGCTGCTTCTTCAGTGCAGCTATTTCATCGTTTTTCTTTTTTATCAACTGTTTTGCTGCTTTAACATCCTTGGAATCATGCCCCAGCTCTATGACCAAGTCCTCTAAGGACTTTATTCTAGTGTCTTTGGCCTGAGAAGAGGCCTTTTCCAAGTGGAATTGGGCTGAGATGTTTTTCAGTGAATTCTGAAGTTGGTGAGCTGCTATGGTCTTGCTGGTGAATGTGGAATAGACCATTTCTCCAGTTTGTTTATGCAACTCAATTTGGTCAATAGGATGAATATCCTTTACCATGACCTCAAAATCTGTCTTAAGATAATCTGCCATTGATTTAGGTTTCTCTACGGTTCGCTTGAGAAAGCTCATCTGCATCTTGCCTTATTTTATATCAAAGGCTGACATTAGCCTTATTTGGTTCGTTGGGGCCATCCTCAAATAATGTGCATAGCTTTGTACTTTTAGCCTTTCATTCCTTTCCTTGATTTCCTTGTATTTTTCTTTGATGTCTTGGCTTTGTCCTGTGGGAGCCCTGAAGGAGGATACTTCCACACTCTGCTGCCTTTCCAACATTTGATTTTGAGAGGTGGAAGGTTCTTGTGTCCCTCCTGAAGGAATGGTGTGCCCACTTTCTATTCTCTCTGCTCTTGAAGTCCCTATTGTTTCCTTAGTGTATTCTTACTCTGCATATGGATTTAACCTCTGCCTTTTAGCAAAGGTTTGAGCAATAGGCATGTTGGAAGGAGTGGCCTCCTCTCTGTTTCTTTTAAGGTTTCTCTCCTCATTTAGAGGAGTCTACAAAACTGGAGGATTGCTCATGATCTATTCAGGTTGAGCAAGTTCCTATGAAATTTCTGGTTGTTTAGATTCTTCTTGCTGTTCTGAAAGCTCTGGTTGTTTGGTTGGCTCTGCTTGTTCTGAAGATTCTGGCTGACCTGATGGTCCTGCCTCTACTGATGGATCTACTTCTATCTGCCCACTGTGGCTTTGTGCGTGTCTCTGAGACTGAGATTCTCCTAGAACTTGTACAAAGGAATCCTCATCAAGTCTTTTGTCTAAGTCCATTAATACATTATCAACAACAACCTCTATACTATCTCGATCTATCAAAGTGCCTTCCACCCATACGGATTGATTAGCATATTGTTCAATTTCAGGGATCCTATGATGGATGTAAGGAGATAGTTTGTTCTTTTGTCTCCTATTACAAATGAAGCTATAGGGATCATAGGTCCACATGAAACTTTGTTTCAGTTTCAGTCTTTGGAGGATTTCATCTGCCTACTTTCCTGCTTCTCTACTGTTACAAATGACTGGGCCTAGTTGATCCTTTATTCTGAGTTGGGCTTTCTTCTTGGCTCTTACAAAATGCACCTCATCTGAATTGATCATTTGTCTGTAGTACTCTAGAGCAAATAATCTCATGGGGTGGTACGTTGGCAATTTGTAAGGTGGCAATTCACATCCATAAATTCTGATTTTAGTATGGTTTTGGTATAAATACCAATCCCCTATTTTGTACTTTTTTGACAACTATAGGACCTTCCTGATGTCTGCACTAATTCTAGGTGGAGGGCTTCCTCGCAGCACAGTTGTCACAGGATAAAGAAAGCGGTCTATGAAGTCTGTATAAGAGTATTGAGAATCAAACTAATGAATTAAAGAAGTCCAAAAGATCATTGATCTGTGGTTTCCTTTAGTATCAAGCTTTTGGAGGGCAGTTGGAAAGCTATCTGCTTGGTAGTACAAGAACAAATGATAAAGAACTGAAGAATACTTGAAAACTCTTTCATTTTCCAACCTCATGAATTGATCATGCATTTCGTCAGCAATAAACTTTGCATAGTCAAACATGATAGTTGGTTAAGAGAGTAGATTGACATGATGGATATTATGATCTCATCAACATATTCATTGGTGGTGCAGCCTAGTATACCAGATATCATATCTATAATATCTCGACCAAGGTTGGAGAATATAGTCCATAGATAAGGAGGAGGGTCCCTTGGGATATACTGCTCTTCTCTGATAAAAATCTGGAATAACTGGGCTAGTCTGATAGAAGAGAGTGTAGGGTATCTGTTTATCATGTCTCTAATGGGAAGAGGGTTTAGGTTGTGGCTTGGATGCAATTGAAGCATCTGGTTAATGGATTCAGCAGTGATAGTAAACAAAACAGACTGGTCAGGAGTTCTTACTGCACTTTGGATAGGATCATAGTTCATGTGGTAGTATTGTACAATCTCTGGGAATACATGCACTCTGGAGAACTGGTACTTAAGCAAACCTGATTCCCAAAGTCCAATGGAGTCAACTTGGTTCAGGTACTGGTCTCTATACTTGCAGAAGAGTTTTAGAGGGGATTTTGAGACTGAGGTGTATTTTATTTGGAAATATTTGTCTACAAGTGGAAGATGGTCTAAATCCCTGTGGGGAGTCGTAATGGGCATGACATTCAGTGCAATTGGGGCTTCCATCCATGGTTCTTGTGGATTCAAGGACGGAGCAAAAGGCTTTGGGGAAATTGGTAACAATTAGTCTATTTCAGAGTATTTCGAGATTACCAGGTGGCTTAATTGACTTAACTACCTAGAATTTAAAGAAATTTAGCTCATGTTTGGCAAGAAATCAGGGTTTCTTAGTCGAAAATGGGGTAAATACCTGGTTTTGGATGTTTTAACGATGAAATGGTGACGGTGCATTGTTTGCAAGAAGCGCACGGGTCTGCAAGGTGGTCTGGAGTTCATCGGCTGCAGAAAGTTGACGGTTGATAGCAGGTTTGCAGTTGAACGTGCTCTGTGCTTTGCATGGAAGCCAAAACGTCCTTTTCATGATAAAAAACAAAAACAATGAGTTTTTTGGCTTTATGTGTAAATTCAATGATATTGGCGGGTATAATGGGAAAACGACAGTTGGCACCAATCGGAGGATGTGACAATTTGTCGCGTAGCGGAGGCGGTAAGCGGGATCCATCGCACCGCTTTTCGGGAAAAAATGGTTTTGGGGGGAGGCCGCCTGATGCCATTCATCGGGTGCCACGTAGCGGCGGGGTGAATAGTGAAACCACTCACATCGGGCGAGTAAAGGTCGGCCTTCAGAGGCCACCCAATATGAGCGTCAACCATTGGATCTGAAGGGGTTAGATCGTATGGTGATCGGGGGTGTGATATGATCGGGGAGTTAATGGAGGGGCCTGACGGGTTATTAACTGCGGGTTAGGGCGGCTTGATAACATTGGGGGTGATATGATTAGCGGAGTGGGTTATTAATTAATCACAGTTTGATTAATTAACCCCTTTTTGTTTGGCGGAGGGTTATGGCTCTTAATTAGTCGCAAATCAACTAATTAATCCATTTAACTAACTTAGTTAATAAGGTTTATCTTGCAAACCATCGGGGCGGGATATTATCATATGGGATTTTAATAAAATGTACGGGAAAGGGGGTTTTCTTTTCGGGAGTTAAATAAATAATGAAAATTAGAGTTAATGTGAAGCGAAAGCAGGAAAGAAAATGCATTAAGTAAAATGTATTGATATTTATTTTTATATCCACATCTACACATCATAACTTAGGCTAAATGGTTTTTGTGGGTTTTTTGTGGGAAAAGGGGTTTTGTGTGTAGGGTTAATTACTTTCCCTAGGTAAATGATGATTTCACTTTAGGAAAAGGGATTTTTAGATGAAATGGATGAATTATGGAGGGGTGAATATTGGTAAAGGGTTTTTCGGTACTTAGACCTTATAAGTTATTGGGCTGAGGGTCCAGTCCCTCCAGAAGTCAGAGAAATGCTTTGAACCCCTTTAACTTAAGTTTTTAGGTACTTTTGACTTTATTTATGGGAAATTAGTAAAATTAGAGGTAAAATTAATGGGGAAATTAATCACTTAACTTTGTGTAAATGCCCAATGATCATCCATACTTTAGTAACTTGATGATGAAAGTAAATGATATGATTTCAACTAATCATTCATCATAATTCTGCAACCATCCAACTACTTACCCATCTACTCATCCTACCATTTTTTCTACTCTTTATTAGGGTGCACTTAAGCTGGCAAACCCTTATCAAAACTTTTTTTTCTTTTACAATGGAAATCTATCTAAGTCTATCCTTATAACATCCAAGGTCTCAGATTAAATTGTTGAGCTCTTTTTATTCACTCTACCTATCTACTTATCTGCCAAGATTAAACAATTTGTTCAGATCTTATTCTCTATCTCTGAGCATGAAATTTAAAGCATGAAATAACCAAGATTAAACTGTTTGATTACCATGGATTGTGGCATGAATAACAAGTTTCACACAATCATTATTATACAAAAAGTAAAATAGTAGTGGCATTTGGACTTGCACACTTTCATGGTCTTTTTCTTTTCCTTGGGGTTCATTTTTCATCTTTTTTGACCCTTTTTCATTCTTTTTGTCCCTTGATTTTTCTTTTGGGACATACCCTCCTTACATTTTTTAATTTTTTTGATTTTTTACAAATATGGAAAACATTTGCAGAAAGCAAAGGTATGTACATATTACAGACTTAACCTCATCCATTCAAAATTATGACACCTATTGGTATAGGAACGTAACAGAAGGTTAGGTTGACAACAGACTCTTTCTTCCATCACATTTGGGTAGATGGTTTTGGAACCAGTTTGCACTCCTTTATACAATAACAACTTCATATTGATCTTAACAGGACCACCTATGAACTTCTTCATGGTGTGTCTGTTAACCTCTAAGTATTCTTTGGTAGTGATCTTCTTAGCTATTCAAGTATTCCTCGATCTCCTACCTGACCACATTTCTTCCCTTTGTCTATGCAAATGGCCCTACTGAGGGGATCTTGTTTGCTTGAACCAAGGAATTCGAGCTGTTATGTAAGTGTGCATAAGAAGCTAAAATGCTAGACAAAAAGGGGATGAGTCATTTGTTTCTTTGTATAAGCATTCTGACCTCAGCCTTTTCCAACACTACTTCCTTTATTGTCTTCTTCACCAATTCTGTTGGTGCGCTCCTGTGATTAGTTCCCCACTCATGAATCATGGTAATGGATGCATGAATAAATTTCAAGGCTTTCACATTTTCCCACAATTTCTTTTTCATATCATGTAAAGGAACTACTGCTTTATGCAAGGTGACCAACTCCTCATAAATATGCCTCATAGTGTCTCCCAATGCTTGGATCTCACCATATATAGCTCCTCGAAGCTCCTGCAAGCAAGCATGTGCAAAATACAACCTTTGATTCTCTACTTGGAGTTTTTATATTTGTTTCTTTACAACTTCCATATTATTTTCTATCTATTTGTTTTCCACCATCAGGAAATCTATATTTACTTTTAAAGCACTTACAAAGGCTAATTTAGTTGCAATGATGGTTTTTGGATTCCTTCTAGTATTAGTGACGATCACCCTTTTCGTATGAATGAAAGTAGGATGTGCCAAATCATTGAGAAAGTGTTTATTTTTTCTTGCAAAATTATGTTTTCGATCTCATTAAAGGCTAAACTCGAGATATCCATGGTCGGGTCCTCATCTAGAGGAGAGATTTCATCTTCACTACTTGTGGCTTGTCCATCTGTGGGGGAAGGAAGAGGTTGACTGACAATGTTTGTACTAGGCATGAGGTCAACATCCTAGTTCTTCTCCCCTTGTTCTATTTCCATGTCCTAAGCTACTATCTTCTCCTCTATCTCTTTAACAAACTCTTGATGCTACTTCTGCTTACTTTCTTCTTTTGCAAGTTTTCTTTTCCTTTCTTCTTCTGCCTACTTTAGTATAGTTTCTTCTTGCACTTGCATTTCCTCCTGTTCCTTCCTCTCCTGTTCTTCCTTGTGTATCCTCTCTTCTTCCTATTTCCTCTCCAATTCTCATTACTTCCTTTTCCTTTCTGCTTCCAAAGACGCCTTTAGAATAACTGGATCTTCCTTGAATTTGCGGCTTTACTCCTATGCTAGGTTGTGGGAAACCTTCCTCTTATACTTAATACTCACTATAGATCGATCTTTTGGCTGCTTAGCTTCCTGAGTAACACTTTGTTCTGGAACTACATTGGAAGGGCCTGCTTGATCTCCTAGTGCACATGACCAAGAGGCATTATAGCGATTCTTCATATTTTCTTCCTCTGACCTGGCATAGGTCCCATATGGCTAGACAAAGTGTAACTTGACATTGTGGTTCTTATAAACTCCTCTGGGATCATACTAATTATATTTTATTGTACTAAACATGAAGTCTTCCAATTGTTTCGCTTCATTTTCTGCAACCTTCAAGTTCTTAATCATGTAAGATCCCACCTACAAGGGAAGAGCAGGACAAGACACTTTCTTCGTCCTTTGCAACACTGCAAACAAACCTATGACAAGATGATATGCAACCTCTTACATGACTACTTTGTTAGTGGCATACCTTGGTAAGATATGAGATGGTTTGTGGCAGCCAGACACTCGGAGGTATGTGTCGTATGGTGAGGCAAACCAATCTACAACATCTGATACTGCACTCATTTCCTTGTGAAACATTCAAGGGGCCTTTTATTTAAAGATCATTTGGTATAGGACCTTGAATAAATTATCAACCATCTTTTCAAAGACTCCCCTATAGTTTCATTCGGCTAACAAATTACAATATATATGGATAGGAGGGTATCTGGAAGTCCATTTCCAATCCATGTCAGGGAAAGCATTGTGAGCACATATATTGTCCAATAGGTATTGTTGCTTTCCTTTTGGTGGATTTTTGCCTTATTCACATTAATCTTCAGCTACTGCGACACAATATCAAACTAGTTGAACATATTCCCATGAGAGACAATCTGATACAACATCTAAACCCATCCTTTTGGGAAGGATTCAATATTCTTCAATCCATAAATTTGGTAACATAATACTATCAAGCACTGAAACACCTTTCTGAGTGAACTAGTCTTATAAGTGTTTTTCAGTGTTTGGAAAAACTTTGGTAGTTACTTCACCCACATATTGACCACATACTTAGTATTGAGATAACCTGTTGCTGCATATAAATAAGATTACATATGTTGTTCAAGCTTAGGAAAGTGATAAATCAAGTGGATGTCATGTGGATGGTAGGAGGAAAGATACTAACCACTTGCATTGTTCAAGGACATGATATTGGTGTAGAATTTTTGTAAAATCCATTTGATAACATCTACACAAGGTAAGACCAAGAATCTGCAAGAAAACTTGTGAAGACCTGACCATTGGATGTTAATGTAGACCTTTCTATCCTCTAGATCTTATTTGAATTCAGTGGCCATGAATGCATCCTTAACAATGGGCCATGTGATATCTGAGCCCTTTTTAATGTATAATTAGAATGGGAACTGAGGATGAAGGAATTTCGACCATTTCATTTGTACTGCTTTCTATAGCCTCTTTGATGTTGATCTCTTGGGAGGCATGATGTTTTCTACTACTAAAAAGAAGTATGCTCAAAACCTGTAGTACCTGTGGCAAAAGATGCACTCATAGCAAAATTAAGTTGGCTCTTAGACAAATCAGCTCATCAATCAAGTAAAAGTAGCAACACAGTGATGAGGAAAGATATTGCACAATTATGGGCTAGAAAAGGGTGCATTGAGCTCAAGATTCGCACAATACAAAGAGAGAGAGGAGGATTGCACAGTCTCAGCTATCATAGGGATGTCTTGAGGCTTAAGACTACACAATGCGCAATCCCAACTGGGTAGAAGAGAGAAAGAACTGTGCATTACACAATCTTAGAGGCCATGACTGGGCAACTAATGGTTGGACTTGTGCAATGTGCAACTAGGCAATCCAGTGATTGCATGCTATGTAGTCACAACTAGCAAGGGGCAAGCTTGAGTCTTGGAAATGTGTAATGCACAGTAAGGGAAGGTAGCAACTCATGAAGAATTACACAGTCTTTCCCAAGGGAGAGGAAAAATTCTGGATCTGAAGCTAAGGAAGGATTAAGAGTAGATTATCCTTAAGATAAGTTAGATCAATCCTTAACATCAACCAAAAAAGATCATGCAAAAGGGAAGAATAGGCATGCAGAAAAGACCCAGCAACAGTAACTGTTGGTAGGGAAAATAGCTTGGGAGGGATGTGACACTTGTAAAAACTGAACGACAGACTGAAACAACACTTCTACAAGGTAGATATAGTAGAAACACCAGTAATTACAAGATTAAATGGGAAAAGTGGCACTTTCAAACACAAAAACGACAGAAGTGATGGAAAAAGTAGTAAAAAGGGACACTTTAGAAACTTATCCAGAAAAGCACTGCAAATGAATCCAAATATCCTTGATCTCAAGGGGAAGGATACAGATCCAATGTCTAGTGTGCAAATAAGATCTACTAGCCTATATTATATAGATTTAGCCTCCACATTATTAGGTTGGGGTTTATGATGCTCATGCCTAAAATCAAGGAGAAAGTGACACTTGTCCTTAGATTGAAAATAGAAACTTTGTGCCACTTGTCCAACATAACACAAGTGCTACATTCAAGAATGAGTGATTACTTGATCCGAATTTAAATAGGAATGCAACAAATTATAGATATAACCATAAATATAAAGATGCAGTAGAAATGACATTATCTTTCATTAATATCAAATAATGAAATATGCTTACAAACAGAATGGAAATGAGACTAGCTCGGGCGATGGTAGCTTATCTCTGAGAAGAGATGTGGTGGCTACATGCCTCTGAACTGAGTTACAATGAGGCTCAAGGGCCTTTTTATTGTTTAACAATAAGAGAAAACCCTAAACAACCAAAACCCTAACTCAAGGAGATGTAACACCAAGATTTTATGGGCCCCGTTGGGGTTAGTTGGGAAGCCAACTTCTCGGGATCGTAACTTGGTCATATTATCTTCATTTGATGCGTAGGGTACCTCATTGGATAGATATATTTGAGGACTACAACTAAAAGCATGTTTTAAATGAAATTTCTTGGAGGAATGTTTCCAAAAAAACGTTGTTTAGGGCCTCAAAACAGCTCCAGAAGTTGAGAACCCGAAAAAACTGCCAAAAATAGTAAACTATGCTACAATTAAGGAAACTAAAAAATTGAAAGAAACAATGGTGGGGGTACATGTGGAATAGGAGGGTGCACACCAATATCCACCTGGATCATTCCTCCCCCCTTAGGAACCAATGGCCTCCATTGCATTGAGTTCCTCCATGAGATGAGGGAACTTCTATTGAACTTGGTCCCTAGTGAGCCATTTTCCTTAGTGCAAGATTTGGATGGCTTTGACAACTCAATACATGGATATTCTACTGGAGAGTGTTCTTGATCTATGTGTCCATGATCTGATTAGTTGTAGCTTGTTCCATGCAATCTGGATTTAACTCTGTTGGTGTGAGTTGTTTTGCAATGTCGGATGTGTCCAGTAATGGTGGAAAGTATGGCTGAAGGCGACCCACATTGAACACTAGGTGTAGGCCAAGGAATGGAGGAAGGCTGAGCTCAAAAGAATTATCTCCCATAGCCTTGGTGATGGTGTAGGGCCCATATCAAAGCAGGCAAATCTTGCGGTGGGGCCCAACGAGGTGCTCCTTCTGCAAATGTAGCCAAACTTTGTCGCCCACCTGGAACTTGTGTGGCACCCGATCCTGATCATGGCGCTGCTTGTACTTAGAATTGGCTTTGTCCAATATATCATGGACCTGTTGGTGGATGTGTTGAATGTGCTCAATGAAGTTATTTTCCTTGTTGGCTTTGGACTGGAGATGAGCTGAATCTACCTAAGTCGTTTCAAATGGTATGGCCATATCAATGGGACATAGTGGCTGGAATCCCAAGCCCACCTGAAAATGGTTGTGGCCAGTCGAGCTGTGGAGAGCCCGGTTGTAGTTGTGTTGGACATAGGGGAGGCTCTCATCCCATGCACGTGGATGCTTTGAGTTGTACATGCGAAGAATGTGTACGACCATCCTGTTGACGACCTCTATCTAGCCATCGGTTTGGGGATGGAAAGTTGTCGACTTAGTGAGCTTGGTGTCCAGCATCGACCAGAGACTGGACCAAAATGTACTGAGGAACCTGTTGTCTCGATCTGAGATGATAGACTGTGGGATCCCAAAGTGTACCCACACTTGTTCAAAGAAGAGTTTAGCAATGGCTTCTGCTGTGATACTCTTCTTGCAGGCCGTCATAATGGCCATCTCCGAGAATCTGTCGACGACCACAAAAACATAGTCTTTTCCATGCTTAGTTGAAGGAAGGCTTGACATGTAATCCATGGAGATGGATTCCCAAGGTCGACTAGGGGTAGGCAGCGGAGTGTAGATACCTTGCTTCTTGATGGTTGGTTTGGCAATGACGCAGACAGTGTAGGATCTAATGTACTTCCTGACATCCTGTCGAAGATTCGACCAATAGAAATATTTTTGCAGTATTGCCACCATTTTTTCGACCCCAAAATGCCTAGTTGCCCGATTGTAGTGTGCTTCTCAAATCATCTTTGCATGCTCACTTGAAGGAACACAAAGGTGTCCCAAGTGGCATAACAGAGCATCCTGGAGGTTAAAATCTAGAACTTTCTGACCCTCTAAGAGCGTATGGTATGTGTGGCTGAATTTTGGGTTGCTTTTGTAGAGAAGTGGCTAATCAGAAGTCTCGTTCCCACAAGAGTTGACCATAGTGGTTAACGCCATGATCGGTGGTCGGTTGAGGAAGTCTTCAACATTATTTGTGTTTCCCTTCTTGTACTTGATATTCAAATGGAACTGTTGCAGGTATGTGGACCACTTCTGATGAAAATCATTTTGCAACTTCCCTTGAATCTATATGAACTGCAGGGGTCGGTGGTCTGTGTGGATGACCATTTCCTTCCCCAAAATGTAATGCTTCCATTGTCGGAAGATCTGCACAATGGAATACATCTCTTTGTCATAAGTGGGATACTTTCGAACTGTGTCTAAAAGTGTCTCACTGTGATATGCCACTAGATGCCCATGCTGAGTAAGGACTGCCCCAATAGCATAGTCAGAGGCATCTATCTCAATCTCAAATGGTTGTTGTAAGTCTGGTAATGTGAGCACTGGTGTAGAGTAGAGGGATGTTTAAACTCTTTGAATGCTTTCTATTGAGATTCAGACCAAAAGAATTTTTATTTCGCTCCTCCTTTGGTGACTTGACTCAAGGGCCAAGTGATATGAGAGAACCCCAACATGAACCTGCGGTAGAAATTGGCAAGACCCAAAAAGTTGCGGAGCTCCATCAGAGTGGTTGGGGCTGGACAATCCCGAATGACTTGCATCTTGGCTGGATCCACATGGACACCCCATTAATCAATAATGTATCCTAGATACTGAACCTGGGTCATGCCAAAAGTGCATTTCTCCAAATTGGCACACAACTTGTGTTGCCGCAGTGTTTAGAGAACTTGTCAGATGTGGTGGAGGTGCTCTTCCCAACTCTGGCTAAAGATCATGATGTCATCCAAGTATACCACTACAAAGGAGTTGGTGAATGGTTGCAAGATGTCATCCATAAGCCTCATGAAGGTTGCAGGAGCATTCGTCAACCCAAAAAGCATAACCAACCATTCAAAAAGGCGCTCCTTGGCTTTGAAGGAAGTCTTCAACACATCGGAGGGTTCAATTGGTACCTAGTGATATCTGGACTTCAATTCGATATTGCTGAAATATTTCCCCCCTTTATTTGGTCCAGAAGCTCATCAATCCATGGATCAGGTACCTATTCTGGACAGTGATCTTGTTCAACGCCTGATAGTCAATATAGATTCTCCAAGTCTCATCCTTCTTTTGTACCAACACGATCAGGCTCCCATAGGGTGATGAAATTGGCCGAATGTGACCTTTCTGCAGCAATTCCTGAATTTACCTCTTGAATTCATCATTCTCCATAATGAAGCACCGATAGATTAATACATTGGGTAATGATGCACCTGGGGTCAGATCAATGGAGTGCTTGACCTGAAAGTGCAGAAGCACCCCTACGGGGGAGGTGAAGATGTCCTCATACTCCTCCACGACCTTGTCCATCTGTTATTGTCGTGTGGAGGGGCCATGTCTGGAGGTCGTGGCCACCGTCTTCTTCTTTCCTAGAGGGCGTATTATCAGGAAAACAAATTTCCCAATTTTTTAAATGAGCTTACTGCATTGTTTTGCAGTAACCAAAGAGATGGCAGTAGGCAGTGCTACCTCTGGTATCCAATACAACTTATTTCCCAATGTAACAATAACAGCACGAGGGCTTGACTCATACACAGCATGTCAGTTCCACAAGTATGGTTGGCCTAATAATACATCACAAACATCAAGGGGAGCAACGTCACATAATACCTCATCCGTGAAGGGCTTGATGTTGTATGGAAGGTGACATTGTTGGCTCACGCACAGATCTCATCCTTGGTGAAGCCACCTAATCATGTACGGTTGTGGATGTGATATGGTTGGTAAGCCCAGTTGCTTCAAGACCTCTACTACAAAGAGGTTCTTTAGGATCTCGCTGTTGACAATGAACTCTAGCGGGGAACCCTTTACCCACATTTGGGAGTGGAAGAGATGCTCCTCCTCCTCTGGATCTTCAGGTTCCTCCTTCTGGATCTTTGTGGTGGCGACAATGGCATTGGGCTCCGCATCAATAATATGATTCCCTTTGTCATTCCCCTTGTCAGGTTCTGACTCAGAGTCGGAACATGCATCTGATTATGAAGCCTTCAGTCCACCAGTGGTTGCTTGCTCTGACACTCACTTGTGTTGTGAGTGGAGCTCCTATGGAACTCACACCACTTTCACGTGTCCTTCTTCGGCTTTGCAATGTTGTCCTTTATTTTTGGCCTTGGCGGGTTGTCCTGGGTCATCCCGCCTTGGCTTTATCCTTTGTTCTATGGTTTGTGGGCGCCTTTCCCTTGCTTTAGATTCGTGGATCCAAACTCTCGCTTCTTCTATTTAAACTTCTACTCTATCTTGATGGTGTATTGGTACGCTGTGCAGAGTGAGCAGATGTCCAGGAACTCCATCTTGTCCTTGATGTATCTATGTAGGAAACTGCGGTACTTGAGTACCAAATGTTTCTCAAAATCCTTGATACCCAACTTCATGTGAAGGGTATGAAAAACATTGGTAAACTCCAAAAAATCTTGCTCCCTTCCCTGCCGTAGCATGGTCCCCTTTATGTATTTTTCCTCGTAGCTCCCGACAGGGTAGTACTGCTCCTTGATGGTGTTCCGGAATGAATTCCAAGTGGGAGCAGCTGAAAACAGTGAGGTCGTAATTTCATCCTTCTGATCACACAATAAGTTTCCCACCAATCCTTGACGTGGGGGGCAAATTTGAGAAGATAAAAAGTAATCGTTTCTCGGCTGGAAAAATCATGAACAGAAAAATATCCTTCTAGTAGATTCAACCATTTATCTACTACGTCTACATCTATTTGGCCCTCAAATATGGGGATGTCAAAGTTTACTTGTACCTTAAAAGGTGTGGAGCCTCCATAGTGGCTGTTGGATGTAGATGCGCCACCAGTGGGCAACTGTTGAAGGATCTGGGCAGAGTTATCCATCATTGCATTCCTTTGTTTCTCGAGGGCCTCCTCGAGCAATATTTTGATAGGATCTCCTACTCCCTCATCTTTCTTTTCTTCCCCCATGGTCTTTCAAAGGTTCGACCAGTTCGAGCCCTAACTCCTTATATCCCAACCTCATTGGGGACATGCAAAGAAAACAGAGAAAGAGAAGACCGCTATGATACCACCGATCCGAATTTAAACAAGAACGCAACATATTACAGATATGACCATAAATATAGAGATGCGGCAGAAATAACACTATCTTTCATTAATATCAAATAATGAAATATGCTTACAAACATAATGGAAATGAGACTAGCTCGGGTGATGGTAGCTTATCTCCGAGAAGAGATGTGGCAGCTACATGCCTTTGAACTGAGTTACAATGAGGCTCAAGGGCCTTTTTATTATTAAACAATAAGAGAAAACCCTAAATAACAAAAACCCTAACCTGGGGAGATGTAACACCAAGAGTTTATGGGCCCCGTTGGGGTTAGTTGGGCAGCCAACTTCCCGGAGTCGTAACTTGTTCATATTATCTCTGTTTGACGCACATGATACCTCTTTGGAAATATCTCTCCAATGACAACAATTGAAAATGAAATTTAAATGAAGTTTCTTGAAGGAATATTGCCAAAAAAACATCGTTTAGGGCCTCAAAACAACTCTGGAAGTTCAGGACCCGAAAAACTGCCAAAAAGCGTAAACTTTGCTACAATTAACGAAACTAAAAAACTGAAAGAAGCAATGGTGGGGGTCCATGTGGAATAGGTGGGTGGCCACCAATATCCACCTGGATCATTACTACATTACACAATCAAGAGGAACACTTGATGACCATGAAAGATAAGTTCTTATTGACAAGAGGTAGGCTCCAAAATCGAAACTTAGACAAAATTTTGGAGTGGGGTTGTAGGAGCTACAACATAGAGAAATGGTGGTAGGGTGAGCTACCTCTAGTATCCTATAAAATTATATACCCTGAAAGTAATAATGATGCCACAAGGTCCAGATTCATATACAACATGATGATTCCACAAATATAGTTGGTTGAAAAGAGAATCACAAACTTCGAGGGGGAAATATCACACAATACCTCATCCTTGAATGGCTTGATGCTATAGGGTAGAAAACACTATTGGCTGACACATAAATATTTCCCTTAGTGAAGCCACTCGGTGGTGTATGGTTGCAGGTGTGGTGTTGTCGATAGGTTCAACTACTGAATGACCTATGTCAATGAGATAAGGTTATTTTGACTTCTATTGTCAACTATGAAGTGAAGAAGAGCACCATTCACCCACATATATGAGTGAAAAAGGCACTCACCTTCCTCCAGTTCTTCAGGCTCACTTTGTTGGACTTCGTTTGTAGCAACGATGGTACTGGGTTCTAGATTAATGATCCATTTCCCATTTTCTAGATATCATTCAAAGTTGGATCTTGCATAGAGCTATGAGGTTTTTATCTCAACCACTAATGACTATTTTGAGCAACATTCGTCACTTTTATGCCAAGGGCTCTTATGGTGACTTGCACCACATTCCTATGTATTTCTTCATCTCACCGTTACCCTTCTTTATTTATTGCTTAGATAGGTTTTCTTGAGGTGGTCCATCCTAGCTCTATCCTTTTTTCTACGTTTTTGGGTTGCCTTTTCCCTAATTCTACTTTGAGGAATTGGCAGACATAAACTCTCAGTTATTTTGTTTAAATTTCTACTCGATTTTGAAAACAAATCAGTATGTTATGGCTAGATAAGAGATGTCTAGAAACTCCATTTCTGTCGGGAAGTACCTATGGAAACCCCCACAATATTTGAGCACTAAATGTCACTTGAAGTCTTTGATAACTTCTTTGGTGTGCAAGGAATGGAAGATATTTGTGAACTCTAGTGTTTTTTGGTCCCTTTCATGTACCACTCCTCATAGGATTCAATAGGGTAATAATTTTCCTTCATAATATCCTTGAAATATCCCCAAGTGGATACAATTACAAACATTGCAGATTCCTCCATGGCCTTTTTCTCATGATAAGTCTCCCACTAATCCTTGACATGAGGGATGTATTTAAGGAGTGTAAAGGTAATATTTTCTTTATCATAAAAATTGTGGACCAAAGAATACCCTTCTAATAGATTTAACCATCTACATAGATCATTTTCATCTATCTGACATTTGGATACAGGTCCAAACTAACTTGTAACTTGAAAGGGGCGACGCCTTCGAGGTGACCATTTGACAAGGATGCATTGATTATTGTCATCCATCAAAGGGTCTAGGAAAAATCATCCATAATCTCATTCCTTTATCATGTGAGGGCTTCCTTGAGCAATGATTTAATAGGATCTTGCGCTCCCTCACCTTTCTTTTATTCCACCATAGGAGCTTGTTGAGGTCAATGAGGATGGTCTTGGAAACGATTAAGTAGTTCAAGCCAAAACTCCTTATACCCTGACCTTGTTGGGGGTATGCATAGAAAAATGGATAAAGAGCAAGCCACTCTGATACCATCGATCCAAACTTTCTAAGGAATGAGATAAACTATTAACAATAAAAAATGTCACAAGTGCATAAAAGAAATTATTTAAAGTAAAGTCATGTGAAAAGAGTTTAATTATTTTTAAATGGTAAAAATATCATTGAACTAAATCATGATAAATAAAAAAAAAAATTTCACTAGTGAAGGCCCATATTTATATTATTTATGGTGCATTTTCACCTAGAGTCATGCACTTTCGTCATATGTCCAATACCATGGGTTATAAAAACCATGGGTGAATACCATAAATCACTATGGTAAAAACTAACGAATAGTTGTATATGGTAAAAGATAATTGTATGATTATATTTTTTTTTGTTTTCTTCCATCTCTCAAATACCATGGGTGGATACCATGGTTTACTAAAACCATGGGCTTGGAAACCACCAAAAATGGAAAAAAAATGTTGATTGTTGTGATTCTCCAGAAAATGTGGATAACCACTAATCACTAGGATCATTCCTCCCCCCTTGGGAAGCAATGGGCCCCATTACATTGAATGGCCCCATGGGTACAATTCTATTGAACTTGGCCTTCGGTGTGCCACTTTCCTTGGTGTAGGAGCTGCCATGCTTTGACGAATCGATAAAACTAGATCATCTATTGACGAGGGCCCTTAACTTGTGTATCCATGATTTGATCAATGGTTTCTTATTCCATGCAATTGAGGTTGAGCTCTGTTAGTGTCAACTACTTTTTTATCTTTGATGTGTCTAATAATGGTGGAAAGAATGGCTAATTTATGTCCACATTAAACACCAAGTGTAATCCAAGGAAGGGGAATACTTTGCTCAAAATCATTGTCATCCATAGCCTTGGTGATGGTATAAGGTCCATAGCGAAGTGGAAGAAGATTTTGATGGGGTCCTTTAAGGTGATATCTCTGCAATTGTAAACGAACCTTGTCTCCCACCTTAAACCTGTGTGGCATCCAATGTTTATCATGACATTTCTTGTACTTAGTATTAGCTTTTTGTAAGATATCATGGACATATTGACAAATGTGTTGAATCTTCTCAATGAATTTGGTTGATTTGTCGGCCTCAGACTGAGCATGGGAAGGTTTCTCCTATTTGGATGCAAGGGGTAGTGCTAAATCAATACAATCAAATGGTTTAAATCCCAGGCCCACCTATAAATGGCTATGGGTGGTTGAGCTATGGAGGGATCTATTTTAGTCTTGTTGAATGTAGGGGAGACTTTCATCCCATGTATGAGGATGTTTGTAGTTGTACATGCACAAGATATACACGATCATCATGTTGACGACCTCAGTTTTCCCATGAGTTTGGGGGCGAAGGGTATTGGATTTGGTGAGCTTGCTGTCCTACAATGACCAGATGCTTGACCAGAATATGCTTAGGAACCTATTATCCCAATCTGATATGATGGTCTATGGTATCCAAAAATGTATCCACACACGTTCGAAGGAGAGCTTGGTAGTGGCCTCCATTGTGAAATCCTTTTTGTAGGTTTTCAAAATGGCCATTTTAAAAAATTGATCAATAACCACGATAACATAGTAATTGCCTCACTTGGTTGAAGGAAGGCTAAACATGTAGTCCATCGAGATGGATTCCCAAGGTCAATCAGAAGTAGGCATAAGAGTGTACATGCCTTGATTCTTAACAACTAGTATGGCGATGGCACGTGCAGCGTGGGACCTGATATACTTATTTTCCTCTTGTTGAAGTTTCAACTAATAGAAATAAGTTTGTAGCACATCCACTGTCTTTTCCATGCCAAAGTGACATGTTGTTCAACTGTATTGAGCTTCCCAAATCAACTATGCACAATTGCTTGAAGGAACACAAAGATGGCCAAATGGCATAATAGTTTGTTCTAAAGATTAAATTCAGTGATGATCATGTTCGTGCCCAACATCTGGTAAGTGATAGAGAAATCAAGGTAACTCTCATAGAGTTGGGCCCACCTTAAGGCCCCATGACCGCAAGAGAAAAGCACTATGGTTAGTGCTGGAATTGGAGGTTGGCTAAGGAAATCATTGATGCAATTGATGCTCCATGTATTATATTTGTTGTTGAAATGAAATTGTTACAAGGATGTCGACCACTTTTGCTGGAAATCATTCTACAATTTTCCTTGTGTCTGCATTAGTAGAATTGGGATTCTGCATGGTGATGATCTCATTTATATGTTCCCTTTTTGAATTAGCTCTTGGATCTGGTGCTTGATTTCCTTGTTTCTAGAAGAGAGCAGTGATAGACTAGCCCATTGGGTAGAGGTGCATTGGGGGTTAGTGATTAGGTTCTTAGTATTTAGCTCAAAAATCAATGTTCTCAGAATCGCTCGAAACCTACACGACCGTGTCCAACTCGGCGATACAATCCCAACACAACTCGTTTCACTCAAAACCGAGCTCGTATGAGGAAGATATCACATTTTGTCCACTTTGCCAAACAAGAGAATTTTTGAAAAAAAAAAAAGGTATAGTCACTGCACAGTCAGCAGTCTGTACTACTGATGTGGCAGGTGACTGGGTAGGTCAACGGGATGGTCAACATCCAACCAGGTCTCGCCAAGGGCGCATTTCTATTGGTTTATGGTTTGGTGATTTGGCAGTTTCTTATTGGTCGAGAATGGACCAATGAGGAGGGGACAAGTGGCAAGCCCGGAGGCCGCCACATGTCCCTCCCCAAAGGACCGGTAGTATTTGCGTGCAATGTAAAATTTATAGGCAGGTTGGCAGAGTCGAACCCATGACCTCTCCTACACAGTGCCAACGTATTACCACTACACCACCGCTTGTGACTTAACATGTAATGGTCGCAGTTTATATTTAAAGATTAACATGTTAACGGTTGGGGGAAGGAGGGAGCCAACCCCCTCCCATGTGATCACTACACTTAACCACCAGCCAACAGTTAATATAACCATGCCACTTTCCATAATAGTTAACAGTAACCGCAACCCTTACCGCTCAACATGTGTCCACTTCCACGAAGACCGCCAAGCTAATAGTTAGCTTAACCACGCTTAATGTGCTAACTACGGATTAGCCTGTAGTTAATACATGCTTAACATTTAATTAAATTGCAGTTTATTTTGGCAGAAAAAATGGCGAAGCCCCAAAATTTGGCAATGACTCCAGATTTAGTGGAGTTCACTGGAGTTCCTTTAGTTTAAGTGGAGATTTATTAGGAGAAACTGTTTTTGCCATAACTTTTGAAAAATTCGATCAAATTGGATCAGGAAAAGGCATTCCTATATGATTTTGATGTTATGAGCACATTGAAGCAAGTTTCAGGAGCAGTAGAGCATTGTAAACAACACTTTTTCCATTTTAAGCTAATATAGAGGCCCAAGCCATGGAAGATGGGCTAAGGAGATGTAGCACAGGAGGGGTGAACTCCTTCATCAAAACATTGTGTTAAGTTTTCATTTTGATGGTTTGTTGTACATTTGATTGTTGTTAATTCAACACTTTACTTTTATGTTATTTTTCTCATGAATTTGACATAAAACTTGACATAAATTTACTTGTTCATTCATAAAACCCATAAAGGAAACCTATGCACATGAATCAAAGATAAGAAATTGTTTTTAATTCTGAAATTGAAATTAGCATAGCAAAACTAACATTCAACAATAGATCAAGTTGGTATCGAAGCAAAGGTTATTTTCTTAATTGTTTGAGTTTTGTGCAAGTAGGGTTTTAATGGTTGAAATTTTATGATGCTTACAAGGTTAAAGTTGCAGAGAGGAGAAGGGAAACTATTGGTTGCAACTCCTAAAGTAATGCCCAGAAGAAGGAGAGTCACAAGGCCACAATCTCCACCCAAAGTTCCAATCCCAGCTGCAATTGAAGCACCTCAAGTTTTACCTTCAATTGAGATTGAGGAGGTACAAGTAGTACCAGAATCTGAGCTTGAATCCAAAGCCATCATGTCTAGAGCAAGAGAGACTGAAGGTCTTTCAGAAGAGGAAGCATTCAAGAAAGCTTTCTATGACTTAACTGACATGGTTAGAGTCCTCTATGAAGAGAGGAATACTAGAATGGTTGGAGAGAGTTCTAAGCCCCCACATGGAGAGGGAAGATCTTGAGATAAAAAAATATGAAAATAAGGATTCAAAGGGTAATGGAGGAAAGCCTCCTCCATCTCCACCATCTTCATCTTCCTCATCATCTTCATCATCCTCGTCATCTCAAACAACATCATCTTCCACTTCCACCATAAAAATTGTTCATACTCATTCAAAAACCCCAAAGGAAAAAACTCCCTTACTCAAATTGGACATTAAGTTTGAACTTCCCATGTACAATGGTGAGGTCAATGCAGAAAAGTTAGACAATTGGATTCGACAATTAGAGGTTTATTGCATAATTTAGAACCTTCAAGAAGATGACATAAAAATCCAGTTGGCTTCATTGAGGCTAGAAGGAGCAGCACTAGTATGGTGGGAAGCAAAGACTTAAGAGGAAATGTGAATTCATGGTAAGATATCCATTTCTTGGGTTGAATTTTTTTTTGCAATTAAAAGACAATTTTATCCTTTAGCCATTATGAGTTGGCAAAATTTTAGGCAACTCAAGTGCCAAACAGTTCAAGACTATACCCAGGTGTTTAGGAAAAGGGCTTTGTTGTTAGGAGTAAACTTGAATTCCCAAGATACACTCTTGAAATATATTGGGGGTTTACATTCCTACTTAAAACACACTATCCTTATGTTCAATCCAAGCAATTTATATGAGGTATGTGTGCAAGCCACGCACTTTGAAGAAAGAGGAAAGAACATTCAGGAAGAGGGTAGTAAGAAGAAGCCATTCAAGGGTGAGGAGAAAGAGAAGGGTAGAAAATGGAAGGGAAAGAAGAATGAAAGTGTGAAGAAAGAAGGGGAGAAAACTATATGCCAACATTGTTCCAAAGCGGGGCATGATGAAACCCATTGTTGGAAATTGCATCCCAAACTAAGGCCTAAGAAACCAAACAATAAGGGATAACAAAAGATGACAGCCACCACACAACATGATCTTGGATCAGATTCTGGTGATGAGACCAAGATTTCAACCATGGTCACAAAAGGAAAAGAAGCTATTGCAAGCACTAGTTCCTCACATAGTCACAACAACACTCCAAAAGAATAATCAAGGATAGAGTTGTTCCATGTAAGGGTAATTTCAAATCATACAAATATTGATGCATTATTTTATAGTGGGTCACAATCAAACATAATTTCAGAAGACTTGGTCAAAAATATCAACCTTGAAACTATACCTCATCACAAGCCATATCCCTTGGGTTGGATAGTCTATAATGCAAATATATAGGTTACAAGGAAATGCTTATTCAAGTTTGCCATTACTGAAAAAATCATTGATGAAGTTGAGTTAGATGTAGTTCCACTTGACATCTCAGGAATCATTTTGGGAATTCCTTATTTGTATGATAGGAAAGCAATATTTTATCACCATGAGAAAAAATATCTATTGCTCAAGGATGGAGTGGAGTATGTTGTGAGAGTCCATCGCAAAAAGTTAAACATTTCTTTGGTTAATGCAGGGTAGATAAAGAGAGTAGTAAATGCAAGTAAAACTTTTGTGCTTCTCATTTTCAAGAAAAAGAATGATACTGATTATGAATATTTTGAAGGTTATGATGATAAGTTAAAATCTAATTTGTTTGATGTGGTAAGAAAGCATGGCGAGATGTTTAAAGAACCAAAGGGGTTACCTCCCAAGAGAGGAACATAGAATGAGATACAGCTACAGCAGGATGTTCCACTTCCAAAAATTGGCATATTTCGCATGTCGATCACGGAGAGCATGGAAATCAAGAATAAAATTCAAGAATTATTGAACAAAGGTATCATATGCCCATCTACTTCTCCATGTGGTTCACCCATTGTCTTGGTGCCAAAGAAGGACGAGACTTGGTGCATGTGTGTGGATTTCCACGCACTAAATAAAATAACGGTAAAGAATTGTTATCCACTCCCAAGAATTGATGATTTGCTTGATCAATTGACGTATGCAAATTATTTCACTAAGTTAGACTTAATAAGTGGTTATCATCAAGTTAGAATAGCTGAAGAGGACATTTGGAAAACCGCATTTAAAACTAAACAATGATTGTTTGAGTGACTTTTTATGCCTTTCGGTCTTACAAATGCTCCAGCTACTTTCATGAGAGTTATGAATGATGCATTGAGACCATTTCTAGATGACTTTTTCATTGTTTACTTCGATGATATTCTCATATTCAACAAATCCAGAGATGTACATGTCATGCATGTGAACAAAGTACTTGATGTCTTGAGAAAAAATAGTTGTTTTTAAAGATGTCAAAGTGTGAATTTGGCAAGACATATTTAGTGTATTTGGGACACATTTTTGGAGAAGGTGAGCTGAAGATAGACCCCTCTAAGGTTGAGGTCATTCTAAATTTGCCCAATCCCAACACAGTTACAGAGGTAAGAAAATTTATAGGGGCAACACAATATTGAAGGAAATTTATTGCTAATTTTTCTTCCATTGCAGCTCCATTACATGAATTGACTAGTGTCAAGAAAGTCTTCCACTGGGGAGATGTACAGTAGAAAGCATTTGATGCTTTAAAACAAAAAATCAGTTTAGCACCAATATTGGCTCTTCCGAATCTTAGACAGCCATTTGAGATTCAAATGGATGCTAGTGATTATGCCATGGGAACAATTCTTATGCAGCATGGTAAGCCCATTTCATTTCATTCTGAAATTTTTAATGGTGTTTTGACTAACTATCCCACTTATGACAAAGAACTTTACGCATTGGTAAAAGTGTCAAAAAATGGAAACACTACTTGATGGGGAAGGAGACCATTATCCATACCGACCATCAACCACTGCAGTACTTACAGTCATAGTCAAAGTTGCAGCAATCACAACACTTTAGATGGATGGGTTTTCTACAACAATTTCATTTGGTTATCAAGTAAAAAAATGGAATCTAAAATTAGGTAGATGATATTCTTTCTAGGCCTATTGTAAATTCATCTATTTTGCTCAAGCACAATTCTATTTTACATGAAAGCTACATTGAGCAATATGCATATGATAATGACTTTCAAGATGTGTATGCAAGCTTGAGGCAAGGAAACCAAATTGAAGAGTTGGATTACCATGTACATAACATTTTGTTGTATCACTTGGGAAATTTATGTATTCCATAGGGAGAAAGAAACAATATCATATGGGAGGCGTACACTTCATTGATTGCTGACACCTTGGTGTAGGAAAGACAATAGAAAATCTCCAAAGGTATTGTTATTTTCCACGCATGATTGATAATGTATCTCGTTTAATTAGAGGATGATCTTTGTGTGCAACAAGTAAGCCTAACAATAGGAAACTAGGATTGTACACTCCACTTCCGGTACCTTCACGTCCATGGGAGAGTATCTCAATGGATTTTGTAGGAGGTCTTCCATTGTAAAGGAAAGGTCATGCTTGCTTGTATGTAGTTGTAGACAGGTTCAGAAAGATGTGTATTCTAATGCCATGTAAAAAGAAAAATACAACTGAACAAACAACTCATATTTTCTTTCAAAATATTTGGGTTCATTTTGGTCTTCCTACTTCCATTGTAAGTGATCGAGATTCTCGATTTGTTGGGAATTCTTTGTCAAATTTGTGGGACATGATGGACACTAAGTTGAAGAAGAGTAAAGCCTTTCCTCCATAAATAGATGGATAAACCAAGGTGGCCAACAGGACATTCATTCATCTTCTTAGAGGATATTGCAGCAAACATCCCAAGTTGTGGGATGAACAGTTGCATTACATACAACATGCATACAACAAGGAAAAGCATTCTTCCACAAACACATCGCCATTTTAGGCATGTTTTGTGTACTTTCCAAGATCGCCATTGGACTTCATCTTTTAGAAAGATGTTGCCATCGATGGTCATAGAGACATCGATAAGGCAAGGAAGTTCATTGAGCAAATTAAGTTGATACATCATACAGTGCAAGAACATCTTGAAAAGAGTCAGAGAAGATACAAGGAAAGGCATGACAAACACTGTATCGATCATAAATTTCAAGTTGGAGACGAAGTTTGGTTATATATTAGCCAAGAGAGACTTCAAGGGGAAGGTAAAAAGTTGAAGCTAATCTGTTATGCTCATTTTAAAATTCTGGAAAAGATTAGTAACAATGCATTTAAGCTAGATTTGCCTCCTTATATGCAAATATACTATGTTGTTAATGTTGAGAATTTGAGATTGTTTGGGCCTCCTTTGATTGATGATCAGGGAGAGCATGTTCAGCTGCCATCAATAGATGATTTCTCACCAGAATATCTTGATGAACTTCAACAAGATCTCATACTTGACAGAAGAACCAGAACTTCAAAGAGAGGGAATTTCGAATACCTTAGAGTGGGATTGAAGGGACAAAATCCTTCTAAGTCCAAATGGTTGCAGATCGAGAAGGTGAGGGAGATGTACCCTCACCTGCTGAAAAATTGATAGTATCTTTTGGGGTCCAAAAGGCTTCTACTGGGGAGGAATGATCAGGTGCTCAGTATTTAGCTCAAAAATCAAAGTTCTCGTAATCACTTGAAACTTAAATGATCATAATTGTCTAGGTGATATGATCCCAATGCAACTTGTTTCACTCAAAATCGAGCTCGTATGAGGAAGATATCACATTATGTCCGCTTTGCCAAACATAAGAATTATGCAAAAAAAAGGTAAGTCACTGCACAGTCAGTGGTTTGTATTACTGACGTAGCAGGTGACTGGGCAAGTCAACGAGATGGTCAATGTCCAAACAGGTCTCACCAAGTGGCGCATTTATATTGGTTTATGGTTTGGCAATTTCTTATTAGTCAGGAATGGACCAATGAAGAGGGGACAAGTGGCAAGCCTGGAGGCTGCCATGTGTCCCTCCCCAAAGGACCAGCAGTATTGGCATGTAGTGTAAAATTTATGGGCAGGTCAGCGAAGTCGAACCCGCGACCTCACCTGCACAGTGCAAATGTATTACCATTACATCACCACTTGTGACTTAACATGTAATGGTCGCAGTTTATAAACAAATATTAACATGTTAACAGTTGGGGGAAGGAGGGAGCTAGCCCGCGGGCCAGCGCCCTCCCATGTGATCACTCCACTTAACTTCCAGCCAGCAGTTAATATAATTGTGCCACTTGCCATAACAGTTAATGGTAATGCAACCCTTACCGCTGAACATGTGTCCACTTCCATGAAGATTGCTAGGCTAACGGTTAGCTTAACCGCGCTTAATGCACTAACTACATTTTAGCCCGCAGTTAATAAATGCTTAACATTTAATTAAATTGCAGTTTAGTTTGGTGGCAAAAATGAAGGAGCCCCCAAATTTGGCAGTAGCTCCATATTTAGTGGAGTTAACTGGAGTTCCTCCAATTTTAGTGGAGATTTACTAGAAGAAACTATTTTTGCCATAACTTTTGCAAAATTCGACCAAATTGGGATTAGGAAAAGGAATTCCTAGATGATTTTGATGTTTTGAGCATATTGAAGTAGGTTTCAGGAGTAGTAGAAAATTGTAAACAACACGCCCAAGCCATGGAAGATGGACCAAGGAGATGTAACCCAGGAGGGGTTAACTCCTTCATCAAAACATTGTGTGAAGTGTTCATTTTGATGGTTTTCTTTACATTTGGTTGTTGTTGACTCAGCACTTTAGTTTTATGCTATTTTTCTCATGAATTTGAAATAAATTTACCTGTTCATCCACAAACACCATAAAGGAAACCTATGCACATGAAGAAAATAATAAGGAGTTGTTTTTAATTCTGAAGTTGAAATTAGCACAACAAAAATAACATTCAACAACAAATCAGTTAGTTCGATTGAATCCTTGACCTAATGGTGCATAGGTATCCTAGCGGGCAGGGAGAAGATGTATTTGTAAGTTTCCACACGCTTGTCCACTTTATTTTGCTACATAGAGAGGCCATGTATGTGGTCGGGACCTTCTGCTCACTTTGAGATCGAATCAGGAAGAAGACATATTTCCCAATTTGGGAGATGACCTTCCTGCATTACTTAGAATAGATCATAGAAATGGTGGTAGGCAGAGCTACCTATGGTATATTTTATAATTGCCTACCCAAAGGAATAAGGGCATTGTGAGGTATAGACTCATATATAGCATGACCCTTTTAGAAGTAGAGTTGACCTAAAAGAACATCACAAACTTCAAGGGGGGAAATATCACACAATACCCCATCCTTAAAGGGCTTGATGTCATAGGGTAGGAGAAACTATTAGCTAACATGAATATATTTTCTTTAGAACAGCCACCTAATGTATATGGATGTGGGTGTAATGTTGTTGGCATGTCTAATTTCTTGATTATCTCAAACGAGATGAGGTTATTTTTACTTTTGTTGTTGACAATGAAGCGAAGTGGAGCACTCTTCACCCACATTTGTGAGTCAAAAAAGTGCTCACCTTCCTTTGGTTCTTAGGGCTCACTTGGTTGGACTGTGGTTAAAACAAGATGGCATTGGGTTCTGCATCAATGATTTTCTTCCCCTTGTCTAGATCTAATTTAGATTCAAAACCTACATCTGAGTTTGAGGCTTTCAACTCGACCACCAACAATTTATTTAAGTGATATTCATTGGTGTTATGCTATGGGCTCTTATGGAATTCACACCAATTTTCCATATATTTCTTTGTCTTCCCATTACCCTTATTTATTTGTCACTTAGATGGGTTGTCCTAGGGTGGTCCATCCTAGATTTGTCCTTTGTTCTATTGTTTGGAGTTTCCTTTTCCCTACTTATGCTATGAGGAATTCATAAATCCAAACTCTCACTTCTTTTCATTAAATTTTTGCTTGATTTTGACAACACATTGGTATGTTGCGCCCAATGAAGAGATGTCCAAAAAATCCATTTCTATTTGGATGTATTTGTGCAACCCCCTACAGTATTTGAGCACTAGTTTTCACTCAAAGTATTTGATACCTAGTTTGGTGCACAATGTATGGAAGATATTTGTAAGTTATGGCACAATTTGGTCCCTCTCCTTCCATAGTGTCGTCCATCTCATGGACTGGTCATCATAGCTTCCAACAAAGTAATATTGTTCCTTTATAGAAAGAGCCCAAGTCGATGTGACTGCATACATTATGGATTCCTCTGTGGCATTTTTCTCATGGTAAGTTTCCCAAAAACCTTGACTTGGGGGATGACTTTAAGGAGTGCACAAATAATATCTTCTCTATTAAAAAATTGTGGACTGAAAAATTCCCTTCTAATAGATTTAACCATTTGTTTAGGGCATCTGCATATATATGACCTTCAAATATAGGAATATCAAAACTAATACCTTGAAGGGGGGAACACCTCCAAAGTGATCATTTTATGAATATGCATTGGATATTTTCATCCTTTGAATGATCTAGGAAAAATTATCCATCATCTCATCCCTTTGTCGTGTGACAGCTTCCTAGAGAAATAGTTTAATAAGATCTCCTACTCCCTCGTCTTTATTTTCTTTCGCTATGAGAGGCCTTTAGGGTTGGAAAGGATGGTCTTGCAAAGGCTCAAGTAGTTCAAGCCCCAACTCCGTATACCATAACCTCATTTGGGAGATGCACAAAAAAACATAGAAAGAGAAATCTGCTTTGATACCACTAATCTTGGTTGCCTAAGGAAAGAGACAAACTATTAACAATAAAATGATGTCACAAGTGCATAAAATAAATAATGTAGAGTAAATTCATGTGAAAAGAGTTTAATTATTTTTAAATTGTAAAAAATGTTAGACTACATCATGATAATTTTTTTCTTTCTTTTACAATAGTGAAGTCATTTATTTATATTATTTAGGGTGACTTTTCACCTACAGTCATGAAATTTCATATGTCCAATACCATGGGTGAATGCCATAAATGACTACGACAAAAACCAATAAAAAGATTTATATGGTAAAATATAATTGTGTGATTAGATGTTTATTTTGTTTTCTTCCACCTCTTGAATACCATGGGTGGATACCATGGCCATGGGATTTGATACCACCAATGTTAGAAAAAAATTATTGACCATGGAGATTTGATGGAAAAGGTGGATAGCCACCAATTTCCAATTAGATAAACATTCCCCCATTGTGGTCCCCATTGTGTTGAGTGCCACCATTAGATGGGGAAACTTCTGTTGAAATTGGCCCTGGATGAGCTACTCACCTTGTTGTGAGAGCTACCTTACTTTGAAAACCCGATAAAGTCAGATGCTCTATTGGTGAGTATCCCTAACTTGTGTATTTATGATCTAATCAATGGTTTCTTATTTCAAGTAGTTGGGGTTGAGCTCTGCTAGTGTCAATAACTCTGCTATATGTGATGTGTCTAATAATGGTTGAAAGTATGGCCAAGGGAGGTCCACATTGAACATTGGTTGTAAGCCAAGGAAGGGGGGAATACTTAGCTCAAAATAATTGTCACCCACAACCTTGTTAATGGTGTAATTAGGTCCATAACAAAGTGGACAAATCTGGGGTCTTGTAAGGCACTCTTTCTGCAAATACAACCAAACCTTGTCTCCCACCTGAAAGTTGTGCGGCACCCAATGTTGATCATGGTGTTGCTTGTACTTGGTATTGGTTTTATGTAAAGATATCATGGACCTGTTGATGGATGTGTTGAATCTGCTTAATGAATTTGGTGGCTTTGTTGGCCTGTTGAGGGCCCCGAAATCGGGTCAACAACAAGGGGGATACCCACCCGGTCGGGAACCTGGTTGGCGGCTCCGTGCCCGTTTGGTGTAGTGGGTCCGACTGGGGATGACGGGACCAACTTCCCGTTCTAAGGGGTGTGTGTGTGTGTAGAAAATGGTGATGTGTGTGTGTGGAAAATGATAGTAGAAAATCTGTAATTATTCCTTAACTAATCTAATTCTAAATTCTGAAATGACTTTATACTACTTTAATCTAACAAAAATAATACATCTAATCTACACTAACCCGGGACAGAATTTTTCCATTATGCAATCTAGAAAGATTTCACAGAATAACTGGTAATGAAGATTATTCAGCTATTATGAGAATATAAATCAATTAAGATGAACCATCTTGCGTAAGAAGTTAAGCAAAACGGTTGTGAACAGCATATTGCATAATCAGCTATTCATGTATTAAGCACAAATCAATGACTCCACCATACAAAAGTGCCAAATGGTAGTCCACTCATTCATACGTTAACATATAAATAACATCAGTTGTATATTACTCTAAGAATGCAAGCAGAAACTAGTCAAGAGATAAAAGTACCATTTATGACTGATTTTAAACTTATAGACCTTAAGCAATAATGATCTATTTCTACTTGCTTCTAATGCCTACTAAGAGTACAGAAGTGCAACATCAGTAGCAGGTATTAAAATGCAAACATAAATAAATCTTGATCCGTCCATTCATCAAAAACCCCCTCCGAGGGTGCAAAAGTGCATGTTCTGAGGACAAGTTTTTTGACAAAATTTCGGACCCTTCTCCAATGCAACGAGAAGGGTTAAATACTAGTAACCGAATAATTTTACTTTACACAAATTCAGGGAACGGCTTCAAATGACCACCCTTTTACTAAAAAACAAATTTATTTCTAAAAACTGAATCTAATTTCTAACCATTTCTGTATCTGCTCCTTAGTGCTGTAAGCAATGCGCTGTTCGCCCTGAAAGAGTCGGCTGGTTGTCCTTTCCTTTTGTTCGAGCTTGAAAATTAGAAACAACAAGCGCTGGCACCTCTTTCTGTTAGATTAGAAGATATTTTCGAAAACCTTTCTCTAGCTGGGTGTATTCGCTGTGCGCACACTTAGTACAACCCAGTTTCTTTTCGAACTGATTTTGCTGTTGCTATTTCGGTTTCCGGTCGTGCGAATGACTCAATGAGTTAGAAGCTGCGCTGTATGGACAATCCCCTGTTTCGAGAACTGTTTCCGTTCTTTGTTCCAGGCTTTTCTGGAGCGTCTTTCTTCTCTTGCGCTTCTTTCTCTGCTTTACCAAGTCTGAGCTTCAGGATCTTTTGTAAACACGCTGCTTTTGTGCGCCTTTGACTCTGAGTCTTGGACAGTCTATTTTCATCAGTGCCTGTTGGGCGATACTCTGGAATCCGCGGTTCTGCTGCATGCGGCATCCAATTGCGGAGGCATCTTCTCTCTGTTGTCTTATTGGCGCTCTTCCCTTCTCCTTAGATGTTTCCTGCATATAGATTTATATAAGTTGCATGTCTTGCAGTTTACGCAAAGAAGAAGGGAAATGACGAAAAGATTGACATGAAAGCATTAAATTCTAATGAATGCGAAATTAATGACATTCATCATAACTTGACTCTTCGATAAATGCGATGCAATCAGTTCTGGATATTCGAGCATGCGGTCATTAATTTCACTTAAGGCGCGCTTTCATTTTTGGATCTACCGTGTATGTCGGAGAATTCTTGCGATGAGTTTTTTCTGCGATTGGTATCACAGTATCGATGGCTGCGACGTTATTAAGTGTTATCGTAGATCGCAGATATCGCAGATCGCTAATATCGCAGATCGCAGCTTTGTATGGTCGCAGCTCGCTTATATCGCAGATCGCAGCTTTGCATGGTTGCAGATCGCAGATCGCAACATCGCAAGGTTTTCACTTTGTCATTTTGTGCTGCTCGTGTGGCATTGCGACGTGCGACGTCGCATATCGGCCGTCGGCGTTTCTTTAGGTTCTCCTTTTTCAAATGCTCTTAATGCGCGTGATGCGATGGGTTCTCGCGTCGCTCCTTTTTAGTGTATTTATGTGCTTTGGGCAAGCGCTCCTTTTTCCGTTGCGACGCGATATAGCTTTTAGGGAGCTGATACAAAAGAATTTTCAAACAAAAATATTTTTTGGATTTTTGGCTAAGGGTCCCCCTTTGCTTGATGAAATTACTAATATCAAATGAAGAGGGGGGTTGTTGGTGACCACAACAATGGCGATTCACTGTGAAGAACCAGTTATCTCTGCATTTCTATTGACCGTTCACTTCCGAAACAACAAAATTCTTATATGTCTAAATTTTGTTATGAACAGATAGAGTAGACCCCCTCACCTTGTCAACGATACTTTGTCTCAACCTTTTTAATCTCAATTGCTTGCTTCCTCAGGCTTTTTCTTGCATTCGCACCAGACATGACTTGGTCTTGATTAAAGATAAAATAAGGTCTTCTCTGCGTACTGGCTTAAAAGTATACTCATTTGTCGTAGGTAGAGCCTCTGCTGCCCGCAAGCGTCCATAGCCTCGACAGGGTTACCATGTTATCCAGAAATGATCCTTTTTCCTGCTTGAGGTTACTCGCAACATTCCAGAGAAAAATCCTTTTTGACACACTTTTCCTTTTTTAATTCTCTAAAGAACAATGTCTTGGTTTGGTGGCCAAATTATGACACAGTCATTCACTTGATTTACACTTTTGCTGAACAAGCCGGCTCGTGATGAGACCTCTTGTCTTTTGATTGCAACAATCTTAAGTCGTTGCCCTGTTTTGATGGACAGTATTGGCAAAGGCAATAGTCAGCTCAAGTGAGATATAGTGTTTTGCTTGGATTATTTCTCTGAATGCTGCAATTCCCTTTTAGCAGGGAGGAAGTCATTGTTTTTCCTTAAGAAAGCTCTGGACGACAATAATAGAGTTTTTTGAAAACAACATCTTTGCAGAGAGTACTTATTTTATTATTGATGATACCTTTCATGGTGCTGATACAAAACAATTTTTTTCACCAAAGGTTGCCTTCGTCAAAGTTCTTTGAGGTTGAAACTAATATCGTAATCAAGGTGAAGTTAACTCTATTTGTTAATAATAAAATTCAGATTTTTCAAAAATTTTGCTATTTGTACAAGCGAAATCAAAATCTGATAGAGAATTGGCGTGCTCTTTTCATGAATCCTTTTCACATGATCATCTACAACGGGTTTTATTCATCAAAAAGAGAAGAACAAAATAAAAAATAAAAAAAAACTAAATCTATCCTACAAAAATTAGAAGAATTTCTCTTCTATGGAAAATATAATTTAAGAATCAATCCATTGACAGGTAAAGAATCTCTCCTACCTGCCAGATCCTGCAACACGAATGTGGACGGGCCTACGACTTCTACAATCTGAAAAGGGCCAAGCCACAGCTTCTGGAATTTCGTATGTTTGCCCTTTTCTTCATGTGCCTTATCCCATTTCAAAACTAAATCACCCATCTGAAAAATTTTTTCTGGTTATGATGCTTGAGTCAAAAGAAGATTTTATTAGTGCTTGGTGATGTGCATGGGTTTTCTTAGCTTGTTCTCTTTGTTCTTCTAGTTTGATTATTTCCATTTGTCTTAATTGTAATGAGGAAGTAGGTACTTCATCAATGTACTGTACTAAAGACAAAGAGGGAATGACTAAGTGAGTCAGAAGAACCACTTCCCGCCCGTAAACTAAATTAAAGGGAGAAGTGTCGATCGAAGCTTTCTTTGTGATTCTATCAGCCCATAAAGCATTTACCAGCGCTTTGTGCCAATTCTTTTGGTTTTGGTCGACTGTTCTTTTGATAATTCTGATTAGATTCTTGTTTGTTGATTCAGCCAACCCATTACCTTGCGGATAGTAGTTGGCAGAATATTTCAGTTTGAACCCTCTTTTGAGTGCAAACTCAGTCATAGCATTTCCAGAAAAATATGAAGCGTTATCAAACATTAAGGCCGTTGGCAATCCAAACCTAGTTATGATAAATTGGTCTATGAATTCAATAATGTTTTCAGAATGAACTGTCTTGAGAGGAACTGCTTCTACCCATTTGGTAAAATAATCAGTTGCCGTAAGGATATACTTATGCTGCTTAGAAGAGTGAGGAACGATCTCACCTATTATGTCCAAGCCCCATTGACTAAATGGTTGGTCGATGTTGACCGGTTGTAGCGGCATGGACGCTTTCCTTTGTTTTCCTGCAGCAATCTGGCAGACTTGGCATTTCCTTATGTGATTGTATGAGTCTTTGAACAGTGTGGGCCAATAATATCCTGCACGCAAGATTTTGTGTGCAGTCGCATCTCCGGCATAGTGTCCACCTGCTGGTCCATCATGGAGTTCCTGCAAAACCTTTTCGGCTTCATTTTCTCAAGACACCTAAGAAGTACAGAATCATAATTCCTTTTAAACAGGACATCATTTATGAGCTGGTATTGCTTAGCTTTTAATCTCAGAGCTCTTTTCTTGGTATGATCCAGACGTGATGGAGCATACCCGTTCTTAAGAAAATAAATGGTGTCAGCATATAATGATTCTGCGTCGTTTAGGCTTACCTCATATGCGTGTACCTCTTCAGACGAGTTCTCAGGGATTTGCGATGCTCCATCTAACATCTTGCAGAAGCCTTGGCCTCTTACGATGTGTGCCGGTTTGATCTCAAGGTCGTATTCTTGTAAGGCGGTGATCCAATTCGCTCTCTTCTCGCCCACATCCTTCTGTATCAGGAGGTTTCTTACCGCTGGAAACGGTACTATGACTTTGGTATGGGTTTTTAGCAAGAAAGGTCTGAAATATTTGATTGCTTTGAAAACGGCATATGCCTGTTTCTCGACGTCAGAATAATTGAGTTCAGCACCTTGTAAGTTCGAGCTAAAGAATGCGATTGGGGCTTCTACCTTTTCGTGATTTGCTTGAGTTAAAATCGCAGCATAAGATTTTTCAGAGGCAAACGTGTATAAGATGAAAGGTTCTGAAAAATTTGGGGTAGCCAAAGATGGAGCGTTGATGATGGCTTGTTTGATTAAGTTGAACGCTTCGTGCTCGTCTAGACCCCATTTGAAATTTGAATTCTTTTTTATCATTTTTTGTAAGGGGGAAATAATACGTGAAAAATCCGGGACAAATCTTTTGACAAAATTGATCTGTCCAAGGAAGGATTGCATGGCTTTCTTGTTATGAGGTATGGATATTTCATAAATTTCCTTGATTCTGTCGGGTTCTATGTGAATACCAGATTTAGATACTATGAATCCGAGCAATTTCCCTTCGCTTAATGCAAAGAAAGATTTCTTTGGATTGAGCGAAATCCCATACCTTAAGCATCTTTGAAAGATTTGCTTCAAATCTTGGAGATGGTTGTTTCGTTTTCTGGAGTACACTGTTATATCATCCAGATAAATCACTACTGATTTATTGACCAATCCTTTAAACGCGATGTCCATGGCTCTCTGAAAGGTAGCTCCGGCGTTGATCAGACCAAATGGCATCTTCCGATATGCATAAGTGCCCCACTTGGTTCGGAACGTAGTTTTTAACTGATCATCGGGATGCACCAGTACTTGATTGTATCCTGAAAATCCATCCAGGAATGACATTAATTCTGAGCCTGCTACTGCCTGTAGAATTTGCTCCATAGGTGGGAGGGGAAAGTTATCTTTCTGGCAGGCTTTGTTGAGATTTCGGAAGTCGATACAGATTCTAATGTCTCCGTTTTTCTTCCTAACGAGCACCATATTGGATACCCATTTGGAATGCCTAACGGGGAAGATTATTCTGGCTCTCAACAACTTATTAAGCTTAGTTTTTATCTGGTTTTCTAGGTTAGGGTGTATTTTCCTGAGCTTCTGTTGGACAGGTTTCTCGTTGTCAGTCATAGGGATAACATGCTGAATGATGGAAGTGTTGTAAGTCTTCAGCTCATCGTAGTTCCAGGCAAAAACGTTTTTGTACTGTCTCAGAAGGCGGATATATGCTGATTTTTCTTCAGGGGCTAAGCCCTGGCCTAGATTAACGTTTTGCGGCTTTTCGTCGGTTCCTAGGTTGACTGATTCGTAGTTCAGAGTTGAACTATAAAGCTTGGCATTAGCCGACCTTTTGAACCGACTTTTCAAATCATATAAGTCTTCTAATTTGACCACCGATTTGGGTATAGCATTATCAGTGCTACTTTGTTGTATCTGGTGATCATGACAGTCTTCGTCAATTATCTGGTTTGTGTAGGATCCTTCAGAGGTGAGGAAACTTACGATGTCTAGGTCGTCGTTGAACACTCTCCAGTTGGTGATATTGTCAGGAATGGAAGGTTTAAAAATTAATTCTATTGAAAACCTATCAGGACTAAAATCTTCGGAAGGGATAAGTCGAGAGGCTACGTTAGCTAACAGGTCTGCGCTTGCGTTTTGAATTCTTGGAATTGACGAGATGTTAAATGCTATGAAATGTGCAGTGAGATCTTGCACTAACGATTGATAATGCTTTAAATGACTAGACAGGCAATGTATGGTGTTACGTACCTGTTTTACGACGATCTCAGAATCTCCAAAGACTTGAAGATACTTAACATTCAATCCGATTGCTTTGTATAGGCCTTGAACCAACGCTTCGTACTCCACTGTGTTGTTCGTGCAATCGAACTCAAGTCTGCATGTGAGCATAATCTTGTTCCCGTCTGGGTTGATCAGAACGAATCCTGCTCCTGCCCCCTCATTGGATTTAGATCCGTCAAAATATAATTTCCAAAATAAAGAAGTATTTACAGAATTATCTAAAAAACTAAAACATTTTGAGTCATCAGTTTGGGAGAAATTTTCAACTTGGGATAAAACTGAATTCTCTAAGTATGGTGAAATATGAGCACTGAAATTGCCTAGGAAAGAATCTATTGCGTAATTGCCTACAATGCTGCTATTGTATGTGATGGCTTCATTTTCTCCTTCTAGTTCTGTCACTATGTATTTTTGGTGCAACTCTCGTTCAACCTTTATCTGATTTGGTTTACCGTTGTATGGTAACCACATGTGCGACCAGTCGGTTGAGAAATATCCGTGGAGTTTCTCCGACCAATCCCTGCTAAGAATCAAGCCATAGAACTCAGGGATATCGGCTACCAAAATGTCGATAACCTGACACACTTTTGGGTTAGTCGACAATCTTATGGTCACCTGATTAAGTTCACCAATCACTTCGACCTGGGATCGATCAAGTTGAACTATACATACTACAGATTTTTGAGGTTGCACATTCAATTTGGCACATATTGACCTGGGTAAAATATTCGTTGAAGCACCAGAATCAACCAAGAAATTGTGCACGTTTTTGTTAAAGATTTCATATGTGAGAAGAAAAGGAGGAGTATGAGACCTTGATCTTCCTCCAATCAAGGCGATGTCATTTGGATCAATTTTATTTATCGTATTGGTTGGAGGTCTTCCCAGATTGTGGGAAGCCACAGCTGTAGGTAAAGATGTAGTAGGCACAGCATGTAATTCTTTCATCATGATTTTCTGCTGGTGTTTCAGTTTACTCAATTCATACAGAGTGATATTAGCCCTAGTCTTCTTCATGTCGTCAATAATGTTGTAATCCATTTCATCCGACACTATTAGTGTTCTTGATGGAGGTGCTTGTTCAGATTGGACTGGGCTAAACTGGGTCGCTTTAGCAGTTGTCTTTTTGGTTACGAACCTTTCTTTTGTTGCAGGGCTTGCGCCCTTTTGTTTTGGGGTAGTTTGGGGAGGATCAAGCTGATTTTTGCTTCTCGTGCTAACAGGAAGTGCTTCTTGATCCTCTTCCTGTGGGAGGATGAAATCCCACATTCCTTGAAGTTCTACAACTTCTTCCTCGTCGGTCTGCCCTTCAGTGGTATTCTCTTCTTCTTCGTCTTCTTCAGACTCAACGTTTGAGACAACACTGGGTGGTTTTACCTCCATGGGAGGATTTCTTTTAAAAGTCCTAAAGGGCTTTTTCGAAGAAGTCTCTGCTACTTGTTTCTTGATATCGACCATCTCATTGGACATGGCTTTCAACACTTTTTGTAACCCTTCCAAATCGAAAGGATCTTGCGTTTGCTTCTTCTTGGTGTCTTCTTTGAAAGAGATCTTCTTTGATTTGCGTTCTTCTATAGCAGATCTCTTTTCTAGGGCTACCACGCGTCTTTCCACTGCTAACGCTTCTGTCAAGTTGTCAACTAATGTGGTCTTGTTTGCCCTATCTACGAAGATAGCCAAGTTTGGAGGTAAAGCCGTGATGTACCATTCACATCTTACTTCCTCGCTGGGTTATGAAGCAGCGGGGATTTTGTTGAGGATCTTATTGAACCGTAAGTTAAAGTCTTTAATGGGTTCTCTAGCCTCAGCCTTAAGATTAGATAGGTCATTAATCAATGTCGTCGTAGATCGGTCATCACCAAACTTAGTGAGGAACTGACTTTGAAAAATGTCCCAGCTTGTGATGGATCCGGAAGGTAACGAAAAGTACCATGACCCGGTCGTTCCTTGCATTGTATAAGGGAAGAGCCGGACAACAGCGTCTTCGTTAGTAACTCCATTGAGATTAACAGAAAGCATGAAATTATTGATATGTTCTTCGGCTAGCATACCTGCTTCTGGGTTGAATTTAGGTAGCCACTTCTCTGGATGGGTCGGTATAGGGCTCAGGGGTGGAGGCATTAAAACCGCCCCAGGATTGTTCCATGGAGATTGGGCCATCATGGAGCTGCTAGCTAATGGAAGTGCAGAAACTGACCCCTGATGCTGAGAAGGTGAAGAAATCAGGATCTTTGATGTTCGAAGAGGAAGGTTTGTGGAAGACGGGTGAGTGAGTTGGAATGGAAAAGTGGGTGGTTGACTTCGCGGTGAGGGAGTTGATATGGACGAAGTGGATGAGAGAGTCTCTCTGTCAGACTCTTGAGGTGTTTTCCTTGCTCTTTTTCTGGTAGGAAGAGGGAGTTCACTTGGTTGTATGCCAAATTTTTCACTCTTTAATCTGGTAAGGGGATGAGCAGGGTTGTACTGCGAAGTCACGCTACTTTTAGATTTATCAGACTTCTGGTTAAAAATGGAGAATCCCTGGAGTTTACAAATCAAATTTTGAATTTCAGGGGGTTCAATAATAGATTGGTCTGATATATTCGAATATGTAGCAGTGGTGGATACTCGAGCGACTTCAAATTCCGGGTTTAACCGTGTTGGAGAAGTCGAGGGAGTTGATGAGGGTGTATTACTCTCAGAATGGTTTTTGGATATTGCTTTAGGTGCCATTCATAGTTCGTGCCCTCCTTCTAGCGCCAAATATGTTGAGGGCCCCGAAATCGGGTCAACAACAAGGGGGATACCCACCTGGTCGGGAACCTGGTTGGCGGCTCCATGCCCGTTTGGTGTAGCGGGTCCAACTGGGGATGATGGGACCAGCTTCCCGTTCTAAGGGGTGTGTGTGTGTGTAGAAAATGGTGATGTGTGTGTGTGGAAAATGATAGTAGAAAATCTGTAATTATTCCTTAACTAATCTAATTCTAAATTCTGAAATGACTTTATACTACTTTAATCTAACAAAAACAATACATCTAATCTACACTAACCTGGGACAGAATTTTTCCATTATGCAATCTAGAAAGATTTCACAGAATAACTGGTAATGAAGATTATTCAGCTATTATGAGAATATAAATCAATTAAGATGAACCATCTTGCGTAAGAAGTTAAGCAAAACGGTTGTGAACAGCATATTGCATAATCAGCTATTCATGTATTAAGCACAAATCAATGACTCCACCGTACAAAAGTGCCAAATGGTAGTCCACTCATTCATACGTTAACATATAAATAACATCAGCTGTATATTACTCTAAGAATGCAAGCAGAAACTAGTCAAGAGATAAAAGTACCATTTATGACTGATTTTAAACTTACAGACCTTAAGCAATAATGATCTATTTCTACTTGCTTCTAATGCCTACTAAGAGTACAGAAGTGCAACATCAGTAGCAGGGATTAAAATGCAAACATAAATAAATCTTGATCCGTCCATTCATCAAAAACCCCCTCCGAGGGTGCAAAAGTGCATGTTCTGAGGACAAGTTTTTTGACAAAATTTCGGACCCTTCTCCAATGCAACGAGAAGGGTTAAATACTAGTAACCGACTAATTTTACTTTACACAAATTCAGGGAACGGCTTCAAATGACCGCCCTTTTACTAAAAAACAAATTTATTTCTAAAAACTGAATCTAATTTCTAACCGTTTCTGTATCTGCTCCTTAGTGCTGTAAGCAATGCGTTGTTCGCCCTGAAAGAGTCGGCTGGATGTCCTTTCCTTTTGTTCGAGCTTGAAAATTAGAAACAACAAGCGCTGGCACCTCTTTCTATTAGATTAGAAGATATTTTCGAAAACCTTTCTCTAGCTGGGTGTATTCGCTGTGCGCACACTTAGTACAACCCAGTTTCTTTTCGAACTGATTTTGCTGTTGCTATTTCGGTTTCCGGTCGTGCGAATGACTCAATGAGTTAGAAGCTGCGCTGTATGGACAATCCCCTGTTTCGAGAACTGTTTCCGTTCTTTGTTCCAGGCTTTTCTGGAGCGTCTTTCTTCTCTTGCGCTTCTTTCTCTGCTTTACCAAGTCTGAGCTTCAGGATCTTTTGTAAACACGCTGCTTTTGTGTGCCTTTGACTCTGAGTCTTGGACAGTCCATTTTCATCAGTGCCTGTTGGGCGATACTCTGGAATCCGCGGTTCTGCTGCATGCGGCATCCAATTGCGGAGGCATCTTCTCTCTGTTGTCTTATTGGCGCTCTTCCCTTCTCCTTAGATGTTTCCTGCATATAGATTTATATAAGTTGCATGTCTTGCAGTTTACGCAAAGAAGAAGGGAAATGACGAAAAGATTGACATGAAAGCATTAAATTCTAATGAATGCGAAATTAATGACATTCATCATAACTTGACTCTTCGATAAATGCGATGCAATCAGTTCTGGATATTCGAGCATGCGGTCATTAATTTCACTTAAGGCGCGCTTTCATTTTTGGATCTACCGTGTATGTCGGAGAATTCTTGCGATGAGTTTTTTCTGCGATTGGTATCACAGTATCGATGGCTGCGACGTTATTAAGTGTTATCGTAGATCGCAGATATCGCAGATCGCTAATATCGCAGATCGCAGCTTTGCATGGTCGCAGCTCGCTAATATCGCAGATCGCAGCTTTGCATGGTCGCAGATCGCAGATCGCAACATCGCAAGGTTTTCACTTTGTCATTTTGTGCTGCTCATGTGGCATTGCGACGTGCGACGTCGCATATCGGCCGTCGGCGTTTCTTTAGGTTCTCCTTTTTCAAACGCTCTTAATGCGCGCGATGCGATGGGTTCTCGCGTCGCTCCTTTTTAGTGTATTTATGCGCTTTGGGCAAGCGCTCCTTTTTCCGTTGCGACGCGATATAGCTTTTAGGGAGCTGATACAAAAGAATTTTCAAACAAAAATATTTTTTGGATTTTTGGCTAAGGGTCCCCCTTTGCTTGATGTTATTACTAATATCAAACGAAGAGGGGGGTTGTTGGTGACCACAACATGGCCTCAGATTGAAGGGAAGATTTTTCCTATGTGGACATAATGGCTAGTGCTACTTTAATTGGACCCAACGGTTGAAATCCGAGGCACACCTGAAAAGGGCTATGATTGATTGAGCTATGTGTTGGGTTCAAGAATTGCCATTTTTTTACCACCTCTTTCTCTATATTTTTATCCATTTTTTCCTCAATAGTCACATCCTTTTCATTTATTATTATCCTATATTTTGACTCACGTTATCACTCTAATCCATTAAGTCTCTTCCTACATTTAAAAGGGCATTAGATTTTTGTGGGTGTTTTGCTAACATTGTATTGAGGAATGTCTATAGGATGAACCAACCAACCAAGGATGTTGTCACTTTACTATGCTAATCTCTAGGATTTCACAATGTTGCTACTCCATTATGCTATTACTCAAAAATACTTGGAAGTTTTTACTTCGTTGTGTTGTTACTCCCAAGAGACTTGATGTTATTCAAGGCTTTTGTATGTATGTTATTACTTGGAAATGAGTGCTAACAAACCTGTTTTTATAGTAGGGATTCAACTTTTCTTAGATTACGTGACTGACTTGGACATAATGTTTAGTTGATTAGCTAATTAAGGCAACCCGTTGTGGCATGAACCTTTATTTGTACATGATTTGTTGTAATCATGTATAAAAAATGATTTTTTTTTGTAAGTTCGGCATTGGTGAGGCTACATCATGGTCATGTCCAAGAATAACACCCAAATAGGGTGGGGAATTGAACCTATGACTTAACATCTAGGATTTCCTTAACAACACACTTGATCGTCGTTTATCCAAGACCCCGTGGAATAAAAATGACTTTATTAAAAAGCTTGAAAATCGAAAATATTCTTAATACTATTTGTATCTAATGTATTACTATAATTACATGTGAAGAAGGGGGGATTGAAAAGAGGATTTCCCTGCTTTGAAAGGGGGGTTGGCATTATTTTTCTCAAAAAATGAGCATATGTATCTTTTCCCTGGCTTATGAAAGACTTAATAAGTTCATGTTCAATTTATGATTCATTGTGTTAAGTTGCAGGTTGAGTTTTTCTCTAGTTCCCTTCTAAGGAGGAAGGTCCCTCCTATTTAGCATGAATTTTTGTGACTATAGTAGGCAACATATCTATTTTCTTTGTTTGGCTTGTAAGTTGTTATTTATACTCCTAGAATTTAAATTTATTTAATTAATGAGTTGTTGTTAATGTTACTATTAGTCTGCACATAATTTTGAATACATATTGCTATCACACATCCATAGATTTCACATATTTGTATTGATTTCTACTATTGTTGTTGTTGTAGACTGTTGTTATTGATTGCTGATAAATACTTCCATTATCGTTTGTTTCGACAATTACTATCATATAATGTTTTTGTTGATTGGTGTTACTATGTGCTATATAAATTACTATTATGCATTGTTTTCACAACTCATTTTTACAATCTGATATTGTTATCCTTTCTTGTTCCCAGCCCAATGATATTGATTCCCTTTCAGTGGTAACCATTTTGATGAAGTGAGTCCAAATTGACTATGATGCTTGAATTATTTCCATTTTAACAATTCATTTTCGAATGGTTGTGGTATTCAAGTGATTTCATTTATGCAAATGAGGGATTTGATTGTGAAGTGATTCTCATTTTCAGAAGGGTGTGCTAAGTGTTCTTTCTTTCCTGCAAGAGTGTTTATTATTTCAAGAATTATGTGTGAATTTCTATCTTCTTCATGTAAGAGTAGTTTTTATTAGTATTGTTTCATGAATTCTAGAGTGATGTGAATATTTATTTCAATTTATGCAAGTGTGAATTAGTTTACAGTAAGAATTGGTATTTAATTGAAGGGTTGTGTTCTTAGTTAAGATACATATTAGGGAAATGTACACAAGGAGGTAATAAATGTCAAATTAATGATTTTTGCCTACATATTCGCACAATAACCTTGAAGCAAAAAGACTTACCATGTGATAATTTATGCAGAGTGGATGAGTTGTTTTAGAAAGACAATAAAATTCTCCAACACTATGGAGGGATCTATAGTAGTTGTGCTAAACATAAGGAATACTTTTATCCCATGTACATGGATGTTTGGAGTTGTACATGTGTAAGACATGCATGATCATCTTGTTGATTATCGTGATCTATCCATCAATTTTGGGGTGGGAGGTAGTGGATTTGGTGAGCTTGGTGTCCAACAATAACTAGAGGTTTGACCTGAATATGTTTAGGAAATTTATGTCCTGATATAATATGATGGTTTGTGGTATCCAAAAATGTACCCATATCTATTCAAAGAATAGCTTGGTAGTGGTCTCCGATGTGATGTTTGTTTTGTAGGCTATCATAATGGCCATTTTAGAAAATCAATTAACGACCATGAAAACACAATCATTACTCTACTTGGTTGTAGGAGGACTAGACACGTATTCCATCAAGATGGATTCCCAGGGACCGATAGGGGTAGGAAGAGGGGTGTACATGACTTGGTTCTTAATGGATGGTTTGGAAATGGAACAGCTAGTGTAGGACCCAATATACTTGTTGACCTATTTTAAAAGTTTCAACCAATATAAATACTTTTATAGCATGGTACCTATATTTTCCATGCCAAAGTGTCTTTCCATCCTATTGTAATGAGTTTCCCAAATCATCTTTTCACACACACTTGAAGGAACGCGGAGATGGCCCAAATGGAATAATAGTCCATCTTGAAGATGAAAGTTAGTGGTGATCATGCCCATGCTCAACATTTGGTAAGTGGTCATGAAGTCAATATCACTTTCATAAAGTTGGGTCCATTGAGAGGCCTCATGTTCACAGGAGTGGAGCACCATGGGTAATTCTGCAATTGGAGGTTCACTGGGCATTCACCAACACAATTAGTGCTTCTTGTCTTATATTTGATGTTGAGATGAAAATGTTGCAAGGATGTGGAACACTTTTGATGGTGATCATTCTGCAAATTTATCATGTTTGCATGAGTAAAATTAGGCTTTCGAAGGGTGAGGAGATCAATTGAATGTGTCCTTTTTGAGGTAGGTCTTGGATTTGGTGCTTTATTTACTCATTTTCTAGAAGAAAGTAGTGATAGACTTTCCCGTTGGGTAGTGGGTCGTAGTGATTGAATGCTTGACCAGGCAGTGCAAAGGTACCCTATTGGGTGATGAGAATATGTCTTTCTACTTTTCCATGAATTTTTCCACTTACTTTTGTTGTGTAGAGAGGTCCTATGTGGAGGTCATGGATGTGGTTGTAACCTTTTGCTCACTTTGAGATTAAATAAGGAGGAAGACAAATTTCCCTATTTGGGAGATGGCCTTCTTGCATTGCTTAGCGTAGATTAAAGAAATGGATACAAGTGAAGCTACCTCTAGTATCCTATATAATTGTTTGTACAAAATAATAATTACACTGTGAGGTCCAAACTCGTAAACAACATGAAACTTCCACAAGTATGGTTGGCGTAAAAGAACATCACAAACTTCAAGGGGGTAATATCACACAATACCTCATCCTTGAAGGGCTCAATGTTGTAGGGTATATGAAAATGTTTGTTGAAGGGTAGTATTTCCCTTAGTGGAGCCACCTAATGGTGTATGGTTGCAGGTGTGGTGTTGTCAGTAGGTCCAACTACTTGAGAACCTCCACTAATATGAGGTTCTCTTGAATTTTTCTATTGATAATGAAATGTAGTAGAGCACCCTTCACCCATATATGCTAGTGAAAAAGGTGCTCATTGTTGGGTGTACTATAAGGTAGATAAATGGAACAACATTTAATGGTAATCCATGGTCCATGGACTTCGAGGCGTAGCACTGGAAATGCCAAAGAAACACTTCAAGGACCTGTAAAATAAAACCCTAATTTTTCCTTTGAAACTATCTTACATCTTCGAGTTCATACAAACACTATTCAATCCCTGCTCTAATCATGCATCAGAAGCATTCATTAGGAACATAACCCTAAATACTACAAACACTAATCCTACAGTCTACCAAAAATTAATAGAAAACCCTAACTACTAACAATTGAGAGTAAAACCCTAATTATTGACAATTGAGAAGACAACCCTAATTATTATCAATTGAGAGGCAAACCCTAATTATTGGGAATCTGAACTCTATCTCTTGACAATATTCACATCAGTAAAAATACTGTAAACATAAGAAACAAAATATATCTCACCTGAGAAACTACTTCTATGTGATATCTAATAAAAAGACAGCCTTTAAATCTACTCAAGACACATCTCAATTCAATGTAGGTGTATTACTATAAAATCAAAACATTAAAATATCTTGCTTAGATCTACACTCTTCAAATATTCATACAAACTTCAAACCTTCACTTGAATTATGGAAATGAGACTGGACTCAAGAAAGAGGTTATTCAAAAGAACTCCCTTTATCATAAATCACTACTCTATTTTCATTAACTTAAAGAAGTCACAGGTCAAAAGTTTAATGGTTATATTCCTTTCTGAACTTGAATTCTTGTGGAATTGGTGTTCATCAAAGATCAAGGGAAATGCATAAACTATGAAGTCTCTATTCATAACTCAAATTAAATTATGGGAATATGTTTATATCAATTAACTTGAATCCAATTGAAAACAAAATTATCTCCAGGGAGTTAAAAGAAGACCGTTGTAACAGGATATTAAATTTTATTTGCAAGAGTTATTAAGATTGGAATCCTTCAAAATTGTTTTGCACGTAGGTCCATTTCAAATCTAAGAAAAAATTTAGACTTCATCCACATATTAATGCATAGACCTCAATTGATAATGTGTATGCATACTCTCACAAGCATCAAAACAGTTTTGTATACAAATTTATTTCAAGTTAGAGTCAAAAATACAATTTAAAAAGTACATACCCCCAAAAACACAAAACAAAATGCCAGAAACAAGCCCCAGAGAGGGCAGAAAACCCCCTCAGAACCTTCTTTTGAAGGAGCTATGGAGCAACAAGGCTCTTAGATTTACCGTCGATTTTTCTTCATAACATTGAAAATATCATAGATAGGTTGAAAATTTATCTTCTTACCATCAAGAATTGAAGATTCTTTATTAATGATGCAAAGGATCGAAGTAGAATCTTCTTTGTTTAGCCAGCCGATAGGTGTACGCTCTATTCTCAGGGATGCAAATTATAGCCAATAAAATAATCCTTGCCATAAATCATAAGATCTGAAATATGCCTCAAATCCACAAAAGAATGTTATATTCGAAGAGACCACCCTGCATAATCAATTATTAATTCAACAAGTTGTCCAAGCATAATACATTCTATTAAAATATGAGGTTCATCACTTTTGGCACAAATACTAAATTAATAAACATTCAAATGTTGGAGAATAGGCTAGATATCCATGAATTCTCAGAAAGAGCCAAATATGAATATGGTTTTAATGTATTGAGCTCTATCTTGAAATTTCCCAAACAAAAATATATTGATCTCATCACTTGTGTATTCTGCAATAATGGTGACTCTGTGGACAATTCAAAATAAAATCCACATGCTATCATTCCATTATTATACCCTTTTTTGTAAACAGATCATAAGAAATGACCAATAAAACAATTTCACAAGGGATAAGGTAAGAGATACTTTGGTCTTGAAATAACATGAAGTTGAGCTTGCTACAACAAAAGACTCCAAATCACAATGAATTTGTTGCATTACCAATCAATAGAAATATTCTAGATCTGAATAAATTCCATGGATCTAGCACATCAAACATTAGAACACCAAACACATAAAGTATATAAAAAACCTATGCTACCATATAAGTACAAAGGACGACAATGAGTTGGGTTGGGGGCCCACCAACCAGCTCGTGACTCCTGCTAAATATTAACTCATAGAGTTCTAAAGTGCATAAAAATGGAACATGAAACCTTTCATAATCCTTATATTCAGTCCTTTTACATTACAAAGCAGGAGCACATAGTCCAACACCCATAAGGGAACTTCCTCATAATCTAAACAAGCAACATCGCTCCAATAGCATCGTTGCTAGCATAGGGCCATGACTTGCCCTTTTATAATTTTTACAAAACATTACTAGGCTTCAAACCAACCAATCGAGTACAAATGAAATTGAAAGAAAATCATCATAATTTTCCATCGAATGGAGGTTTGGGACAACCTCTAACTATTCATAGATTTGGTGAATGTAGAAATCCATTCCTTATGCTGATTTTTATAATTTTCTTCAAATTTGAGCGTTAATTTAGAAACCTAGACAATTGTGTGTGTTTTAACAAACAAGTCTCAAAGAATCTTTTATATTTTGCAAAGCATGGTGAATATTGGAAAACGGTTGGTGCATTTCTCAATTTTCCATACTGGGAACAAAACTCATCTCCTTGAAGTTTTAGATTCAACCTCATATATGTGTAAATCAAGGAGGAAGTTGATTGTTTTTAGAACTATTGCAAATGTGGGTTGAAACATTAATTATCTTCTAGATATCCATTCATATGACTTGGGCATGTTTTGACCCACATGAGAGCTGAAAACATTGTTGCAGACAAAAACCATGTTCTCGAATTTCTCCCGGAAGTGTGCCAATATGTCGAACTATAAACAGATGTAGGAATTGTATTGTTGGTGCAAGATTAGGCAAGAAATTTGTTACATTCTACAATATGACCTTGTCCGGTTCTTTCTCAAGTTGTTGATGCACTAGAGACCAATATTAATGTTCACCTGCCATAGGGTGAACCATTTTTAATAATAATCTTGCATAATTCCTCTTAAATTATTGAAAAACAAGGGAAATTAAACAAGTTACCTTGTCATGTTTATGTTTATGATAATTACCTACAAATGTGCAAAATGATGACAATAACCATAAGAACTATATAAAAACATAAATGATTACGGGGCAAAAAGGTGTGCAAATTCAACAAAACCAAGACTAACAGTCACCTTCCTTTGGTTCTTCGAGCTTGGCTAGACCTTGGTGGAAGCAACAGTGGCATTGGGTTCTACATCAATGATTTTCTTCCCCTTGTCTAGATCTTATTCAAAGTCGGCATATGCATCTGACTCTAAATCTTTTAGCTTGACCACCATCAACTACTTTGAGTGACATTTAGTAGTGTTATGTCAAGAGTTCTTATTATTTCTCATGTCTTTCTTTATCTTCCCATTTCTCTTCTTTATTTGTCTTAAATGGGTTGTCATCAGATGGTCCATCCTATCTTTGTCCTTTGTTTTGCAGTCTAGGGCTGCATTTTCCCTGCTTTTTCTATGAGGAATTTGTAGATCCAAACTATCACTTCTTTTGTTTAATTTTTTGCTTGATTTTTATAGAATATTGGTAAGTCAGGTCTAGTTAAGATATGTCTAGAAAATATATTTCTATCTAGATGTATCTATGCAAACCCCCATAATATTTGAGTACTAGATGTTGCTTAGAGTATTTGATACCCAATTTGGAATGCAAGGTATGAAAGATATTTGTGAACTTTACCATTGTTTGGTCTCTCTCCTGTTGTAGTGTGGTCCATCTCATGTACTTGTTATCATAGCTTACAATACAGTAATATTATTCCTTCATAGCATCCTTGAAAGAGCCCCAAGTGGGTACAACTATACACATTGAGGATTCCTCTATGGCCTTTTTATCATAGTAAGTCTCCCACCAATCCGTGACATGGGGATGAATTTAAGAAGCACAAATGTAATCTTCTCTTTTGGAAAAATTGTGGACTAAAAAATATCCTGCCAGTAGATTTAACCATTTTTCTAGAGCATGAGCATCTACATCTATTTGACCTTTGAATACAAGAATATCAAAACTAACTTGTACTTGTAGGGGGTGGCACCTCCAAAGTGACCGTTTGATCAAGATGTGTTGGCTATTGTCATCCATTAAAGGATATGGGTAATATTACCATCATCTCTTCCCTTTTCCGCGTGAGGGCTTCCTTGAGCAACAATTTAATAGGATCTCCTACTCCCACATATTTATTTTCTTGCCATGGGAGGCTGTCAAGGGTCGGTGAGGAAAGTATTGCAAAAGTTTAAGTAGTTCGAGCCCCAACTCCTTATACCTTGACCTCATTCGGGACATGAACAAAAAAATGGATAAAGAGCAGGCCACTCTAATACCCCTTATCCAGACTATCTGAGGAATGACACAAACTATTGACAATAATAAAATGTCAAAAGTGCATGAAATAAGGAATGTAGAGTAAAGTCATGTGAAAAGAGTTTAATTATTTTTAAATGGTAAAAATATCATCAAACTACATCACAAGATTTTTTTTTTTCACTTTTACAATAGTGAATACCATATTTATATGATTTATGGTTCCTTTTCACACCATATTTATATGATTTATGGTGCCTTTTCACCTAGAGTCATGTACTTTCAACATATGTCCAATACCGTGGGTTACATAAACCATAAATCACTATGGTAAAAACTAATGAATAGTTGTACAATTAATTTTTATTTTTTTTCTTCCATGTCTCAAATACCATGGGCGGATATTGTGCTTACCAAAATCATGGGCTTGGAAACCACCAACAATAGAAAATCTGTATTGATTGTGGTGATTTGATGGAGAAGTTAGATAGCCACCAATTTCCACTGGAATCATTATGCTTTTGTAAAACCTTAATTAGTCATTCCTTTTGATATTAAATTAGCCCTTGATTGGTTTTCAGAAGTTTCATGGGGATAATTTCCATAGTCTTCGAAGTTGACTCACGTTATTCTTTGGAAGAGGATTCATGCTCTAAGGGTGGTATATTTATTGTAGCACAAGAAACATTTACTTAAAGATCCATTATTTGAGTGAGTGTATGTGTGTTGAATGAGGAGGACGAAGCTATAAAATCACCAATCTCTTCATGCTCAATTTTATCCTTGAGTGCAAGATATTGGTACACTACGATAAATTGATGAGTAACTACCTCTTCATCACTTTCCTCTCCATATTCCTAAAATAGAGTTTTTGGATTGATTTTGGGTTTATATAAAGGATATAAGGTGAGTTCCTTAGTCTAGTTCCCATGGGATTTTACCATATTATCAAACCTACAATCACTATATGTGTATGGAATTTCCAACCATGGTCTTCCTAAGATCAAGGGATAGATCCCTATGGAAGACTTAGGTTGAAAACCCATGAAATCAATGAGGTATTCCTAGGAATCCATGAAAATTACATCTTCTAAGATCCTTTAAAGTTTGAAAGTGGATCAATGAGAAAATTGGAACACTATGGGGGTTTTCCTAAGGACTAAAAGTCCTAGGGATTCCATTATTTCTCATGTCATCATCATTATAGTAGCTTCAAGGTCAATAAATGTGTTTGGGATGACTGTATTATTGATCTGCGCATTTATAAAAGGGTTTCCATGATATAATTATTTATCAGTGAGGACCCCCTGCAACATAAGATCTACTAATTTTCCAATAACTTGTATTGTCTAAGGGTATTTCCTTTTCCTAATGGGTCTCCTCAAGCATAATTATTAGACTAATTTGGAATAGACAAGGGCAATTTTAATGGCTTGGAATAGTGGTATACAAACACACATTCTCTTAAGTTCTCCTAATAAGTCAAATTCGAGATGAGTAATAGGTTTTTCTAGGTCTAATCTCTTGGGGTAAGGAAGGACTCAAGGTTTCAGGCAAGTTTGACCAATTTTAATATTTATGGAGATCGAATTGGTTCTAGTTCTTCATTTAAAGCCTCCTCCTTAAGATCTTTATTTGTATTGGAAGAGTTACTTTATTGAGGGTATTCTATGACCTAAGATGGGTATCATGACATTCTAAGAAATAAATAAAGTAGGGTAGAAAACAATCCCAACAACTTGTACGGATTGAACTGCCTTACCATTATTGAGGTTGGGGATTGATTATGCAAGAAGTTGAAGCTGAGAAGGGGAAAATGTGGATGATTGTATTGGTGGAGATAGTAGGCGTTGCATGGGTGGCTATAATAAGGCTTGTTGAGGACCTCCAAAGGATGGATTCCTTGACCCTCGATGCTAAATCTATTTTGGTGGGGGAACCATCCAAGGGATAGGTAAACACCATTGTGAAAAGGAGTAATACATTGAATGGTTAAAACAACACAAATTACAATATTGATATTCATTTGAGACCATACATAGAGGTTTGGAATGCCATTGACACTTTTTAGAGATAGAGCAATGTTTATCACTTTCTTCAGCTTCCTAATACATGGTTTTTAGTCCATGCAAAGACAAACACTTGCTTGTGATATTGTCCTAGTTACAAATCACACAAAATTCAATGATATCTAGTGGGAGTTCCTTTTGTGGGTGTTTTCTCTTGCAATTTGGGAAAAATATTTCCAAAGAAAACTCTAGTCTTTCTTCTTGCTCAATTTTAGTGTGTCTAATTGATAATTTAATGAACTAAGTATATCAGTCTTGAAGTCTTCTAGCATGTTCCCAATTTCATATCTAGTAAGTCTATTGCCAACAATTTTATTAACTTTTTGCAATATATCTCTTGGTCCTCTCTTAGCCTTTGATTTCCCTATGGAATATCTTCAACACAATTCAACAATGACATCATAATTCTACTGGAAGACATCGCCTCCACCCATTAGATTCAATAGGTGAGCACAATCATCATAAATTTTGTGAAACATAAAGATAGATAGTGTGTCTAGAGTTAAGTTTCCTCGTCTTTCCCATTTAGGTTGTAATTGAATCATTCGACATAGTATTATAGGATTTGATATTCATTTTGAGTCATCTCCTCCCTCCATTTCTTGTCTTTGCAATAATATTGATGTTTTTCCATAAAATTTCTCTTCATTTGGGTCCAATTGCAGATACTACCTCTACAAGTACCCATGAAGCAACATAATGCAACATTCTTGAGCATGGTAGGAAAAAGTTTCAACTTTTGGGCATTTGATACATAATCATAGATTATGCAAAGAACATTACACCTGATGAAAAAGGTGTCAAGATCTTCTTTAGATAAACCATGGAAGTTGGGTAGGGTTGAATGTGGGATATTTTTCATCTTAGATTCTTCTTATGGTTCTTGAATGGGGAATTAAAAAGTGGATGTCTTCTCCATAACAAGGTTCTAATTTGTCCTTTTATCATGAAAAATGTCCTTTTTATTTGAAGGTGCTATGGGAGAGTCAGGAAAGATCAACTCTTCATAATGGAATTTCCCTTCTATCTAGCCCTCATGGAACAAGATCTCTATTTTTACAAAAGATGAGGCTTGCATGATCGCAAGTCTTTGAATGAGAGATTCAAACATATTTTTGGCAAGAGAGTTGGCTATGGGAGTTAAATATTCAGGTTGTGCACGCCCCTTTTCTTCTTGTGATTGCCCTGCATTATTAGTTTTGTGCAGATTTTTGACAAAGTTATCAAATATGTATTGCTGATATCTAAATATGTGCATGATAATTTAAAGAGACATGTTTTTCGAAATAAACCAACTTAAATAAAATTTTGAATAAAAATACATCACAACATGCCTCTAAAAGTAACACACTAATGCTACAGATCTTCCCTAACATCTTTGCAAGCATTCGAATGGATAAAGGGCAACAGAATTGACCTACAGCAGTCCTGCTGAAATAATCAATGAGTGGAATGGCAGGGGGGAGAGATCCCCTCCTACCGGAATATTGCAGCAAGTGAATCTAGCCAGCATGGAGCAATAGGTAGAAATGGAGGAAGAGGAAAAGGAATACTGGTATTGGGAGCTAAATGGAAAGCGAGCTTGGGAGGTAAATGCTTGCCGAGGGCTACTAAAAAACCAAGATTCGTTATCCCAAACAACAAGCTGGAGGAATATCGAAAATACATGAAGGAACATGCCCTTATCTGCAAATTCAATGGGGCCTAGCTAACTGAGAAGGAACTAATCAAATGGATCCAACAGCGGTGGCAACCGAAAGGGCACATTGATCTCAAGCTTGGGGCAAAAGGGTTTTTCATAGTGATCTTCTCTAACCTAGAAGACAAAGAGAGGGTTTTCAAATATGGGCCCTATTTCTTTAACAAGATAGGTCTTTTCATTAGACATTGGGAGGAATGTTACAACCCAGACCAGGAAAAGCTCTTGCCAGCCCCAATCTGGGTTCGGTTGTTTGGCCTACCAATGGAATTTTGGGATCCAGAAATCCTGGAAGGAATTGGTAACTCGATTGGAACCTTTGTCAAAGTTGTAGACTCTACGCGAAAAGGTAGATATACTTCTTATGCTTGGATTTGTGTGTACATGAATATCACTGAGCCGCTCCCAGATGATGAGCCCCAAATTTGGTAACTTGTTGGGCTCATTTGGCCTAATTATCCTTGTTCAATCCTTCATTTTTCATAGCTTATGCATTATTTTTCAGTATGTTTATGTCATTTGTACGAATAAGGGTAGTCACTCTTCCTAGGTGGCTAACACGTGCTCATTTCAGGTTTTTTTGACACATGTTGGAGCAAAATTGAGCAATCATGGGCTGGAAGATAGCCAAGCTTGGGGTAAGGATTCATAGGGGGGTTGTCTATGGCATTAAATAGCCTTCCTCGGGATCTTCACCCCCAACTTCGAGCTCCAAAGGCCACCAAAACCGGATCTAGAAGGCAGCCAAGCAGATTTTGGAAGAAGCTGTCTACTCACAGTTTGGGCAGCCAAGTCCCATAGATTTAGGAGGCCAGCTAGGGCCCTCGTGGTGTATAAATGTTAAGGCCTCAGCCTTCGTGAGGGAATTTTTTGGAAACCATTGCATATTTTGCGCTACAGTGCTGCTAGCTTTACTTTGTTCTCTTATAGCCATTGTGGCATAACTCTTGACTTATGACTATTTTTTTGATAATGAGAAGCAGTCTGATTTTATATCAACTCTAAGTTTCCTATAGGAGCCATAGCTCTCGGGGTTGGGCCCAGCCTGAGAGCCTAGGGCCTCCTTCTTTGTACTGTTACCTTTCCATTGTTCTCCTTTTATGCATTTGAAACGTATTTCTGTTGGGCAGATTTAGGTGTGTTGGTTAAATAGGTCACTGTTTATGAATCGAATTGCTTCAGATATTTAAAATGGATTGGTAGGATACTAACAGGAAGAAGCTCCAAAAAAGGGGTCAACAACACTCTCTGTTTCGCCTCATCCTTATTGGATCAAAGGCTGGAGCTGAAGAAACAGTGTTGCCCCAACAAAAACACTAGTTTTCTTGACCATGCAATCCTTAGTGTATTGTTTTCATTTGCAGAAGTTAATTATGGGTTTAGATCTCTGAAATGTTCTCTACATGATTGATGTACATGGTTTTATTTCCCAATAACACTGCTGTTCATTCGTTTTATTGACAGTTAGAGTAGATTAGCTAGGACTTTGATTATTTGTAAGACGTTGTTGATTCGGTTAAATGTACATTGTGCAGGGCATCTCGACCACTCTCTCATCCACCTAAGCCTCATCAGAGCCAGTTGTTCCATCTCCTAGCTAGGTTCCTCGTCTCACATCTGTCCTCTTGCCCACGTAACCCTACCTCTTTATGCAATCATTGTTTCAGCCTCCTTTGAGCCAATTTAGCCCTCCACACCTTCTTGCCACTCCATCCACCAGTCCCTGGGCCACTACCAGACCCCTCTCCTACCTCCATATCCATTAATGCATCTCCCCTCACTCACCCATCCACCAAAATCCAATTTTTAAACATCCTGTAGAAATTTCTGAACATCCTGTAGAAAATCCTGAACTTCCTGTAGAACCCCTGCAGACTTCCTGTAGAAGCTCACAAATGAGGTTTCTTGAGAGCCAAACTTTGTGAAACTCTCTGGAAGGGTGTTAGGGACTCCTTAGACCCTCTCTGAACCTTCCCAACCTCTTCCAAGCATTTCTCCTCCTTGATCCACCCCTGCATAGTAGAAAGCCAGTCAAAGGCATATGCATGATAATTCTAATAACTTATTCAAAAATACAAAAAGATGTTTTCTTCAGGTAGAGGTAGTCTAGACACATGTATTTTACCTTCATAGAAGTAATGGCATTCCTTCCAGTAGTTTGCATTCTCTCCTTTGCATCAGTAGGACTAGCTGGTAGAATTAGGGTTTGCTAGGGTTTGTGTTACTTTTTGGCTTTTAGTTCTTTCCGCAAGTAGATTAGCTTCCTTTGAGTTAGCTTTCATCCATCAGTTAAAAAGCTTCTTCTAAGAGCTCATAGAAGTTGGCTTAAGCCCCTAGCAGGACTTGTGCCAGCTGACCAAGTGACAGCTGCGGCAAGAGCTAGTACTTGTGCATACAGCACCGTCGCTTCCAAGTTTGTTACGAACTACCGGGTTGATATAAGTAAAGAAGGGAGTCCCAGGAGTTGCAGCATTATTGCTGCAATACTGGAGCCCACCATATTTTTGGCGCCATTGCCGGGGAAGCGTCAGAGTATTTGTGATTGCTACTTTTCTTCTATTTTCCTACTCTCGCCTTCTGCTAAATAGTTTATTTCATTTCCATTCTGCAATTTCATTTCTGCAAAAGTAAACTAGACACTTCCTGCTTTCATAGATTAGACTTTCAATTCTGCAAGCGTAACATAGAATTTCAATTTTGCAAGTGTAAAATAGAATTTCAATTTTTCAAGCATAGTCTAGTATCTCTTTCTCACGATTTGATTTCAGCAGAATAGATTAGACCTTTCCTACTTTCATTTCAATTCCGCATTTTCATTCCCGCAAAATAGATTCTAGTTAGTTGCAATCCCATCTATTTTAGTTTTGCAGGTACAAGCAGAAGAAAAACAAAAACAATCAAAAGTCTTTCCATTTCATGCCTCGTAGGAATAGAGATAAAAATGGCAAATTCTTACCCAATACCCCCACCACATCACTGAGTCAACCTTCTCTCTTCTTTGGTGGCAGTGATCCAGAAGAACCTATAGGTGAACCTCCTGAGATATACGAAGACCCTATAACAAAGAAGAGTTAGAGAACACTCCATCTGAAGCCATGGCTGAAAACTGAAACGGTAGAAGAGAAGATGAGAGAATAGAAGGTGCCTTTCCCATCCGAGAGACCAATGGAGACATGAAAATGAAAAACATAAGCCCCTCCGCTTTACCTCACTTCCATGGGTTGACTACTGAAGACCCTGATACCTTCCTGTTTGAGTTTGTTGTCCTTTGTTGAACCTATGATTATACAGAAGACGAGCAAAAATTGAAACTCTTTCCCTCTACCCTCAAGTATGTAGCACTACGCTGGTTCATGGGGTTACCTGGAAACAGTATCAACACTTGGGCTCAGATGCAGCGAGCTTTCAATACCAAATACCGGGACTACTGTAGGTCCAAGGAATCCAAGGGAGAAATCTTTCGAATGACCATGGGAAACGATGAGTCTTTAGAAGACTACGAGGAAAGGTTCCAACTTAGCTATAAACGGGCCAGGTGCACACTTGACCCTGAATCTCTAAAGCTGGTCCTGCTCCGAGGAGTCCCTGAAGACCTTCTAGATACCCTTCACATGCTAGCTGGAGGAGATATTTGCCAACTACCTTATGAGGATATAAAGACTGTGTTTAGAAACCACTCTAGGGCGACCGGGAAAAGAGGTAGGGGAAACCCACTTTCAGCTAGTACTACTTTCTCCAAGCATGAGTTTGCTAATCAGCTGGAGGACCTCAAAAGTGAGGTGAGACAGACCATTGCCATGCAACTTGATACATTTCGAATCCAGCAAAAGAAAGAGGAAGCTGAGAGGGCTTTGGCCATCTTCTGTCCCAGGTGTACAAGGAAGCACCCTAAGGACGAGTGTGCATTGCACTCAGTAGAGGTATGTTTCGTTTGTGAGGAGGACCACCCCACAAACCAATGCCCAACCTTACCAAGATTTAAAGCCATATACCAAGGGACTGAGGCACCCACTGAACCTCTCTACTTCCTCAACCAAAGGAGGCCGCATGGACCTAGACCTTACCAGCAGGGGATGCAAGGGGCATCCCAAGCTTATTATAGCCCCAACCAATCTGCTCCTATGCCTTCTTGGGGTCCCCCTACTCATCCTTCCTGGTCTACACCTCCTCCGTGGTCTTACCCACCTCAATACCATCCTCAACCCACTACTCATTCGTTTCACTCACATGTCCAGCCACAGCCTCAGTGGAATGCACCTCAACCGGGGTGGAGGCCCCAGTACAACACTCCTCCCGCCATTTTGCCTCCACCACCGGCTCAACCACAAACATTACCTCCTGCTCCTCCAAGACAACCCCAAATGCCTGCTCAACTGAACCCGAACCCCAACAACCGACAGGCCCAACAGGTATATACTGGGGAAACAACATGCCCTACCTATGCTATGGAGATCGAAGAGATCAACCTGCGATCTAGGAATACTCTTCCAGATCACCAACCTCCTCCCCCAGAGGACGAGGAAGACAAATAGGAAAGTGAACCCAAAGCCATTCCACCCTTTCCTGAGAGACTAACAGTAACCACACAACCCAACCCAGAAGAGAATGAGCTTCTGGGAGAACTCAAACAGTTGTGTGTGATAATACCACTTCTCCAGGCTATTAAAGATGTACCGATATACAACAAACTGGTTAAGGAAAAGTGTTTCAGGCACCCAGGCAGGCGAAAAAGAGATGCCTCAACTATCAATGTCATAGGGCAACTGTCTGATCTTATGTTGGGGCAAGTAATCTGTCCAAAGTATTTGGATCCTGGGAGTCCTGTAGTTGATGTCCACATCAATGGCACCATCATAACCTACACCTTGATTGATCTAGGGGCTGCCATTAATGTGATTACCAGGGACACCATGCTCAAACTCAACCTTCAGGGTTCCTTAAGGAAGACCTCGACAGTCCTGCAGCTGGCAGATCGCTCCACCGTGACTCCCGAAGGGATTGTGGAGGATGTCTTGGTCTCTGTTGACTCTTGGGAGTATCCTGCGGACTTCTTGGTCCTTCAACCAAAGGCAAAGCTTATGGGATACCCCCTTATTTTTGGAAGGCCTTGGTTAGCCACTGCGGATGCTTACATAAGCTGCCGAGCGGGAAACATGACCATCAAAAATGGTCCTATGTCCAAGCAGCTAGTCCTATACCCTCCTGCCCAACCTCTGCACCCTTGTGCACCTTAGAAACCACCAGAGGAGGTCCTCAAACCGAGGATGATTTGATTGAGACCTTGATTCAGAATCCACCTCCCAGTGCATTGTCCTTAGAGGAATTGGTGGAGGATACTCAAGCCAGTACCTTAGTGGACCTCTGTGTGACTGATCCAACCTCTCCCAGAGTTAAGAATGTGGAGTTTGGTCCCGAGAGAACTTTAAAGATCAGCTCCTCCCTATCCCCTTCGCAGGAAAAGGAGCTGTGTAGCTTGCTGGCCAGTCATATAGATGCTTTTGCTTGGAGCTATAAGGAGATGAAAGGAGTCCATCCTTCGGTCTGTACCCATCACATCTACATTAAAGAAGATTGTAGACCGGTTAGGCAACCTCAGAGGAGAATGAATCCAGCCCTTAAGGACATTGTCAAAGAAGAATTGCAAAAATTGTTGGATGCAGGATTCATCTACCCCATCTCGGACAGCGAATGGGTTTCCCCTCTGGTGTTGGTACCCAAGAAAAATGGGAAGTGGAGGATCTGTGTGGACTACAGAGAACTGAACAAAGCCACCAAGAAAGACCACTTCCCTCTGCCTTTCATAGATCAAGTGTTGGATGGACTGGCAGGAAAGAAGTTTTTCTCTTTCCTAGATGGGTTCAGTGGGTATAATCAGATCCAAATCAGCCCGAAGGACCAAGATAAGACCACCTTCACTTGTCCTTGGGGTACCTTTGCCTACCGAGTCCTTCCCTTTGGGCTATGCAACGCTCCTGCCACTTTCCAGAGAGTAGTATTGAGCATCTTTTCTGAGCTGGTCCATGATTCGGTGGAAATCTATATGGATGACTTCACTCCTTATGGGTCCAACTTCCAGGAAGCATTGTCCAATCTGGGAAAAGTTCTAACCAAGTGCATTGAGATGAACCTGTCCCTCAGTCCTGAAAAATGTGAATTCCTGATGACTGAAGGGACCGTGCTAGGACATACCATTTCTCGCCAAGGATTACAGGTGGATCCTAACAAAATTGCTCTCATCAAAAAGGTTCCACCTCCTCAGAAGGTAAGAGATGTTCGGAGTTTCTTAGGCTTAGCGGGATATTATAGAAGATTCATTAAAGACTTCAGTAAGCTAGCCTCGCCATTGTTTGGCCTCTTAGCAAAAGATGCTGAGTTTAAATGGATTGACGACTGTCAGAGGGCTCTGAATGAATTAAAGGATAAGTTGGTGTCTGCCCCGATCTTGAGAGGTCCAAACTGGGCCCTACCTTTCCACATCCACATTGATGCCTCGAACAAAGCCATAGGGGCAGCCTTAGGACAAGTTGAACAAAAACTTCCATATGCCATATACTTTGTCAGCAAAAACTTATCCAAGGCAGAAATGAATTATACTGTAACTGAGAAAGAGTTCTTGGCCGTAGTCCATTCCCTGAACAAGTTCTGACACTACATCACTGGCTATCAAACATTTGTACATACTAATCATGCTGCAATTAGATATTTAATGAATAAACCTGATGTGAATGCTCGTATTATTAGATGGTTACTTTTGTTGCAGCAGTTTGATTTGACTATCGTTGACAAACCAGGTAAAGAAAATGTTGTTGCTGACTTCTTGTCTAGATTGGATTTACCTGCAGGTGAAGAGGGGACAGTGGATGACCAGATGCCAGATGAACATCTGTTCGCTATCTCAGTACTCTCTCCCTGGTTTGCTGACATAGCAAACTACCTGGTCTCAGCACAGTTCCCTCCGCATCTACCCTCAAAGGAGAAGAGCAAAATCGTGAGGAAAAGTGCCTCATTCGCTTGGATCGGGGGCAACCTGTTCAAACTTGGCCCCGATCAGATCTTAAGGCGTTGTGTAAGGGAGGAGGAAGTCTTTGACATCCTCCTAACCTGTCATGATGGGCCTTGTGGAGGACATTTTGCAGCCAAGAGGACTGCCTTCAAAATTCTACAGGCAGGCTACTATTGGCCCACGCTTCATCAAGATGTTAGAAGATATATCAGCCAATGTGACCGATGCCAAAGGATGGGGAAACCGACTCCAAGGGACAAAATGCCTCTCCAGCCTCAAGTGACTCTTGAGCCATTTGAGAAGTGGGGTATGGATTTTGTCGGTCCTATCAACCCTCCTTCAAGGCAAAGGTCTTACATCATTGTGTGCACAGACTATCTGACAAAGTGGGCAGAAACCAAGGCAATCAAAGCAGCGACAGAAGAAAAGGTGGTTGAGTTTTTGAGAGAAAACATCTTCTACAAATTTGGCTACCCAAGAAAGTTAGTCACCGATCAAGGAAGCCAGTTCACCTCCAACTTAATTGAAGACTTGCTCGCTCATCACAAGATCAAGCATAGGACTTCCACCCCATATCATCCTCAAGCAAATGGGCAGGTGGAAGTCACCAATAGAGCATTAGAAGGGATTTTGACTAAGGTGGTGAGCAGCAGCAGAAAGGATTGGGCAGATCACCTGGTTGAGGCCACTTGGGCTTACAACACCACCTGGAAGACCACAACCGGCTTCACACCTTATGAGCTGGTCTATGGGAAGAAAGCTTTGTTGTCAATCGAGTTCGAGTACAACACATTGAGGATGGCAGCTCAGCTGGACCTAGACCTCAGCCATGCTCAACAAGAAAGGTTATTGCAGCTGAATGGGTTAGATGAACACCGAATGCAGGCCCTCCTTCACTCAGAAGTGGTTCAACTTCAGAGGAAGATATGGCACGACCGGCACCTCAATGACAAACAATTCCAGCCGGGAGATTGGGCGCTGCTATATGATTCCAGACATAAGGATTTCAAGGGGAAGCTGAGGACAAGATGGCTAGGACCATATGCAGTGGAGAAGTGTAATGACAATGGTTCTGTCCTTATTCGGACCATTGATGAAGAAGCCATCCCCATGCTCGTCAATGGGCATCGACTAAAGATCTACAGGAAACCTCTTTCGAGGCAAGAGTTCATCAAAACTGTGGAAAAATCAGTGCTGGTCATAGAGAAGGGTTCTGCCTCTGTTTTGGGCATACCCTGAGCATCATTATATTTAATAAAAAAAAAAAAAAAAAGATCCTTGGGTGAAAACCTTTCTGAGGCGCCCAAGGCAGATGGTAGGGGTGAAAACCTCATTGAGGGGCCCCTGCTGTCTCTCTAAAAAAGAATTGGAATAAAAAGATCCTTGGGTGAAAACCTCTCTGAGGTGCCCAAGGCAGATAGTAGGGGTGAAAACCTCATTGAGGCGCCCCTGCTATCTCTTAAAAAAAAAAAAAGAGAGAAAAAAGGAAGAAACAAAAAGAAAGGAAAAGAAAAAGAAGAAGGAAGAAACAAAAAAAAAACAAGCTTAATCTCTGGAAATTGTTGCAGGTTGCAGGCACACAATGCAAAAACGCGGCCTCTCAACTCAAGGACAAGGGTCCCTACCAAGCTACCAGGTGACCTCACATACACTCCCTCCATGAACCCTCATTTTTTCAAGGTTTGTACACAATCTGGTCATGGGTTAGCCTTCTACAGGAAGCTACAGGACTTTCTACAAGAAGTTATGTATTTCTACAGAAAACATCCTGTAGAGCCTTTGGGCGGGCCAGGACTGATTATGAAGAATAATTTGAAGCTTGAAGCCCGTTGAGGAGGCATGCAACCACTCTTTTCTTCCATCCTTCACCTCCTTTCACCACCATTGCTGCTATATGGCCGAATATACCTGCACAGTCATCCCAGAACTTTGTTTTGTCAGAGAAAAAAAAAAAAATTAGGAGGAAATAAAGCATGCAGAGGCTCGCACACTTTACCTGTCAAGGCAATCTCAGGACCCTGCACCTGTGAACGCGACTCAATTCTTTCGGCATGCACCCCAGGAGGAGAAACGGCTACAGGATGTCCTACAGGAATCCTGTAGCAGCTGATCCAACTGGAGCACGTACCATGGAGACACCAGCAGCTCGTAAAACGGGTGCATGCAGCCTACACCACCAGGAAATCGGGTCTTAAGGCCTCGTAGCCAGCAGCAGCCAATGAAGAATAGCTCCAGCACCCGTACACGAAGCAGCAGCAAGCAGATCCAGCATTCCTCGTCCTGAAGCCTGAAAAAAACTACGTCCATGGCCGCACAGGTAAGTGCCTAACCTTATTTCGTCAAATTACATAAGCTATACTCTAAATGTGCACGACTGTGAGAATGAACGGATTGAACAAGTCGGGTAGCCATTCAACTGGCCACCACAACCAGTCCGACGGCCTCGTCGGATCCGAATGGCCTTGGTTATGTCGAAAAGACAAGCAATTGACATGTGGGAAGCGTCCAGTCGAGAGAAGCAGTAGTATAACAGGAATGGCGGCGGTGAATGCAGAGGGAAGGATTCAGCGGTCAAGGAAATGCCGCGGAATGATGGCTTTGACGTCGGCCAATGGATCCACTGGGACAGCTCACCCCCGCGCCATGAATTCCGCAGCAATTCAAAATCAGCCGGCTAAATCACTTATGATACACTGCAGTCATTTACTCACAACCGTTTGGCAGCCGAGTACGCGTCCTCAATCCTCTGAAGGTTGTTAGCCCGAGTTCTCAGCCTGTTCCAATGTCCTGTTGCTGCTCAGAAAGTCCAGAACCACTGTAACGTTCTCCAGAAGCCGTGCACGATTTCTACAGGAAGCTCGGCATTGCGGGGAAGCTTGGACTGTTCACGTCGAGGGTGGCAATTCTTAGTGAGGTAGGCCTGAACATAACTTTCCCATGCAAATAATTCAAAAGGTGGTGAATTCGACGTGTTGAGAGTGTGAATCAAGTCTGTTTATGAATTCAAAAGTCGTTTTCTTATCGCTGCATGAAATTGTCGTCGTAGTCTGCATGCGAGATTTTCTCCAGGGTGTTGAATTAAAATTGAGCCACTGTCAAGGCTCACCGGTGGGAAATTGTGAATTTTATATGACTGTGTGCATAACAGAGACATAGCTCTGCGCTCTGTGTAGAAAAACCACGAAGCTCTCCTTCTGTACACGAGCAGGCAAGTCCAGAACAACAAAAACGAGTTTTTTTACCATGCCGGGAGGGTTCATTAGAAAAGAGCCTTCGGACTCCAAGAAATTACGAGAAACCCCTGAGGTGGTGGACTTGTTTTCCTGTGCACACTGGATGTCATTCTGTGACAAGCTTCAAGGTCACGATGACGAAATTACAGAAGAATTCCTAAGGTCCTTGAAGATGAAGTCAAAGACATTGCCCATTGTCAACTTTAGAGGATTGACCCTCAGGCTTACCCCACAGTTCATTAGCAGAGTAACTGATCTACCGATGGGGGTACCCTGGGATAAGGAAGAGAGGAAATTGGGTCAGAAAGCTAAAAAAGAGTTCTTCTTGCCAGAGGAACAATTTTCAGAGGACAAGAATGGAGTTCGAAGAACTAGCCTACAGCCATTCTGGAGTGAAGTCAGCCTCCAAATTATGAAGTATATTATGTGTGAGGGGCGATTTAGCATCGTGTATGGCTATCACTTCCAGTTTCTCACAGAACTCAGGCACCAAATGGACCTACCCTCAGAGCAGAAGTTTAGCATTCCTTACTTCCTCCTGCAGTACATGATTGAGTGTGCCACCAAACTGAGAGAGGGGACGCCAGACCAGCTAGCCCATCATGGGCTTATCAAGCTCCTCGTGGAAGATGCACTCCACACTTACACCGTCCCTCTCTCCTGGGAAACTTTTTGGAATCTGTCTAAGGGTGATGACATCCGAATTTTGGCTGAGGAGCTCACTTCCTCCAGCAGCGAGGAGAAGCAGCACACTCAGGCAAAGAAGAAAGTTAAAGGACAAGAAACCCCGGGCAAAACACCAAAAAGCCAAGCTGCCAAAACAGGGGGTGGTAAAATTACACCAACACCCAGGGAGAAAAGACTACAGAGCAGGGTAGAAAGGACTGAGAAAGTCCAAGCCAGTGAGGGCACCCCTAAGGCAGCCTCAGCCAAGCTAAAGGAAAAAGCACCCTCTGCCAAGCAGGCTAAAATGGTGCCATCTGCTTCTACAAAAAACCAAAAGGCTATTTCTACAGGAAGCCAGAAACCAGCCACTACAGGACTTTCTACAGGAAGTCCGGAAAAAGGAAAGCAGAAGGAGAAATCGGCCGAAATTCTAGCTAGGGAGGCAGCAGCCGTGCTGGCCACCCTAGGTACCTCTCCCAAGCCAAAGGAAAAACGAAAGAGGGAGACTCCTCTGTATTTCAAAGCGAGAAGAAGTGTAAGAATTAAAACTGGCAGACCCCAACCTCCATCCAAAGACCCAATTACCATTGAAGACACCCCTACCTCGCCAAAGGAGAAGTCCCCCTCCAAAGAATCAGTCACTTATGAGCGGGCGAGCATGAAGACATCTACCTAGAGGGAGAGAATGGAAAGATTGGCTTCAAAAACCTCTCTACAGGATGCTGAAGCTGTTCTACAGGAAACATTGGCCAGGCTCAAGGAGACCGAAAGAATGGAAGGGGAGGCAGCCAAATCACCACAAAAGGAAGAAGAGGTAGAGCACATTATGGAACCTAGCCCCCAGCCCAGCTTGGGCTCTTATTATAACTTTTTGGAGGCCGGAAAAATCATTCCACAGAAATTCACAGTGCCGCTTTTCTTTGCACTAGAGGAAGAAAGAGTGAGGACCCACACATGGATGAGAATAGCCAAGTCTAAAGGAGTAGCAGATATAGGTCCCTTGGAGGAACAACTCAAGGAGGCAAGAAGAGAATTGGCTATGGCAAAACATGTGGGAAACTGCCAGCGAGTATTTCTACAGGAAGAAAATGAGCAGCTCAAACGACAGCTACAGCTACAGGGACAGAGGAAAGAAGAGGACACAGCAGCCAAGGACACCACAGCAGAACCCCAAGAAAAAGAAGGAGTGCAAGCTGATCTTGAGGAACTAAACCGGCAACTACAGGAAAGGGAATTGCAGGCAGGCATACAGATACAATCTCTAAAACAGCAGATGCAAGAAAAGGAGGCACAACTGGCCTGCATGGCCAGTTGGGCAATGGACGCTCTGCAATGTAGGCAGCCGGCCAAATCCTATGGCCTATACCTAAGAGATCAGTGGCTGCAATTCCAAATTAACACATTGGCACAGAGGGGTATCTCCCAAATCCAAAACCCCCAGCAGTTCATGGATTTATGTAACAGCAGTTCATTAGAAGACAAGGCCAAGCTATCAGAGTTCTACCTACATAATTTGGTCCTTCCAAATGTAACCTCATGGGACCCCAACACAGCAGTAGGGGATATGTAGCTGATGGCAATGACCTCATGGTTAAACCACGAAGAAAAGAGAGCAGCAGTGGTCAGAAATGTCATGAACCGGGAACTACATGAACCACTGCTGATTAGAGCAAAGCCAGGGGACCCCACAGCATTGATATCATCCCACTAGCACCTAGCAACCAACTCTCAGGCTTTATTAGAGTACATGGATCGGCAGGCTCAGGCCATAGCACACTTCGAGGATATGGAGCGATTATTAGGGGACAATTGTGTTCATGCTTGCACCCGTAGGTGGAACACATTGTCCCACAGCCTCAAAATCAGGGAATATCACACTCCAACTAGAATGAGGGAGGCCTTGGCACGAGTGCCTCCCTACAAGAAGTCTATGCAGAACCTCCAGGCCAGCTGGATCGGCCTCAAGCTAAGTCCACCTTTACTTTTGGGATTGTTAGAAGGAAGCACAGAAGAAGAAGAGCATAAGCAGTGGGAAGAGGTGGAAAGGAAGGCCGGATTCCATGACAGTGAGGAGGATACTACTTCAGAAGCCTGGGATGTGAGGGTGGTGATTAAAGCAATGAAAGACGAGGAGCTGGACTAGTTGCTCAGAGGATGAGCAACCCTTTTAGCAAGGGGGTGATGATGAGCCCCAAATTTGGTAACTTGTTGGGCTCATTTGGCCTAATTATCCTTGTTCAATCCTTCATTTTTCATAGCTTATGCATTATTTTTCAGTATGTTTATGTCATTTGTACGAATAAGGGTAGTCACTCTTCCTAGGTGGCTAACACGTGCTCATTTCAGGTTTTTTTGACACATGTTGGAGCAAAATCGAGCAATCATGGGCTGGAAGATAGCCAAGCTTGGGGTAAGGATTCGTAGGGGGGTTGTCTATGGCATTAAATAGCCTTCCTCGAGATCTTCACCCCCAACTCCGAGCTCCAAAGGCCACCAAAACCGGATCTAGAAGGCAGCCAAGCAGATTTTGGAAGAAGCTGTCTACTCACAGTTTGGGCAGCCAAGTCCCATAGATTTAGGAGGCCAGCTAGGACCCTCGTGGTGTATAAATGTTAAGGCCTCAGCCTTCGTGAGGTACTTTTGGAAACCATTGCATATTTTGCACTACAGTGCTGCTAGCTTTACTTCGTTCTCTTGTAGCCATTGTGGCATAACTCTTGACTTATGACTATTTTTTGATAATGAGAAGCAGTCCAATTTTATATCAACTCTGAGTTTCCTATAGGATCCATAGCTCTCGGGTTTGGGCCCAACCTGAGAGCCTAGGGCCTCCTTCTTTGTACTGTTACCTTTCCCTTGTTCTCCTTTTATGCATTTGAAACGTATTTCTGTTGGGCAGATTTAGGTGTGTTGGTTAAATAGATCATTGTTTATGAATAGAATTGCTTCAAATGTTTAAAATGGATTGGTAGGATACTAACAGGAAGAAGCTCCAAAAAAGGTGTCAACAACACTCTCTGTTTCGCCTCATCCTTATTGGATCAGAGGCTAGAGCTGAAGAAACAATGCTGCCCCAACAAAAACACTAGTTTGCTTGACCATGCAATCCTTAGTGTACTGTTTTCATTTGCAGAAGTTAATTATGGGTTTAGATCTCTGAAATGTTCTCTACATGATTGATGTACATGTTTTTCTTTCCCAAATAACACTGTTGTTCATTCGTTTTATTGAAGTTAGAGTAGATTAGCTAGGACTTTGATTATTTGTAAGACGTTGTTGATTCGGTTAAATGTACATTGTGCAGGGCATCTCGACCACTCTCTCATCCACCTAAGCCTCATCAGAGCCAGTTGTTCCATCTCCTAGCTAGGTTCCTCGTCTCGCATCTATCCTCTTGCCCACGTAACCCTACCTTTTTGTACAATCATTGTTTCAGCCTCCTTTGAGCCAATTTAGCCCTCCACACCTTCTCGCCACTCCATCCACCACTCCCTGGGCCACTACCAGACCCCTATCCTACCTCCATATCCATTAATGCCTCTCCCCTCACTCACCCATCTACCAAAATCCAATTTTTAAACATCCTGTAGAAATTTATGAACATCCTGTAGAAAATCCTGAACTTCCTGTAGAAGCTCACAAATGAGGTTGCTTGAGAGCCAAACTTTGTGAAACTCTCTGGAAGGGTGTTAGGGACTCCTTAGACCCTCTCTAAACCTTCCCAACCTCTTCCAAGAATTTATCCTCCTTGATCCACCCCTGCATAGTAGAAAGCCAGCCAAAGGCATATGCATGATAATTCTAATAACTTATTCAAAAATACAAAAAGATGTTTTCTTCAGGTAGAGGTAGTCTAGACACATGTATTTTACCTTCATAGAAGTAATGGCATTCCTTCCAGTAGTTTGCATTCTCTCCTTTGTATCAGTAGGACTAGCTGGTAGAATTAGGGTTTGCTAGGGTTTGCGTTACTTTTTGGCTTTCAGTTCTTTCCGCAAGTAGATTAGCTTCCTTTGAGTTCGCTTTCGTCCATCAGTTAAAAAGCTTCTTCTAAGAGCTCATAGAAGTTGGCTTAAGCCCCTAGCAAGACTTGTGCCAGCTGACCAAGTGACAGCTGCGGCAAGAGCTAGTACTTGTGCATACAGCACCGTCGCTTCCAAGTTTGTTAAGAACTACCGGGTTGATATAAGTAAAGAAGGGAGTCCCAAGAGTCACAGCATTATTGCTGCAATACTGGAGCCCACCACTAGACTATATAGAACTAGAATACCATGATGAGATATGGCAACAGCCTCTAGAATATGAACATATTCCTTTCAGATGTCATTGATGCCATGAATATGGACACTTGTACCATCCTTTCCCGCTCAATCAGAAGGAGAACCCCACTCAGAGAAAAGGGCAGGGGAAACAATGGAAAAGGAAGACGGGGAAGGTTTTCAGGAGGTGCAAAGGAGAAAATGGAACCAAAGATAGACATGGAACCAGAGAGAAAGTCAAAATGAGAAATAACAAAGAACCCTTAATCAGTTCGATGTTCTCCAAGAGGATGAAATGGGAGAGCTCAACGCTGGTAGCATCATGGAAACGGAAAGCCAAAAAGAAAAGGAACCAGATGGAAATAAGCTAAAGAATAAGGCAGGGGCGAACCAAGGAAATGAGGCTACCATGAAAATGATTGATCAAAACCTAATGGATATTGATAACCTGAAAGAGGACCTAAGCGCAATAATATTGATATTTTTCCATAAAATTTCTCTTCATTTGGGCCCAATTGCAGATACTACCTCTATGAGTACCCATGAAGCAACATAATGCAACATTCTTGAGCATGGTAGGAAAAAGTTTCAACTTTTAAGCATCCGATACATAATCATAGCTTATGCAAAGAACATTACACTTGATGAGAAAGGTGTCAATATCTTCTTTAGATAAACCATGGAATTTGGGTAGGGTTGAGTGTGGGATATTTTTCATCTTAGATTATTCTTATGATTCTTGAATGGGGAATTAAAAAGTGGATGTCTTCTCCATAACAAGGTTCTCATTTGTCATTTTATGGTGAAAAATGTCCTTTTTACTTGAAGGTTCTTTGGGTGAGTCAGGAAATATCAACTCTTCATAATGGAATTTCCCTTCTATCTAGCCTTCAGGGAACGAGATCTCTATTTTTACAAAATACGAGGCTTGCATGATCACAAGTCTTTGAATGAGAGATTCAAACATATTTTTGGCAAGAGAGTTGGCTATGGGAGTTAAATAGTCAAGTTGAGTATGCCCCTTTTCTTCTTGTGACTGTCGTGCATTATTAGTTTTGTGCAAATTTTTGACAAAGTTATCAAATATGTATTGTTGATATCTAAATTTGTGCATGATAATTTAAAGAGACATGCTTTTCTAAATAAACTAACTTAAAGAAAAATTTGAATAAAAATACATCACAACATGCTTCTAAAAGTAACACACTAGTGTTACGGATCCGCCCTGACATCTTTGCAAGCATTCGAACGGACAAAGGATAGCAGAATCGACCTACAATGGACCTGCTGAAAGAATCAATGAGTGGAATGGCAACAGGGGGATAGATCCCCTCCTACCGGAATATTGTAGCAGGCGAATCTAGCCAGCATGGAGCAATATGTAGCAATGGAGGAAAAGGAAAATGAATACCGATATTGGGAGCTAAATGGCAAGCGAGCTTGGGAGGTAAATTCTTGCTGAGGGCTGCTAAAAAACCAAGATTCGTTATCCCAAGCAACAAGATGGAGGAATATCGAAATTACATGAAGGACCGCGCCCTTATCTGCAAATTCATCGGGGCTTGACCAACTGAGAAGGAACTAATCAAATGGATCCAGCAGCGGTGGCATCCGAATGGGCACATTGATCTCAAGCTTGGGGAAAAAGGGTTTTTCATAATGATCTTCTCTAACCTGGAAGACAAAGAGAGGGTTTTCGAAGATGGGCCCTATTTCTTTAACAACGCAGGTCTTTTCATTAGACACTGGGAGGAATGTTACAACCCAGACCAGGGAAAGCTCTTGGCAGCCCCAAACTGGGTTCGGTTGTTTGACCTACCAATGGAATTCTGGGATCCAGAAATTTTAGAAGGAATTGGTAACTCTATTGGAACCCTTTTCAAAGTTGCAGACTCTACACGAAAAGGTAGATATACTTCTTATGCTCGGATTTGCGTGTATATGAATATCTAGATACGTCATTCGGATTAATCACATCATTAGTATTTGGTTGACGTTTCAAACCAACTAATGTGGGACAAGGTGAGAAATCAATAGATCTGAGGGAATAAATAGCAAGGATGCATCACTGCGCAGAGTTAGCCGTTGGAAATTCGCTATTAGGTAATTTGTTGAATTAGTTAGAAATTAGCTGTTATGTAATAAATAAATATTTTATGTTGATATTATAAATTGATAATATTAAATTTAGTTAGAAACTAGCTGTTAAGTAATAAATAAATATTTATTTCGTTTTGATATTATAAATCGAATATTAATATTAAATATTATACTATTAATTTTAGTTATTATAATGGCATTATCTAGAAATAATTAAATTTTTCTAATAAAGTTTGTTGGGGTTTGACTCATGATATTAGAAACTAGTTGTTATGAGTAATTAAATATTTTATTTCGGAGTCATAAGTTAAATGTTTAATAGTAATGTCATCTATAAGTAATTGATTTAAATAATATAATTTGTTAGGGTCTGACCCAATCAAGGATGGGTTAGAGACTTACTGATTTAATATTATTAATTCCTCTAATAATATTATAGAAAGACTAAAATTTTGTTAGAGAATACTAAGTCGTATCCATAATATATTGGTGGTGTTCTTATCATTATTATTAATTTAAAGATTAATAATAGTGAAAATTATTATTTTAATATTTTAATTACTTATAGTTCAATATTATTAATTTCTATAATAATATTAGATTATTATTTTATTATTAATTTTAAATTAGAGGCATACTTTGATTGCAAACAAGGAGATTGACGAGAATTACTACAGAATAAAGGGGGATAAAGTCAAAAGGCGAGAAGGGAGATCCAGCAAGAGCGGAAAGGGGAAAAGGAGAGGGAAGGGGGGAAGAGTCAAGAGGAGAGAGCTGGAATCCAACTTTTACTTAATTTCCAGCCATCATCCCTATTGAGGTTTTTGGCATGCCTCTCTATTTCAATTGCTTCTCTGAGCTTCCTGTGGTGGAAGTGATCAACCCTAGCAATGATTGTGGATTCCTCAATGAAGACATGGTGTTTCGATTTCATAGAGTGTTCGGCAAGGGCTGATGTGCGAGAGTGATCGTGTCTAATGTCAGCCGCATGTTCACGGATTCTCTGCTTAATAGACCTGCTTGTCTCTCCAATGTAGGGTATACCACAGGAGCAGGGAATAAGGTAGACCCCTTTCGTGTCTTTAGGGTCAATAGGGTCCTTAACGGATCTAAGGGAACTTTTAATGGTATTGAGAGGTTTGAATGAAGAAGAGAAATTACTCTTCTTAAGAATATGGGCAATCATATTCATGGTTCCTTGGATATACAGGAGATGAACCTTAGAGATAGGATCAGAACAAGCAGGTTTAACCCTAGGCGCTTTGTTGGCTCTGTGAAAGGACTTGAGGCTCTAAGGTCTGCTATACCCATTATTTTTAAGAACTTCAAGAAGATGAGATTTCCCCTATTCGAGGTGGTTGTCATCAAATATTCTTAGAGCACAGGTGGCAAGAGTGCCGATAACCCCGAATTTCTGAGCTGGGAAATGATGGGAGTTAGCATGAAGATACTATTCGATATGATTATTTTTCCTAAAGACTTGGTGATAGATAGAACCATCATCTCTCCTAGAGAGGAGAATGTCCAGAAAGGGAAGGCAACCATTCTCTTCAACTTCCATAGTGAACTTGATGGAGTCTGATTGAGAATTAAGGTGGTTAAGAAATTGATCCAGTTTCTCATGCCCATGAGACCAGATGACACAGGTATTGTCAATGAACCTTTTCCAATTTTTAGGGAAAAATTGAGCAGTGGCAAGGGCTTTGGTCTCAAAATCTTCCATAAACAAGTTGGCGATGATGGGTGATAGAGGGGATCCCATGGCAACACCGCAAGTCTATTCATAGAATTCGCCCTGGAAACTGAAGAAAGTCAAAGTGAGGCAAAGACCAACCAACTTGGCAGTGTCTTTGTCAGAGACGCGATTTATGATGCCAATGGCTTCTTGGATGGGAATTTTGGTGTATAAGGAAACAACATCGAAACTAACCAGTAAATCTCCTGGTTCTAGTCTGACATCTTTCCATTCTTGAATAAAGGAGGCAGAGTCTTTAACAAAAGAATCAGTGTGACCAACAAGAGGTTTAAGCTTTTGGGATAGTAACTTGGCAAGAAGGTAGGTTGGTCTACCTATTTTGTTAACAATAGGTATTAGGGGAGCACCTGATTTATGAATCTTTGGTAGTCCATAAATTCTAGGGGTGAGGGGGTTGCTCTCGATGAGCTTTTGGGCAAGGGGATTAAGGGACAGATCCGCTTTAATAGAGGAAGCCACCTCTTTAGAAAAATTTGGATTCCAACTCTCTCCTCTTGACTCTTCCCTCCTTCCCTCTCCTTTTCCCCTTTCTGGTCTTGCTGGATCTCCCCTCTCGCCTTCTGTTTTTACCCCCCTTTATTATGTAGTAATTCTCGTCAATCTCCTTGTTCACAATCGAAGTATGCCTCTAATTTAAAATTAATAATAATCTAATATTATTTTAGAAATTAATGATACTGAACTATAAGTAATTAAAATAATAAAATAATCATTCTCACTATTATTAATCTTTAAATTAATAATAATGATAAGAACACCACCAATATATTATGGATACGACTTAGTATTCTCTAACAAAATTTTAGTCTTTCTATAATATTATTAGAGGAATTAATAATATTAAATCAGTAAGTCTTTAACCCATCCTTGATTGGGTCAGACCCTAACAAATTACATTATTTAAATCAATTACTTATAGATGACATTACTATTAAACATTTGGCTTATGACTCAGAAATAAAATATTTAATTACTCATAACAGCGAGTTTATAATATCATAAGTCAAACCCCAACCAACTTTATTAGAAAATTTTAATTATTTCTAGATAATACCATTATAATAACTAAAATTAATAATATAATATTTAATATTAATATTCGATTTATAATATCAAAATGAAATAAATATTTATTTATTACTTAACAGCTAGTTTCTAACTAAATTTAATATTATCAATTTATAATATCAAAATAAAATATTTATTTATTACATAACAGCTAATTTCTAATTAATTCAACAAATTACCTAACGGCTAACTCTGGGCAATGATGCATCCTTGCTATTTATTCCCTCAGATATATTGATTTCTCACCTTGTCCTGAGGATGAACCACATTAGTTGGTTCAAAACGTCGACCAAATCCTAACGATGTGATTAATCCGAAAGACTTATATCTACATTATGGATCACAAAAGTCTTAGATCTAATACATGAATATCACTGAGTCGCTCCCGGACTATATAGAACTGGAATACCATGATGAGATATGGTAACAACCTCTAGACTATGAACATATTCCTTTCATATGCCTCTGATTCCATGAATATGGACACTTGTACCAGGCTTGCCCACTCAATCAGAAGGAGAACCCCTCTACGGAGAAAAGGACAGGGGAAACGATGGCAAAGGAAGATGGGGAAGGTTTTCAGGAGGTAAAAAGGAGAAAACGAAACCAGAGAGCAAGTCAAAATGAGAAAGAACAAGGAACCCTTAATAGGTTCGTTGTTCTCCAAGAGGATGAAACGGGAGAGCTCACCCCTGATAGCATCATGGAAATGGAAAGCCAAAAAGAAAAGGAACCAGAGGGAAATAATCTAAAGCATAAGGAGGTAGGAGTGATCCAAGGAAAGGAGACTCCATGCAAATGATTGTGCAAAACCTAATGGAGATTGATAACCAGAAAGAGGACCTTAGCGCTAAAGAACAAGTGATGAAACGTTTGCTACAGGAATGGAGGCATTTCGATGAACGCTTCATCCCCAAATATCAGAGCAACTCTATAAGGAAACTTTCAAGAAGTATAAAGACAAACAGGGCTCAACTATCATAGCCCAGCCAGACCATCTAGGGTCTCATGTCAGTCAAGGGCAAGATACAGGAACCCAAGGAAAAGGGGGAAAGAAGCGGGGTAGGAGAACAATGAACGAATCCATCTAGATGGTTGGAGAGCTACTAGTAAATTCTGGAAGAGTAGTTCCATTGTCAGAAGTCTTTCAACAACCCTTGAAATTGTTGAAATTATTATTACATCATGGAACATTAGAGGCCTCAACAGCAAAGGCAAATAGAGGTACCTCAAAGAGAGATTGAAGAAAGATAAGCCAAGTATCATGATAGTACAGGAAACTAAAATTAGTGAAAGAAAATTGAAAGGGATTCTAGAAAACTTTAAACCCTAGTATCAGGTCATGGCCCAGGACGCAAGTGGCAGTGTTGGGGGATTAGCGATTATATGGAATCCTGAAGAAGTTTGGTTCGAAGACTGGGTCAACCTTCCAAGAATATTGTCAGGTAAATTCCAAAACATTGGATCCAAAGAATGGGTGCTTCTTACAGGCGTTTACAGGCCTCATATTCTGGGAGAAAGAGGAGATTTCTTAAAAAAGCTTGCAAACATGAGAAATCTTTACTTGGAGAACCTTTGGATAGTTGAAGGGGACTTTAATATGATCACAAACCTAACAAATAAGAAGTGAGGAATGCGAAGAGTCGATGCAGACATGGAAGCCTTTGGTGAAACCATATCATATCTGCACCTCGTTCACATGCCAACAATCAACAGTGTTCATACCTGGAACAATAGAAGGGGAGGGATACATCAAATCACATCACAATTGGATAGGTTCATAATCTCGGAACAAGTTATAAGCAGAGATATATTCATGGAAGCCTTGATCCTCCCATGTATGGGGTCAGACCACTGGTCGATAAGACTGGAAGTGAACCTGAAGGCAAGACCTAAGAACCGACCCTTTAGGTTTGAATCCTTCTCACTAAGAGACTCGTGCCTCCTTAAAAGAATTGAGGAATTGTGGAAAATGAGCAAACAGTAAGGAAGAAATTGTATGCATACCTTCCAGCTGAAACTCAAAGAATTAAAGAAGAAACTCATGAAATGGAACAAAAAAGAATTTGGACACATCATGAAGGACCAAAACGAGATAAACAAGTGCATGACGGAAGTACAACAAAAAATCATATAGGAAGGGAGATCTGAAGAGCTTGTCAAAGAAGAAGGATTGCTAATAAACCAGATGGAGGAAAGAAGAAAATAGGAAGAGATCCTCTGGAAACAGAAATATCAGGTAAACTGGTTGTGGGAAGGTGAGAGAAATACAAGATTCTTTCATAAAGCCATGGTTCATCACCGACAGCACAATAGAATCTACTCCTTGAAAGATGAGGAAGGGCATCGAAGAGTCCAACATGAAGAGATGGAGGAGCTCCTTGTACACCACTTCAAAGACCTTCTCTCAGAACCTCCAGAAAATAGAACGGAAGTTATCCAAAGAATCACGCAACACATTCCCCAACTTGTAAATCGAGAACAAAACCTAGCCTTGATGCGTGCTGCTACTCTAGACGAAGTGGAAGAGATAGTCAATGGAATGCAGAAGAATAAAGCCCCAAGACCTAATGGGTTCACTGTGGAATTCTACCAAGCCACCTGGAAATTCATGGGTCAAGATATCCTAGAGGTAGTAGAGGAATCTCACCGAAACTAGAAGGTATGTCCCAGCCTAAACTCTAATTTTATAGCTTTGATTCCCAAAACTTTGAAATCTGAAGATCCTCAAGGATTTCATCATATTGCCTTATGTAATGTTATTTACAAAATCATTGCTACTCTTATTGTAAAATAGCTAAAACCTCTCTTGTTGAGCCTTATCTCTCTAGAGCAAACAAGATTTGTAGAAGGTAGGCAAATCTTGGATGGGTTCATCACTTCTCAGGAAGTTGTTCACTCTCTCAAGGCTCAAAGGCTTCCAGGTATGATGATTAAGTTAGACCTATCCAAGGCTTATGATAGGCTTAGTTGGGCCTATCTGGAGGGTATTCTCAAATCTTATGGATTCACCCAAAGATGGATAAACTAGATCCTCGCCATGATCTCCTCCCCTATCATTTCTATTATGTTGAACAAGACTCCTACCTCTGATTTTAACCCAACTCGAGGCCTAAGGCAGGGGGACCCAATATCTCCTTTCCTGTTTATCATTGTTGCAGAAGGGTTGGGCTGATACATTAAAAATGAAGTTAGAGAGTCTAGTCTTAAAGGCCTAAGGATCTGGGGCAACGACCTAGCTATCCCCCATCAACAATTTGTAGATGATATCATGCTTTTCTGCCAGGTCTCCCTAAAGGAAGCTCGTTGAATAAAGGAAATTCTCAGCACTTTTATGGAGTCTTCAGGGACAAGTATAAACAATGAAAAATCTTGTATTTTCTTCTTTAATACCCAAGGGAATGTCAAGACCCATCTTGCCTGGATCCTAGGGTTTAGCATTGGAAATCTTCCATCAAAATACCTTGGGATGCCCCTATAGGATAACCCTATAATATTATCCTGTTGGCAGCAAATCCTCCAAAAATTTCAAGGAAATCTAAGCTTTTGGACCTTCATATTCCTCAACCTAGTTGGCAGGACAGTTCTTCTTAAATTTGTGCTGCAATCGATAACCATTTACCAACTTTCAGGCATGGCAGCCCCCAAAGGGGTGTGTTAAAAAATGGTTGATATATTCAAGATATTCTTGTGGGGATGGGCTCAACGGATCATAAAGTGGGCACTGGTATCCTAGCAGAGCTTGATAAAAAAGAAAATGGATGGCAGGTTAGGCCTTAGAGACCCCTACATCTTGAATCAAACAAAGGAAGAAAAACTCTGGTGGCAATGGATTGGAGGTGGAAGGGACCTATGGAAACAAACATGGACAAGAAAATAAAATATCCATGAGAGAACTGAGGATATCCTGAGATATAGAGACCCTCCAAAAGGATTGACAGAGTGGAACTTGGTAGCCCAAAATAGACATCTTATAAATCAACAAGCCTTTTTGGAGATCCGTAATGGAAGAACAACAAGATTTTGGATGGAATCCTCACAACAAATGGAATGAATGATCGATAGGCAAGATCTCAGGGATATATGTCAATATACTAGTGATAGGAATATACGCTTGGTGGAGAAATTCTGGAAAGAGGACCAAGGAAGGAAGCTGGAGGAGATGGAAGAAGAAGGAAAACTAGGACCAGCCATTGGGACCGACCAATGGACAACACTAGACAAGGAACTAAGATCGAGAAAATTAACAATCCGAAATGACCCTAACATTCTAAGATGGGTGCATACCACAAAAGGAACCTTCACCATAAAAGAAGCTTATGACATTCAAGCAATACAAGGCCAAGACGAGCGAGACATCAATTGGAAAAAAATATGGAAGGGGATATGGTGGCCCAAGGTCACTCATTTCCTTTGGATGGTCTAATAAGGATGGATTTTAACCTAGGATCAATTACAAAAAAGTGGATTCCATGACCCTTCATTTTGTTGGCTCTGTCACCAACACAGAGAAGACATGGAACACATATTAAATACATGCCCATTCGTCGATCAGAGGTGGAGGAAAATGCAAGGAGTTTTTGAAAGAATGGACCAAGATCAACATAGTATTAAGGAAACAATACTCCTCTGGAGGATCCATATATTCTCAAGCCCGGTATTAAATTGAGCATGGGGTCTAGCCTTAGGATTTAATCTATGGGCGATATGGAAAGAGTGAAACCACAAAGTTTTTAAGAATAAAACCATCGCTTAGGAGAAGGTGTGGGAAGGAATAGTCCAGAACATCAGGGAAATAATTATAGCTGAGCAATGGCACAAAGAAGATTGGAAATTTCTCCCCAAAGAAACTCGTATCCTCCATAAATTCAACATACCACCAGAAATGATAGCTTCTTCGGCCTGGAAAAAAATGGGTAGGCTCGATATCCTAGAATCACTTAGCTAAATTTTGATGGAGCGTCTAAAGGGAACCCGGGAGAGGCAGGCCTAGGTGGCCTCTTTAGGGACCCCCAAGTCAACACTCAGCTTATTTATGCTGACACATGTAGGATATCCAACAACAATGAGGTGGATTTTGCAGCATCACGACAGGTACTTCTAATCGTTGTCAGAATGGGGTATTGAAACTTAGTGGTGGAAGAAGACTCAAGCCTGGTCATAAACACATTGGAAAAACTGAACAATGGCACGAAATGGGACAAGCTCAGCCAAAAATGGAGGAAAACGCATCTCATCCAAGAAATAGGAGAAATAATCCGAAAGTTTGACTACATTCTGGTCAGGCATGTTAGAAGAGAGGGGTATAAAGGGGAAGATTTTCTTGCCAATTGGGGATGCAATCACCAAAATGATACGTTGGAAAAATTGTGGCAAGTTCAACCTTGGGATGAAAAATTTAAAACCTTGGTGGAAATATTGGAGCAGGATCACAGGCAAAGTTAGGATAGCAGCCCTCCAAAAACACAAGACCCCAATCAGGGTGCAGGCTGGTGGTTGGGACAGCTTGGGTATAGTAATGATAATGATCTGAAATGCAGAAATTAGATCATACTCTCAATAAGTGAAAGATTGAACTGATGGGCGATTGTCTTTTTAACGAAGCATTGAACCATGAATTGCATAAATGAGAAGTGAAAGCATAATTTTAAGTCATCTTCATTCTTTAAAACATCAGAATTAAATAACACATAAGAAACAAATTAAAAGACACAAACTCAGAAAGAATTTGATGATGGAGTTCGTCCCTCCTGGACTACGTCTCCGGGTCCGCTTCAAAATGTGTGACCATTTTATTAGAAGTGCTTCAAGATTTTCTTTACGTGTGATTTTACCAGTTGGTCTGTGCTCGCAGGCACTGCTGGTCACTGTAGTAAGAAAGTCGTCAGCAACATATTTCTAGTGCCTGTCTCCGTTCCTAAATAGGCCCAAGGATGGCCAGGAAACGCTCAAAAAATCATCTGCAGACAAATGTCAAAACTCTAACCCTGAAGCTTCTTTCATTGAATTGTCGCTTGAAAACTGAAGCGCAACCTCCTTCTTGAAGGATTTCACCTCTAGAAATGGAAGAGACTTGATGGGCTTATGAAACGCCTCTCTTCTCTTCTAACGTAAGGCTGTAACTTTCTCCTTCCTTAATGCTTGAGTAAGAATGGCTTCTTGATGGAAAACTCTCCCTCCTTGAATGGTGTGACAATCCTCCTTTTAGACACCTTTCAAAGTTATTTTGGAATGTTGTTTTAACAAATTCTTTGTGGTACAATTAGAAATCTCGGTGCTGATACATTATGAATTTAGTTTTAACAACTTTATCAATATATCAATATAGCACATAACAACTTCTAACTTTGGCCCATTTGTTTTAACAAACCTTTGTTGTTTCAATGGTGCATTTGATATATATTTAAATATAGTTCATTAAACTATATTAAACCTCAAAATATCACTAGCGCTATCCATAAAGATTGCAACCTTTAACATAACTCTGTTTTCAAATTCTATGTCAGTGACAGGACTTTGGATGATGCACGTAGCCTCGTTTCACTGACTCCACACTGTTTTACTGGACGACCAACTCAAAGTTAATCTAGGCTCCATGATCTCTGCAAACACCTTCTATCCATGGCTTGCAGTTGGAACCGATGCTACTGTGCTAGCCAATTTTCGGATTTTTGTGCATGTCGTCATGCCACCTTGGCTCCGTCGACCCATGGTATTGTGCCACAAACCTTCGGCAGTTGTGATTTGTTCTATTGATAAGGCCACCTCTGCGTTGTTGGTTTCGCTGCGTGGCAGTAATGCATAGCTTTCCCATGCCACCGTGCCACTTCCAATGCCACATAACTCATGTCATTCCTACGTTGGCATGCCACATGATCCAAAACTCCATTTCACTGTATCTAGATGACACGAACCCACCTCGTGGCACACTTAGTCCATCGACTGTGCCATCCATGCACTTAAACTTTGATGGTTTCATGCTGACCGAGACCTTGGATCTCCGCCACACAGTTGGATGCCACCTGTTCTGCATTTGTTTAGATTGCCTTCGTGCACCAGCGGTCTCCTCTGCGCCTTTTTTGACATAGCCACGTCCTGTGGCATACTAACTCCGTTGCATTGGACCTGTTACATAGCTTGTGCATTGTTGTGCCACAGTGCCATCCTCCAAAGGCTTCGTTGCCACTTGCGCCATGTGGACTGCACCATATTCGTTGACCATGACATGGAGTTGCATTAAAGCAACATTGCATATAGTTTTTATAACTATGGAACATAATTGAATGCGCCACTTTAATGCGGCCTTTCATATTTTAATAATGCACCCACCTTAGGTTTAGCAAATGCGCCATAGTGTAATGCAACCATGCACTATTAGGAATTCAACACATTACTATGGCCACCATAGCATTAGGATAGAATACACTTTAATGTAATATTTTGACATCATTGAACATAATTTGACCCTTGTAACTTGCCAAATATAAATGTGCCAAAACATTAATTGACATTTGTTTCTTACCATCATTCTTTTGTATAATTTTGGAGATGAAGCTTTGTGCCCCATTACACTGCAAAATAAAACATGGATAACAAGGCCCTCTACGAAACCTCAACTTTGACAAATGTTTTCTCCATCACCGGGAGGCCATACGGAAATCTGAAGACATCACCGGAATTAGTGCGTCGAACCCTTCATCCTGGCACTAGCTTTTGCAATCAATTGAGACAATCAAACTCTGCATAAGTCGAGAACAACTTTACCACCTAGGACCATCTTGGTCATCAACATATGGTAAGATTCTAACTTGACTTACAAAATCCATTCTGGATCACACCTCCCAACAGAAAGAACTTTTGGACCTCCAAAAGTTTTATTACAAACATGAACTTGATTACAAACATGAGTTAATGTAAAAACCATCTAGACTCTAGTTACAAACTTTGACTAGGCCTATTGTCAACAATTTACAAACTCACAATTTATACATATGGCATGTAATTTTCCTAGTTCCAATCTGGAGACTAACATTCCTTGGCTCCAGGTGCTTTTTTGATGTCTCTTACTCTGTTGATGTTGATGTTGTCTCTCGGGGTAGCATCGGACATTTTCTCTTCGAATGCCCTTTCAGCTTGCAATGTCGACAAACTCGTTCTCCGGAGTTTGTGCTAGCTGCCTTTTTATTGGACTTTCTCATACTTTGTTTGGATGTTGCAGAGTCCTTGTCTGACTAAAGTAAGATCTTCCCAAGACGCTTCTTTACTTGCAGTGCTACATCGTCTTTCTGTGGCAATTTTGATAGCACCTACTTTCTTGCTGAAAAGTTTCTGCTTCCAACATTATTCTGCATAATGTGAATTACTACCACAAAAGGTACATGGGTAAATCCTCTTTATAAATTTTAACATTAAGTTTTGACTTGAGGACTCACCTTCTCAATCACTGTCTGAGTGATATGTCTTTTTACCTTTTCGATCTTTCAACTTCTTTGGCATCAAGTCGGGATGTAGGGACCAACATTGAACTGCAATGTGTCTTCTCTTCCTACAATAGTCATAGATTGATTCATCGAAGCCTATGCCTTCATGTTTTGGCCTCTCCCATGCTGAGATCAATTGGAGTCTGCCCTGGCTTTGTTTGCCAAGACCTTGTCCTTCTTGGTAACCCATCTTCTGCATTAGCTTCATACCCATTCTTTTAGTATGCTTTTCAAATGCTCCAATCTCCTGATTGTTGGAAGACTTGTTCTTCTCCAAGTCTTTTCTTGGTGAGGCTGGTGCATAAGAAGTTCTTTTAGAAGGTGAGGAAAATATTCCGATAGCTTCTTCTACCGACTGATATTTTGGAGTCGTGGATAATGATGAACTGTCTTCATAATCCAGATGAAGAGGGGAGACCTCATTCTTCCTTTCAGTGGATGCACTGTGAACTGATGGATTGTTTATCCTTCGACTCTTTTGTAAAACTTCAATCTCTGTCTGGAGTCTTTCTTGTCTTCCTCCAGAGATTTCACCATCCGCCATAAAGCATCGTTTCTCAAAGCTTCAATCTTTGTCTAGAGTCTTTGCTTGTCTTCCTCCAGATATTTCACCATCCACTGCAAAGCATCATTCTCCCGCTTGAGCTGCCTAGAACTCTTTTCCATTCTTTCACCTAAAAAGAGCCAACCTACTCTGATACCAAAAATGATCTGAAATGCGGAAATTATATCGTCCTCTCAATAAGTGCAAGATTAAACTGATGGGTGATTGTGTTTTAAACGGAGCATTAAACCATGAATTGTATAAATGAGAAGTGCAAGAATAATTTTAAGTCGTCTTTATTATTTAAAACATCAAAATTAAATGACACATAAGCAACAAATTAAAAGACACAAACTCAGAAAGAATTTGATGACGGAGTTCTTCCCTCCTGGACTACGACACCTTCTATGCAACCATGCACTGTTACGAATTCAACATATTACTATGGCCACCGTAGCATTAGGATAGAATACACTTTAATGTAATATTTTTACATCATTGAACATATCTCTAAGACATTTATTGTCGCCCCCCACACGCTTAAGACGATGGGTGCGGCGACCCTTGGCATGAGTGCATGCAAGGGTGGTGGGAAAGGTGGCAGGGTAGGAGGCGAGGTAAGGTGTAAAGGTAAGCAAGGCAGGCAAGAGAGCATCATTAGAGTTTTTTCCTATGGATGAAGGAGGTGTTGTAGAGGAACGAGAATGACGACTCTTGCAACCCCAAGCTCGGAGATAACTTGCAACTGAATGCGGGTATGTTTTTTGGCCTTGCTCCTCCATTTCAATGACGTCCTGTTTGGGGTTTTACTGGTGGGAGAGGGGGGTAAGTAGGAAGATTACCTGGGGGGTTGAGAATTGTTGGTGGCAATGGGGAAGGAAATTGGTGGCAATTGCCTGGTTCTGCGTCTATATCCTACGCCAGCCGGGTATTGCCTATGGCTACTATTGGGATGACCTTATGTTGTCTAGTTTGGAGAACCTAGGTTCCATAAACCATGTCTAGTGTGGGGCTGACCGTAGTAGGAAAATGAGTGAGGGAAATGAGATGGAAGATGGGGAAGGAGGGAGCATAGGAGGTAGACCTTACAGTCGCAGTGAAAACAAGTGCCAGGTTAATGGAAATTCCCTTTGGGACAATGGCAAAGCCAAGGACCATGATTGGAAAACTAAATGTGAGAAAGTGAGTGGCAGCACTAACACTTCTTGGGCAGAGGGAAAAGGGTTCCCAATTTCTACTTGGAATTCTACTAAGATGAGGATGGGCTCACGCGCTTGGTTTAGGCAAGGGGGGGCTTACCTGACTGTGACAGGAACATGTTGGGTATGGAGAAGGGGAGTGACAACGGGAGGCTAGAGTTAGACCCAATGTGGGGTTCGATCTTCCGACCATCCTAACTCTGATTCGGATAGTGTAAGGGGTAAGGAGAAGTGTGTTGTGGCTCACTTCGCCGGCAATACAATACAAGAAAGGAACCAAATTACAATGATTTGTTTTTTATTAATAAACTATTGTTGTCAACAGGTCTCAGTCACAACACATAAGGGAAGATAACACATGCAACACTCAGCAGATGAATCCGCGCGAGTGTAACGGTTGTTACAAAAAGTTTTATGTGAAAGTTATGTTTGATGTCTGGGAAGGTAGTCACCATGGGCGAGACAGTGTTAACGTCATATACAACACATTTTCATTAATATATTATGTATTACAACAAGTGAAATAGTTCAAGTGTGAAACACAGTTTAAAGCAAAATGCATCACAAGTGTTTAAGATTAGTCTTACAACAGTTACAATACATGTGTAAAAACATGCTGGCCTATTAGCAGGCTTCTGAATTAAGTGAAAGTTCCAAGACACATCGTTACAGCATACATCATTGACCCCGTGAGCGGGGCTAGAGCCACTACTTACTCCTCAAAGAAAATATTACAGAATCTCTTGGCTATGTGGGAGGAGTTGAGGTTAAAAGTCCTTTGCATGTACAAATGAGGGGGTATTTATATCCAAGGGTGAAACTGACCCTTGTGGCTATTTGACTACCCTCATGACTGTTTGACTTCTAGGACTTTACATGACTCTTTGTACAACAAGTGGGTCTCTTAGACTTCCACGTTACATTACATTGATAGATAGTATAGCCCACAATAGAGATTTGTATGACATGACTCGACATGACAGTGCTGGTACATTCGTGTTGCTTCTGTTGTGCATGTCAAGTTGTAGTGTTGCTGGGTGATGGATGTCCTCATGGTGTGTCACAACTTCACCTCCGCATGGAAAAGTGCACGGAGTCTTCGATGGTCGTTGGTTCGCTTGATGTTTCTTTTGCATGTTGCTCCTTGCTTGTATGTTGGAAGGACGGGCAGGTTTGTCTGTTTGCAAAAGGTGCATGTTCATCTGTCCGTGAGCACATCTTGCATGTTTTCTCGTCCGTTCGTCCGTGAACACATCTGAGCACATATCTTTATATGCATTGTTTGTTCATTCATTGGTGAACCTGTCCTTTTGCATGTGCTCCCTTCGTTCATCCCATTCATCGTCGTGCCATGTTTGTTTGTGTACCTATTCCTGCAGTCACTCATGACGAGATGACATCAAATCCAAAAACCTCCTAGTCTACCATGATACATGATCATTTCAGATGCAAGTGACTGGGAGAGGCAACAAGGTTGCGAGGCGGGATGGAGGCTCCGGGCATTGCTGATGAAAACTGTGCAAGAGTCACTAGGTGATGGAGATGGGAAATCTGGATCAATAGTGACTTTCGTGAGGTCTGGCCCAGCTGGAGGACAAAACTGCACAATTTTTTAGGGGAACAGTCTGTGCTACATGAACGCTAGTAGGCAAAATTTGCACAGTTTCCGAAACGAGCGGGCAGTGGGGCTTGGCAGCAAAAATTGTGCATTTTTTTGGAGGAACATGTCGAGCTACATGGAGGCTTGGTAGACAAAAATTGCACAAATTTTTGGAGGAACAGGCCGGGAGCTTGGTAGCCAAAGTTGTGCAATTCCTGTAGGGAACTAGCAGCTGACTGCTAGGTCACTGGCAGCAGAAACTACGTAATTCATAAGGGGAACTGGCAGTCTGCTGCTAGAGCTTGGCAGCAAAAACTGCGCAATTCCTAGAGGGAACTGATAGTCTGCTGCCAGGGGTTATTGGCAAGAAAAACTGCGTTGAGGCTGGGGTTGGCCTGTTGATCACCTCTGCATAGTTTCTGAGCTGAGCGGACTGCTGGGAAACAGAGATCTTGCTCATGAAAACTGTGCAATTTCCTGGGTGAGCAGCTGGTTGACTGTCGGGAGGGTTGGCTGGAAAAATTGCGAAATTTTTTGAGGGAGACAAGGACGGGAACTTGGTGTCTATCTAGTTTGTCTGCACAATTTTCTCAGTTAGCAGAGTGAGTAAGGTCTGCAGCCTCTGTGCAATTTTTGAGGGGAGTGAGTCCTGGGGTGCTTGTTGGGTCAAACTCTCTGGTTGACCAGCATGAAGGTGGATTCATTTTCTTACGGGCAGCGCAACTTGAAATGACTTGCTTGGTGATTCTGCACTGTTCTAGGTGACAATAGATCGAGTCGATGGCAGGGTGATGGCCCGATTGTTAGAGGGGAGTCAGGTCATCAAAACTTCAACAAAAAATGACTAAGTGTGTGAACGAGTGAAAGATGCATATGTGATCCTGCAAACATACACTTACATGACTTGACGACGAGACGACTCAAACCATCAAGACACACATGTTCAACATGATTGACCGACGATACAAGCGACGAGCGCGACACTTGTATTTGATTGTTGGTCGACCGTGAAGATGCTTGTGCAACAGTGAATGTGACTCCGTGTGTGAGTGTGGTAGATGTTTTCATAGTGAACACAACAAGTACAAATGAAGTGAAGACCTTGGGCATAACCAAAACATGGTCGCAAGCATGACTTTGACATCAACCTGCAAGACTTAGTGAAATGAAAAAGCAAGGCGAATGCGAAGACTCACACAAGCTCACAGAGTGAACTTGAGTGTGTGCAGTCATCAAGTGAAACTCTCAAGGGAGGCTCCAAAATTGGGTGCAGGCCAAAATTTTGGAGGGTGGTTGTAGTCGCTACAACAGAAGGACAACCAAGGCATCTAAGTTATATCCTCTTCCTTCTAGATTAAGAACTAAATTGTAAATTGTGTTTATGCATTTGATCTTTTATTGATTTGGTTTTTGATATGATTTATGGTGAAATTATCTTTTTGGAATAAGAATGATGATGGAGGAAAAATAAGATCTCTAAGTTACAGCCTCTCCCTCATTTCCTATGCTCTACAAAAACTCATTGCACTCTTGCTTCTAGATTAAATTTTCATAGTTTCTTTTCAAGTAATTTATATTTGTAATATGGATTTCCATTATTTTTATTTGAACAAGTACTTCCTACACTAGTTAATCTAATCTTCCATAAACTTTGGTTTGCTTCTAAGTCTACCAACTTGGATTAATAAGAAAATACATGTTTTAATTTACCCTGTAAATTGAACCAACACTCAATACTCCCACTGCATGTGCACTATCTAGTCTAGTACATACCATTGCATACATCAAGCTACCGATTGCACTTCCGTATGGAAAATGAGACATATCCTCTTCCTCTTCTTGTGTCTTGGGACACTGTTCAACAAATAACTTTACACCTACAAGAATAGGAACCTTCACTGGTTTACTATCCTGCATATTAAACCTCTGCAGTATTGTCTCAACATACTTTCTCTAGTTCAACCACAACTTCCTCTTTGCTCAATCTCGTTTAATTTCCATGCCCAAAATATAGTTTGCAGCACCATGATCCTTCATGTCGAATTTGGATGACAATTGGATCTTCAAATCCTGGATAATTTCTTTGTCATTTCCAATCAGCAACATATCATCCACATACAAGTCTAGATAAATAACATGGTCACCAATTAATTTAAAATGCACACAGTGATCCGCTTTGCTTCTGGTGAAGCCAAGTCCCCGTATAAATTTATTAAATTTCTGATATCACATCCTTGGTGATTGTTTTAACCCATACAAAGACTTTTTTAAACTGCATACTAGTTCTTTCTTTCCCTTCACCGCAAAGCCTTTAGGTTGCTTCATGTAGATCTCTTCTTCCAAATCCCTATGAAGAAATGTTGTCTTCACATCCATATGTTCTACCTCAAAATCAAAATCAACAATAACAGATAAAATTTATCTAATAGAAGCTACCTTGGCAACAGGAGAAAAATATCACCAAAATCAATTCCCGACACCTGGGAATAACCTTTTTCTACCAACCGAGCTTTATATTTCTCCACCTTACTTTTTGCATTCATATTCTTCTTAAACACCCATTTTCTTCCAATGTGTTTCCTTCCAGCGAGCAACTCCATTAGATCCCATGGTTCATTTTTGTCCAAAGCTGCTATTTCATCAACCATGGCCTCTTTCTAGAGTTTGCCATCCTCTGAATCTACTAGCTCCCTGACAGTTCTAGGATCATCATCAGTAATAGATAAAGCAAAATTTGAACAAAAAGTAGATGGACTATACCTTTCTGACTTCCTTCTTTCTCGAACTAATCTTCTCACAGCTGGAGTTTGTGGCTCTTCATCTTCTGATTCTTGTTCCGTTATAGAGTCTGATTATTCCTCCTTTCGCTCAAACTCTATCTTCTCAGGTTCCTTTGGTAGGACTTCATGTTTAATAGCATCTTTCAACTCTTTAAACACCACATCTCAGTTGTACACAACTTCCTTATTTATGGGTTCCAAAGCTTATAACCTTTTAAACCATCCTTATACCCAATAAAGATGCACGTTTTCAGATTTACTATCCAACTTGGTTATTTTCTCCTTTGGAACATGTACATATGCATCACAACCAAATACCCTAATATGTGAAAGAGATGGTTTCTTACTAGTCCATACCTCATGTGGATTCTTATCCTCCAACGCTGATGAAGGTGATCTATTAACCAGGTAACATGCAGTCTCCACTGCCTTTGCCCAAAATTATTGTCCTAACCCAACACCACTAAGCATGCTTCTTGCCTTTTCCATCAACGTCATGTTCATTCTTTCCGCAACTCCATTTTGCTGAGGTGTCTATGGAGTAGTCTTCTGCTATGTTATACCACACTTCTTACAAAACTCTTCAAATTCCTTCTTGCAGAACTCTCCACCATTATCTGTCCTCAACACCTTTATCTTTTTCTCTGTCTGGTTTTCCACCAAAGCCTTAAATTCTTTAAACCTGTCAAAGACTTCAAATTTCTTCTTGAGGAAATATATCCATGTATTCCTTGAGAAGTCATCTATAAATGATACATAGTACACAGACTTACCCAGTGATGAAACTGACACAGGTCCAAACACATCACTATGCACAAGCTCTAATATCCCTTTCGACCTCTTAGCACCAGAATGGAAACTCACCTGATTTTGGTTCCCATATACACAATGTTCACATAAATTGAAATCTAGAGAGAAATTAGACATACCTTCTACCATACCATTACCATGAAGTATTTGAAGGCTCTTCTCTCCAATATGTCCAAGCCTTTGATGCCATAACATGGTATTTTCTCCAGAGACCTCTATATTTTCTGCTCCACTTTAAGGAACCACGTAACTGTTGCACCCATCAATAACAATACTACGCAGAAGCTTGTACAAAGTTCCAATCTAAACTCCCCGCATCAATAGCAGTGCTCCCTGAACCATCTTGCAGGTATATTTATCGAACACTATTTTTAGACCTGCATCATCCATCTTGCTTACAAAAATAAGATTTATAGCCAATGCAAGAATATGTAGAGCACCCTGAAGTGTTCTAATCCTTCCACCTTGCAACTTCAACTTGAATTTTCCATGTCCGATGATTCTAGCCTTCCTATCATCCCCTAAGAAGACACCACCACCATCATATTTCTCATACTTGCAGAACCACTCCATATGGGGAGGGAAGTGAAAAGATGCACCCAAGTCAATCAACCATGCCTCATGATATACATGTGTACTTGAAGAAGAAGCCAAGTACACATCCCCACCTTCATATGAGGTGGTTTTTCCCTCTGTAGAAGGAGCATCATCAAATCCCTTTCCTTTCTCAGGAGCTTTAGATCTATAGTCCCTTTTGTAGTTCCCTTCCTTTCCGCATTTCCAACATACCTTTACAAGTTTTCTTGGAGATTTAGATCTCCCTCTAGATTTAGATATCCCACTCGAGGACTTATTTTTGTTTCTATTCTGGGACCATCCTTATATAGACAAGGCATCTCCATTCTCACTCTCCATAGTTTTCCATCTCATCTCCTCTGACAGCAACGATGAGACTATTTCATCAAAATTCAAGGTAGTTGTATTGCTACGTATTGTAACAACTAGATTATCCTTGAATCTGGTAGAGAACACAACAAATTGATGCACTTATCTTCATCTGAATTTTTTATATCATCAGATAACAACTGGCTTACCAAAGTATTAAAGGTATTCATATGCTCTATCACCGAGTCTGCATCCTTCATCCTCAGGGTATACAACTTTTTTCGCTGGAACAATTTGTTCACCAAAGACTTAGATTGGTACAAAGTCCCTATGTTTACCCACAAATCCTTCATCATAGCTTCCCCTGATACATTCAACAATACCAAATCTGAGATACACAACTCTATTGTTCTCTTTGCCTTTCGATCCAGCTTCGCCCAGTCTTCTGTTGACATTATCGTTGGTTTAATACCCAAATCTACCACGATCCACTGATCTTTATCCACCAACAGATCCTCTATCTTGAGCTTCCACAACTCAAAGCTCTAACCATTAAATTTCTCGATCTTTATCTTTCCATTGCTCACCATCATCTTTCACCAGAAGAATCGATTAGACAGATCTCCCACTGAACAGGGTCTACCATAGGCCCAAGAAAAACCCCTCAACAGCAAAGGCATCCCGTTGAAGCTGAAACAACTCTGATACCAAATGTAGGTTTTAACCCTATACAAAAATAACAATGACTAGAAACACAAAACAAATACACAAAGATTCTCCCCTAGATCCTAAAACCAGGACTACTAGATTCATTTTTATATTATTGTTCCTTTCAATGTTACAATACATATATTTACATGCTGAAGCATTCATAAAATCCAATCCATTAACCCTAGATTATAACATAACCATAGTTCCATTCACTGGATCTACAAAATACCATGGGCAGAAAACTATCATGCCCAAAACCATGTGCGAAACCCATGCACAAAACCATAGGTAGGTCTGCCCAATGAACAGGGGGGGCTACTAGTCGCCCCCGCACATGCAAATAGTCATGGAAAGAATATAACACACACCCAACACCTTGCGCACTCCATGATTTTCATGTTCGTCTTTTCTGACACATCATTTTCCTGTGGTGTTCCTAGAACTGTCTTCTCTCTGCGAATTCCATGCTTTGAACAATAGTTATCAAACTCTTTGTTGTAGTATTCACCTCCATTGTCTGATCTGAGACACTTCAACTTCTTTCCTGTCCAATTCTCAACAAAAGATTTCCATTTCTTGAACGTATCAAACCAAATACAATAAATCCATTTTTTTCTAGTTGCATCATCAAAAAAGTAACAAAATAGCAAGAGCCACCAAGAGATGATACCTAAGTTGGTCCCCATACATCTGTATGCACAAGCTCTAATTTTTATCTCTTCTTTTCCTTCCCAAATATGATAAATCTGACTCTCTTTTGTTTTTTGTAAACACAATTCTCACAGAAATCCAAATCAACATGCTTCAACATCGTAGCAAATTTCTTGACTGAAGAATCTACATCCATTTCTCACTCATGTGCCCCAGCCTATGATGCCACAATGTCATATCTGCTCATATGGAGGTTAAATCATTAACAAAAATGGAAATACCATTGCATAAATACAATGTACCAACCTTTTCTCCCTTTTCTATATCCAGGGCTCCTTTAGTGACCTTCCAGGTTCTGTCCATGAATGTTGTTACCCGACCTTCACCACCTAACTGCCCTATTGAAATTAGATTTTCTTCAGATTTGGAACATGCCTTACCTCCTTCAATAGCCATTGGTTTCCATTTTGTTTCTTTATAAAAACCTTACCCATTCCAACAATTTTATAGGGTTTATCATCACCCAAACGAATGTGTCCAAAATCTCCTTGAACATCGTTATGCAAATGTTTCTTATCAGGTGTGGCATGGAATGAGGCCCTTGAATCTACCACCCAGGCATCAATAATATTCTCTAATGAAAGAATCAAAGCATATTTCAACACATCACCTGTCACATTCGCTTCACTATTGTTCTCTTGTTTTCTCTCTCCTTCTTTTCCTTTCCGAGATTTGTAGTCTTTCTTCATGTGTCCTTTCTTCCCACATTTCTAGCACACTATCCCTGATATAGATTTGGATTTGCCTTTTCTTGACTTAATGAGATTTCCTAGGCACCTTCCTCTTTCCATTTTTCTTCCCCTAGCCTCTACATTCAAAGCATTTCCTGATGTCTCACCTGAGCTTTTCCATCACATTTCCTTGCTAAGGATAACTCCAACAACATAATCAAACTTTAAAGTACTAGATCTAGAGATAGAGTTACTGATAGCCATAACCAATCCATTCCAAAATTCTGGAAATGAGCACATAAATAACAAAGCCCTACCTTCAGCATAAAAATTTACCCCTTTAAAACTTAACTGACTCGTAACCGTGTGAAATTCATTTAAATGATCAACAATAGATCCACCTTTTGACATCTTCATATTAAATAGACACTGAAAAAAGAAATACCATAGTTGAGGTTAAGGGTTTTTCATATAGTTTGGACAATTTTGTCATTAAACCTTATGTTTTCGTTTCCTTTGAAATTTTGAATTCCACCGAAGCTACGAGACATAGTTGTATTGTTCCTAGTGCCTTTCTATTGAGAATTTCCCATTCTACGTCCATCATAGTTGTCAATTTATTTTTTTTATTTTTTTTATTTTTTTTATTTTTTTTATTTTTTTTTTCCGCTCAATGGTAGGTACAAATATTTCTGATCCACAAATATTCCATCTGCATCTTCCATAGTTGGTAGTTTTGACCGTTAAATTTCTCGACCCTAAACCTACTATCTTCTGCCATTTCTCCCACTTGAACCAGGAACCCTTCTCTCCTACGAGTTATTATCCAAATATAACTTTGTATTTGATACCAATTGTTAAAATTAATTAACAGAGTAATTAAATGCACAAAATATTGCAGAAAAACAGATATATAAACACATAAAACAAGAGAGACACAGATATCATGGTTCACCCAATTTGGGCTATGTCCATGGAGAAGCAACCAGTCCTTCCTCTTATATTATCTAGCAAAATGAAGAGATGCAACCTATAGAAGATTCATTGTAATTTCCTCTTCACTCTCACACAACCTTCTCTCTCTCTCTCGCTCAGTATAATCATACACAACACAATACAATTCCCTCATATAGACTGAGGGTTTCCTTCTAGGGGAAAAAAACCCCTAAATTAACATAACTTCTACCGTCATATCATGTGTCTAATGAACGACCCAGATTGACTACCAAATTACAATATTTTACACGACAAATTTTCATCTATTTTTAGCTTCGGGGGCACTACCCCTAAACCTCTGCCAGGGGCGGGGTGGGGCTCATAAAAGTTTCCATCGCCCCCCGTGGACCCCCCTGACAATGATTAAATGGGTGGCGTTTCCGACCTATTAAGAACAAGGATCCAACACGACTAAAACAAAATCCTCTGAAAAATCAGGAAGATAATTAGGCTCCACACCAAATTGGGTTCAATCAAATCAAGTGTGGTGTGATCAATAGAAAAGAAACAATTAGTGTTGTTGTTTTGTGAGATCAATAGAAGAGCAACAACTAGTGTTTTTGTTTTGTGTGTCAAATTTGTCTCTTTAAAGATTGCATAGAGAGAAGTTGAAGCCTTTGTATGTGAAGCAAAGCAAGAGCATATAAATTCCCAAGGACTCAAATGTAATGTGGATGGCGTAGATAATGGTGAATCCCACTATGACGAAACACATGTGGATGATGAGTGCAAAGTGAGATATGAATTGGTGAATCCAGTTGCAGCTGATGAATTTGGTGAAGTTGAATCTGTTAATGAGCACATGCATGCTCGGATATCCCACCATAGGTTGGATGAACATTATGTTGATGAGTGTCTTTGCAATGGTATAGGTTTATAAAGGAGTGTAAGAGAATAAAGCTCTCACTGTAGATCATCGTGAAGATGTTTTTAACATTGTTTTTCAATATGTAGGTGTTCAAATAGCATGGGAATGGAAATTGAAAACAAAGTTGTTAATAAGTTTGATGAAAATTTGAAGCTCATTGAAGAATGGATTTAGAAGCCAATTGAACAAATTCATGAGAGTTTTAAAGCAACAATTGGAATAAAATAATTAAATGAAGTAGTGAACAAGAAAAAGGAGCATGATTATGATTTTACATGTAAGCCTAATAATGATCTTGAGTGTGCAGACTACAGGAAAAGAGAAACAATACCTAAAGATGAAAGTGAAGATAAGGACATGGAAGTTTATGAAAATGAGGAAGAATGCATTAAAACCATTTTCAGCAATGAAGTCAAGAAGAGATCAGATTTTTCTATCAAGAAATATGGCAGAAAGAAATTCAGGAATATGAAGCGCAAGAAGCATAGTGAAGAACACAATTTGAAGATGAAGAGTTGTGGCAAAAGTCCATGGTTGAACATATATTTGAAGAGAAAGTTTTAGAAAATAGACTCAAAACAGATACAAGAGAATTCAAAGAAAAATTACAACATCAATAAGTGAATAAATATGGAGCATACAACAAGAAAGCGCAACAAAGAATGAAGTAGTTTCGAGGGTATAGAATTTGGAAGAAAAGAAAAAGAAAATTAAAAAATTGTAAGAGTTTTGAGTCATTGTAACTCTAGCTAAGACTTAGACTTGTGGGCATATTTTTGTGATGATTGAGTCAAATTCTATTGTAAGCCTAGCAGGCATAGTTGAGTCATGTTTGAGTTATTTTGAGTCATATGATCATAATTAAGGGGGAGTCTTGGAAATTGTAATTATTCTCGTGCCTATGTGATGCATGAAGTCAGTGGTTGAGTTGAGTTGAGTTAATTTGAGTTCAATATTAGAAGTTCAAGTTCAATCTATATTTGGAAAGGCTAAATTTAGTGAATGTTTGCATGTCGAATTTAGCATCAGTTGAGTCACAAGTTAAAAAGTATAAATACCCCATATTGGGTTCATTGTAATCAAATCAAGTTTTTTGTTTTTAATAGAAGAGCAACAACTAGTGTTATTATTTTGTGTGTCAAATTTGTGTCTTTAAAGACTGTAGACAGAGAAATTGAAGACTTTGTATGTTAAGCAAAGCAAGAGAATATAAATTCCCAAGGACTCCACTGTAACCTGGATGGTGCAGATGATGGTGAATCCCATTGTGACGAAACACATGGGATGATGACTGCAAAGTGAGATATGAATTGGTGAATCTAGCCGCAGCTGATGAATTTAGTGAAGTTGAATCTATTAATGAGCACATGCATGCTCAGATATCCCACCATAGGGTGGATGAACATTACGTTGATGAGTGTCTTTGTAGTAATAGAGGTTTGTAAAGGAGTGGAAGAGAAGAAATCTCTCATTGTAGAGTATAATGAAGACTTTTTTAACATTTCTTTTGAATATGCAGGTGTTCAAACTAACATGGGAGCGGAAATTGAAAACAAAGTTGTTAATAAGTTTGATGCAAATTTTAAGCTCATTGAAGAATGGATGTAGAAGCCAATTGAACAAATTGATGAGAGTCTCAAAGCAGCAACTGGAAGAAAAGAGTTAAATGAAGTGGTGAACGAGAAAAAGGAGCATGATTATGATTTTACATGTAATCCTAATGATGATCTTGAGTGTGTAGACTATAGGCAAAGAGTAGCAGTACCTCATGATGAAAGTGAAGAGAAGGACATGTAAGTTTCTAAAAATGAGGAATAATGCATTAAAACCATTTTTCAGCAATTGAGTCAAGAAGAGACTAGATTTTTTTATCAAGAAATATGGAAGCAAGAAAGTCGGGAATATGAATCGCAAGAAGCATAGTGAAGAACACAATTTGAAGATGAAGAGTTGTGGAAATAGTCCATGGTTGAACAAATCTTTGAAGAATAAGATGTAGAAGACAAATTCACACTAAATACAAGAGAAGTCAAAGAAAAATTACAGCATCAACAAGTGAAGAAATATGGAGCATACAACAAGAAAGTGCAGTACAGAATGAAGCAATTTCGAGGCTATAGAATCTGGAAGAAAAGAAAAATAAAATTCAAAATTGTAAAAGTTTTGAGTCATTGTAAGCTTAGCTGAGACTTAGACTAGCAGGCTTATTTGAGTGATAATTGAGTCACTTTTTATTGTAAGCTTAACAGGCATAGTTGAGTCATGTTTGAGTTATGTTGAGTCATATGGTCATAATTAAGAGGGAGTGTTGGAAATTGTAATTACTCATGTGTGCATGTTATGCATGAAGTGAGCGGTTGAGTTGAGTTGAATTAAGTTGAGTCCAATATAAAAGTTCAAGTTCATTCTATATTTGGAAAGGTTAAATTTAGTGAGTGTTTACATGTTGAAGTTAGCATCAATTGAGCCGTGAGTTAAAAGGTATACTAATACCCCATATTGGGTTCATTGTCATCAAATCAAGTTTTGTGTGATCAATAGAAGAGCAGTGGGTACTCTTATTGTGTGTGTGTCAATTTGGTGCCTTTCCTCCTTTGTCTGTCCATCAGTGTGGTGGAAAGCCTTGGCCCACCATTGTTGTGGTGGACAGATTTACTTGTATGTGTGTATGATTTTTTGGTACAATACATCCATTATGATATCTTGGAATTTAGGATTTATGTGTATATTTCTCTAAATTTTTTGGTTAAACTCTGATTTAGGTACAATACATTCTGATTTGTTGGTTAAACCTTATTTTTCCATACAATGCATTAATATGATATATAAATGAGAGTACAAAAAATTTGGTATGATATGCAGGTGAGAGTACAAAAAGCTTGGATGACTTAATCAGAGAGAATTTGGGAGAGGAGGAGGGCCAAGACATGCCTTTCTTCAGGTCATTATTTTATAAGGATTTGATTTAGAAAATACATAACAATGATGCAAAGATGATAGAGGACAATAATTCCGGTGCAAGGAAGAAACCGCTTTTCCTGCTATTATTGCAACTGAAATGGGTATCAAAGTGAATATTATAAAAGAGGGATGATATAATTGGCTATATAGAGCTATTCTACCTAGCTTCTCGAACAAATCCAAAGGCGCATTTTGTTTTACAAAATTATCTCGACGAACAACTACAACCTGCTTATTGACTATATCCCTGGGGCCAATTCAATGCGAAGAGGCACACCCTTAAGCTCCCAGTGAGAATATTTCTAGCCAAGGGAATAATTGTCTCAAATATCCTATTCTATACAAAATCTTGTTGCTCACAACATCTGCATTGTATCAATACGTGCATTATAAATTGCATGTGTGTTTGCATCTTTGAAGGGAACTAGAACCACAATAATTTGCAGTGGTGTTACTTGAGGAGGAAAAATCAGGCCTTTATCATCCCCACCAGACCTTTGTCATCCCCAAGAATCATTACCATGACACCAATCGTATGAGTAGTGTATGCCCATGAATTCTACCAAAACATATATTTTTATCCTCTCTCAGTCGCAAATATTATATAAAACATCTTTTTGAAGTTCTGACCAAGGCAATGTGATGTAGCACTCTGTATACCATGTCTTGTGTTGGAAATAAGAGCCTCTATAGTAGTTGTGTAAAGACCACCAACAAAGTTTTCTACCTCACCTTTATTGCCTTTAATGATAGGAACTACTAGAATTTCTTCATATATTTTGCGATATAGCTCCACAATTGCAAGAACCTCCTCATCAACTTCTTATTTGGTGGCAAATGTGTTATGACCTTCTTTCCAAAGGAACTCATGACTCTTGTTAAATGACATAGGATGCTTAAACTCCCATCGCATGATATTGCACCACTAATTAATTTCCAAAGGAAGATCATGACGACCCAAAATCCACTTTGAAAAAATTGGATACATTACAATTTCAATAGTAGGATGTGTAACACCCTCCTCTCACATCTACCCAAGCAACCATCTAGTCGGGGTAAACATGTGACGAGAGGCCACTATGATATGATTTGACCTCCTAAGTCACGTTAAGGAAGTGGAACTGACAGAAACACACCTTACAAACATTCAACATCATCATTAAGACCCTCAAGAACCAACCCAACCTTTGTTCCAACTAGCCGCTGGGTCCCACTAAGATTTTGAATCATTTGACCCTTGAATGCTCTCATGCTATAGGCCTTCCAGTATCCAGGAGGCTCTAGACACTCTCATGCTATAGGCATGCTAGCGTCAAAGGATTGTTTTGTCCAGTTCTATGCCAGCGTCCCTAGGATTTGAGCCACTTTTTCAGGTCCAGAGCCCAAGTCACTGCCCAAAATGGAATGGCATATTCATAATAGTAAAGTAACAAGGAAACAATGATGCAAAATCAATTAGTTGAAACAACCCTTAACCAAAACATATCACAAATATGTAATCTACAGGTGTAAACAACATATTTAAGTATATGGATCTCATAATTATCTAAGGGCCGCTAAGAAGCATTGTTACCTCATGTCATTTTCTACATTATCATCTATTAGGTCATAGATACATTGTCCTTTCATTTACAAGTAAAAACATGATGAGATCCATACATAGTTGTTGTCATAAAACATATACATAACGAGCATAGTAACAACATAAATACCATAAATACATCAACCATAGAATCCACATATAAACCAGTACATTTACACATGAAAACCAAGGGAATGAATTTCTCATTAATGAATGTAGAAACCAATCGGGAATGGGACTACCACGTTCCACCCGACCATAGATTGGATGCTCCAAATCTCTCTTAAGCCAATCACCCCCGTGCCATATTCCAAGCATGAATGTGAGACTCATAACCAACTGAAAAGAACCAAACAAGCATGGATGCTACCATATTTCTCCACCTGCACCATGAGGAATTTGAGTGCCTCCTAGTCTCTCGGGCTTTACCATTATCCACAGTCTGATCTAGGGATCACTAGGCCCTACACCATGACCGACTCTCCAGGCTTTACCATATATCCCATCCCGGGACTAATAGACCGAACGGAGAGAAATCCACCTCTTTGGTTTACCGTATATCCCACCATTCACTAGCAAGGATTCCTAGGCCCACCGAGGCACACAATCCTGACTTTACCACAACCCACAATCTGGCTCAGGGCTTACTAGGCCAGTGGCTTTACCATGATCCATAGTCTGGTTGAGGGACCACTAGGTGATGTGTTTCTCATTTCGAATATCCGCCCCACTCAACTTCGAATCCATCCGACAATCCAACTCAACTGAAGTATGATAACCCATCTCATCAAAGTCATTAGGAAATGGCAAGGCTAGGCTGAAAAACATTGTCACACCTGGAAAAACCCAATCCATGATAGAAAACAACCACATGCAACACCATGCATGCCAAATCTAGCAAGGAAATCACACATGAAAATCAATACCTGCAAAGAATCCTATTGTAGCTTCTTGATCTTGCTTTTCATTACTTGATCTTCGCTTCCTCTTGCCTTATTTTCCTTTCTTGATCCAATGCCAAAGTGATCCAAGAAAACTCTAAGTGTCCAAGAGTGAGAGAGAGTGAGAGAATAATGTGAAAGCTCCAAAACTGAACTGAAAAAAGGTTACCAACTAATCCTCAAAATCCTTTTTATTAATGAGGCCTCTATTTTCTTCATTTTCCTCCTCACATGCAACCTGTGACCTTTCACCTCCCTTTTCTCCTAATTTCCATTATTTTCATAAATAAATGTGCCAAAAATGCCATTTTTCCTTTCCAAAGCCTTAGCCATTACCTTTTCCATAATAAACCAAATGAACATCCCTAGGATGCCTTTCCCAACATTTCACTTGGAGTAAGTGTCCCATCAATTGTGGTTATTATTTTTAACTTTTATTACATGGAATTTTCACCAGGGCTATTACATAACCCTCCCCCTTGGGGGACACTATCCTTGGTGTTCAATCACACATATACCTTATCAAAACCAATGAAAAACAAACATAATTCCCATGGAGCTTTATAACATAGCTCGATGCAGTATTTAAAATGATCACCCTACTGAAAAGAAAACCATCATGACAACATAACAACATGATAACATAATAACATGACAACGTGACACCCATACCGCTTATTGGAGCTTTATAACATATCTCATGGTGGTATTTACATCCATATACATATGTGCACATACCAAAACATCATCAAAACATGTACCAAAACATATACCAAAACTTCTTTGCCTCAACCGGTAAATAATGAAGCATATATTGACCGCATATAAACCGTCATCTTCCATGTAGCTTCATCAAGACCAAAGTGCTTCCATTTCACTTTAACCTGCTTGGTTTCAAATCATGAGTGACTTTTCTGCAATATACACTTAGGCTCTGGGTGGAACTATCCATCTGGTTCAACCTGCAATATAGACCATTCAATCACATGATCAACATCTTTAACATACTTCTTAAGTAATGACACATGAAAAACATCATGGAATTTCACTATAAGAGGCAGTGCAAGTTGATAGGCTACTAGTATAACCCTCTCAATAATACTGAAGGATCCACAAAACTGTGGTGCCAGCTTAGCACATGATCCAATCCATAAGGAGCTCTTCTTCAGTTTGATGCGCAAGTAAACCTATTCCCCGACCTGGAACTCCTTGAACAACTTGTTCCGATATGCATAGCTCTTCTGCCTATCCTGTGTTTCCTTTGGATTCATCTTGATCACCTGCATTTCTTGTTCCATGTCTGCCAACATGTCTAGTCCAATCAACACCCTATTAACTAGATCACTCCAACTGATAGAAGTATTTCAAATCTGCCCATACAATGCCTCAAATAGACTCATCCTCAAAGATTGATGATATCCATTATTGTAAGAAAATTGTACCAGTAGAAGGTACTCTTCCCACTTCCACTATTGATGCATCACATACATCCTCAACATGTCCTCCAATATTCTGTTGACCCTCTCTATCTGTCCATCTATCTACAGATGACAAGTTGTACTAAAGGCCAAATTTGTGCCCAAACCTACAAACAACCCCTTCCAAAACTTGGAAGTTAACTTTGTGTCCCTGTCTAACACAATCTTCTTTGGAACACCATGCAATCTGCCACGTCTCTGATGAATAACTATGCTACATCGCTAGCTGAGAATGTAGACTTCAGTGGAATGAAGTGTGCAAACTTTGTCAACCTGTCCACACAACCATGATGGAATCATGTTGTTTCGTTGTCCTCGACAAACCTATGATGAAGTCCATGGAAATGACCTCCCATTTCCATTATGGAATCGCAATTATCTATAGCAGTCAAACTAGGTTCTTACACTCTACTTTCACATGCTGACAATCAAAACACCTAACCACAAAATCTGCTACATCCCTCTTTAGGTTCGACCAATAATAAAATCTCTTCACTACTGTCAGTGTCTTCTGATAACCTAGGTGACCAAATATGGTTTTGTATGAAACAATCTCAAGATCACCTTCTTGATCTCAATATTATCCAACACATATGTCCTATCTCTAAATCTGACCAATTCATCCACTATAAGGCAATAGTCCATATCTTGTGCATATGTACCTGTACCTACACCACTACCTGTACTTGTACATGTACATGTACTTGTACTACTAATACTTGTGCCTGTACCTATACTCTACTGCAACTTGTGCATAATCTCCATATACCTGACATCTTGCTGACTTTCTTGCAAGATCCTACCTTGTAAGTCTATCCCATAGGAGCCCATAGATTCTAAGTGATTTACCTGTACTCGCTTGCTAAGAGAATTTTCCACCCTGTTCTCCTTTCCTTTGATGTACCTGATCTAAAAATCAAACTCACCCATCGTGGCCAACCATCTAGTTTTCCTGACGTTCAGATTCGACTGGTAAAACAAATATCTCAACCCAATATGATCACTCATCAGTACAAACCTCCTGCCAAGAAGATAGTGCTTCCACATCTTCGATGCATGTATGATTGTTGCTAACTCAAGATCGTGCGTCGGGTAGTTCTGCTCATGCTCGCTTAGTTTTCGTGACTCATAGCATACCACCTATCCATCCTGCAAGAGAACTCCATCAAGTCCCCTCTTGAAAGCATATGCACACACTATAAAATCCTTGTCTGGTTCTGCAATCTTTAACACTGGAGCACGTGTCAACAACTGCCTAAGATGCTCAAAAATGGCCTCACACTCCTTCATCCATTCAAACTTCTTACCTTTCCTCTACAATGATGTAATAGGATAAGAAATCTATGAGAATTTCCTGATGAACCTCCTATAATAGCCTGCCAATCCCATGAATGACCTCACATCTTCTACATTCCTAGGAGCTACACACTCCATGATGGCCCTTTTCTTTTCTGCATCTACTGCAATGCCCTCCTTGGAGACAACATGTCCCAAGTAATGTACCTTAGTCTGGAAGAAACTACACTTTCTAAGCTTAGCATACAACTAATGCTCTCTCAACAACCTCAACACTGCTGCTAAAGGCTCGACATGCTCTTCCTCATTTTTAGAATATACCAATATGTCATCAATGAACACAACAACAAACTTATCCAAATACAAAGGCAACACACTATTCATCAAGCATATAAATGTAGCTGGAGCATTAGTCAAAGCAAATGGAAATACAACAAACTCATAATGCCCATACCTAGTCCAGAAATTTGTCTTGTAAATGTCCTCCTCTTTGATGCATACATGGTGATATCCAGATCTCAGAGAAATATTCGAGAACACCGCTGCTCCCTTCAATTGATCGAACAAGTCATCAATCCTCAATAATAGATAAATTTTATTGATGGTAACTTTGTTCAACTACCGGTAGTCGATGCATAATCTGAGAGTACCATATTTCTTCTCCACAAAAAATATCAGTGCACCCCAAGGTAATACACTTGGCCTAATGTATCCCTTGTCCAACATTTCCTTCAACTGTAGCTTCAACTCTACCAACTCAGGTGTGCTCATCCTGTAAGGTGCTTTTGATTTTGGAGCTACCCCTAGCACTAACTCAATAGAAAATCTACTTCCCTGTGAGGTGGAAACTTTGTAATGTCCTCAAGAAATACATCCTTGAACTCCTGTAAAATTGGGTACCTGCTCAAAACATTTGCATCCTCAACTTCCTTACCTTTGTCACTAGAAATGTGCACTGCAAATAAAACACACCCTTTTCTGCAACTACATTTTCCTTGCATAGTTTTTACCATCCTAACTGATGTGGCTTTCTTCTTTCCCTGCAAGACTCTTGGTTCCCCATTGTCATCCACACACTCAATTTCTTTTTCATAAAAATCTACCTTGGTTCTATGAAGGTACAACCAATCCATGCCCAAAAACATATTGTATGATCCCAACAGTAATACATTCAAATGTGCTGCGATAGGCATACTATTCAAATCAAATGAACAAGCCCCTACCCAATGATGAACTTCCTTCTTTGTACCTGTAGCCAGCTGCACTAACCAATATTTTGCATGCAATTCCTTACTCAAACCACACTTATCCACAAAGTCAGGACTAACATAGCTATAATTAGATACAGGGTCAATCAAAATAGAAATAAATTGATCACAAAGCTTACCACCCATCTCAATGAAAGATGCTTGGTGTTATGCTTGTCTATTGTCCACGACTGCATAAATACGAGGAATACTCTGCCCCACATCCCCATCAGTTCGTGCCTCCTGTGCACTGTATATCTTAGGCCTACAACCCTAATTCTGCAGACAATCTCTCCTAAAGTGTTCCTCACCATATGTCCAACACTCCAACCGTCCAGTATCATTACCTCTGTGTTGTTGTTATGATCCATGTCCCTATCTAGCTGCATTAAACTTCTTTTGAGGTGCCACATATTCTTTCTCCCCTGCATTTTGATGCCTTTCTCCCTTAGGCTACCATTTACTTTTACCTTTTCTTTCCCACCAAATATTTGCTTTACCTTTCAAGTTGAAGATAGTGATTCTGGTCTTCATGTTATCTATGTGCTAACATGCAACTCAAAGAATTTTTTCATCCCAAGTATCCAAGTGATCCAAATTGGATCCTAAACACTCTCTAAGTTTTCATGACTGTTTCAAATTATGCCAAAAGATTCAAGTCTTAGAAAAATCAAGCTATCAGAAGGAATCCTTGTGACAGTTGCAGTTGTGGCCAGAGTGGAGCAACAAGGACCCTCGATTGAGTGCGCAGACTGTTGGCCCATGGTAACGCACCCTGGCACAAATTGGCAAAACCAGAGGCTAGTTCGAGAAATGGAGGTGGTATCGCAAGGCGTCCCCCTCAATGAAGGAAAGCCCCGAAGCGCCTGGACCTGAAATCGCTATGAAATGCGGAAAAGTACTGCATTCGGTTCCGTAGCGCGGGATTCCACAAACCGGCAGGATATTGGAAGCCCTTGAGGCGGTAATTAGTTTTGACTGAGTCCGGCCTAATGCCACACATCGAGCGACACACATCTGGCAGATGAGAGAGAAAACTGCTCGCATCGGACGGGTAAAAGTCATGCAACTTGCCTGCCCAATACGAATGACGACCGTAGGATCTGGGGGGCCTAGATCAACAGCGGGCATCCCGATAAATGACCGGATTTGGTGAAGTTATAAATCAATATTACAGGGGATTTGAAGTTCGACGTGGACGATGAGTTGTCAAATGATTCGTGTCTCGTGGGCGATCTTGAAGGAAACAGAATTAATGGCCATTCAAATATGATTCAAGGAATATGACACCCAGTTCGTTAGGAAATAGGTGGCCACCTCCCTGCGAGGTGTTACCCAGTGATGATGACGCAGAGCAGAGGAATTCGAATGGACAGAGGCAGGGAAACCAGAAGGCCAGGAAGTGGAAACGAACAGTCAAAGAACAAACTAGCTTTAAAGCCATGAACTAACAGAGACAGAGCAGGCAGTAACAAGAGTTATCTAGACACAGAAAGCTAAGAGCAAATAACAGAGACTAGAATCTGAGCTGACCTGAAGGTAGCATCGAGCCAGACAGAGCCAGAGAGAGTCAGAGAGTCTGTGTACTCCATAGAAGGCTTGAGAGGTTCAAGCAAACTCCTCGACATAGGCCTGTCATACTACTGTGACCATTAGAGGTTGAGTTTCAGTAAGGAGAGTCTGTGCACTCCATTCCTACTGACTTTTATCTGTTTAGTGGGACTCGAATTGAGCTCACTGTTGTAAAAACTCTGCTTGAAAACATAATAGAGAGGCCACCACTGAAGGCTAGACCAGGAGACATAGCCCAGGAGCATTGGGTGAACTCCTTATTAAATTTGTTGTGTTTACATGTTTGACTGTTATGTTTTCTCTAACTGCCTCAGTGTCTATGTATTCTAGCAATCTTATCGATCCATTGCGTAAAGTAACATAGACATATCCATGCACATGAGTCTGTAATACCTTTAATTCTTTGTCTTGGATAAATTCCAGATCAAGTGGTATCAGAGCTCTAGGTTACTAAGGTTAGACAAGCTTGTGCTGGATTTTTTTGTTGAATGCTAACTAGATCAAAGCTTAAATTAGGAGAAGGAGAGTTGGTTGAAACTAACCCAGAAATTGGAAGAGTCTATTCTAAGAGGAAAATGTCAGAAGAAAGTCCCTTGGAATCAGACCCCAGTTCATGGATAGTTTTATGACCATGAGATCCATGGTCGAGGAAATGTATAGGGAATTTAACAAAAATAGAGGTGAAGATTCATCAAACTCCAAACAAGACAAAGGAGTAGAAGAATCTCTCCTCCATGACCAGTCTAAAGGCAAAGGGAAAGAAGAAAAATTTCTCACACCTCCTAATAGCCCTGAAAATAAAAAGAAGACATCTTTGATTAAATTAGATGTTAAATTTGATTTACCAATATATGATGGAGAGTTGAATGCAGAGAAGTTGGATAATTGGATCATACAGATTGATGTTTATTGCAGAGTGCAGAGCATTGATTCAGACAAGAGTAAGATTTAGTTGGCCAGCCTACGCCTTGGGGGCACTACCTTGGTATGGTGGGAAGGCAGGACGCAAGATGACATGAAGAAACATGGTAAGATTCTTTATGTTTGGAGTGAATTTGTTTCTGTAATTAAAAAGCAATTCCATCCACTAGCCTATATGCAGCAAGCCATGATGAGCTGGCAAACCCTTCGACAACTAAAAGGGAAAAGTGTACAAGGTTACACCCAAGAATTTAGGAAAAGATCTTTGATTCTAGGAATTTCTTTAGACTCACCTGAGACTTTGCTGAAGTATATAGGTGGCCTACATAGCTACATGAGGCACACTATCCTCATGTTTAATCCCACTAGCATAGATGAGGTATCCGTTCAGGCTACACATCTAGAAGCTAGAGGTAAGAATGGGAACCCAGAAGTTGGGGATCATCCAAATCCACTGCAAGTAAGAATAAGGAGAAAATAAAACAGAAATGGAAAGAGAGGAAGACAAATACTGTACAAAAGACCAAGTATTCATGCACTCACTGTAAGAAGGATGGGCATGATGATGAACACTACTACATTCTGCATCCGGCGCTGAAACCCAAGAAAAATGAGGGCAAAAGGAAGAAGACTGTTGCAGCTATTCAAAAGGATTTGGGGTCAGAATCAAGAGATGAAACAACAATCGTAGCCACAGGTATAAAAGGTAAAAATTATGAAGCATCTACTAGTAGTTCTGCACAATCTACTGAGAATGAAGAAAATGAGAGGAAAAGACATGAGCTTTTTCATATTCGAGTTATTTCCAATGATCAAAAGATTAATACTTTGTTTGATAGTGGCTCACAAGTAAATTTAATTTCTGAAGCAATTGTAAAGAAGTTGGGATTACTAGCCACACCTCACAAGAAACCATATCCATTAGGTTGGTTATGTGATAAAGCAAAGCTACAAGTGACTAGACAATGTAAACTTAAGTTTTCTTTTGGGTCAGCATTTGTACATGAGGTTGAGCTAGATATAGTTCCTTTGGATATATGTGGAATTGTTTTAGGAAGTCCTTACTTGTATGATAGAAAAGCTATTTTCTATAGATCTGAGAACAAGTATCTACTCGTTAAAGATGGAATCGAATATATTGTAAGAGCTCATAAACTCAGAAATAATTATACTCTCATAAATTCAGGGCAGATGAAACGAATTGTAAATTCATGCAAACAATTTTTGCTGATGGTTGTCAAGGAAAAGAAACCTGATAAAACCAATGTATTTGAGGGTTGTGATGCTAAACAACAATTTGATTTAAAAAAAGTTGTTTTAGAATATGATATATTGTTTCAAGAACCTAAAGGTCTTCCACCCAAAAAGGAAATAGTGCATGATATTAATTTGCAGCAAGATGCTCCATTGCCTAACATCGGAATGTATAGGTTGTCCGCTTTAGAGAATGCAGAAATAAAGAAGCAGGTACAGGAGCTGCTCGAGAAGGGGTTCATCAGACCTAGCACATCACCATGTGGGTCTCCAATTGTTCTGGTGAGAAAGAAAGATGGCTCGTGGAGAATGTGCATTGATTACCGAGCACTGAATAAGATAATGATAAAAAATCGTTATCCCCTTCCTCGCATAGATGATCTATTAGATCAGTTGAAAGAAGCTATTTATTTTTCCAAGTTAGACTTGCATAGTGGATATCATCAGGTCAGAGTTGCAAAGCAAGATGCATGGAAGACTGCTTTCAAAACAAAGCAAGGATTGTATGAGTGGTTGGTTATGCCTTTGCCTTAACTAATGCTCCTGCTACTTTCATGAGAGTAATGAATGATGTACTCATACCTTTTCTTGATGATTTTGTTATTGTATATCCGGATGACATTCTTATATTCAGAAAAACGTGGGAAGAACATTTACAGCATGTTAAGCAGACGCTAGATGTTTTGAAAGGAGAAAATATTTATGTTAAACTCTCAAAATGTGAATTTGGCAAAACATATTTGAACTATTTGGGTCATATAGTAGGGGGTGGTGAATTGAAGATAGATCCCTCTAAGGTTGCAGTGATTGTAAACTGGCCTAAGCCCAAATCTGCTATAGAAGTTAGAAGCTTCCTAGGAGCAGCACAATATTGGAGAAAGTTTATTTCTAACTTTTCCTTAATTGCAACTCCCTTACATGCTTTAACAGGATTGAAAAATGTGTTTCAGTGGGGAGGCAAACAGCAAAAAGCCTTTGACACCTTGAAAGAAAAGATTAGTACAACACCAGTACTAGCACTTCCCGATCTTCAAAGACCATTTGAGATCGAAACGGATGCCAGTGACTATGCCATGGGAGCAGTGTTGATGCAGCATGGTAAACCCATATGTTATCATTCTGAGACATTTAATTCTGTGGTAGTTAACTATCCCACATATGATAAAGAATTGTATGCATTAGCACAGAGTGTGAAAAAGTGGAGACATTATTTAATGGGCAAAGAGACAATTATACATATTGATCATCAACCACTTCAATATCTACACTCCCAAACTAAGTTGCAGCAATCAAGACATTATATATGGATGGGTTTTCTACAACAGTTTCATTTAGTCATCAGGTATAAAAAGGGCATACACAATAAAGTTGCAGACATGTTGTCCAGACCAATTATAAATGCATCTACTATACTTAAGCATAATTTAGTACTGCATGAAAGCTACATTGAACAATATGCTCAAGATATAGATTTTAAAGATGTATATGCAACTTTAAGTCAAGGAAAACAAGTAGGAGAATTGGACTATCATGTTAAGGACCAACTCTTGTATCATTTTGGGAAGCCATGCATTCCACAAACTGAAAGAGTAAAGATAATTTGAGAAGCACACATATCAGGTCACTTTGGTGTAAGTAAAACAGTTGCACAGCTGCAAAGATTTTGTTATTGGCCAAAAATGAATGAGATAGTTTCTAGATATGTAAGAGGGTGTACCATGTGTGCTAAAAGCAAACCCAGTAATAGAAAACTAGGCTTGTACACTCCACTACCAGTTCCTTCTCATCCTTGGGAAAGTGTTTCCATGGACTTCGTTGGAGGACTGCCTAAATCTAGGAAAGGTCATGACTATTTATATGTTGTTGTGGATAGGTTCAGCAAAACGTGTATTTTGATACCTTGTAACAAACAGATTACAGTTGAACAAACTGCGAAGTTGTTCTTTCAGCATGTGTGGGTTCATTTTGGACTACCCACTTCCATTATATATGATCAAGATACCCGATTTGTTAGGAAATTTTGGTCGAGTTTGTGGGAAGTGATGGACACCAGGTTGAAGAAGAGTACAACTTTTCATCCGCAAACAGATGGCCAAACAGAAGTGGTCAACAAGACAGTGATCCAGTTGCTCGGAGGCTATTGCAACAAGCATCCCAAACTTTGGGAACATTTATGTTATGTGCAACATGCTTACAACCGAGCTAAACATTCTTCTACACAGAGATCTCCTTTTGAGACCTGTTTTGGTTTCACACCAAGGTCTCCCTTGGATTTTGTCTTTGGTAAAGACATAGCGGTTGATGAACATAGTGATGTGGACAAGGCAACCAAGTTCATTGAACAAATCCAAGAGATTCACCAGGCACTATGGGAACAATTGGAAAAGAGCCAAGCCAAGTACAAGGCAAGGCATGACAAGCATCGGATGGAGCATAGTTTCCAAGTTGGTGATCAAGTCTGGTTGTATATCAGAAAAGACAGAATGCGAGGTGAAGGTAAGAAGCTGAAGCCAATAAGGTATGGACCTTTTAAGATACTTGAGAAAATTGGTGAGAATGCTTTTCGCCTTGATATACCAGCTTACATGCACATCTACTCAGTTGTTAATGCAGACAGCTTGAGACTATTTGAACCTTCATTAATTGAAGATCCCGAAGAGCATAGTCAATTGCCTTCTATTGATGATTTGTCGCCTAAATATCTTAATGAGTTGCAGGAAGATACAGTTCTGGACAGGAAGGTGAGGACCACGCACAGGGGGGAATGTTGAGTACCTTAGGATTGGACTCAAAGGTTCAAAGCCAAGTAGTGCGAAATGGATAGAAATTGAGCAGGCAAGGAATCAATACTCTCACTTGATTGATGCTTAAAATAAAACCAACTTTTGGTGGTCCAAAAGCTTTTTCAGTGGGAAGGCCGTGATCCAAATTAGATCCTAAACACTCTCTAAGTTTTCATGACTGCTTCAAATTATGCCAAAAGATTCAAGTCTTAGAAAAATCAAGCTATCAAAAGGAATCCTCGTGACAGTTGCAGTTGTGGCCAGAACGGAGAAACAAGGACCCTTGGTTAAGTGCGCAAACCGTTGGCCCATGGTAACGTGCCCTGGCACAAATTGGCAAAACTGGAGGCTAGTTCGAGAATTGGAGGTAGATTCTGATACGCGATTAGTGCATATCGCAAGGCGTCCCCCTCAGTGAAGGAAAGCCCCGAAGTGCCCGGACCCGAAATCGCTATGAAATGTGGAAAAGTACTGCATTCAGTTCCATAGCATGGGATTCCACAAATTGACAGGATATCAGAAGGCCTCGAGGCGGTAAGTAGTTTTGACTGAGTCCCGCCCAATGCCACACATCAAGCGACATGCGTCCGGCGGATGAGAGAGAAAATTGCCCGCATCGGATGGGTAAACATCATGCAACTTGCCCGCCCGATACGAACGACGACCGTAGGATCTGGGGGGCCTAGATCAACAGCGGAGGCACATCCCGATATATGACCGGATTTGGTGAAGTTATAAAGTAAGATTACAGGGGATTTGAAGTTCAACGTGGACGATGAGTTGACAAACGATTCGTGTCTCGTGGGTGATCTTGAAGGAAATGAAATTAACGGCCATTCAAATATGATACAAGGAATATGACACCCAGTTCATTAGGAAATAGGTGGCCACCTCCCTGTGAGGCGTTACCCAGTGGTAATGACGCAGAGCAGAGGAATTCGAACGGACAGAGGCAGGGAAACCAGAAGGTCGGGAAGTGGAAACGAACAGTCAAAGAACATACTAGCTTTAAAGCCACGAACTGACAGAGACAGAGCAGGCAGTAACAAGAGTTAGCTAGACACAGAAAGCTAAGAGAAAATAACAGAGAGTAGAAGCCAAGCTGACCTGAAGGCAACATCGAGCCAGACAGAGCCAGAGAGAGTCAGAGAGTCTGTGTACTCCATAGAAGGCTTGAGAGGTTCAAGCAAACTCCTCGGCATAGGCCTGTCATACTACTGTGACCATTAGAGGTCGAGTTTCAGTAAGGAGAGTTTGTGCACTCCATTCCTACTGACTTTTATATGTTTAGTGGGACTCGAATTGAGCTCACTGTTGTAAAAACTCTGCTTGAAAACATAATAGAGAGGCCACCACTGAAGGCTGGACCAGGAGACGTAGCCCAGGAGAATTGGGTGAACTCCTTATTAAACTTGTTGTGTTTACATGTTTGACTGTTATGTTTTCTCTAACTGCCTCAGTGTCTATGTATTCTAGCAACCTTATTGATCCATTGCATAAAGTAACATAGGCACATCCATGCACATGAGTCTATAATACATTTAATTCTTTGTCCTGGATAAATTCCAGATCACCAAGCCTCTGCATCTTCTGGCTTCTTCACATCTCCATTAAAAGTAGGTGGCTTTGATTTCTTAAATTCATCTGGAAAGGATCCCCTATCACTACTCCTGTAAGGATGATAACAATGACGATCATGATGCATGTCAGAACCAGAACTAGAATAGTACTTGTACTCATCAGCCCTCCTATCTGGAGTGTCCAACAACCTGCCATCTCTCACAGTGTTAGCTCTATCTGACCTGTGTCTACCAAGAGACCTACTACCATATGCCCCATTAGTTTTTTCCTCTTGTCCATGGTTGATCCGAAGTGGCCCTTTGTCACTATAGTTTTGAAAAACTTTGAAGGAGTATTGCATTAACCTTTGCTTGTTTCTCTTGTGCATGTATGATCCTATCATTGTCTGCCTTACAACTCCTTATCTGTTCCTTCAAGCTTCTCAATGTAGATGCTAAATCAAATGACTACCCATAACACCACTCATCTGATTCATGGAAGAGTCTTTGTAGTCTACCATCTTGCTAGTCATTTGAACTCTTTCCTACAAAGCATACTATGTCAGCTAGACCAAATCACAATAAACCAACGTACCTTCTCATAACTCAGGGAGGACACCTTATCTACAAGATCACCAAATCAGCATGATACATGTATAACATAATCATAACAGCATATAGACATATAAAAAATAAGTGCATCAACACATAAACATCATTCTAGCTAGAATCCAATCATCAATGCATGACCATATCGACTACACATACCATGACCTCATGCATGACAACAAAAACCATTACACCATTGTACACATGGCCACATGCAAACATCAACATGCATAGGCAGTGCACAATCAACCACACACACTCGTAAATGCATATAATCAAGCATAAGCGAATAATACTTGAAACCAAGCTTACAAGAATGATACATGTAACCAAGCATATAAGAATGTAACCAAGCATACAAGAATGAAACCAAGCATACAAAATGATACATGTAAGTGACATATAACAACATGTAACCAGTCATACACTCACGATGATGCACTCCACAATAACAACATCAACTTCCACATGGCGACATCACTACAACCATGATCAACATCATGCAAATGCAACAAGCACATGGAATGCAAGCGTAAGAGACACACATGCAACTGACATGCATGCATGACCAACACATAGCCCATCCAGTCCGAGGGGTGAACCATGCTCTGATACCACTCTGTAACACCCTCCTTCCACATCTACCCAAGAAACCAGCCAACCGGGGTAAACATGCAACAAGAGGCCACTATGATATGATTCGACCTCCTAAGTCACGTTAAGGAAGTGGAACCGATGGAAACACACCATACAAACATTCAACATCAACATTACGACCCTCAGGAACCAACCCAACCTTTCTGCCAACCAGCCGCTAGGTCCCACTGAGATTTTGAATCACTTGATCCCTAGAATCTCTCATGCTATAGGCCTGCTAGCGTCCAGGAGGCTCTGGACACTCTCATGTTATAGGCATGCCAATGTTTAGGGACTATTTAATCCAGTTATATGCCATCGTCCCTTGGATTTAAGCCATTTTTTTAGGCCTAGAGCCTAGGTCACTGTCCATAATGGAATGAAATCTTCAAAATAGTAAAATAACAGGGAAACAATGATGCAAAATCAATTAGTTTAACATGCCCTTAACTAAACCCCTACTAGCCATGAAATGCATTTCGTCAAACATATCACAAATATGTAATCTCCAGGTGTAAACAACAAATTTAAGCATATGGATCTCATTCTTATCTGAGGATCACTTCGAACCATTATTCCCACATGTAATTTGTTGCATTATCATCTATTAGGTCATAAATACATTTTCCATTCATTTAAGAGTAAAAACATGATGAGAGACATACATAGTTGTTGTCATAAAACATATACATAACCAGCATAGTAACCATAAAAATACCATAAATACATCAGCCATAGAATCCACATATAAACCAATACATTTACACATGAAAACCAAGGGAATGAATTTCTCATTAATGAATGTAGAAACCAACCGGGGATGGGACTACCACATTCCACCCGACTATAGATTGGCTAAGCCAAATCTCTCTTCATCCAATCACCCCCGTGCCATATTCTAAGCATGAATGTGGGACTCATAACCAACCAAAAAGAACCAAACAAACATGGATTCTACCAGAGTTCTCCACCTACACCATGATAAATTTGAGTGCCTCCTAGTCTCTCAGGCTTTACCATAATCCTTTTTCCGATATAGGGATCACTAGGCCCTACACTAAGACCCACTCTCCAGTCTTTACCGTACATCCCATGTCGGGATTAATAGGCCCAACGGAGAGCAATCCACCTCTTGTTTTTACTGTATATCCCGCCATTCACCGACAAGGATTCCTAGGCCCACCGAGGCACACAATCCTGGCTTTACCACAACCCACAATCTAGCTCAGGGGTTACTAGGCTAGTGGCTTTACCGTGATCCATAGTCTGTTTCACGGACCACTATGCCATGTGTTTGTCATTTCAGAGATCCACCCAACTCAGCTTCGAATCCATCCAAAATCCACCTCAACCAAAGTATGAGAACCCATCTCATCAAGGCTATTAGGAAATGGCAAGGCTAGGCTGAAAAACACTGTCACACCTGACAAAACCCATGCCATGACAGAAAAAAACCACATGCAACACCACACATGCCAAATCTAGCAAGGAAATCACAAATGCAAATCAATACCTACAAAGAATATCGTTGTAGCTGCTTGATCCTACTTTTACTTGCTTGATCTTCGCTTCCTCTTGCCTTCTTTGCCTTTCTTGATCCAATGCCAAAGTGCTCCAAGAAAACTCTAAGTGTCCAAGAGTGAGAGAGAGTGAGAGAGAATAATGACAGAGCTCCAAAACTGAATTGACAAAAGGTTACCAATTGATCCTCACAAGCCTTTTTATTAATGAGACCTCTATTTTCTTCATTCTCCATTATTTTCCTTCATTTTCCTCCTCACATGCAACCTATGACCTTTCACCTCTCTTTTATCCTAATTTCCATTATTTTCATTAATAAATGTGCCAAAAATGCTATTTTTCCTTTCCAAAGCTTAGCCATTTCCTTTTCCAATTTCCTTAACCATAATAAATCAAACGAACACTCCGTAGGATGTCTTGCTGAACATTCAACTTGGAATAAGTGTCCCATCAACCGTGGTTATTATTTTTAACTTTTATTACATGGAATTTTCACCAAGGCTAGTACAGAACCCTCCCCTTTGGGGGACACCTTCCTCGGTGTTTAATCACACATATACCTCAGAAAAACCACTGAAAAACAAAGATACTACCCATGGAACTTTATAACATAGCTCAATGCATTATTTACAATGATCACCCTGCCAAAAAGAAAACCATCATGACAACATAACAACATGAACACATAATGACATGATAACAAAATAACATGACAACGTGACACCCATACCATTCATTGGAGCTTTATAACATAGCTCATGGTGGTATATACATCCATATACATATGTACATATACCAAAACCTCATCAAAACATGTACCAAAACATATACCAAAGACATATACCAAAACACCATATCAAAACTGCTTTGCCTCTACCAGCAAATAATGAAGGATACATAGCCCGCATCTGATCCACCATCTCCCATGTAGCTTCATCGGGCCCAAAGTTCTTCCACTGCCTTTTAACCTACTCGATTGCTCAGTTCTGGAGCATGAGCACCTTTTTTCTGCAATATACACTAAGGCTCCGTTTGGAACTCTCCATCTCGTTCCACCTGCAATACAAACCATTCAATCACATGATCAACATATTTAACATACTTCATAAGCAATGAAACATGGAAAATATCATGGAATTTCATTGTCAAAGGCAATGCAAGTTGATAGGCTACTAGTCCAATCCTCTCAATAATACTGAAGGATCCACAAAACTGTGGTGCCATCTTGGCACATGATCCAATTGGTAAGGAACTCTTATTCGGTTTGATGCTCAAGTACACCTGTTTCCCAACCTGGAAATCCTTGAACAACATGTTATGATATGCATAACTCTTCTGCCTATCTTGTGCTGCCTTTAGATTCTTCTTTATCACCTGCATTTCCTGTTCCATGTCGGCCAATATGTCTGGTCCAATCAACACCCAGTTAACTAGATCACTCCAATTGATTGAAGTATTGCAACTCCACCCATACAATGCCTCAAATAGACTCATCCTCAAATATTCTTGATACCCATTGTTGTAAGCGAACTCTACCAGTGGAAGGTACTATTCCCACTTCCCTTGCTGATGCATCACATACATCCTCAACATGTCCTCCAATATTCTGTTGACCCTCTTTGTTTGTACATCTTTCTGTGGATGATAAGCTTCACTGAAGGCCAAATTTGTGCCCAAACCTACAAACAAGTCCTTCCAAAACTTGGAAGTGAATTTTGCATCCTTGTCTTACACAATCTTCTTTGGAACACCATGCAATCTGACCATGTCTCTAACCAATACATGTGCTACATCACTAGCTAAGAATGCAGACTTCATTGGAATGAAGTGTGAAACCTTTGTCAACCTGTCCAAAACAACCATGATGGAATCATTATGTCTCATTGTCCTTGGAAACGCTATGATGAAGTCCATGGAAATGACCTCCCATTTCCATTCTAGAATCGCAATTGGCTGTAGTAGTCCAATTGGGTGCTTATATTCTACTTTCACACACTGACAATCAAAACACCTAGCAACAAACTCTATTACATCCCTCTTTAGGTTCGGTCAATAATAAAAACTCTTCATTGTTGTTAGTGTCTTATGATAACGTAGGTGACCCGAATAGGTTTCGCATGAAACTCTCTCAATATCACCTTCTTGAGCTCATTGCTATCTGACACATATATCCTATTACTAAATCTGACCAATCTATCCGTTGTAAGGCAATAGTCCATATCCTGTGCACCTACACCTGTACCTGTACCTATACCTGTACTTTTATTACTACCTGTACTTTGTTGCAACCTGTGCATAATCTCCATATACCTGACATCTTGTTGACTTGCCTGCACGATCCTATCTTGTAAGTCTATCCCATAGGAGCTCCTAACTGCTAAGTGATTTACCTATACCTGTCTGTTAAGAGCATCTGCCACCCTATTCTCCTTTCTTTTGATGTACCTGATCTCGAAATCAAACTCACTCATCATGGCCAAACATCTAGATTTCTTGGCATTCAGATTCGGTTGGTCAAACAAATATCTCAACCCAATATGATCACTCATCCATACAAACCTACTACCAAGAATATAGTGCCTCCACATCTTCAATGCATGTATGATCGTTGCTAAATCAAGATCATGTGTCGGTAGTTCTGCACATGCTCGTTTACTTTTCGTGACTCATAGCATACCACCTGTCCATCCTGCATGAGAACTCCACCAAGTCCCCTCTTGCAAGCATCTTTACACACTACAAACTCCTTTCCAGGATCTACAATCTTTAACACTGGAGCATATGTCAACAACTACTTAAGCTACTCAAAACTAGCCTCTCACTCCTCGATCCATTCAAAATTATTACCTTTTCTCTTCAATAGGATAAGTTTGTGAGAAGTTCCTGATGAACCTCCTATAATAGCCCGGAAATCCCATGAAATACCTCACCTCTTCTAAATTCTTGGGAGCTACCCGCTTCATGACGACCCTTATCTTTTCTGGATCTACTGCAATGCTCTCCTTGGAGACAACATGTCCCAATTAATGTAGCCAGTCTGAAAGAAACTACACTTTCTAATCTTAGCATACAACTGATTATCTCTCAACAACCTCAACACTATTGTTAAATGCTCGGCATGCTCTTCCTCATTTTTAGAATATACCAATATGTCATCAATGAACACAATAACAAACTTATCCAAATACGAACGCAACACACTATTCATCAAGCACATAAATCTAGTTGGAGCATTTATCAAACTGAATGGAACTACAAAAAACTCATCATGCCCATACCTAGTCCAAAACGTTGTCCTGTAAATATCCTCCTCTTTGATGCGTAACTAGTGATATTCGAACCTAAGATTGACCTTCGAGAACACTGCTGCTCCCTTCAACTGCTAAAACAAGTCATCAATCCTCGGTAATGGATATTGGTTCTTGATTGTCACTTTGTTTAACTACCAGTAGTCAATGCATTTTCTGGGAGTACCATGTTTCTTCTTCACAAACAATATCGATGCACCCCAAGGTGATAAACTAGGCCTAATGTATCCCGTGTAGCTTGAACTCTACCAACTTAGGTGTGCTCATCCTATAAGGTGCTTTCGATGCTGGAGCTGCCCCTGGCACTAACTCAATAGAAAAGTCTACTTCCCTGTGAGGTGGGAACTCTATAATGTCCTTAGGAAATACATCCTTGAACTACTGTAAAAATGGGTACCTGATCAAAACATCTGCATCCTCGAGTTCCTTACCCTTTTCACTAGAAATGTGCACTACAAATAACACACACACTTTTCTGCGACTACATTTTACTCGCATAGTTATTACCATCCAAAATGATGTGGATTTCTTCTTTCCTTGCAAGACTCTTGGTTCCCCATTGTTATCCAGAAACTCAATTGCTTTGTCATAAAAATCTACCTTGATTCTATGAAGGTACAACCAATCCATGCCCAACAACACACTATATGATCCCAACGCTAATACATTGAGATGTGTTGCGGTAGGCATACCATTCAAATCAAATGCACAAGCTCTTACCCAATGATGAACTCGCTTCTTTGTACCTGTATCCAACTACACTAACCAAGATTCTTCATGCAATTCCTTACTAAAACCACACTTATCCACCAAGTCAGGACTAACATAGCTATAATTAGATACAGGGTCAAGTAAAATAGAAATAACTTGATCACAAATATTACCGTCCATCTCAATGAAAGATGCCTGGTGCTCTGCTTGTCTGTTTTCCATGGCTGCACAAATACGAGGATTAATATGCCCCACATCCCTAACAATCTTCTCCTCCTTTGCATTATATATCTTAGGCCTACCACGCTGATTCTGTAGACAATCTCTCCTAAGGTGTTCCTCACCACATGTCCAACACTCCAATTGTCCAGTATCATTACCTCTGTGTTGCTGCTATGATCCACAACATTTCTCTCTTAGGATGCCATTTACCTTTACCTTTGTCTTTCCAACCAAATGTATGCTTTACCTTTCAAGTTGAAGATAGATATCCTTGAATAAGCCCAGGGCCGTAGGAACAACCCCAACCTTTCTGCCAACCAACACATGGCTCCCACTAATATTTTGAATGACTTGACCCCCATACGCTCTCATCCCAAGTATTCAAGCCTCTGCATCTTCCGACTTCTTCACATTTCCATCAAAAGTAGGTGGCTTTGCTTTCTTAAATTCATCTGGAAAGTATCCCCTATCACTCCTCCTGTAAGGATGATAACGATGACGATCATGATGCCTGTCAGAACCAAAACTAGAATAGTACCTGTACTCATCACCCCTCCTATTCGGAGTGTCCAACAACCTACCATCTCTCATAGTGTCAGCTCTATCCGATCTGTGTCTACCAGGATACCTACTTCCATATGCCCGATTAGTTATGTCCTCCTTTCCATGGCTGATCCAAAGTGGCCCTTGTCGCTGCAGTTCTAAAAAACTTTGGAGTATTGCATTAACCTCTTCTTATTTCTCTCGTGCCTGTATGATCTTGTCATTGTCTACCTTACAACTCCTTATCTCTTCCTTCAAGCTTCTCAATGTGTCTGCTAAATCAAAAGAGTTCCCATCACACTGCTCATCTGATTCATAGGGAGAGTCTTTGTAGTCTACCATCTTGCTAGTCATTTGATCTCTTTCCTGCAAAGCATACTATGTTAGCTAGACCAAATCACAATAAACCAACTTACCTTATCATAACTCGGGGAGGATGCCTTATCTGCAAGATCACCAAATTAATGTGATACATGTATAAAATAATCATAACAACATATAGATATATAGCAAATAAGTGCATCAACACATAGACATCATTCTAGCTATAATCCAGTCATCAATGCATGACCATATCGACTACACATACCATGACCTCATGCATGACAACAACAACCATTACACCACTGTACAGATGGCCACATGCAAACATCAACATGCATAGGCAATGCATAATCAACCACACACGCATGAATGCATATAATCAAGCATAAGCGAACAATACTTGAAACCAAGCTTAGAAGAATGATACATGTAACCAAGCATAGAAGAATGTAACCAAGCCTACAAGAATGTAACCAAGCATACAAGAATGTAGCCAAGAATACAAAATGATACATGTAACAGACATATAACAACATTTAACCATTCATACACTCACGATGATGCACTCCACAATAACAACTTCAACTTCCACATGGCTACATCACTACAACCATGATCAACATCATGCAAATGTAACAAGAACATGGAATGTAAGTGTAAGATACACGCATGCAACTGACATGCATGTGTTGCCAACACACAGTTCATCCAGTCTAAGGGATGAATCATGCTCTGATACCACTCTGTAACACCCTCCTCCCACATCTACCCAAGCACCCAGCCAGCCAGGGTAAACATGCGACAAGATGCCACTATGATATGATTCAACCTCCTAAGTCATGTTAAGTAAGTGGAACTGACAGAAAGACACCATGTAGATATTTAACATCGGTATTAGGACCCTTAGGAACCAACCCAACCTTTCTGCCAACCAACCATTGGGTCACACCGAGATTTTGAATCACTTGACCCCCAGATGCTCTGACAATATAGGCCTGCCAGTGTCCAGGAGGCTTTGTACGCTCTCATTCTATAGGCATGCCAATGTCCAAGGACAATTTTGTCCAGTTCTGTGCCAGCGTCCCCAGTATTTGAGCCACTTTTCAAGGCCCAGAGCCCAGGTCACTACCCATAATGGAATGACATCTTCAGAATAGTAAAATAACAAGGAAACAATGATGCAAAAAGCAATTAGTTGAACAAGCCCTTAACCAGACCCCTACTAGCCATGACAGGAATTTCGTCAAACATATCACAAATATGTAATCTACAGGTTTAAACAACATATTTAAGCATAAGGATCTCATACTTATTATAGGATCGCTAAGAACCATTGTTCCCTCATGTCATTTGTTTCATTAACATATATTAGGTCATAAATACAATGTCCATTCATTTACAAGAAAAAGCATGATGAGAGCCATACATAACTGTTGTCATAAAACATATACATAACCAGCGTAGTAACAATATAAATACCATAAATACATCAGTCATAGAATCCACATATAAACGAGTACATTTACACATGAAAACCAATGGAATGAATTTCTCATTAATGAATGTAGAAACCAACCAGGGATGGGACTACCCCGTTTCACCTGACAATAGATTGGCTAAGCCAAATCTCTCTTCATCCAGTCACCCCCATGCCATATTTCAAGCATTAATGTGGGACTCATAACTAACCGAAAATATAAAACAAGCATGGATGCTACCAGAGTTTTCCAACTACACCGTAAGGAATTTGAGTGCCTTATAGTCTCTCAGGATTTACCATAATTCACAGTCTGATCCAGGGATCACTAGGCCCTACACCGAGACCCACTCTCTGGGCTTTATCGTGCATCCCATCCTAGGACTACTAGGCCCAACAGAGATAAATCCAACTCTTGGATTTACCATATATCCTTCCATTCACCGACAAGGATTCCTAGGCCCACTGAGGCACACAATCCTTGCATTACCGCAACCCACAAGTTGGCTCAGGTGTTACTAGGTCAGTGGCTTTACCGTGATCCACATTTCGGTTCAGGGACCGCTGGGCCACGTGTCTGTCATTTCAAGGATCCAACCCACTCAACTTCGAATCCATCCAACAATCCAGCTCAACTGAAGTATGAGAAATCATCTCATCAATGCTATCAGGAAATGGCAAGGCCAAGCTAAAAAACACTATCACACTTGACAAAACCCATGCCATGATAGAAAACAACCACATGCAACACCATGCATTCCAAATCTAGCACGTAAATCACACATGCAAATCAATACATGTAAAGAATCCTGTTGTAGCTATTTGATCCTGCTTTTCCTTGCTTGATCTTCATTTCCTCTTGCCTTCTTTTCCTTTCTTGATCTAATGCCAAAGTGCTCCAAGAAAACTTCAAGTGTCCAAGAGTGAGAGAGAATAATAAGAGAGCTCCAAACTTGCACTGGGAAAAAAAAAAAAAAAAGTGTCAAAAATGCCATTTTGCCTTTCCAAACCTAGGATGTCTTGCCCAACATTCAACTTAGAATAAGTGCCCCATCAACCGTGGTTACTATTTTTAACTTTTATTACATGAAATTTTCACCAGGTTTGTTACAGGATAGATAACAATAAATACTTATAGATCTATTTCACTAGATTTCGTCACCCAATCAACCTGTTTATTAAAACCTTCAATATGTTTTTTTTTTTCAAAGAGTTTTTTGATACAAAAAGAGGAAATTAAGAGTTCTTGGTTCCCATCTTCTTTATTTCAGCATCAAATAAAACTTATAACACCTCCCATATTGAATAAGCCCAGGGCCTAAGGATGTAGCATCCTGAATATACATCATAATATTGAATCATTGCACCTTCAACGACTACCTCAGAATATTGAATCCCCAATTTTCTCGTCCTTTTTATTAGAAATTCCCAGCTTAGTCTCCTTCATTTCCTTCTTTTCTCCTGACTGTGAATCTTGGAACTTCTCTTTGGGAGCCTTTTTCAGTTTATTTTTCTTATTTCCTTTCACATTGCCATCTTCTTCAATGTTTGGAGAACCAACAATTCTGGTTAATGGCATGCCTACAATAGAATTTAGTGTCATCGAGAGTTCTTTCACTGCAAAATGGATTGCTTTTCCAGTGGACATATTGAGGGTGGTACAAAATATGGAAATATTGGAGTGTAATGACTACTTGTAAAAGTGATGATCAAATTTTTGTATTATTCTACTTCTTCTCACAGGCTTTCAGTTACAAATTCCATAGATGGAAAGCATGATATATAAAAAGTATGATGGATATGGTTGGAATAGCCTGGCAGAGCATAAATGTAAAGAATAAAGTACGACAAGAATGACTAATCTTGGCCACTGATGATTGGACACAAAATCAACTATGATCTTGTGCATTCAATCATGATTCAATGCATTCAATCATAACTCCTCAACACTTGACACTTGCTGCTTGTGAGTGGATTTCAACATACGACAAAGGTCAGTGAGCTAACATGCCTTTATATAACACCTTTGATGTAATCAGAAGATTATTAATAATAATTTCCAACCATACTATGCTTTAAATATATTATCCATATTATTTAAAAAAGATGTTGGCTTAGTGGGTCCTGACCTAAGTTCAGAGTTAATTGCACCAAACAAAACCCTACACTGCTGGCCCTTTTAGCATCAACCCAAGTAGCATAGGCTGAAGTCTCCACTGAAGCAGTATGGGGGGATGCTGGAACCAAGTTTCCACATCCAGAGATCAGTGTGATGTCTTTTGATGCCTTAGATTTTCCTTTGCGCAGATCTATAAGCCTTTATGGCTTGGTACTGTAACTTCCTTCAAACGGTCTCTAGACCTCCGCGAAGGTCTACGATTGGCTTTTGTGGATCTTTAACAGATGGATTATCTATTTACGAGCACCATAAACTAGCCTCATATTGAAATCCACACAAATCTACTTAAGTGCTCAATAAACATAACAGAATGTATTATAACCTTCGTGTAAATACTTAACACGTATTGCATTTAATTAATAAGACTTATCTGATAGATTCGCGCATAGATACATCATTAATTCATAAATATATTATTTCAATCACAACATACATCGCAAACATAAATAACAATAGTAAACAGATAAACACATGAAGTTCTCCAACAATCTTCTTTATTGATCTTCAATATAAGGTTATAGACTCAAAACTTCCTTGCGCACTCATCTGCAAGGGTCCGCGCACTCAACTGTGGACTCTACTCTAGGCCTCCACGCACTTAGCTATGGAGCCATTTCTGTCTTCCAATGCTCACTTCTCTGCACTATCTCTCTAAGACTCCATCTGTTCTTACCCATAGATGTCTCTCTTCTTAGACTCTCTAAGACATACCTATTTATATCCTTTTACATACAATCCCATGGTCCATGGACCATGGGTGGATCTCAAAAACCGACTTAACGTTACATAAATAAGGGTAAAAACCCTTTTTGACTCCTAACTACCTACGCACCCCGCTTCCACAAATCACGAAGACTTTTAATCTTTTTATAAAATTTACATCAAAACTTGGGTTTTTAATGCCAAAAATGACCCAGGGGATCCTGTCCCAATAGGCCCCCAACACAAAGATCGTGACTCACCCTCGAGTCACTCGGCTAGTGCTGCGATCTTGCTGTGAAGATTCCCCAGCTCCACTTGTACAACTACAACCTCGGTAACACTCTGTGTAGCTTCCTGCTTAACCTCTACGACGAGCTATCCTATAGCTGGTCCTTCTTTAGTCAACTTGATCTTTTTTTGTACTTGCTGCGAGCCCATCAACTTCTCTTGAATGTTGTTTGCGACCTGGTAGGCTTTGTCTAACTAGGGCTCCAATCTAGCCTTAAGCAAGGCCTCCTTCTTCTATGCTACCTCAACCTGTGCGTGAAGCTGCTTCTCTTCTTCCAACTTGGTTAGGCATTGTGCTGGAGCAATAGAGAACGACATTGCGCTGACTTCCTCGTACTGCTTATGCAATTCTTTGCTTATGTATTCAGCTTATGCAGGTTTGGGTCTTCCTGCAGGGTAGTTACTAGTTTCGTAGCTTGCTCGAATAATGTAGTGCACTCTCCAATATAAATACCATAAATACATCAGTCATAGAATCCACATATAAACGAGTACATTTACACATGAAAACCAATGGAATGAATTTCTCATTAATGAATGTAGAAACCAACCAGGGATGGGACTACCCCGTTTCACCTGACAATAGATTGGCTAAGCCAAATCTCTCTTCATCCAGTCACCCCCATGCCATATTTCAAGCATTAATGTGGGACTCATAACTAACCGAAAATATAAAACAAGCATGGATGCTACCAGAGTTTTCCAACTACACCGTAAGGAATTTGAGTGCCTTATAGTCTCTCAGGATTTACCATAATTCACAGTCTGATCCAGAGATCACTAGGCCCTACACCGAGACCCACTCTCTGGGCTTTATCGTGCATCCCATCCTAGGACTACTAGGCCCAACAGAGATAAATCCAACTCTTGGATTTACCATATATCCTTCCATTCACCGACAAGGATTCCTAGGCCCACTGAGGCACACAATCCTTGCATTACCGCAACCCACAAGTTGGCTCAGGTGTTACTAGGTCAGTGGCTTTACCGTGATCCACATTTCGGTTCAGGGACCGTTGGGCCACGTGTCTGTCATTTCAAGGATCCAACCCACTCAACTTCGAATCCATCCAACAATCCAGCTCAACTGAAGTATGAGAAATCATCTCATCAATGCTATCAGGAAATGGCAAGGCCAAGCTAAAAAACACTATCACACTTGACAAAACCCATGCCATGATAGAAAACAACCACATGCAACACCATGCATTCCAAATCTAGCACGTAAATCACACATGCAAATCAATACATGTAAAGAATCCTGTTGTAGCTATTTGATCCTGCTTTTCCTTGCTTGATCTTCATTTCCTCTTGCCTTCTTTTCCTTTCTTGATCTAATGCCAAAGTGCTCCAAGAAAACTTCAAGTGTCCAAGAGTGAGAGAGAATAATAAGAGAGCTCCAAACTTGCACTGGGAAAAAAAAAAAAAAAGTGTCAAAAATGCCATTTTGCCTTTCCAAACCTAGGATGTCTTGCCCAACATTCAACTTAGAATAAGTGCCCCATCAACCGTGGTTACTATTTTTAACTTTTATTACATGAAATTTTCACCAGGTTTGTTACAGGATAGATAACAATAAATACTTATAGATCTATTTCACTAGATTTCGTCACCCAATCAACCTGTTTATTAAAACCTTCAATATGTTTTTTTTTTTCAAAGAGTTTTTTGATACAAAAAGAGGAAATTAAGAGTTCTTGGTTCCCATCTTCTTTATTTCAGCATCAAATAAAACTTATAACACCTCCCATATTGAATAAGCCCAGGGCCTAAGGATGTAGCATCCTGAATATACATCATAATATTGAATCATTGCACCTTCAACGATTACCTCAGAATATTGAATCCCCAATTTTCTCGTCCTTTTTATTAGAAATTCCCAGCTTAGTCTCCTTCATTTCCTTCTTTTCTCCTGACTGTGAATCTTGGAACTTCTCTTTGGGAGCCTTTTTCAGTTTATTTTTCTTATTTCCTTTCACATTGTCATCTTCTCCAATGTTTGGAGAACCAACAATTCTGGTTAATGGCATGCCTACAATAGAATTTAGTGTCATCGAGAGTTCTTTCACTGCAAAATGGATTGCTTTTCCAGTGGACATATTGAGGGTGGTACAAAATATGGAAATATTGGAGTGTAATGACTACTTGTAAAAGTGATGATCAAATTTTTGTATTATTCTACTTCTTCTCACAGGCTTTCAGTTACAAATTCCATAGATGGAAAGCATGATATATAAAAAGTATGATGGATATGGTTGGAATAGCCTGGCAGAGCATAAATGTAAAGAATAAAGTACGACAAGAATGACTAATCTTGGCCACTGATGATTGGACACAAAATCAACTATGATCTTGTGCATTCAATCATGATTCAATGCATTCAATCATAACTCCTCAACACTTGACACTTGCTGCTTGTGAGTGGATTTCAACATACGACAAAGGTCAGTGAGCTAACATGCCTTTATATAACACCTTTGATGTAATCAGAAGATTATTAATAATAATTTCCAACCATACTATGCTTTAAATATATTATCCATATTATTTAAAAAAGATGTTGGCTTAGTGGGTCCTGACCTAAGTTCAGAGTTAATTGCACCAAACAAAACCCTACACTGCTAGCCCTTTTAGCATCAACCCAAGTAGCATAGGCTGAAGTCTCCACTGAAGCAGTATGGGGGGATGCTGGAACCAAGTTTCCACATCCAGAGATCAGTGTGATGTCTTTTGATGCCTTAGATTTTCCTTTGCGCAGATCTATAAGCCTTTATGGCTTGGTACTGTAACTTCCTTCAAACGGTCTCTAGACCTCCGCGAAGGTCTACGATTGGCTTTTGTGGATCTTTAACAGATGGATTATCTATTTACGAGCACCATAAACTAGCCTCAGATTGAAATCCACACAAATCTACTTAAGTGCTCAATAAACATAACAGAATGTATTATAACCTTCGTGTAAATACTTAACACGTATTGCATTCAATTAATAAGACTTATCTGATAGATTCGCGCATAGATACATCATTAATTCATAAATATATTATTTCAATCACAACATACATCGCAAACATAAATAACAATAGTAAACAGATAAACACATGAAGTTCTCCAACAATCTTCTTTATTGATCTTCAATATAAGGTTATAGACTCAAAACTTCCTTGCGCACTCATCTGCAGGGGTCCGCGCACTCAACTGTGGACTCTACTCTAGGCCTCCACGCACTTAGCTATGGAGCCATTTCCGTCTTCCAATGCTCACTTCTCTACGCTATCTCTCTAAGACTCCATCTGTTCTTACCCATAGATGTCTCTCTTCTTAGACTCTCTAAGACATACCTATTTATATCCTTTTACATACAATCCCATGGTCCATGGACCATGGGTGGATCTCAAAAACCGACTTAACGTTACATAAATAAGGGTAAAAACCCTTTTTGACTCCTAACTACCTACGCACCCCGCTTCCACAAATCACGAAGACTTTTAATCTTTTTATAAAATTTACATCAAAACTTGGGTTTTTAATGCCAAAAATGACCCAGGGGATCCTGTCCCAATAGGCCCCCAACACAAAGATCGTGACTCACCCTCGAGTCACTCGGCTAGTGCTGCGATCTTGCTGTGAAGATTCCCCAGCTCCACTTGTACAACTACAACCTCGGTAACACTCTGTGTAGCTTCCTGCTTAACCTCTACGACGAGCTATCCTATAGCTGGTCCTTCTTTAGTCAACTTGATATTTTTTTGTACTTGCTGCGAGCCCATCAACTTCTCCTGAATGTTGTTTGCGACCTGGTAGGCTTTGTCTAACTAGGGCTCCAATCTAGCCTTAAGCAAGGCCTCCTTCTTCTATGCTACCTCAACCTGTGCGTGAAGCTGCTTCTCTTCTTCCAACTTGGTTAGGCATTGTGCTGGAGCAATAGAGAACGACATTGCGCTGACTTCCTCGTACTGCTTATGCAATTCTTTGCTTCTGTATTCAGCTTATGCAGGTTTGGGTCTTCCTGCAGGGTAGTTACTAGTTTCGTAGCTTGCTCGAATAATGTAGTGCACTCTCCAATGGTGGCATCCAAAGTCCTTTCGTGAGCACGGCTCTGCGCTTCTCCATGTTGCTCCTAGACCTCCATCGGAGTCGATGGCTCCATCTTCAGTTGCAGCTCAATTATCTTTATATTGAGTTCAAATTGAACTCGACTATCCTCGCCCCGTGCCTCGCGCACACCAGCAGCCAATTTTCTAACCTCTGCCTCTGGCTATGTGTCCTTCAGAATATGGAGCTCCGGTACTTCTCGGCATGCCGCCACGACCGTAGACTCCAATCATGAGTTGTGTGCCTGGAGCACCTCCTTTTCTTCCAAAACTTGAGTCTTCTTAGCGAATAGCTACGAATTATTTACCTTGATTTAGCTGACAACACTAATGGCATGTTGTTCCTGAAGGCAAAGCTCTCCTACGATTGCATGTAGTAATTCATGCAGTGTATCTAGTTTGATTGCAGTCAGGTTCAGACCCATTTTCGGTATGCTATCTAGCTGGGCGTCCTGTTCATCAGTCTCAGCATGGACCGACCCTGTAGGCAAGGGAAATACTCGCACATCCATCGTCAACCATAGAACTAACTCCATGCCAGCATGTTGTTCTTGAGCTGAGTTTCTCGTTACGCCCCTCACTCTACCTACCTCTGCCTGGATCTTAGTTGCCTGAAGCTGCAACTCACGAAGGTCCTTCTGGACTCCCCCTAAAGTTTGTATGTACTGCTGCTCCAATTGCTGCAATACCTTCGTTGTGACGTCTCTAACTTTATCACCTATTGCATCCAGGTTGCTTTTCGTAATCAGTAGAGGATCAACCTGCGTTTTCTGCACCTTCTGCTTCTTCCTTGATCCTCCTTGTTGTTCCAATTCTCTCTTTTTCCACGAGGAGCGATTGCCTATGTTTGTCTTCAGTCGGGATTGACGCCTGTAAATGCTACTTCAATAGATTTCAGTGGAAAGAGCGCCATTCGCTCTTCAGGAAGCGCTGATGGTTTTGTTTTTAGTTTATTTTGTTAAATAAGGATAAAAACAAATTCCTGGTCTTGGGGTCGACTTGTTTTCCCCCAGCTGTATTTTGTTTGATTTTTTTTGTGAGGTTAGTTAAAACAGCGCCTTTTTTTGGGCAGCAGTTTGATTTATTTTATTAAAAAATTCATTTGTAAAAGAGAGAGTGAGAGTTAGAGAGTTTTCTGAGGGCTGAGAGTTGCTGTAGTGTAGCAGAGCTTCATTGTACAGTCATTGGCAGAAAATGTAATGGAATTTCACAGCTCTGTTTGCTGAGATTCATGTGGTATGTTGATTTAGCATAAGTTTTTCCCTTTGTCTCATATGTAAACTGTTTTGTTTCATTCACCTCATGATCATATCTATTTGAGCAAATGAAGTGATTAGGTAGGAATTCATAGTATTATATGCTCCTCCTATAAGTTTGTTCAATTCAATGTTTTCTTCTGTTTAAGGAGGATTCGAAGTATTATTTGCCCTCCTTAGCTCCTCACCGGTCTTGCCATCCCATTTGAAACCAGATTTGGTGTTAAATTGCATGCCTACCTTGCCTTGGTTGATAACCTGTGTAGTCATTCGATTTCTCTGTTTGAAGCTGTGATTTTGCCCATGCAGCCCAGAAAAGCCCCGTCATTTCATTAAAAAACCCCACAAAACATTAAATCAACCCCCCTATCAATTTACTAGCCTAAAATCTTTATTTTTAATTGGTCAGCCTAATCATATTGAAAGATCTATCAAATCTGACCTGAGAGAGCCTTCTCATACCTCGTAGGGCTAGCTACGAGGTGAAATGGTTTGATGTAGCCTTGAAGATTTACCTTTTCAGCCTAGGGTGAAATCTCAAGCGCTAACATAGTGGCGACCATACTGGGGAAGAACAAAATTGTTTGCTCATTGATGTGTTTGTTTCATAAGTCTTAGACAGAGCCTAAAGTTACGCCAGAAGCCTTCGAAAACGCTCTTGTTTTACATCAGCGTTAGTAGATAAACGCTGCTTCAGTCTATCTTCGTGGGATTTGTGAACATAGCGCTTCATCTGCAATTTACCCCAGTACATGTATCAAGTTCAGATCTAATGCTGATGGTGGACAGCAGTCAGATACTTATGCGGGCTGAATCATTCACCTGGCGACTCCAACTAGATCCAGACATTCCAGTGCCTGTTGATATGTTCATGCAATGGTAGGGTATGTGGCAGACCCTGCACTTTGTAAAGCTCTAGATGGCGTTAGAGAGTTGTTAGCGGATATTGAAATTAATGAAGAATTTTTCAGTATTTTCTTTCAATGTTTGAAATCTCCGAAGCTTCATCTTGAAGGCAAAACTAGATTTTATGAGTTAGTTGTTGAAAGAGTTGAAAATGAGATTCAGTATCTCGATGAGCAAATTCAGTCTTATGATTTCCAAGACCCTAAAAAGTTCTTGGAAATCCTTCCTCCTTCGCAACAAGAAACAACAGACTTGCCTATAGATGTATACATTGACAATGTGCAGCTGGAAGTATGTATTGCAGAGTTGGGGCAGCCAACAGAGGCCGGTGTCCGTGATCCTATTGCGGCATATATGGACATGTTTTTCACTCTGATGGACAGATCAGGCTGTCTTTTCCATGACCGCGCTCAGTATGTGCATGAAGGGCTGCCAGCAATTGCATCTGTGACTTCGTGGCAGCATTCTCAAGCGGCTTCATTGTCAGGTCTACTTGAATGGTTAATATGGCATTTTAGCATTACCTGATTTCTTGTTTGTACAGCAGATTAGAGTAGGTTTTGTGAATAAATAAGCAGCCATAAGGGCAGCATCTTGTTTCAGTTGGCTTTTAGTTTGTTTGAGTTCAGTTTCAGTGTGAAAATAAGTCTTCAGCTGTGTTGATTTGTTGATGATGACTCCATTGCCCAATGGTGGAGGCACGGTCTGCTCTCCCAAAGTTCTGCGGTTCTTGGCACCTCCAGGAAACTGCAGCTGCCATCCCGAATGGAGCCGATGTTAGACTCTGTCTTATATCAGAGATTGATTCTTCTTCAAAACAGGGTTTTGAAGAAGAAATCATTAATGTTGTTTTTCAGATTATGTAATTTATCTCCAGCTCTTCAAAAGGGAGCAACTTCCTCAGCTCCTATCTCTGCAAAAGCACAAACACAATTCAAATCATCATCTCTTGTTACGATGGTCAGTTTTCTTCGAAGGATTATAGAGTCTTGCCATGAAGCAGCTTGGAGTAATTCAATCATTCTGAAAGATGCTATGAGTAATGGTGGCAGAAATAAGATGGCAGTGGAGGCATTGCAAGTCCTTACGCATGTTATACATGAAAATGGAGGGAATATGTCTCCTTCAGATGTTACATTTACTTTGGATTTTCTTCTCTGCTTACGGACCCTTTAGAATTGTCGCAGAATGAGGGAGAAATTTGGGTTGGGGGTAAATGTCTTGCAGTGAAATATTTAAATGATGCTTCAGGTGATTTTTCAAAGTTTGTCAATTTGAATGGAAATTGCGCATATCGCTGCATCCTTTCAGATTATGTAGGTAAAGATACAATGTACTTTAAAACTGGTGACTTTGCAAGAAAGCTTAACGATGGTAATTTTGTATTTGTTGGAAGAAAAGACCGTGTGGTGAAAATTAATGGGCAACGGGTTGTAATTGAAGAGATAGAATACATTTTGAGGAAACACCCTGATGTAGCAGATGCTGCAGTTTCTTTTTGTGTTGGTAAACAGGACAGCATCCATATCATAGCTTACATTGTCATGAGAGGAACTGATCAATATTTTATGTATGGTTCTAATAGGAAAGAGAAGTCCGATGGCCACTTGAATGCAGACAATGGAAACGGCTTGCATGCTTCATTGAGGAGCTGGTTAGAGGAAAGGTTACCTGTTGTAATGATCCCTTACAGGTTTCATTTTATTGCAGCATTGCCTGAGGTCGAACCTTCTGTTTTGGAAACAGAAAGAGATTCTGATGCTATCCATTTAAATGATACAGCTATCCGTATTATAAGAGAGGTTTTCAGAAGAGTTCTTATGGTTGACAAGGTTTTGAGTCATGATGATTTCTTTTTACTTGGCGGGACTTCAATATCTGTTGCACATGCCGCCTATACATTAGGAATTGATATGCGTCTTATTTATAAACATCCGAGTCCTCAGAAACTTCATAGTCCTTTGCTTCAAGTTCCAGGATTGCTGGATAGAATTAAAGGGCTTGATGCCTCTCTAAAAGTATCATCAGAACTAAGCAACAGTGGAAAAAGAAGAGATATTAAGGGGGTGTGGTTCACATGATCATAATATATATGCACTAGATCCGAAATCCCAAAGTTGTGTTTTTAAGCTTGCATGTGGAGGTAGCATCTTTGGAGCTCCAGCTTATGACATGGTATGGAACAGAAAGTTAATGATCTGCAACAGCAGGTGGAGTTGAATCGTTCAACAAGCAATTAAAGAATGCTGGTCTTGAAGATGTGATAACTTATGGAGCCGAACCGATTATACTTCTCTGCGGGCCATCAGGAAATGGAAAGACAATGACAGTCAATGCCGTTGCTCATCATCTACTTCACGTGAAACGTGTTCTTGGTCCTCATCACGCAACCGTAAACAAAAACTTAGGAACGAATTTCCTATTTCAAGACCACCTAAATCAAAAAGATATGCGCTCCAGTTTAGCCTCATAATTAGCCAAATCATCAACAGAATGTTAGTTTAAAGTTTGTTTTATTAAAATCGCCAATGTATTTCCAGAAATTCAGGAGCAGTTGTAATTTCCAGTATATGCAAAGTGGCAGAGAACGAGGAGCGATTGCCTATGTTTGTCTTCAGTCGGGATTGACGCCTGTAAATGCTACTTCAATAGATTTCAGTGGAAAGAGCGCCATTCTCTCTTCAGGAAGCGCTGATGGTTTTGTTTTTAGTTTATTTTGTTAAATAAGGATAAAAACAAATTCCTGGTCTTGGGGTCGACTTGTTTTCCCCCAGCTGTATTTTGTTTGATTTTTTTTGTGAGGTTAGTTAAAACAGCGCCTTTTTTTGGGCAGCAGTTTGATTTATTTTATTAAAAAATTCATTTGTAAAAGAGAGAGTGAGAGTTAGAGAGTTTTCTGAGGGCTGAGAGTTGCTGTAGTGTAGCAGAGCTTCATTGTACAGTCATTGGCAGAAAATGTAATGGAATTTCACAGCTCTGTTTGCTGAGATTCATGTGGTATGTTGATTTAGCATAAGTTTTTCCCTTTGTCTCATATGTAAACTGTTTTGTTTCATTCACCTCATGATCATATCTATTTGAGCAAATGAAGTGATTAGGTAGGAATTCATAGTATTATATGCTCCTCCTATAAGTTTGTTCAATTCAATGTTTTCTTCTGTTTAAGGAGGATTCGAAGTATTATTTGCCCTCCTTAGCTCCTCACCGGTCTTGCCATCCCATTTGAAACCAGATTTGGTGTTAAATTGCATGCCTACCTTGCCTTGGTTGATAACCTGTGTAGTCATTCGATTTCTCTGTTTGAAGCTGTGATTTTGCCCATGCAGCCCAGAAAAGCCCCGTCATTTCATTAAAAAACCCCAAAAAACATTAAATCAACCCCCCTATCAATTTACTAGCCTAAAATCTTTATTTTTAATTGGTCAGCCTAATCATATTGAAAGATCTATCAAATCTGACCTGAGAGAACCTTCTCATACCTCGTAGGGCTAGCTACGAGGTGAAATGGTTTGATGTAGCCTTGAAGATTTACCTTTTCAGCCTAGGGTGAAATCTCAAGCGCTAACATAGTGGCGACCATACTGGGGAAGAACAAAATTGTTTGCTCATTGATGTGTTTGTTTCATAAGTCTTAGACGGAGCCTGAAGTTACGCCAGAAGCCTTCGAAAACGCTCTTGTTTTACATCAGCGTTAGTAGATAAACGCTGCTTCAGTCTATCTCCGTGGGATTTGTGAACATAGCGCTTCATCTGCAATTTACCCCAGTACATGTATCAAGTTCAGATCTGATGCTGATGGTGGACAGCAGTCAGATACTTATGCGGGCTGAATCATTCACCTGGCGACTCCAACTAGATCCAGACATTCCAGTGCATGTTGATATGTTCATGCAATGGTAGGGTATGTGGCAGACCCTGCACTTTGTAAAGCTCTAGATGGCGTTAGAGAGTTGTTAGCGGATATTGAAATTAATGAAGAATTTTTCAGTATTTTCTTTCAATGTTTGAAATCTCCGAAGCTTCATCTTGAAGGCAAAACTAGATTTTATGAGTTAGTTGTTGAAAGAGTTGAAAATGAGATTCAGTATCTCGATGAGCAAATTCAGTCTTATGATTTCCAAGACCCTAAAAAGTTCTTGGAAATCCTTCCTCCTTCGCAACAAGAAACAACAACTTGCCTATAGATGTATACATTGACAATGTGCAGCTGGAAGTATGTATTGCAGAGTTGGGGCAGCCAACAGAGGCCGGTGTCCGTGATCCTATTGCGGCATATATGGACATGTTTTTCACTCTGATGGACAGATCAGGCTGTCTTTTCCGTGACCGCACTCAGTATGTGCATGAAGGGCTGCCAGCAATTGCATCTGTGACTTCGTGGCAGCATTCTCAAGCGGCTTCATTGTCAGGTCTACTTGAATGGTTAATATGGCATTTTAGCATTACCTGATTTCTTGTTTGTACAGCAGATTAGAGTAGGTTTTGTGAATAAATAAGCAGCCATAAGGGCAGCATCTTGTTTCAGTTGGCTTTTAGTTTGTTTGAGTTCAGTTTCAGTGTGAAAATAAGTCTTCAGCTGTGTTGATTTGTTGATGATGACTCCATTGCCCAATGGTGGAGGCACGGTCTGCTCTCCCAAAGTTCTGCGGTTCTTGGCACCTCCAGGAAGCTGCAGCTGCCATCCCGAATGGAGCCGATGTTAGACTCTGTCTTATATCAGAGATTGATTCTTCTTCAAAACAGGGTTTTGAAGAAGAAATCATTAATGTTGTTTTTCAGATTATGTAATTTATCTCCAGCTCTTCAAAAGGGAGCAGCTTCCTCAGCTCCTATCTCTGCAAAAGCACAAACACAATTCAAATCATCATCTCTTGTTACGATGGTCAGTTTTCTTCGAAGGATTATAGAGTCTTGCCATGAAGCAGCTTGGAGTAATTCAATCATTCTGAAAGATGCTATGAGTAATGGTGGCAGAAATAAGATGGCAGTGGAGGCATTGCAAGTCCTTACGCATGTTATACATGAAAATGGAGGGAATATGTCTCCTTCAGATGTTACATTTACTTTGGATTTTCTTCTCTGCTTACGGACCCTTTAGAATTGTCGCAGAATGAGGGAGAAATTTGGGTTGGGGGTAAATGTCTTGCAGTGAAATATTTAAATGATGCTTCAGGTGATTTTTCAAAGTTTGTCAATTTGAATGGAAATTGCGCATATCGCTGCATCCTTTCAGATTATGTAGGTAAAGATACAATGTACTTTAAAACTGGTGACTTTGCAAGAAAGCTTAACGATGGTAATTTTGTATTTGTTGGAAGAAAAGACCGTGTGGTGAAAATTAATGGGCAACGGGTTGTAATTGAAGAGATAGAATACATTTTGAGGAAACACCCTGATGTAGCAGATGCTGCAGTTTCTTTTCGTGTTGGTAAACAGGACAGCATCCATATCATAGCTTACATTGTCATGAAAGGAACTGATCAATCTTTTATGTATGGTTCTAATAGGAAAGAGAAGTCCGATGGCCACTTGAATGCAGACAATGGAAACGGCTTGCATGCTTCATTGAGGAGCTGGTTAGAGGAAAGGTTACCTGTTGTAATGATCCCTTACAGGTTTCATTTTATTGCAGCATTGCCTGAGGTCGAACCTTCTGTTTTGGAAACAGAAAGAGATTCTGATGCTATCCATTTAAATGATACAGCTATCCGTATTATAAGAGAGGTTTTCAGAAGAGTTCTTATGGTTGACAAGGTTTTGAGTCATGATGATTTCTTTTTACTTGGCGGGACTTCAATATCTGTTGCACATGCCGCCTATACATTAGGAATTGATATGCGTCTTATTTATAAACATCCGAGTCCTCAGAAACTTCATAGTCCTTTGCTTCAAGTTCCAGGATTGCTGGATAGAATTAAAGGGCTTGATGCCTCTCTAAAAGTATCATCAGAACTAAGCAACAGTGGAAAAAGAAGAGATATTAAGGGGGTGTGGTTCACATGATCATAATATATATGCACTAGATCCGAAATCCCAAAGTTGTGTTTTTAAGCTTGCATGTGGAGGTAGCATCTTTGGAGCTCCGGCTTATGACATGGTATGGAACAGAAAGTTAATGATCTGCAACAGCAGGTGGAGTTGAATCGTTCAACAAGCAATTAAAGAATGCTGGTCTTGAAGATGTGATAACTTATGGAGCCGAACCGATTATACTTCTCTGCGGGCCATCAGGAAATGGAAAGACAATGACAGTCAATGCCGTTGCTCATCATCTACTTCACGTGAAACGTGTTCTTGGTCCTCATCACGCAACCGTAAACAAAAACTTAGGAACGAATTTCCTATTTCAAGACCACCTAAATCAAAAAGATATGCGCTCCAGTTTAGCCTCATAATTAGCCAAATCATCAACAGAATGTTAGTTTAAAGTTTGTTTTATTAAAATCGCCAATGTATTTCCAGAAATTCAGGAGCAGTTGTAATTTCCAGTATATGCAAAGTGGCAGAGAACGAGGAGCGATTGCCTATGTTTGTCTTCAGTCGGGATTGACGCCTGTAAATGCTACTTCAATAGATTTCAGTGGAAAGAGCGCCATTCTCTCTTCAGGAAGCGCTGATGGTTTTGTTTTTAGTTTATTTTGTTAAATAAGGATAAAAACAAATTCCTGGTCTTGGGGTCGACTTGTTTTCCCCCAGCTGTATTTTGTTTGATTTTTTTTGTGAGGTTAGTTAAAACAACGCCTTTTTTTGGGCAGCAGTTTGATTTATTTTATTAAAAAATTCATTTGTAAAAGAGAGAGTGAGAGTTAGAGAGTTTTCTGAGGGCTGAGAGTTGCTGTAGTGTAGCAGAGCTTCATTGTACAGTCATTGGCAGAAAATGTAATGGAATTTCACAGCTCTGTTTGCTGAGATTCATGTGGTATGTTGATTTAGCATAAGTTTTTCCCTTTGTCTCATATGTAAACTGTTTTGTTTCATTCACCTCATGATCATATCTATTTGAGCAAATGAAGTGATTAGGTAGGAATTCATAGTATTATATGCTCCTCCTATAAGTTTGTTCAATTCAATGTTTTCTTCTGTTTAAGGAGGATTCGAAGTATTATTTGCCCTCCTTAGCTCCTCACCGGTCTTGCCATCCCATTTGAAACCAGATTTGGTGTTAAATTGCATGCCTACCTTGCCTTGGTTGATAACCTGTGTAGTCATTCGATTTCTCTGTTTGAAGCTGTGATTTTGCCCATGCAGCCCAGAAAAGCCCCGTCATTTCATTAAAAAACCCCAAAAAACATTAAATCAACCCCCCTATCAATTTACTAGCCTAAAATCTTTATTTTTAATTGGTCAGCCTAATCATATTGAAAGATCTATCAAATCTGACCTGAGAGAGCCTTCTCATACCTCGTAGGGCTAGCTACGAGGTGAAATGGTTTGATGTAGCCTTGAAGATTTACCTTTTCAGCCTAGGGTGAAATCTCAAGCGCTAACATAGTGGCGACCATACTGGGGAAGAACAAAATTGTTTGCTCATTGATGTGTTTGTTTCATAAGTCTTAGACGGAGCCTGAAGTTACGCCAGAAGCCTTCGAAAACGCTCTTGTTTTACATCAGCGTTAGTAGATAAACGCTGCTTCAGTCTATCTCCGTGGGATTTGTGAACATAGCGCTTCATCTGCAATTTACCCCAGTACATGTATCAAGTTCAGATCTGATGCTGATGGTGGACAGCAGTCAGATACTTATGCGGGCTGAATCATTCACCTGGCGACTCCAACTAGATCCAGACATTCCAGTGCCTGTTGATATGTTCATGCAATGGTAGGGTATGTGGCAGACCCTGCACTTTGTAAAGCTCTAGATGGCGTTAGAGAGTTGTTAGCGGATATTGAAATTAATGAAGAATTTTTCAGTATTTTCTTTCAATGTTTGAAATCTCCGAAGCTTCATCTTGAAGGCAAAACTAGATTTTATGAGTTAGTTGTTGAAAGAGTTGAAAATGAGATTCAGTATCTCGATGAGCAAATTCAGTCTTATGATTTCCAAGACCCTAAAAAGTTCTTGGAAATCCTTCCTCCTTCGCAACAAGAAACAACAGACTTGCCTATAGATGTATACATTGACAATGTGCAGCTGGAAGTATGTATTGCAGAGTTGGGGCAGCCAACAGAGGCCGGTGTCCGTGATCCTATTGCGGCATATATGGACATGTTTTTCACTCTGATGGACAGATCAGGCTGTCTTTTCCGTGACCGCGCTCAGTATGTGCATGAAGGGCTGCCAGCAATTGCATCTGTGACTTCGTGGCAGCATTCTCAAGCGGCTTCATTGTCAGGTCTACTTGAATGGTTAATATGGCATTTTAGCATTACCTGATTTCTTGTTTGTACAGCAGATTAGAGTAGGTTTTGTGAATAAATAAGCAGCCATAAGGGCAGCATCTTGTTTCAGTTGGCTTTTAGTTTGTTTGAGTTCAGTTTCAGTGTGAAAATAAGTCTTCAGCTGTGTTGATTTGTTGATGATGACTCCATTGCCCAATGGTGGAGGCACGGTCTGCTCTCCCAAAGTTCTGCGGTTCTTGGCACCTCCAGGAAGCTGCAGCTGCCATCCCGAATGGAGCCGATGTTAGACTCTGTCTTATATCAGAGATTGATTCTTCTTCAAAACAGGGTTTTGAAGAAGAAATCATTAATGTTGTTTTTCAGATTATGTAATTTATCTCCAGCTCTTCAAAAGGGAGCAGCTTCCTCAGCTCCTATCTCTGCAAAAGCACAAACACAATTCAAATCATCATCTCTTGTTACGATGGTCAGTTTTCTTCGAAGGATTATAGAGTCTTGCCATGAAGCAGCTTGGAGTAATTCAATCATTCTGAAAGATGCTATGAGTAATGGTGGCAGAAATAAGATGGCAGTGGAGGCATTGCAAGTCCTTACGCATGTTATACATGAAAATGGAGGGAATATGTCTCCTTCAGATGTTACATTTACTTTGGATTTTCTTCTCTGCTTACGGACCCTTTAGAATTGTCGCAGAATGAGGGAGAAATTTGGGTTGGGGGTAAATGTCTTGCAGTGAAATATTTAAATGATGCTTCAGGTGATTTTTCAAAGTTTGTCAATTTGAATGGAAATTGCGCATATCGCTGCATCCTTTCAGATTATGTAGGTAAAGATACAATGTACTTTAAAACTGGTGACTTTGCAAGAAAGCTTAACGATGGTAATTTTGTATTTGTTGAAGAAGAAAAGATGTGGTGAAAATTAATGGGCAACGGGTTGTAATTGAAGAGATAGAATACATTTTGAGGAAACACCCTGATGTAGCAGATGCTGCAGTTTCTTTTCGTGTTGGTAAACAGGACAGCATCCATATCATAGCTTACATTGTCATGAAAGGAACTGATCAATCTTTTATGTATGGTTCTAATAGGAAAGAGAAGTCCGATGGCCACTTGAATGCAGACAATGGAAACGGCTTGCATGCTTCATTGAGGAGCTGGTTAGAGGAAAGGTTACCTGTTGTAATGATCCCTTACAGGTTTCATTTTATTGCAGCATTGCCTGAGGTCGAACCTTCTGTTTTGGAAACAGAAAGAGATTCTGATGCTATCCATTTAAATGATACAGCTATCCGTATTATAAGAGAGGTTTTCAGAAGAGTTCTTATGGTTGACAAGGTTTTGAGTCATGATGATTTCTTTTTACTTGGCGGGACTTCAATATCTGTTGCACATGCCGCCTATACATTAGGAATTGATATGCGTCTTATTTATAAACATCCGAGTCCTCAGAAACTTCATAGTCCTTTGCTTCAAGTTCCAGGATTGCTGGATAGAATTAAAGGGCTTGATGCCTCTCTAAAAGTATCATCAGAACTAAGCAACAGTGGAAAAAGAAGAGATATTAAGGGGGTGTGGTTCACATGATCATAATATATATGCACTAGATCCGAAATCCCAAAGTTGTGTTTTTAAGCTTGCATGTGGAGGTAGCATCTTTGGAGCTCCGGCTTATGACATGGTATGGAACAGAAAGTTAATGATCTGCAACAGCAGGTGGAGTTGAATCGTTCAACAAGCAATTAAAGAATGCTGGTCTTGAAGATGTGATAACTTATGGAGCCGAACCGATTATACTTCTCTGCGGGCCATCAGGAAATGGAAAGACAATGACAGTCAATGCCGTTGCTCATCATCTACTTCACGTGAAACGTGTTCTTGGTCCTCATCACGCAACCGTAAACAAAAACTTAGGAACGAATTTCCTATTTCAAGACCACCTAAATCAAAAAGATATGCGCTCCAGTTTAGCCTCATAATTAGCCAAATCATCAACAGAATGTTAGTTTAAAGTTTGTTTTATTAAAATCGCCAATGTATTTCCAGAAATTCAGGAGCAGTTGTAATTTCCAGTATATGCAAAGTGGCAGAGAACGAGGAGCGATTGCCTATGTTTGTCTTCAGTCGGGATTGACGCCTGTAAATGCTACTTCAATAGATTTCAGTGGAAAGAGCGCCATTCTCTCTTCAGGAAGCGCTGATGGTTTTGTTTTTAGTTTATTTTGTTAAATAAGGATAAAAACAAATTCCTAGTCTTGGGGTCGACTTGTTTTCCCCAGCTGTATTTTGTTTGATTTTTTTTGTGAGGTTAGTTAAAACAGCGCCTTTTTTTGGGCAGCAGTTTGATTTATTTTATTAAAAAATTCATTTGTAAAAGAGAGAGTGAGAGTTAGAGAGTTTTCTGAGGGCTGAGAGTTGTTGTAGTGTAGCAGAGCTTCATTGTACAGTCATTGGCAGAAAATGTAATGGAATTTCACAGCTCTGTTTGCTGAGATTCATGTGGTATGTTGATTTAGCATAAGTTTTTCCCTTTGTCTCATATGTAAACTGTTTTGTTTCATTCACCTCATGATCATATCTATTTGAGCAAATGAAGTGATTAGGTAGGAATTCATAGTATTATATGCTCCTCCTATAAGTTTGTTCAATTCAATGTTTTCTTCTGTTTAAGGAGGATTCGAAGTATTATTTGCCCTCCTTAGCTCCTCACCGGTCTTGCCATCCCATTTGAAACCAGATTTGGTGTTAAATTGCATGCCTACCTTGCCTTGGTTGATAACCTGTGTAGTCATTCGATTTCTCTGTTTGAAGCTGTGATTTTGCCCATGCAGCCCAGAAAAGCCCCGTCATTTCATTAAAAAACCCCAAAAAACATTAAATCAACCCCCCTATCAATTTACTAGCCTAAAATCTTTATTTTTAATTGGTCAGCCTAATCATATTGAAAGATCTATCAAATCTGACTTGAGAGAGCCTTCTCATACCTCGTAGGGCTAGCTACGAGGTGAAATGGTTTGATGTAGCCTTGAAGATTTACCTTTTCAGCCTAGGGTGAAATCTCAAGCGCTAACATCAGTGATGGGGATAGGCGCACCTATGATCCAGGTGGATATGGGTGGCCACCCACCATGTCCACTTGGAGCCCCACCATTGTTTCTTTCAGCTTTTCATTTTCCTTAATTGTAACACAATTTACTATTTTTAGCAGTTTTTCGGGTCCTGAACTTCCGGAGCCGTTTTGAGGCCCTAAACGACATTTTTTGGGAAAACTGGGAGCAACATGGGTCCATGGACCGATGTTGCTCTTCCCAAAGTTGTAGTTCTCGGATAGATCTTTCTAACGAGATATTGTACGCGTCAAACGGAGATCGTATGCCAAAGTTACGACCCCGAGAAGTTGATGTACCAATTTACCCAAACGGGGCCCATAGTTTGGCGTTTCATCTTCTAGGGTTAGGTTTTTGGATGTTTATGGTTTTCCCATGTTTCTAAAAAATAAATAGGCCTAAGAGCCTCATTGTAACACAGTTCAGAGGCATGTAGCTGCCACATCTCTTCTCAGAGATAAACTACCATCGCCCTAGCTGGTTTATTTCCATTGCTGTTTGTAAGCATATTTCAGTATTTTACATTAATGAAATGAAGTATTATTTCCGCTGCATCTCTGTGTTTATGGTTATCTCTGTAATTTTTTGCGTTCCTGTTTAAATCCGGATCAACCTAGCCATAAACACCCATCATGTACTAGTGTGAGCAGTTGGCATATACATTGTGCGTACCAATTTATGACTGATAATTTTATGTAAAAGCCCTCTTTTATTCATCATTTCCCTTTATTTAGCCTTTAAATTTCCTCCATATTCCTTAGAAACTGATTGATATAATGTTATTTCCATTATTTTTATCTTGGAATTAATCTTAGGAATTTTTGTGTTGAAATTGGAAATTTCCAGAAAATTACAAGTTGTTGTAACTTCCTGTAATGGCTCCATGGTTTGACATATTGCAGGATAGATTGGTAAATTCGACGACCTAGGGTTTGATCCAAAATGTACAAGGATGGTGGAATACCTATCCACTCTCAGATTTGAAGATTCTAGGTGCTCGGTCAACGCTGGTCAAACCCAACTATTTTAGCAGGAATTCCAGATTTTGTGAACAAACTTTGCTATTTTTGAGATTTTGCTCAAATTGAGGATTTGAACTAATTCGACCTCCTTTGATGTAATTTTTAGTATTTCATTAGGATTATGAGGAGTATGAATAGATTCCTCTTGTTGTGAAGATTTAGGACAAATAACTCAAAAGGAGAATTATGTAGTTTAGTAGTTGTTGATACATGAAAAACTTGGAAACACAATTTATGTATTTTTTATTTCTAGACTTGAATACAGAGATACAGTGTTGGAGTCCATATTTATGTTTCAGATCCAGTAGTTGTCTTCATTTGAATTAGACTAAGGTGTGCTTGCAAAGTGTGGAGGGCCCCCATTACATAGCTGGTACACTTTTCCTTGAATTCTCTTTTACAATTGCATAGATAGATCTGATACTTAGAATTGTCATTCAATTGATATGCTGCAAGTTTATGAAATTGGAAATTGTTAATTGAAGAGATCACATCATTTGTGAAATATTTTTGTAAGAAAACCTCAATTGATATTCATCTTGAAATTGACAATTGTGCTTGCTATTTCATGGTTTTTATCTCATAGTTTGATCTATAGTTTAATGTTTATTGGTTGTGATTTGTAGTTGCAAAGCTCAATGGGTAGTTTGTTGACTGAACCTTGTAAGAGGTTCCACTATTGTTGATCTCCACAGCTACATACTTCATTCATTGTTTTGTGTGATGAGTAATTAGGACTCCGTTTCCATATAAACAATTAGATTTGTTTCATTTAAGTAAATGCTTAAGTGTTAAAAAGACAAAGAGAAACCTCTTGTAAAAGAGCATTGTTGATTTTTCCACATTAAGCTATCATTTAGAAACTAAATCCTTCTAGATCTATATATATTAGATAGCACCTCTAAGTGTACCTACTCGGGTTGACAGAGAAATTGAAGCCTGATTTACATCAGTAAGTAAGGCCCAACAGACACATTGTGTTGATTGGGGTGTGATGGTAGTGTGGCACCCAAAGCAAGTTGAGCAACCCAGATTGCTTCACACCTCGGGCCCATTCCTCTGTTTCCAATGCTGTCACACCCGTGTCTTCGTAAGCTATGTGCTTCATGAAGGTATCTGTTGATAAGTGTGGGAACTTAGTGAGATCCACTATATCCCAATACTCCATCTTCAGTAGTGGGACGCAGGTGAGCCGCGAACCTTCAAATGACACTTGCTAAGGTAGCAGGGGTGTGGAAATGACGAATTTTTCAGAATACAAGTCTTTTGGAATCTTTTCCTTACCCTTCCTCGGAGGGAAATACTGAGGGAACTTTGTGATGGGTTCTGCTCCTTCATTATCTGCACCTTCGGCTCCCTGGCTATCTTCTTCTTCCAGGTCAATAGCCTTCTCTTTGCCTTTGGCCGACTGTTTGCCTTTTTTCTGGGGTGGGTTCGTTTTATGACCCCTAGGGGAAGCGCGTGTCTATACCGACTTCTTCAGCTTTTATTCAGCCATGGATTGTGTTGTCCATGGTGACCTTGGCAGCGTGGGCATTGCAGGCATGTCTTCAGCACTAGATATTTTAGGGCCTGGGGCATCAGATACTGTTGCGTCCATACTCATCTTCTCCATAAATAGTTCACGAGCCTCAATAGACACATCTTGCGAGCAAAGAACTCTTCACTAAAGGCTCGGCTCATCAACAAACAACAAATTTTAGAGAAGGATCCAAGTGTGCAAAGCGGTCGTGTTTGGATCGACACATGTAATTTATAGGGGTTTTTGGAGTCAAATCCGATTGTTCCCTCCAAAATTCGATCATAAATGTTGTATTGACGGCAAATCTTCAAATATTTGGGCCTTAAATGCCGCCAACCCACTCTTTGTACTTATCTTTTGGCTGTCAAATCTGGAACAATGACGTCAACGGTCACTTTCCAGCTGTGATGCGCAACACCTCCCTCCATAGTGCAGCTACCTTCATCCAACGTCTGATACTACACGTCACCAGTTTCTGCGCAACCAATATGTCGCGTAGTTCTCCAAACCTAGCAATGTAGTTTATAGTCTCACGCTCCCTTACAACTGCCTGGGGCACTAAGACTGTCCAGTTGTGATATAGTCATTGAGCCGTGTCTCGTGTATATGGATTCAATCGGCTCCCATTCACCCTTCTCGGAAAAGGTTCGCCATTCAGCTTCGCGAGCTGAACTGTGCCTCCATATGTAATCTCTTTGATAACATATGGCCCAAGCCAGTGCATTTGAAATTTTCGTAGAAAATTAGTGAACTTGCTATCATACAATAATAGCTTCCATGAGGATGCTATTTCTCTCAAAATTAGGCACATACCTTTGCAAGATCTCATCAGCACCCATCTTATACAAATGTCTGACAATCACTGAGAAATCTATCGCACGCACCAGTAGTTCCTTATTTTGCTAATTGATATATCCTTTTGGAGCCGTCCCTGTAGTCAAAAAGTGGATAATATCTGCAAAATGATTATCCACTACACGCACTGCGAAGAGCTGTGCGTCGGGCAGCCCTTCCTCAAAATTAGTAGGCTCCTCCCCTGTTTCAATCCGCAACAGATGGCCAAGGCTTGCATTCAACCTTCCTAGCTTCACAATTACCTCAAAGTCATACTCTTGAAATAATAACAACCATATGCATATCTTCCCCCCCAACACAAGCTTATTGACTAGGTACTTCAAGGCAGAATGGTCTGTGTACATCTTGAAATGTCTGCCCAACAGATAGTGCCTGAACTTTTGAAGTGCGTACACCATAGCCAATCCTTCATGCTCTGTCGTTGAGTAATTATTCTCAGCCTTCGATAATTTCCTACTCGCGAAGGCTATAGGGTGATCCATCTCTCCTTCACCAGCTTGTGTCAACATTGCTCCCAATGCAATACACGAGGCATCAAAGTGCACTTGAATTCCTCCTTCCAATTCGAGAAGACCAAGATCGGTGCGGTGACCATCTTCTCTTTCAATACATCCAGACTGCGCTGGCATGCTTCATCCCAGCAAAATGTAGCATCCTTTTTCAATAGCTTCTCCATAGACATGATAATCTAAGCATAACCCTTGATGAACTTTCTGTAATACCCTGTATGTCCAAGCATTGCGCACTGTTGTTTGACACTCCTCGGGGACACATATCACCGTGATCTTGGCAGGGTCCACCATCAGCCCTTGCTTGCACACCACATGACCCAGTAAAATTCCAAAGGGGACACAGAACAAACACTTCTTCAGGTTCAACGCTATCTGAGATCTTCGACACGTATCCAACATTAAGAGTAGACTTGTTACATGGTGCTTTACTAACCCAAACACTGTCCAGTCATCAAAATATACTTCCAAGAATTTGTGAATAAACTCCTTGAATGCCACGATGACTACGCAAGAGAATATCGTCGGCACATTCTTGAGTCCAAATGGCATCATCATATACTGGAAATAACCCCATTCTATCACGAAGGTTGTTTTGCTCCTGTCTTCCACTGCGATCTTAATCTGATGGTACCCAGAGAACCCATCAGTGAAAGAGTAGGGCTCTTGCCCTCCAATGTTGTCCAATACCTCGTCTGTAAACGGTGTGAGAAAGGGATCATGGATGCAGGCATTGTTAATCTTTCTTAGATCTACGCAAGTCATTATTTCTCTCTTCTGTTTCTTCTCTTGAACCACCATCGGGCTCACCCAATCAGACTCTTCAACAGGTTCGATGATCCCCGCTTCTAGCATCTTATCCAACTCTAAGCGAACCTTTTCCTTGTATTTGGGATTAAGGCGATATGGCCTCTGCTTAATAGGCTTCACGTCTGGCTTCAAAGTAATTTTCATCACACCCAAGTCACCTATGATGCCTTTCAAGTCCGAAAATTTTGTAGGAAAAAGATCTTGGTACTCGTGGAGTAACTCAACAAATTTATCCACTGTAGCATCATCCCAGTAGTCCCTGATCTTCGCAAAATTTGGCTCTGCTTTAGTACCAATGTTTACTTGCTTGGTTTTCAATGGCGCAATGATGTCTGGGTTTTCGATCTTCGTACCTTCAACCTCGCGATGGCCTTCCGCTTCTAGGATATTAATATTTCTTGGATCTTCATCCTCCCCCTCAACAGTCACATTATAACATTCCAACACATGGCGCAGCTAGGTGCTCAAATCTGGTTGAACCAACTCGAAAGGATCCTGCAGAATTTTGAAGATCGTCGCCTTAACTGCCTGCAGAGCTTCATCAGTGCATTCAAACCCACCTTCAAAGATGAAGGTCATTAAGAATCCTTCCCTTAATATATCCCACTCTGCGGTGCCATGGAGGAGCTCTGTCTCTAAATACCAATTCATAGGAATTGTATCCAAAGTATGACAGAATAAGTGCACCCACTCTATCTACAGCTCTGTTCCATAAACTTTAGTTCATTTTTCCAAATGATCGCGTGTATCATTTCTCCCATCATATTTTTCAGTTAGTCCAACTTTAGGACAACCAAATCGCAACCTCATCATCCTCTTGTAATCTCACCATTCACCAAAGTTGTCCTTGTGCGTACCCCACCATCATGCGGGCATAGCGCACAATGCCAAATCCAGTGCTTAGAAGCGATGATCCTTATGGATTTCTCGTTCAAAGGCATTCAAAAACTTATCTATGTTAGTTAATGCATCATAATAGGGTAAATTTCTTACCTCAGATGACACACAGTGCATCGATTTAGTCATCATGTTGCAGCGTATCATAGATACTTCATGTAGCCTATTCTGCTAATGATCCAACTCTTCATCTGAATCTAAGGTACAGGAACTTTCGCGGTCCCATGCAATCCATCCATCAGTAGATGGATTAATTTAGTCTTTGTCTTGCATTGTTATTTTGTAGATCTGATCCAAGTCATCATCACTTTATTCATAGTCGCAGACCAGTTCAGTATAGCGCGGTCCTTCCATAAGGTCCAACGATACTACAAAGCAGAGCGATTTCCTTTCCAACGACATTGTCCACTTCTTCAAGTTGATGACTCCGTTCATTTCAATGGCCCAATCAGTTCCATGGAGCATGGGGTTTGGATTGTTGTCATCAACAATTTCTATTACTTCAAAATCATCTAGCGCACTCGCACCTTCTATATTTACAATGTCTCCCTGTAATCGCCCCATAGGGATAATCTTCTGCTTATTCGCTATCCTTAGTTGAATCAGAGAACATTGCAGCGCAGGTCTCCCCATTCTCTCCTATGTCTGTTTAGGCAAAACGTTCACGTCAGAACTAAGATCTAGAATAACCTGGTCCATCTCATTATCTCCTATCTACGTGGTGAGCCTCATCTCGCACCCTGTTATTGCCTTATGTTGGCCAATTTTTCTTATTACGCGGTGTCCATCGGGAGAATTTCACTTACCAGCACACTTGTTTATCAACACCTACCGACCTTTTATAGCCTTGCTGTCATGCAGAAGTTTCATGCAGGTTTCCAGGAACATGGTAAGTACAGAGGGGTCAACCTCTACAGGCATGCTAGTTTCTGGTGCTTTGTTTTGGCTTCCTGAAGTAGATGCCTCAACGAAGATTTTCTTGGCTTCCATAAATGTTTCCTTTACACGTGCCAGATCAAAACCAACTTATTTCTATGGGGCCATGCGAACCCATCCATCTTCTTCAATCTGTTTTCCTTTATCATCCCTAGTCGTTATTCCACTTCTCAGCACGCTATTCACATTTGGATCTTCTTTGCGAGGTTCAACCCTCATCATTTGTAAGTTCTGTGTAGGCCGCTGAGGCTGCGCATTTTTCTCATGCATCTTAGCTATCATCATAGGGAATTCTTTTATCGTGTGGTTAAATTGAGTACAATATTGACATGACGGCGTGTTTGATTCTGACACTCCCGCGCGTAGTGCCCTGACATCCCACAATTGTAACAAATGACCTGTCTGCGGCCTCTACCAGGTCCCCCTACTCCTCGACCTTGTCGCCTCCCTTGGTATCCTCCGCACTCTCCCCCAGCGCCCTGATCTAGAGGCCGAGTTTCTTCTTGTATTCGATAGGTAGGCATCCTTTCCATCATTAGTTCATAGCTACAACAACGGCGCTCATCGTGACCCACTGATTTGTAGAAGTTGCAAAACAACTTTTGTGGTGTTTGAATGAACTTTTGTAGCAAATGACAATTATCCGTTACATGTTTTCCAGCCACCTAACAAATAACACACCATAGCGCGGGCCCCGCACTCGGTCCTGTGGGGGCTTCCTGCCTCAGGGGAATCAATCCCCCTCCTCTAATATAATTTGCAAAGATAGGGCAATGGTCTTTATCATGCCCCTGGATCTTACACTTGAGGCACTAGACTTCTTCGCGCACCTCTTGCCTAGCCTCTTTCTATTTTTTCAAGCTCTGCAAATTCCAAGCAGAGGTTCTGCAACTGTGAGTGAATCTACTGGACTCCCAAAGTTGCGTCCTGAATAGGGTTCTTGTGAAATCTCATCTTGATTTCTAGGGCTTCTGCCTTAGTCCCTATCTTCTGTTGTGACAAAGCAATTCTAAGGTGGGGCAGAAGCGAGGCTATAAACCTTTCGCAGTGATGTCCATCTGTGAGCTGCATATTAGCTTCGTGGATTACACACTTCAACATTTTATCTAACTCCCAAGGCATTTCACCAGCCCTCATCATGATTTCCTTAAATCCAATGACTAACTGTGAGTCAGACTTAGGCTTACTAAACTCTTTATTTAAAGCATCATTAGTGTCTTCTAGCATTTCTAAAGGATGATCAGTATAATACTTAATATACCACGTCAGCACGCGATCCTACAGAGCAGTTAATAAGTGCGCCTTCTTTATGCTGTCATCAGTGATCTGTTGAGTGGTCCATACAACATTCGCGACAAACCAGAACTGATCTGTATCTTTTCTCCCTATACCCTTGAAAGTTGGCAGCTTTATCAATTTCAACATGTTGAATGGTGGTGGTGGTGGTGTGGGCGAAGGTGGAGGTGGAGTGGATGGATGAGGTATTCACAGAAAACCTTGTCTTATCAAATGGACAACACTTCACGTGAAGCCTATACCTCTCCCTTGTTGTCACTCGATGTAGGCCCAATCAACGGGTTATATTTAGGACCTTTTTTTCCTCGATCTCTGAATAGCTTTCCACTTCGCGTAGCTCCAAACATCAAGGCAATGACATAACCCATTTTTCACACAACATCATCTTAATCCAGGTATTCAAAGATATTAGATACTTACCTTGCGGTCCCTTGAAGAAGCGTCGCTCTGCTTCGCTGTAGCTGACTAAGGTATCAACCGCGAACTCTGTCATAAATCCTCCTATGATTCAATCAAGCCAGTGATCAACAACGCACATGATCTTATCTTCAGAGGCTTCCAACCTTCGCACTACCTTCGGGGTCCACACTATCGGACCATCAAGCCTCCACCTTCCTTGGTCGTCTGACAACTTAGCTATCCATTCGTATAGTTTGATCGGGAAGGTGCAGAAGAAAATTTTGTGTATTTCTGTGTACAAATATCTGTATTTTTGTGTATTTTCCTACACCGCAAATTCGTGGATTTTTATATCCAACCACTTCTCAATTTCTTTCTTGGTTGGATTCCAGTGATGCAACATCACACATCTCTTTATGCAGATCCCATTCCCGAGAACGAAACCATTTGTTGGCTTAGTGGGTCTTGACTCAGGTTCAGAGTTAATTGCACCAAACAAAACCCTACACTACTATCCCTTTCAACATCAACCCTCATAGTGCAGGCTTAAGTCTCACCCGAAGTAGTATGGGGGGATGCTGGAACCAAGCTTCCGCATCTAGAGCTCAGTGTGATGTCTTTTGATGCCCTAGATCTGCGTTCGCCTAGATCTATAGGCCTTTATGGCTTGGTACTATAACTTCCTTCAAACGGTCTCTAGACCTCCGCTAAGGTCTACGATTGGCTTTTGCGGATCTTTAACAGATGAATTATCTATTATGCGCACCATAAACTAGCCTCAAATCAGAATCCACACATATCTACTTAAGTGCTCAATAAACATAACAGAATGTATTATAATCTTCATGTAAATACTTAACATGTATTGCATTCAATTAATAATACTTATCATCTGATAGATTCGCACATTGATACATCATTAATTCATAAAGATATTATTTCAATCACAACATACATCGCAAACATAAATAACAGCAGTAAACAGATAAACACATGAAGTTCTCCAACTGTTTCCTTTTTTGATCTTCAATATAAGGTTATAGACCCAAAACTTCCCTGTGCACTCAATTGCAGGGGTCCGCACACTCAGTTGCGGACTCTACTCTAGACCTGCACGCACTCAGCTGCGAAGCCTTTATCCTATTCCAATGCTCACTTCTCTGCACTATCTCTCTAAGACTCCATCCATTCTTACCCATAGACGTCTCTCTTCTTTGACTCTCTAAGACACACCTATTTATATCCTTTTACATACAATCCCATGGTCCACGAACCATGGATGGATGTCATAAACCAAATTAAATATACATAAACAAGGGTAAAAACCCTTTTTGACTCCTAACTACCTACGCGCTCTGCTTCCACAAATCGAGGAGACTTTTCATCTTTTTACAAAATTTACATCAAAACTTGGGTTTTTAACCCAAAACCGACCCAGGGGATCCTGTCCCAACAAAAAAGAAAAAAAGAAGACTTAACATGAATTATTTATTCAATTATATTAAATACGTTTACTAATAAAATATCTATATAAATTAACCGACCATTTTTTTAATCATTTATTATACAACCATTTCTTCAAACATATATTTTTCATAAAATATTAATATATATATAAAATGCTTCGCATACCATAACTTAAACAAGAATATGAAATATGAATTACATGTTGATAAATAAACAATTTATAATCTATAAATTTTTCATCTATCACCTGTTTTACTATTTATTATTAATATAATACAAAAAGCATATTAACAAAATGTTTCCATTAATCATACTTAAAAACAACATTTAAACATGGTCTCTACTATCAGTTTTGTTGTTACTTTTTGTTTCACATAAAAACATAAATCTCAGTAATAAAAAAAAGATTTTGATTTAAAAAGTGGTCAAGTAGGCCAATTGCACTTTTTCTTATGAATGCAACAGGAACAACCTCAATTATAGAGGAGAGATAAATTTTATATATCCTTCTGAACAAACACGATATAAATAATGAATTTTATTTAATTTAAAATATAAAACATGATACCCTATGGGGGTGCGTTCCCAAGAGGAGGACAATTGGATAGTCAATCGCTCCCGCGTGGAGACATGACTCAAGGCTTAATGTAAGATTGTGGAAGGGTAGGTGAACTGCCCCCTGTATTGTTTCATTTACTCTGCAAGTGTGTGATAGTCGAGTCTCTATGGGATGGTGGCAATACAGATAGATGGGTTTAAAGACTTGGGAAGATTTCGTGGATGGACCATTGGGTGGTTAAGTCGTTCCAGAGAACAAGCTTTGCGGCTCTTGCAGTATAGCAGTGGGGGTCTTGAAGGAAAGTTGGTGCATGCTGGCTACGGTGAAGACATGAACCTGGGAGACTTCAACAGACTAGGTGAGCCTAGACTCCAAGATGGTGGGATTATATTGGTAAGTATTCTCATCCTGGTTTTTTCTGTTCATCCTTGTGCGTTCATCCATTTGGATTCTCAGTAAATTGGTCATGGAGCAAGGTCTGGGTGGTGTGGTTAATGAACTATTTTTCTCAACGTCCTGTGTTGTTATGGTGGACTGTGCATGGGTTTATTTGGGGTTGTTATCACTTTTTAGGTTCAATATTCTCCTTTTCATTCTTGGAATTTCCATATTCGGTGTTTTGGGGAATTGTTTCTCCCTCACTTAAATTTTCAATTCAGGTGAAAACTATGTCACTTTTTGGGGTTCCTGGCGAACTTTGGTGTGATGGAGGGCTCTTCTTCCTAGTCACGGTAAAGGAATGACCCCCTTAGGCACATCAATGCTGCAAGCTAGCTAAGGGACTCTAGAAGTGGGGGAACTATCGGTTGTGGAGGAAGTTGTCGTGGTTGTGTGTCTAGTGCACGACTCCACAATGACCATAAAGGAGTTGGTGGATTGAAGTCTAGCTAGGGGTGGTAAATCTTGGATTTAGGAGCGAGTGGTGGTTTTGGAGGGGGAACCTCCTTGTCATTCCTTATGGTGTGGATAGAGGCCGCCTGGTTGAAGGGTTGGTGCACTCTTTGGGAGGTTCGAAGTGGTTTCAAGGTGGCTAGAAAATAATTGACTGTGCTCATGTCTAGTGCTCTTTAATGGTTTAGGTAAGGTTGTACATAATATTAAGTTGGCTTTGCAATCTTCTCGTTTGGCCAAAGCCTCCCGTGCCTCGCCTGGTTGCAATGGGAATGTTCGGTGTGGGGGCGTGAAGGCTGGGTACGACCATGGAGGAGGTAGGAAAACTCATGGGGGTCACAATTGTGGTAGTGGAACGACCCAACATAGCGACAGGGGTGGAAATAGGATCCTTGTTAGGCATGGGGGTCCTCCTCATCATGCGGCCACCTTTAGGACATAAGTGCAATCTGTTCAGGCAATGTTGGAGTCTTAGGATAAGAATTTCTAGGAGGAACATGAGACTGTGATGGCAACACTCCAGTAGTTGCAATACTTCCAATGCCACCTTCATGAGCGTCTGGTTGTGGTGTGGCATGGTCAGAATTTGCTGTCAGAAAAGCTTGACAAATTGGAAGCATGGAAGACTCATCTTGAGCAACAGGTAGACTTCCCGTATCACCCTCCTTCCCCCTAGGGACAAGGCCTAACAATCTAACGTCCATCACTTCTGACGATTAGCCATGGTCACTGGGGTGCTATGTATTTTGTAGGCTTTTTGGTGTCTTTGACCTTATTAGATTTGGGAAACAACCCTTAGTTTATTTTGGATGTTTTATAATGGTCAATTATCGATGGTCAACAAACCTAGTTGGGGTGAGACTATTAGTTTTTTGGTACAATATGTAAAATATTTTGGCAATTAATAAAAAGTTTGATTCACAAAAAAAAAAAAATGTAAAACACGATATAAATGATGAATTTTATTTCATTTAAAATGTAATATATTATAAATAGAGATTAATTCAAATAAAAGTAGTGAATAATAGTTATAAGAAGGTGATTACTTCAACATAATAGTATAATAACTATTATCCCAACCAACCAAAAATCATAATAATACATGGAATATAATTCAATTGTTTTATGCATATCATCAAATTATTATTATTATATCTCTATATCGACCAATGGAACAAGCCTCAAGTGGGGCCAAACCATGGGAAATAATAGGTTGAGGACGATAAGTAAACAATTTTATAGATATTTTTACTTTCCAATCAATATATATAATAATTTACTATTAGTGGGTTAGTAGAGCCTTTTCTCTTTCTTTTTTTGTATAGCGTAATTGGTAACCAAAAGGCCTAATTGCGACGTCACCTAAGATTGAGCCTGGTTGCAGCCTTATAACTGCTGGAGAAATGCATCACCCTGCGAGAACAATTTTTGGGCATGGAGGGTTTCAAACCAGGGCTGATATGTCCCCATACGGAGCACGATACCGTTCGACCAAACCATCGTAAGCTAGTGGAGCCTTTTGTCATTGTTGCCCACAGTATTAGATTTGAATTTGAATTCAATAAGATGTGGAACAAAAATATGATGACAAAAATTATATATTGAAATTTCAAGAGTATACATATGAATAATACAAAAGTGCAGGTCTTTGTATTAATCAATGAAAACAATGTAAACCTTGAAACGGGAACTGTAAACTCAAAATGAGAAGTCTAACAAAAAAACATGAAAAACAACCCAACAACGAAAAGTTTTGATGTTGGAATAACATTTTTTTCAGAGTAAATTTTCAACATTTTTTAAAAATGATAGTAAAGCCAATAAAAACCATTTTTTTGTTCAAAAAACACCCTGAAAACAAAAAGTGTTGATGTTGGAATAACGTCTTTTTTTTCGAGGTTAATTTTCAACATTTTTTAGCAATGATGTTAAGGATAAAATATCATGACTCTGAAAAACCTTAAAATTCCAACGATTTTCAGGCATGACATTAAAGATAAAATATCAAGTCTCTGAAAAGCCTTAAAATTCCAACAATTTTCATCCATGATGTTAAAGATAAAATACTTATAATTGTTTTCAACCATAACATTAAAGATAAAATATTACGACTCAAAAAAACTTTGAAATTTTGACAATTTGATAACCATGGAATTAAAACCAAAGATCATGACTATAGAAAACCTTAAGTTTTCAACATATTTCAACCATGGCATTATGGAAAAAATTTATGACTAAAAAAACTTTAAAAATGAACACTTGAATGAAAGAGTCATTATACCAAGAGTAATTTATTTTTTAAATGCTAAAAGTATAACGATTTTAAAATCTTAGCCTAAGACAACTTGACACATTGCAACAAAAATTTAAAAATCAACCATCAAATTGACACACAGTGTAGGTAAACTTGACCCATTGTAATGAAAACTTAAAGACCAACCATGAAATTGAGACATTGTGGGGGTAGACTTGATCCATTATAAAAAAAACTTTAAAATCAACTATCAAATTGACACGTAATGAGATTGAGTTGTTAGTCGAGGAATGACACGACCCTGCAAAATAGAATAAACTAAAACAAAATAATAAATAAATATATAAATGAATGAAAATGAAAAAAAAAATATTAAAGCATTGAAAAAAGTTAAAAAAATAATAATAAGTAAATAAAATGTATATTAAAACATTAAAAAAAAAATTAAAAAAACATGACCCAAAAAAAATAAAACAAAAATTTAAACATTGAGAAAAAATATATATATTAAAACATAAAAAAAAAAAAAACATGATTAAAAAAAAAAAAAAATCAAACATTAAAAAAAAGGACAAAATTTAAACCAAATATATATATATATATATATACCAGAAAATATTTGAAAAAAACCTAGTTTAGGAGAAACATTTAAAAATAAATAAATAAATAAACAATATTAAATAATTAAAATAAAAATAAAAAGTATGAAAAACATTAAATAGATATATATATATATATATATAGTTTTATGAGAAAAAAATTTCGGCGTAAATCACATGATAATACATTTGTTGACGCGTTTCAAACCAACGAGTGTGGTTCATCGTCAGGACAAGTTGGTTCGAAATGCGTCAACAAATGTATTATCATGTGATTTACACCACATTTTTTTTTCTTATAAAACTATATATATATATATATATATATATATATATATATATTGTGTAAGCTTGGCAGTACCTTTCTTTTCTATTAATCATATGTAAGGTAGGTTACAAAATATATGTCCAGTGGCCTCAACCTGCCCGAAGGAAACCAGGTTTGTTGGCCACTGATCAACATCATATGCCATCCAAAACATAAACAGTTTGAGCATGTCCATCCAGGCTATATAAGCTACTATGTCTACTATATGTTTAAACTTACTACTGACAATGTAATTGTAACAAAAACATCAAAAAACTTTTAGGAGGTTCATAACTTCTCGACAGTCAATCATCTGATGATTCTATGGGAGCTGGGTCCTTTGCACTTGACCCTGGCATTTCGTTCTGTTGCAGGCTTTCTAGCTGTTTTTCCATGTGGCCAAGGCAGACATTTTGGTGGTACTGCTGCACCTATACTGCCTGGATCTCCCGTTGAATATCTTTTAGGCTAGGCTCCTCTTGTTGGGTTTGCGGCAGCTCCTCCAAATTCCTGGTAGTTGTCATTGCTTTTGCCAATAAATTCTTCATGACCCATTTGAGTTGGACTGATTGTTTGAAGAGAGTCTGCCTACGTTAGGTGTGTCGAGGGTCCAGAAGCAGGGGTTCCCAATCCTCTGTTGGAGGTGACTCTACCACAACCTTGGCATTCAATTCTGCCTTCCATGACGAAATTAGGAACTTCACCTGTGCTGGATTTTTCCCACTGTAAGCATGCATGAGGTTTTGCATGTTCTCCTCCCCGATTTTCCTGCCTCTCTTCTACTGGGTCTTACTGGTCGAGGCCAGTGGCATTTTCCTTTTGCCGTTTTTCTATTTACAGTTGCAGTGACGCCCTCTTTTCCCCGACACCACCAATGCCTTCACCATGCTGCCTTCAACCAGAATTTCCTTCGAGCATGGAACCTCCCAAGCTCTTGCCTTGGCACAAAGAAAAAGTGCTAGAGTCAGAGGGAGAAGTAATTTAGATAGACTTGAAAGAGTAATGTATGCAGAGGAATTAAAAAAAACATCCAAATGTCAATAATTCCATCCACCCATTCCTCGTGGAACACAACTATTGTGTCGCATTTCCTGGGCTAAGGAGTGAAACCCAATTTCCCCCCAAACCCCTCATCATTTGCCTTCTTCCTCTCGGTGCCCAGAATTAGGTGAATTCCCTCCCTCTGACTCTTTATTCTCCCCCAGGTCCAACCATCCTCCGACTCCAAGAATTAAGCCCCACCATAACATAATTGACAGACACGCAAGTGTTGGGATACTCTGAGTCCCCATTCATTCCCCTTTGGGCCAAGGTTTTGCCTAGAGACCACAACTTGGCTAAATTGACAGACCCACCGATGTTTGGTGACCTTGACTCCCCATTCAGGCCCCTTTGAACCAGAAAATTGCCGGAAGACCTGACCATGACGATAGTGATGGACATATTTGTAAAGGGTGTGTCAAGACTTGACTTCATTCCCTCCCTCTGACTCTCTATTCTACCCCAGACCCGACCAGACCTCTAGCTCCAAGAATTAAACCACGCCATAATGGAATTGGCATACGCACAGATCTTAGGGTCCCTCGAATCCCCATTCACGCCCTAATGGGCCAAGGGTTTGCCAGGAGACCAAGCTATATGGCAGAATTTCCAGGCACACCCGTTTTTGGGGGCCTCAAATCCCCATTCTTACCCCGCTGGACCAGAAGTTTACCTGAAGACCACACTATAAGAGATTGAACAAACATACTAGTAATATGAACCCCAGACTCCCCATTATTTCTTCTCTGGACCAGAAATTTTCTGGGCGACCGCAAGCTCTCAGAACTGCCTCGGTCCCGTCCAGGTCTTAGACACTTGGATTTAAAGGGGGCAAGAACAACATTTTCAACCCGAATGTTGAGAGCAGACCCAAACCCTCCATGCATTCCCCTTTAAGCCAACAAATTTCCATATAACACTGAAATTGAAATTCCAAACATCAACAGCGGAAAACTCAACCAAATTCTACTAGAAACATTTAGAACGATCACCCATCCCTGTCAATCCAACCTCCTTTCTTGCAACATAGTCTCCATTTCTAGAATAAAGAAGGCCTGAAATACGTACCAGTAACCCTGTTTGGTCAAAGCTCTATTGGCATCAGTCTCTACTCCCACAGGCGAATTCCACCACCCTACTACCGGTCTCTACTCCCGTAGGCGAGCTCCACCACAAACCATGCATGCATACAATGACGACCCTCGCCACCTTTCTTACTTGTATTCCCTCCTTTGTTGTTTGTCTTCCCAATGCAACTGCCACTTGTTTCCAGTCTCTCCAGGTCTTTATTGCCTTACACATGTGGGGACGTTGGGTGGGCCACCCACCTGCCCTGCTCCCCATCCCTTCATGCATGATGAAGATACACGCGGGGGTATCGCGTCCCATCACACCTTGATCGGGGTCCCTGAATTTCATCCTGATCTTTTCCTAAAATCTCCATCAGAACCTCCATTCCTTCTACCTGGTTTGTCTCGTTCCCAGAGATGTCCAAATTCTTTCCTGGGTTACTGCATCCCCAGTTTGCCAGGAAATCGGCTGCAACATTCCCTGAGCGACGTACATGTACTGGGATGAGGTATGCTATGTCAGGGATGAGATCTCCTATTTCCTGAACTAACCTCGTTGTTCTCCAACTCTTGCTTATTTTTTCCCAGTGTGTTCCTTGTTGTAGATTTTTTAAAGTATCTATCACCAAGGTGGAGTCTCCTTCAACAACTAGTTTCTGTATTCTTTCCCTTCTTGCAATTAACAATCCATGTTTGATTGCATTGAATTCTGCCTCGTTATTGCTCGCAATTCCACAGTCTGATGTGAACAACCGGACTACCCAACCCTGGTGATCTCTGAATATACCTCTGAATCTGGCCTCACCAGGATTTCCTTTGGACGCTCTGTCGAAGTTCAATTTTATGAATTCCTCTGGAGGGCATGTGAAGTGTGAGGGGGATTGAACGAAAGGGGTTTTTAGTTTCCATGAATTGGGCATTAGCATTTGCGGAGACAAGTTGAGCATTTCCAGGATACAACCTTCCTGAGGCGGGGCTTCCTAGTCCTCTGGATACCATTTCTCTGCCAAAATGGTTTCGCGGATGTTTTGATTGATAATATTCCAGACATCTGTTACAATTTGTTTTTCGTCTTTGAAGACCCTCTGGTTCCTTTCTTTCCATACCACCCAAAGGAGAAATCCTATGGAAATATCCCAGGCTCTATTGAGAATGGGGCTCTTATATATTCTCTTCCTCCAATTTTCCATTGTTGCCTTGATGCTTGAGCGATCTCGGTCTGAATGGCCAAAGAGGGTTTCATGATTTTGCCACAGTTGGTTGCTAAAGGGGCATGAGTTTAGGAGGTGCTCCATCATTTCCATTTGTGCCTCGCACATACTGCATACTGAAGGTCCCTGAACTCCTCGTTTTTGTAATTGGTCCCACGTAAGGGCTCGTCCATGGTGAACCAACCAGAGGAAGAAGGCTACCTTTGGCCATAACTGCCCCATCCATATTCTACCCCAGATGGGTAGAAACTGCTGCTGTTGGTGTTCTGCTTTCAATTGATATCCCTCCTATATTGTAAACATGCCTTTATTCTTGTATCCCCATCTAATGATATCCATGCCTTCAGAAATCGTTAGTCTTCTGGAATTGACCTCCTTATCATATGCTACCCATTAGGGGGAATCTGGCGCATTGGGCCAATGTTGTCTCCTTTTCCACTCTCTCTAGGTGGATCTGGCATCCGCATCCCATAATTTATTCACAGTCAGGTTTGCTGGTCGGTTTGTAAATAGGAATATCTCTGCAAGGTCCTGTCGACTAAAGAGTTTTTCCCTCTATTGCCATGCATCCTGCCAGAACATCACTTTGTCTCCCCCCTTGATCTCCCAAAAACTGTGGTTCCGTATCAGATCTCGGTTTTCTGCTACTAGGTTCCATATTGTTGATCCCGTTGTTATTTCCTGTGTTCTCAGTCTCCCTTCCATAGACGTTGGCGTTCTGTATTTCCTTTCCCAGATTAGCTTCCATAGGTTGTTTCCTCCCTAGATCCATCTCCACCATAACTTTTCTCCCATGACCTGGTTTAGAGTATAGGGATCCCTGAGACCCAGACCCCCTGCCAGTCTGGGCTTGGTTAGCCAATTCCATGATAGGAGGGCCCATTTCTTGGCTTTTTGTGCCCCTTGCCAAAGAAATTTCTTGAAGATATTTGTCATTTCAGTGCATGCCATTTTGGGCACAACGAGACCTGAGAGCTGGTAGATGGGGATCGATTGCAACACTACTTTTAGAAGGATGACTCTACTCGCCATATTGAGGGCCCGAAAGGTCCAATTTTGTAGGCGGCCTTGTAGTCGGTCGAGAAGAGCCTTCCAATTTGAAACTCTGAGGGAGTTGAAGCTAAGGGGGATACCCAAATATTTTGAAGGAAGGGTGCCTATTCGAAAGCCCATAATTCTAGCCAGGAAGCTTATGCTTTAACAACAATATTAAAGGAAAAAACGTCTGACTTTTCTTTATTAATCTGAGTTCTAGAGGCGTTCATGAAGTCTTGAAGGATGGACAGGAGGGACCTTGCCTCTCTGAGGGTAGCTTGGCAGAACATCATGATGTCATCAACAAACTGTTGATGTGTTAAGGGGAGATCATTCCCCCACATGCACAACCCTTTAAATTTCCCTTCTTGAGCCTTCACTTTGACATATCTCCCCAGACCTTCTGCTGCTAAGATAAACAAGAAAGGGGAGATCGGGTCTCCTTGTCTAAGCCCCTGAGAGGCATTGAAGGTTTGAGTGGGGGATCTATTGAGGAGGATAGAGAACACTGGGGTGGATATAAGGGAGGAAATCTAGTGGATCTAGCGGGGGTCAAAACCAAAGGCTTGCAGGATATGCAAAAGGTAGGTCCAGCTCAGGCGGTCATAGGCTTTAGATAAATCCAGCTTAATCATCATACCTTTTGATCTGAGGCTTTTGAGGGAGTGGATGGCTTCTTGAGTTGTGACTATGTCATCCAGGATTTGGTGGCCCTTGACAAAGTCGGTCTGCTTCGGGGAGACTAGAGCCAGGAGGATTGGTTTAAGCCGATTTACCATAATAGTTGAGAGAATAAAAAAAAGTATATATATATAACAATTAACAAAAATTAATAATTAAAAAAAATTAATAATAATAATAATAATTAAAAATTATTAAAAAAATTATTTAGAATTTCCATAAATAAAAAAAAAAATTAAAAAAAAAAAAAAAATTAAAAACCTCGCCCGTGCCCCACAAGCTCTAGGCAGGGCAATTCGATTCCCGGAATCGGATTGTCATGCCCAAGGCAATCTGATTCACGGAATCAGATTGCCACGCCTAGGGCAATATGATTCTTGGAATCAGATTGCCACGCCCGGGGCTTGTTGGGCGTTTCAATCCAATTCTCAGAATCAGATTGCAACACCTAGGTTACATGGGGCGTGAAGATGAAGAATCAAATTCCATGCCGAGGGTCCCATCCCACCAACTTTGGGCAGGGCAATCCGATTATGGGAATTAGATTGCCTCACCTAGGGCTCATGGGGCGCGGGCGAAGATTTTTTTTTTAAATATATATAATTTATTTAATTTAATTTTAAATATTTTTAATTGCTTATTAAAATGTTTATTTTTTTTAATGTTTTTTTTTGTTTTTTTTTTCCATTTAATTTTTTATGTTTTTATTTAATTGTTTTATTTTTAATATATTTTTTGTGTTTTTTTTAATTGTTTTAATATTTTTTATTATTGTTTTTTCTTAAATATAATTGTATTTTTTGTTTTTATGTTTTTAATTTTTATTTTTAAACAATTTTTTTGTTATTTTTATTTAAAATTTTATCTGACTCGTTCATTTTGGAAAAAAAACTTCAAATGTTAATATCTTTGGATATAAAATTCCATGAAATTTGTTATTTTTCCAACTTTTATTTATTTAATTTTTTCATACTTTTTTTATTTAACATGTTATTTTTAGCAAAAAGGTCCTCAAATATATATATCTATATACAAAATGTATATTTTTTGTGAGTATTTAAAATTACTATTTTTTTGTGACAATTATTTTATGTGTATTGAAGTATTAATTAACAATATATAAATATACAAAAAAATCATAACCTCAAAATATTAACGTCATTATTTTTTTTAAACCTTGAAAAAAATTAAAATTTTCATTATAAAAAAACATTGCAAAGAAAAACAAAAAACATATGTTTGGAAAACCCTTAGAAAACAAACATCCTAAGATGAAAAACAAGAAGATGAATAAGACAACTTGAAAAATGGTTAAATAATTAACATTTAAAAAAAATTGTGTATATTTAGGACATAAAGAAAATTTGAAGCGTCAAAAATATATCTTAAAAAAATATCGATGTTTTTAAAAAAGCCGCATGAAAATCACCAACATTTAAAAAAAATATCCACACTTAATACATTAGAAATTTTAAAGTGTTAAAAATAAGCCCTCTAAAAAAAGGAGTTGATGCTGCATCAACACTTTTCAAAATCAGCGTGAAAATCACTAAAATTTTAAAAAAAATGTTCATACTTGATACATTAGAAAATTTAAAGTGTTAAAAATATGCTAAAAAAGAAGAAGGTGTATTCTGAATAAACACTTTTCAAAATTGGATGATTTCTTACTAAAAAAATGGATACTCAGGCGAATTCCCATTTCAAAGTTTACATTGTTTGGAGTCATTGATGGGCTAATGCAAAAGTGCAGGTCTTTGTATTAATCAATGAAGTCATTGATGGACTATTGATTTGAATTTGAATTCAATAAGATGTGGAACATAAATAGGATGAAAAAATTTATATTGAAAGTTCAAGATTTTACATCTGAAAAATACAAAAGTGCAGGTCTTTGTATTAATCAATGAATTCATTGATGGGCTAATACAAATGTAACGTCAACCAATCCCTTCTTTGTAATTGAAGGAATAGGGTATATAAAAAAATTGCTCTCTTCCTTTCCCAACAACCTTCGATTCGGCATTCCCAACCACCCTCGAGATCAATCCCAGAGGTGACCTCAGAATCATTGCATGACCGTCAGCTAAGCCTGTAGGCGCTTAGCCTGTTTAAGCCCTTTGGGGGCTGAATTCCCTTTGTTAATGAATCAACACCATTAGTCTCGTTTCTACGCAAAATGACCAAAGACCAAGTGCTAAGGTCGGAGCTCCCAAGCCCGACGCTTTTAATTATGCCTCTCCTTTTCCCACCGCACACCTGGTCTATTTCTACATGAAATGATTGAAGGCCAAGGCTTAGCCCGTAGCCCTTCAATCCCGACGCATTAATTCACACCTTCTTTATAACCCGTCAAGCTCTCCCTCACAGGATGAGTTGTCCATGTGGGGTCCGCCCTGCACTTCCTTTAGCCAATCGAGGGCCTGTCGGGGTGAGTTGTCTCTGACAACATGTCCTAGTGCTTACCACCTAGCATATTCCCCTTTGCGCACCTAAAAAATTGTCGACCTTCAACCAATGGGATGATGTCATGTTGATGTCACCCACCACCATCATCTCCTTAGAGCCAATCATACGGTACCACTTGTCAGAGAGGGGAGAGAGGGTCCACTGAGAACTTTGTTTTACGCCAACTTCCTTTGTTAATAAAAAATCATTGGGTTCTATAATCTAGCTCTGGCACCACTCCTTAGTGGATCCTGGTTTTGGGAGGGGTACCCCTAGAGTAGCTCTCTGTCGTTGATCTACACGATCAACTGGGCGATAAACCACTTCCGGGACCATAGATCCTAAGAATATTTCCATCTTGAGATTCGTTGAAATGTTGTTGCATGGCTCGGTGCCTAACTCCCAACACGTCCATTTTGTGTGCCCCTTTTAATCACTCCAAATGATTGCCTCTCGGCTATCACAGCCGAGTGGGCTCCACTTTCTCTGTCCCTTCCTAGCGCTTACAACTTTGCACCCCATCTGAAACATCGGGGTGCACCTCCTGGGGTTCTACCACTGAGATGGCGTCATCCTAGTTCTCCTCTTCCCAGTCACCTAGACTTGGGGAACTACTTAACCTTCCTCTAGGATAAGCCTCGTTAGGCTGATTCGGCAAGTGGGTAAATCCCCGTCCAATGGAACCACATTAACAGTGCAAGCCCAACCATGTAGTTTGTTTACGTCATCTCTCCAGACCTTGCCCAACGCCTACTGACGCACTTTCCTTTCCTCCCTCCAGCTAAGCTTTCAGGATTATGTGTACTACAGGCTACCCCTCCAAGTAGTGGCAAGACTACTAGGCACACACCATTTTATTTGCATCATCCCGACACTTATTTCTAGCACTTCCTTCTACTACTTGTTTTAAGTAGTCAGGTGGGGTTGCCCCTTCTCACCCTCCTCACTTTCGATTGGTGCATGTGGAGGCTCCTCCATGTCATCCTACTCCTTTCACCTTGCTCACTTCCGCCTGCACTCTCACAAATGTTTCGGGGTGAGCCCAATAGGATGACCTGTTAAGGGGACCACCACCAACCAATAATGTAATCGTCGAGTCGACATGTCAGCCAGCTCATCCTGGCTGCCATCATCCCACTCCCTTACCTGTGTGTTCTCGTGTTTCCTCTTGGCTTAAACCACCAAGATGAGTTGTCCTATAGTCGCCACCTCTGAACAATAGCCGGGTCGTCGGGCTTATGTGTTCGCCAACTCAACACGCCAATTTTGTCCCGACTAATCCCTTGGGTAACACAGATAAACTACTAGGATGGAGGTTTCAGACTATGTATGCTTCCTTATCCAATGGTGATACCAGGGAAGTCTTGACAACCTATGCGTGGCTACCACGACTAGGGTTCTGCCTGGTTAATAGATGAAGTTATCATCTTCATTATAAGACTAATTATCATCCCTCTTCAGTCGTGGTACTACTTATAGTTGACCTTAACCATGGCCCGACCAAAGGGGCCTTGCCAAGCCTTATGTGATGCACTCAATTTCGAATTCATTGAGTATCATGAGAGCTTGCTCCATATCTCTGTCGAGCATCTTCCACTGGTTTTTTTGGCTATGATGATGCTTCATAGATCACACAGACCTCCAAATCAGCACTAGTGTTCAAGACTGACACCTATGGTTTATTAAGGTGCACTAAGGTGCTACCCCTCTTGAGCTTGGGTGAAAGCCACTCCAATGAGTTCATGGCCATATGACATTCCCCACCTTTATGTAGGGGATTCCATATATGTTGGCGTAGGTGCTCCCATGACCCTTACCTACCACAGTCTTGGTGTGGGTTCCTGAAGGGTTCCCACTTCTCCTGTTGTGAACCAAGGGTTCTAGACTCCATGTCAAGGCTGCAAGCAACTCTATGGCACTTGTCAAGGGTTTCCAGGGAATTTGGCTATTGGTAGGGACTTACATTCCTCCTCACTAGAGCCCCTGGGGCAAGAATGGAGGCTACTGAAAATGCAAGGTTGAGACACCTCTTATGCAGGGGTAAAAGTCTTTAAGGTTGCGAGAGGTAGTTTCCCTCAACATCAACACATGACTCACATGCTGGTGCACAGTCTAGCAACTATTATAAGTTGTAAATGTGCATAAACTTCTATAGATGCAGACCCTATCAACAAGCATCCTCTATGTAACCATTATTCATTGATAAAAGAGGTTCTTATGCTAGTCTTTGTCATATGCTTGGTGTAGATATTTGTAGATATTTTTAGTGCCTTCAAGGCTTTACTGCATATATTATTTATTCAGTCACAACAGAGCACATTCATGACTTTCTTAGCATGCCATTCTAACCCATAAATGTAACCCAATCTTTCTTATTAAGTGTAGACATTGCATCTTATACCATTTAGAATCTTAGAGATAAAACATAGTCTCATGTTGTTCTCTGCAATACCATGCCCAAAATAGGAAATGCAACAAACATTCGATTTGGTTACACATACCATTTCAATCTAGAAACACAAACATGTATTTATGGGCATTGTAGATACATGAGAGCACTGCTAGACTAAGTCCAAGAATCACAATCCAAGTCGTTCTAACTGGTAAATAAATCCCTTGCACAATGTTAATCGTTGTAGGACCTACAACAACAAGAATTATGCCACTATAACATGAAAGGGTCTCCATGCTTCTTGTTGTCAAGGAAGTGCTTGACACAAACATATTATTTGCAAGAAACTTCTGTTGAACATCATAAATAACGTCAGCTCATGAATCATAACTTCATTGTAGGATTACAATGACTCTTTAACAATACCAAGCCACATATATCAGTTGACCTATGTAAGCAGTGAAACCCAATGCAAGGCTCAAACAGGGATAACATCAACTCTCAGTAGAATATGAATACTTATCATTGACCATTAAGAACATGAAACACTCATATTCATTCACACATCTTTACATGGGTCATAACCATCCATTCAACAAATAAACACAAGTGATAAGATTATCATGCAAACCCTCAACATATCACTCATTCATACTTCAACATGAAAACCATACAAGATTATACAGAAGGGAACTTATCTTAGATTATAATGAAGATGGGAAACTGAGTTCAGGACTTCAACTCTCCACCCAACTGTAGACAAGTTGCAACCAAGATACTTGCAGTTGTCACTGCTAAGCCAAATTTCAAGGGTGTGAGGTGGTCTTACGCAAGGGAATAAACACAAATCCACCAGCTAAAATAAGAACTCTAGAGGTTCATCTTCCTCCACCCACCAATTGCTCAACAACTCACCAATGCACAGGGAGTTCCAGGGCCAACTGCCTACCCTATAACTATCGAATGAAGGACAATACTTGGAGAAAACCAGAGGTTGTATACCTATCCTTTCTTCTGTGTTGCCTCCTGCAGCTCAATCCCCTTTTTTGATGAATTTCAGCTCTCTCCTTCTGGGTGAACCCCCGCATGAGTCTCTTGTCTTCCTTCAAATGAATGAATCCCCCCCTTCCTCCCATACATGAGTCTCCTCTCCTGTTTTCTGTTGTTGAGCAGTTCCCTTCCAATACCCCATCTCTCATTAATTTTCCTGCCCTTGTACTATTTGTTTTGCCTTGTTTTGTTTTCCAATCCAGCATGGGCTTGTCCATGGTGTTTCATCCAATTAATTTCCAACATAAGTCCCATTATATAGACCATACTTGTGCATTCAATGCTCAACAACCATCCTTTAATGGTTTTCATATACTTCAGAATTTTTTCCCTTCAACAAGTAAGTTGAAATTCCCAAGCAACTAACCTCCCCAGACCTCTTGGAATATGTGTCCCTTACTCAGCCCATTTAATTTTTAATAATTCAATTACATGATGAGATTACATGGCCAAATCGAGTCATTCATGGTTGGGTCTTACCCCTCCCCCTTGGGGGAACACTATCCTTGGTGTTCTCTGTCCATGTACACAAAGAAACATCCTAAATAAAGAAACAACTACATACCATTCTTAGAGCTTTATATTTACAACTCTTTACATCATTTACCTATATTTACATGTTGCATGTTCACAATTGTGTGCCCAGTAACTAAAAAATTATAAAGAAAATTTTAATCAAATCAACCACTTTGTGAAATTCATTGAAACTTCCTTGTGCTTTTGCTACACCAAATTCGGCTTGGACCCTTTTCTTTGTTCTGGAGGGTAGCATGCCTCCAATATCTAACACTTTTTTTCCTTGTACTCATTTTCCATCAGCGAACAATTCCTGGCTCACTGCTTCTCGATACAACCCCAATGTACTTATGATTCCAATCATCCATGCTCATGACCAAGAATCCCAACTCATTTTTGGCCTTCCCTTCTCTGCTTTTGAGTCCCTCAGGTAATCCTATTACCCTTCTAGATGCAATCACCCACCTTCCAAGTTCAAGTATCCCCTTCTCTGCTTCTTAGTCCCTCAGACGATCCATCCCTTGGCAAGGCTTCCTCGCATCAGAAGGAGTTCAAATTCAAGGCACGTCCTTGCCTTCAAAGCTACCATATGGTCATAGCATGCTTCATGGTAATCAATTGACATCATTGGTGTTAGTGTATCTCAATGGCCCCATCCTTGAAATCTTTAATCATTGTGCCACTGCACATTTGACGTCTTTCAACTGTGCTAATTATCTTGCAGCCAAGTCCCTCCACCCATTTGGGTTATTTCATGCTTTCCAGCATCATAGTACATATGAATCCATAAGTCTCATCATTAAGAAAATGCAATAATTTTAAGTCATACCTCATCAACGGTTTGCTCGTGAGGTGAAATTGGAAAATTTCCTATAATTCCTATTATAGCCAAATCAGGTTAGCTCATGACCAAACCATCATAATTCATATTATTGAATTTAAATTCATAAAAAAAATCTTGAAATCATGGAATATTGATACTTATCTTAGTTTACTTCTTGATGTTTTCTTTGCATACATTGAATCAGTAGTCAATTAGGCAAGCACCCAGTGCCTTCTCTTCACTTTGACCACATACACACACTAGATTGGTTGCTTGTCGGCAAGCATCCAATGTCTTTTCTTCACTTTGACCACTACACACACTAGATCGGTTTCCCATCAGCAAGCATCCAGTTCTTCTCTCCACTTTAACCACGTACACACACTAGATTGGTCCAATGCCTTCTCTTCTCTTCTCTTTTTTTGACTTAAAATTTACCAAGTGACTCATCAGCCTCAAGATGAGCACTTAAGCCCAATCACAATCTGACAATTATGGGCACTACCACCTAGGTAGTATTCTATCGATAGGAATATTGTGTAGGACCAGGAAGTCCCATGCCTATCTGTTCCAAACACTTTTACACATACACAGCACACAAGCCTAAATGGCCCCATAACTGCCTATCCTAAACACATTTGCACAACACACACTTATACACATGGTATGACACAACACATGTAATACAACCTTACCCCATTCCCATGAACAACACATGCACATGTACAATATAAACACATATACAAAAGATATATCACATTACACAACATCACAGTAATCCACAGAACACCTTGTCTCTCATGGCATATCACCATATTGCCTTTAGTCTAGAGACTATCTCGTCCCATATATGTGAACCAAGCCATAATGCCTCAATTTTTTTTTCCGATGTTGTTAAACTTGGCATGGGCATAATATAAAATATATGTTCCCATAATTATAAATTAGCATAATTTTCCTTTATGCCCAATAGGCTCCCCATTGCAGTGGGAATCTCTTCATGCCATCCATATCATCAGTTAAATTTTGAGCAGCCATCCTTTCATTCAAATGACCTCCGACAGCCCTGTCAGCAACAATGGTATTTTCATAGATATAAACATATACATAAATACACATGAGCATGTATATAATACACCATCCTCCATCAGTTTAATCATGGATGTGTCATATAAGTATCCATCAACATAGTCACATATGCATTATATAAGTATCCATCAACATAGTTACTTTGCAAGCATAATCAATTATGAAATGTATATGTATCCATCAACATAATCATGTATGCAGTATATAAGGACACGTGTAGGTGATGCGTCATATAAGTATCCATCAACATAGTCACATATGCATTATATAAGTATCCATCAACATAGTTACTTTGCAAGCATAATCAATTACGCAAGATATAAGTATCCATAAACATAATCATGTATGTGGTATATAAGGACACATGTAGGTATAGTGAGGGGTTAAGAGAAATCCATTCTTACTAGTTTCCTGGATGCACATCTCTCTGTCCATTATTCTCATGGACCCAACCAACCCATTAGGCCGTTACATTACTTAATCATGGCCACAACAACCATTAGCTTGTGCCCAAATAGATCCATGGTTTAGATGATACCATTATTAAGGCCAAGCATGTGTTATATAGTCTCTTCATAGAGCCAAGCATACATTATATAGTCTCTTCACACTATAATTATTTTCATCCTTGTTGTTATGTTCATGTTCATTGCAAAATCACATTCCATCACACTTGGAACTTTACTCGGGCATGTTCCCCTTCATGCCTATCAAGCACCTACCCTTTTTCAGGTTTTTTGGCCTTCTAGCCACTCCAACCTCCTCATTCTAAGATCCCCAAGCATGCAATTCGAAATTTAAAGATCTAAAACCAATGCAAGAGGAAAACAAGGAAAATATTTCAAAAGGACATGAAATTCACAACATCAATCGTCCAAAAAAACAAGTAAAGCATCATCATAGATAATACCAACCAACATGATAACCAAGACCAAAAAACCAACATGATAACCAAAAACAAACCCAACATTACCATGCACAAGCCTAAAACAGAATGATATCAAGTCAAGAAGTCAATAATTTAAGCCATAACACGTAAGCATAAAACAAATAGTCCTGAGACTCAACTCAATCTCCATGAGTTCAATATTCTCAAACCAACCCTTTAGGTTGTCACATTAATTAATCATGGACAGAACAACCATTAACTTGTTCCCAAATAGATCCACGGTTTAGATGACTCCCTGATTGAGGCCAAGCATGTGTTATATAGTCTCTTCATAGATCCAATCATGCATTATATAGTCTCTTCAGACTACAATTGTTTTCATCCTTGTTTTTATGCTCATGTTCATTGCCCAATCACGTTCCATCTCACCTGGAACTTTACTTGGCATGTTCCCCTTCATGCCTATCAAGAACCTGCCCTATTTCCAGGTTTTGTGGCCTTCAACCACTCCAACCTCCTCATTTTAAGATCCCCAAGCATGCAATTCGGAATTTAAAGATCAAAAACTAATGCAAGAGGAAAACAAGGCAAATATTTCAAAAGGACACGAAATTCACAAGAGCAGTCGTCCAGAAAAAAGTAAAGCATCATCATAGATAATACCAACCAACATGATAACCAAGACCAAAAAACCAGCATGATAACCAAAACCAAACCCAACATTACCATGCACAAGCCTAAAACAAAATGATATCAAGTCAAGAAGTTAATAATTTAAGCCATAACATGCAAGAATAAAACAAATAGTCCCGAAACTTACCTTAATATCCATGAGTTCATTATTCATGGAACTTTCAGCCATCAAACGTGCTTATAAATCAGATTAGTTCAGGGCTTCTTCACAAGTCTCACACAACCTTGAAATCTTATATTCCCCAAAATTTCACAGGGAATCTCCAACCCCATACATGTATATATATCTACGAGTCAAGGAGTTTGAGGGAGTGCCCCCTTTTCCTTCTCACATCTTGCACTATTATTGGGTGTCCCTGTGGCTCATAGGGGTCATTTTCTATCTTTCTCTTCCCATGGGGACAATCCCTTTTACAATGTTCTTCCTCATAACAGCAACAAGATATTATCTTCTCCTCCTTCTCGGCCTCATGATGCCTCTTCCTGCTTTTACCATCCTTTCTTTTGAATGATTCATCTTGACAATTTATCGCTCGTAGCTACTTTTGCAACCTAGTATCCACTTAGTCAGTTCTTGCTACTTTCTGGTAAGTTTTTCAAGTTCTTCCCTGCGGATCTTTAGCTCAGCCTCTAAGCCTTTAATCTCAACCTCGAAATTTATGAAGGTTCTTTTCGCTTAGAGGGATGTCCCTCTTTCTTTTTTTTGGTGGGCTTGGTTCATATTTTTCTGCACCATGCTATGATACATGTTTCATTTTGTTACCAATGAGTCTCATTATGTGCTACCACATACACTCAACTATTAGTTCATAAAATAAATTAACAACACATATGCTAGTTTTCATATTTACCATATTAGGCCAAGGATGTAATCCTGCAGCTGTGACACATCCTTAAGATCATCATCAACCATATGTCATAAACCTGGACACCGGTTATCACATACATAAGTTTGTTTTCAAAACTTAGAAACACATGTGTATTACTATTATTGATGATCTTTATTATGCCAGAACAATAATTAGAGTTCAATCTTTGACCATACCAACAATATTATTTAAAATCATCCTCTCTAGTGAGGCCACACTATTGTTCTTAATCAACTTTCTAAACACGAGATGAGTGTGACCTTCCTGTCAAGGTCATTAGCAGCCATGGCATTTGCAACTTCAAGGATCAATTAGAAAGATATCATATTATACTAACATTCATCATGCTTAAAGTTGTCATGTTTACACTGATGCATTATAGGGCCTAGAACCGAGTAATTATCATTCACTCGTCTTTATAAATGTTATACAATGTCATACCTCAAATATTTTGAGGCACTTTATCACATGCCCACCATTGGATAGTCCCATCCAATTGGCATATGTAATGCTATACAATGTCATACCTCAAATATTTTAAGGCACTATATCACATACCGGTCATTGGATTGTCCCATCCAATTGGCATATCTATACATACATATGCATACTAGGTCAATACTAGCAACCATGCCAAGCAACACAAGCAATTATAGGATCATGCAAGCATTCACAGGCACACAAATTTCAATTTAAATGTTAATCACATGTCTCGAAATCTAGGACCTACATTCGTCAATTTTACATCTAACATAATGTCCAAAATCATAATTTATATGCACACACACACACACACACACACACACACATGTTTATTTACCATGATTCCTTCACAAGAATTAAACCCATCCTTAACTATTATTAGCCTCATTCTTTAAACAAGCAAGGCATTAATCACAGTAGCATGCCAAACATCCATGAAATTAATATGTAATTCCAATCAACATTGTGATCAGGATACCACCCTACTCACGTCAAGGCATTTGAGCTTCCTCCCAAAACTAGGGATCCATGCATCATTACTGTTAGTGTCGGTCTTGAGCCCTCCATCAGTGATCAATAGCTCTTTGCATATGCATAGTTAGGTGTCTCATTCAGAGTCAATTTTGCATCTCATTAGGCATGCCATAACACTGAATGGAGGAGCTGGTCTTTGTTCCCTTCTTGGTTTTGCTGGATCAGGACATACTTCAATGTAATTGAGTCATACTTATTTTTATTTTTGCCTTGAGGTCCTAAGTCTTAGGTCTAGGGTTTTGAGTCAAAATCGCTACAAACTCATGAGTCATGGTCAGTAAGTGCCCCAGCAAGCCAGATGGAAGTATGTACAGATGTTTCATTATTATTTTTATCATCTACAGTTCATTTTATGCCTTGGATTTAAAAAAAAAAACCCTGTTTTTTAAATTCAAGGTCATGAGAAATTTGTAAAAATAAAGAAATTTTCAAATATTTGTAAAAGTGCCGGCAACAAACCTGGTTCCTTCACTATAGTCCATCAGGCGGTCAAACTGCAAAAAGAATGGAGTCAAACGCTTCAAGAGAGTTCATTTCAGGACAAAAAGACTCTAAAACAGTGTTAAAAAGAAAAGCAAGTTGGAAACATTATAAACAAGCAAAGAAAGTGAGAGAGGCAGCAATACGAATTTGGTAAGTTCAGGTAATTTTCGGGCTTTTTTCAAGCTGCACGACCATTTCACAGGGTGCGCGACCATTCCAGCGCCATTTTCCTTTGTAATTTTGGTCAGGCGCGACCACCTGGGAGCTGCGCGACCATTTGAAGAAGCTGCGCGACCATTTGACCAGCAAACTCAGAAAATTTGTTAAACTTCAAATTTCTCCCAAAATTGCTTGCGGTTTCTGCAAGGTATGCCTCTCAAACGACTTTTATGATGCTACCATGGATTCAGGGGTTGTTTTGTGCTCATTTTATCATGTGAAAATTAATAGAAGATAGGTTGAAATGATAGTTGTTTTGCATGCATATGTTAGGTAGTGTGTTTGTTTTTCAAGGTAACTTTTTCCTTAGTCCCTCCATTTATTTTCCCATAATAAATTCACATGTGTTAAAATGTCATATTCATTAATCATATTTGCAAATTAATCATACAAACCCTACCCCCAAATCCTATGAAACCCTAATCCCTTCTAAACCTATTCAAACCTTAGTTCCTCCATGCATCATGCTAAAACCCTAAGCACCATTATGACACACAGCAAATATATGAAATGCACAGCAAGGAAATGAAAAAGAAACATTGTAAAAAATAAAAAGAAAAGTGATGACAAGGCATGCACACAAGAAATTGTAAAAAACAATGAAAATGCCATTTGCATAGCCTTAGAAAAAATAAAGAAAAAGGTCATCTTGTGTATATGTCAAAGACTTGAAAGCTCAATAAAAGTCATGACAAAATTCATTAAAAATACAGCTGCATAGTTGTCAAAGGAATCAGTTTTGCTGTGATTAGGGTTTTACATTAACATGGTATTCTTCCCCATCCTCAAAACTCTGTTTTTCCCTATCTATTCCCTGTATGAAAGTCTATGTCAAATTGCATTTCCCTTCATGTAAAACTCCTTATGCATTTGAATGTCCCTCCCTATGGTCAAAGCATACAGTGAAACCCTAATTCACTCATGGCAAAAACATGATGAAGCTGCCTCTGTTTTAAATGAACTGCTGTTATGAAAATTAGTTGGCAGACTTTGTTGATGGGTTTCATTGTCCCCCTAAACCTAATTCCTAATATCCTCTCTTTTCCCTAATTCCCAAGTTACCAATTCCCTCTCCCTTCCATTGTAACATAATCACAGCAAACCTTCCCTTCCTTTTGCAATCAAATACCCTAAATCCCTGTTTCCCAAAGCATCAAATGGCCATTCTAAAGTCATGAAAAACAGAGTATTCTCTTAAATGACATTCAAAGCAAAATGAAATGAGCTGCCTGTTACTTGTACATAAGTGATGCTGCCCTATTCCCCTATGCCCATGACATCCTCCCCTCCATGATGAAGATTTTCATTGTCCTTTCCCTTGGTGCTTAAAAACACAGTTTCCCTAAATAAAGTATTAGTTTGCAAATGTTGAAAGATGGAATGACATGTTTAGCATTATGTGATGTTTTCCTTCAGAATTCCCTGTTTATATATATATTTTTCCCTTTCCTATATATAAATTCCCTCCCCTAACATAATCCCTCATGATGTTTCCCCTTGAAAACAGCATACTTCACACATTTTGCAGGCAGGCAGCGGCATTTTGACTTGATTTTTGTTCCACCTTGCTCAATAACACCATGTCAACCACTGAGACTAATGAGCAAGGTGATGACCGATCATCATCTTCTGATATTGAGACACAGCAGAGGCCTCGTAGGGGAGGCAAAAGTGGTCACCACAGGAGAGAAGAGCCCACATCATTGGCAAAGTTGCAGGCTTGCCCATTGGCAGTGACTTGTTTTCAGTACATGGGTTGTTATCAGTTTTGTGAGAGGTTGTCACACATTCAGCATCACAGAGAGTTGGCCCGGTTGTTTGTTCTACATCTCCATGATAGGCAGGTCACCCTTGCAGGGGTGAATTTTGTGTTTTCTCCAGAGGCTATTACAGAGGCTACCGGGATACCCAATGTGGGTGAGCCGTGGCCGAAGCGCAAGTGGCTGGACCTAGTATACTATGAGCCATATGTCAGGCCTACATATCTGCATAATTTATCAGGAAACATTCCTATCAAGTTCCTCCGAGCGGAGTATGTAGATATCATGAGACTCATTATGCACTACTTCACATGCGAGGGGAGATTCTCACGGGTAGGTCCTGGTCATATCCGCATGCTAATGCACTTCACCAGAGTGAGGATGATGAACATCTCAGCATACTTATTTCATGACACTCAGAGGATGGTCTCTATCTTTCAGAGACAGACCCTAGTACAGCAACTTCGGAGCCTATGCCATCATGGTCTTATCCAGCTACTAGTTTCCCATCAGCTGAGCCAGCAGGGCATTCCTTGGGCAGATTTTATCTCCCGAGAGTTTTTTACACAGCCACATCCAGAGCCAGAGGCAGTTCACGAAGAGGGAGGGCCATCACATCAGCCCGAGACCAGCATTCCGAGACACATGGTTTCTTCTCCTAGGGTCACATATCAGAGAGGTCAGAGAACCTTATTTGCAGCAGCTCGACGAGTACTTTCTCCACAGCCGGTGGAAGGGGTCTCGTCATCATCTTCAGAGCAGCGAGTGTTATCTCCACACCAGGTGGAAGGGGCCTCGCTTTCTTCATCGGCACAGGCAGTACGAGAGGGCAAGCAGCCCATGGTTGAGGATGAGGCAGTTGGCGAGGCACATGATGATTTCATTGATCGTGATGCCCCCTCTCCTCCTTCAGATTTTTATGAGATTATCAGACAGAGAGAGGAGGAGAACCTCGTGTTGCAGCGGAAGCTCGAAATGGCTCAATGGACCATCACTTATCTGGAGCAGCGCAACAGACAATTAGAGGCGGAGAAAGAACTTGACGAGCTGTGGAGGATCCGTGGTAATAGAGGCTTGAACCGTATGAGGCCTGGGGACCCATTGCCTGCTGACCGGGAGTCCATACTTATCAGTGTGAATGCACACTTGGAGAGATTGTTGGAGAAGGCAAATCGTGACAAAGAGCTGCTACGCAACATGAAAACACACTATTGGGCAAGGTTGCACGTTTGCAAGGCAAAAATGAAAATTCTCCAAAGGAAGCTGTCAGAGGCCCAGAAGAAGAAGAAAAGGATAAATCCACTCCGCATTTTGGCTGAGGCATCCCTCACTCATCATGGTACTGATCAGCCTTGATCTAGCATCAAAATCTGAAAATTTTGAGAATTTTGGAGCATTTTGCAAATTTTTGGTAAAATTACAGGTTTTTGCTCATGAAATGGTCGCGCCCCGCACGCGACCATTCTGGAGGATTGCTCGGAATTTTGAAAACTTGGCATTTTTGGAAAGGGCATGCAAAGAGGAAAATTACCAATACTTGGGAGAAGCCTGGTTTTGAGATTTGAGCCTCAAAAAGCTCAAAATACATCAAAAAAAATGACTTTCTGCCCACTTTTTGAGTTGCAGAAAGTGACCTTGGGAGAAATGGTTTTTGAAGGGGCAAAACAACTCCAAATTCAGAAATTTCACTTGGGATGGAAAGTAGACAGATCAAGCTTTCCAATGAGCCATCTTGCACCTGATTTGGATCAGTGGAACCCACTCAAAAGTAGCTGCAAAGGGGCGCGACCATTTGAACAGGGGGCGCGACCATTTGAGCTGAATTTTGGCAATTTTGACTTTTCAGCCCAGAAAACACTGTTTTTACATTGGTTAATGATTTCTACGTGTAGATGATGGATAAATGTAATATTTTCATGGCACATTGATAGATTTTATCTCTCTTTACCCTTCTAGAATCTTCCTTGATGTAAAAAGTGAATAATTAATGCATGAATAAGTTAGCTAAGTAATAGAGGCAAGTTGTTGGACTGCCTATTATCTAGTGCTTGATTTAGAATTAGTTCAAACTGCCCCTAGGAAGCTGAGCTCGACTCCTAGAGGTGGGGAAAGGAGTTAGATGGTCTATATTATGCTCTCTCTTTCTCATTTTCATGGTTGGACTCTTGTGGAAGGAAGCTTCATTGTATATTGTGCATCTATTTCTGCAATTTAAAGCCAGGAAAGCCAGGATTTTACAGACATCTTTGAGGATTCTTGTGGATTGATGTGCTGATGGTGTGTTCTTTACATGTTCTTGTAAGTTTGTTTATGTGTTTCACATCTTTCTTATGCTTCTAAATTGGACAGATGAAGTGGTAAAGTTTGAACTCATGTTTTAGCATGCTCAGCTTTTTAGTTTGTTCAATTTTAATGTTTTCTACTGTCTAGAGAGGATTCGAATTGTGTGTTTGCCCTCTTTAGCTTCTCCTCTATCATCTCTTATCATCCATCATCAGATTAAGGCATCAGCACTCACTCCTACCTTGCCCCTTAGATCCCCCTGTGAAAACTGTGCTCAATCCCTGCACCCTGAATTGCACTTCCACCAATTGCCACCAAAACCCCTAAAAAATCATCAAATCAAACCCCCTCATCAGTTTACTAGCCTAATATCTTTATCCCTAATTGGTCAGCTTATCATATTGAAAGATCTACCGAATCTGACCCGAGAGAGCCTTCTCATACCTCGTAGGGCTAGCTACGAGGTGAAATGGTTTGATGTAGCCTTGAGAGTTTGTCTATCTCAGCCTAGGTGAATTCCAAGCGCTAACAATTACCATGCAAGTAGAAGCTTAATTACTTACCGACTTTGAACACCTAAACGTTTATTGAATTAACCCACTCTATTTTTCAAAAACAATCATATGAGGCCCTCCCCCTTGGGGAGTCCCTACAACTGCTTAATCATGATAGAATCCAATGATGGCTCTAACTTCCTGCTTGTGATAAGCCCATCCAAGCCTAGTGTTGACCTTGGATGCTCTGATACCACTCTGTAACATCACCCAACCCCTTTTTTGTAGTCGAAGGAATGGGGTATAAAAAAAAATCCTCTCTTCATTTCCCAACAACCTTCAATTTAGCGTTCCCAATCACTTTTGGGATCAATCCTAGACGTGAACTCAGAATCACTAAATGACCATCAACTAAACCTGTAGGTGCTTAGTCTGTTTAAGCCCTTCATGGGCTGAATTTCCTTCCTTAATGGCTCAACGCCATTCGTATTGTTTCTGTTACACAAAAATATCGTCACCATGATTATTTGCAGTCAGTATGGGTCTATCATCACTTGTACTGTCCTCCTAAGCAAGTCTCAGACCCCAGCTCTTCAAGTCAAGCTTTGAAAATGAGAAAAAGGCATTGAAAATCAACAAAGCTCTGGTTCCGCACTTTCTCTCACTGTTGCCTGTGGTCCCACACCCCCTGTTTACAAAAACTGTGGACCTGCCCACTCTATCCCTAAAGGAGTGGGTGCGAACCCCTGTGAAAGTCAAAAAGGCACAAGTTTATTCTAAAAAACTCACTTTGGGTTAATTCTAGATGATTCTAGAAGGAATTTTGACGTGGATTGGTCGCTCTTAGGTGGTTCATGCATCCCAAAAGAGAAGGAGTTAATCCCTTGATGAGAGGAGCTATCCCTTTGAAGGAGGGCTTTATCCCTTTGAAGGAGGACCTAGTAACTTCCCTCCATTGCACTATAAATTAAGGCATTGGGATGGTTACTAGGGAGGTTAGAAGTTGAACATTTTTTACGGTAAATGCTGGTGGAATTGAGACTTCCTAGTTAAGCTTGAGAGGAGAGATCACATACCTTTTTGGCTTCATTGGGAAGAGAGTGAAACTTGTCAAAGTAGAGGAGACTTCTTGTTGGACCCTAGGAGGAGCTTGTACAGCATCAAGGCACAGGTTGTAAAGTTCTTCTTTCATTTGAATTAATACAATCAGATTCATTTTTCTCAACAAATTGTCCTATGTCATTTGTTTCATGAATTCCTTGATCTTCATGTTAAGTATGTTTTATGATATTGGCTTTTCAAGTGCTATTTAATTTGTTTGCTTGTTTGTGTTTGCAGATTCACAACAAGGGAGCTCATGTGGATCAAAGGATCGAGGCTTCCACAAACTTGCATTGGACCCAAGGTAGGCCTAAACACTTGTTTGCCTTTGTTTATAAATGCATATTTATAGAAAGATAGTTTTTGATTGGCTTGCTTGTCATTAGATATCGTTAGATTCTAGGAAGGTCTATCTTGTCCGCAAGATCGAATCATTCCGTGTGACAAAATGGCAACTCCACTGGGGACTTGATTTTTTCCTTGTTTTTACTTTGACCTGAGAAACTGTGTTTTTGTTTCTGTTTTTGGCTTGTTGTGTGTGGAATTGGGTAGATTTAGTAGATCTAGGATTATTTTTTGTTTTTCATAACTTTGGGAGAGGACTGCACCCTCGGCTTGGGACACAGTGCGGACCTATACGCACTTTTCCTTTTAGCACAGAGCGGTACCGCACCTGTGCTAACTGTGGGCCTGCGGACCCTGTCAAAATTTTGGAAAACCTAAGATTTTCTCTGTTAGTGAGCTTAGTTTTTGTTTAGATGTTATTATCCCCTGCCCAGACCTGCATATAACCTGTCAAAAGCTTTCCTTAGGTTAATTTCATTGGTGTTAGGGTTTTAGGTGAAATTCCTAGAAGTTTTGGTTGTTGGGTTTGATTTTCATTTTGGTCTTGTAGTAGCCCTGAGCTTAGAAGCTGTAGAAACCTCAGATCCCCTTGGTTTTTGCTAGCCTTCTTATGAGTCTGACCATTTGCAAAATCTACCTTTGTTGAGGAATCCGCCTTGCGTTTTCTCTTTACGAAACTTCGAAAAAGCTTGTGTTAAAAGTTTGGATTTCATTTTTAGAAAAGAAAACGGAAATTGGTTGTTTTTTGACTGATTTGTGATTCTGCATAAATTGGTCCTTAGTTTACATCTAGCTAAGTAAAACATCCTTAAAAAGACATCTTGTAAGCTTTGACTTCAAATAGGTTTTTATAGTTTATAGATCTCAAGATTAGTCATTTCCATAGTTTTGAGTGTTTTATAAAAAAATAAAAAATCTCTTTGGGAAAAAGTTTGTTTTTGTAGTGGTTGAGTGTTTTGAAAGAAAAGGGAAATTTTTGTGAAAATAACTAGTTGTCTTGTTTTGAATGCATTGGAAAAGACAAAAAGCTCTTCTTTTAATTTGTTTGTTAAGAAAGATTTGTGTTTACAAGTATTTGCATTCTCAAACTCTTTCCTAGCTAGAAGTTCATTGAAGGGAAAAGATTGCTTAATCATCTTAAGTGCATTTTTTAGTGATTTCGAGTCGAGTCTTCATACCACGAGTTTCATCTCCGCACCTCTTGACTTAAACAAAAAACCAATAAAAATAACGCTTAAAGTAAAATCTATCTAGTAATATTTTTATTTCTAGGGCTCTGATACACCAACATAGCTTAGGCTAGTGTCTTAGAGTAGGGAGTAATTAACTCTCCAAGACAGTAAAACAAACAAGTAGTTGTATCTTGCGGTAGGAGAGAAATCCAACTGTTGCATTTATGCTCTGGGAAAGCTCCTCTTAAAGGAGAAGCACGAGATCGTGTCCGAACCAGTGTGGGAATCAATCCTTCCGCATTGGGAACGACGCCAGATATTCACGTATTAAAAACGGTAAACCTCGGATTAACCATTGTCGAGGAGCCTGGGGTCACTGGTTGGTAAACCTTGGATTATGTCAAGGAGCCTTCAAGGGGATTGAGCTTGTTACTCTACCCTTGCGTGCGTATCGGATCATAGACTGTTCCCCCAGGTATATTTGTTTTCGTTGGTAACCTTAGTGACCATATTATATAAGATTCTTCCTAAGGTGACAGTGGTGGGAAGATCCCACTGTACCTGGAGCAGACGTCGGCTAGACTCACTTGGATTTTCTGGGGGTTCTCTTCACTCGAGATGGTTTAGTGGAGGAACTTGTGCCAGTCTATTCATTAAGCAGGTTGTCGGGGTAACTGTTCCAACCGCCATTTCTGTATTGAACTCTGCGACGTTGGGCTTCATCACCAACTAGTGTTTTCAGTACGGAAAGTTATTGTTTGTGTGTGTTTGATCTCCTAGATTCTTTAGGCGTGTGATTCAAATTTGTTTGGTTCTTTAGAGGCTTTAGGTGGTTTTCATTGAGATTTTACTTTGTTTGCATGTGAAGTAGTTAAAATTTTTTAATCGTGGTTGAATTACCGAGGAATTCCCGTAGACTTCGGGGCCAACCTCCTGAGTTTTCACCGAGCCATCCTAAAGGGTTAAGAGCCCTCGTAACTCCTAGAGACAGTAGAATTGGGTCACCTGAAGAAGGAGAGTCTTCTTTGGTGGTACATCCTAATTTTCAAGCTTTAGTAGCAGATTATAATCCAAAATTAGTGTATGTTTCCGAAGTTACTGGTAGCTTTTCATCTACTAGTGATATTGGTGAGGAACCTGAAATATCCGAACCTGAAAGTGAATTTGCTGCTACTCCAACATTGGGGTTTACCTCTCCAACTTCTAGTGGTCCTGGTTCACCCAGGGTAGAAAGAATAATTACCCAAAATCTTCCTTCTGGACTTATAGCTATCGAAGAACTTGCTACTCCGGAAGAAGAAGTAGGCATCCCTATCCCTGAAAATCAACCTGTTATTGAACTTAGGGAGCGTGAATCAATTTTTTACAGTCCACCTAGGAGCAGTGCTTGGTATCTTTCATTGACTAATTTTTTGGAAAACCCAGGGTTAAGTTTTTCACCACCTCGTATTCCTTATCACCCAACACCTAGAGGTTACTATCCTCCGATAAATATGTTAAGACAGTCGCCCATGTTTACTCAATTGCCAGAATCCTTTTTGTACGGCGGTCCTTCTGTTCCCTCTAGGTGTCAGTCACTTTCTGGTACTTTGCGGGAGCATCTCCTCAACCCATTGAACAAGGGTTATTGACTGGAAACAATGGTACTAAGCCATTGAGTGTAGAAGATATTCTCATGATGTCAGGTACTATTCCTAATCCTCAACCTCAAGGTGGCCAGTTACCACCTGGGGGGCAGCCTCAAAATCCTTAATTATCGCCTGGGGGGCAACCACAAGGTACCCAATTTGCGCCTGGGGGGCAACCTCAAGGACAGTACATACCTACGGGGCAGTATCCTCAAGGTCAACCCCAGACTCAATATGTACCTCAAGGTCAACCCCAGTATCAATATGTACCTCAAGGTCAGCCCCAGTATCAGTACGTGCCCCAAGGGTATCAACCCCAAGGTCAGTACTTGAACCAAGGTTTCCAACCACCCTCCGGTCAATCATATGTTAAAGGAACGGGAAATGTACCTTTGAATTATCAACCCTACCCTCAACCCGGTTATGGTCCTCAATATTCTCAACCTGTTATGGGTCCGTACCCCGGAATGAATTTAGTGTGGGATCCATCACAAACTCAAAAGGTCTTGCAACTGAATGTACAGTTGTCATCTCAAAATGGACAACCCTTAGTTTCTGGTTCATCCCAGCAACCTGTCCAGTCAAACATTCAAACTTCTGTACCTTTGGTAGTTTCTCAGCCTGGGCCTAGTACGCCTCGTACTCCACCTCAAACGGCTACTACAACTACTGCAACATCTGTTCAATCTACCCCACCTACTTCTGGAGTATCGACAGCTCCGGTTTCTACTGTTCTTGTATCTACTCCTAAGACATCTTTACCTCAGTCTGGATCCACAATTCAAACTTCAGTTCAGATGCCTGTAGGACAACCTAGTTCAAGTACGGTTGTCACAAATCAACCACAATTTACTTATCAACCGTACCAGGGACAGTACCAATTCGGTCCTGCTGTGTAGTAGCCAGTCTATCAGTATCAACCATACCCTGGGTACACATATCAACAACCTCACCAACCCCAGTACAGTCCGGTTAATCCTGGTTTTTCGGGAGGATACAATATCCCAAATGCAATTCCTATTCCAAGTTATCCTGGATATCGTCCTCCTGGGGCTGGTCTCATGACCCAGAGTTTTAGGGACCCTAATCATCAGTTACCGTTTATCGCAGCTTTGGACTTGCCTGACTTGTCGCGCCTAACGAATGATCCCATTAATTATCTTCCGTTTTGGCCGCCAATGCCGAATAAGTTGCCTAGTGATATTCCTAAGTTTGAAGGCAAATCAGGAGAGGACCCGTCGAACCATGTGATGACTTATCACCTTTGGTGTGCGTCTAACTCCATTTCAGATGATTCAATCCGTCTAAGGCTTTTCCAGCGCACTCTAATTGGTCTTGCGACCAAGTGGTACATTGAGTTACCGCGAGGCACTTTTTATAACTTTAGTCAGTTAGCTACCTCATTATTAACTCATTTTTAGTTGCCAGTCAGATATGACAATGGCACGGAATTACTAACTTCATTAAAGCAGTCGACGTCTACTTACATTTCAGATCACATTCATGAATGGAGACGTCGATGGCGTTTAGTGAAGGTTTTTATTTCGGATCAGATCTTAGCTGAATGGTTTGTAAAATCCTTATTGCCAAAGATCACTGAGGATGTAGCTAAGGCCGGAGTCGTTACTGAAGAGCAAGTAATTTCTCAAGCGCAGTACCTTGACTTGGTTTATACTCAGTCAGGTATGTTACACAAGAAAATCCCCGATCTTCCTAAGCAAAATCAAATCGTTGCAGCTCCTTCAAGGTCTCATGCCGCTGACGGCATGATTAGTACGGTTAACACCAAAAGTAAGAAGAAGTCTTCCAAGAATTCTTCTCCTATCATAACCTTGCCAGATTCCCCGACAGGAGATTCTTCCGCGTAGATTTCCGCCGATATTCATGTTGTAGAGTCATCTACAACCAAATCAAAATCCGGTGCTAAGAAGAAAGGGAAGAAGAAAAATAAAACTGATAAAAATTCAAAAGAGAAACCTGTAAAAGCGGAATCAAATGATGAGAAACGCAAACCTCATTATCCTTGTCTCATTTGTGACGAAGAGCATTTTACGAGAGACTGCCCTCATCGTGCAGAGGTTGCGAAGATTGTCAAAGGTTCCCAAACGCCTGTTGTTTTGAAGGATCCTTTTCCAAGTCAAGACAGTAAGATGATAGGTTCTTCCTCGAGTGCCAATGAAGAACCCATACTGATGATGTCCCATGTTAGGATTGCGACTCGTTCGCATGATTATGGTAGTAAAAGTCCTGTTGATGGTAAAGAAGCAGAATCTTCTCATTCTAACCCATCAACCTCAGCTCCCGGTTTCGATCCACTACAGATCGAGAAACCTAATCCAGACTTAGTAATCAAACCGCCTGCCAAGGGTATACTTCGAAAGTCAGCTTTCAATCCACATGTGAGAGCGGCTCAGAACTATAACATTATTTTGGATTTAGTTGTTTCACCTTCAGCAATGTCGGCTTTGGAAGTGCTGCAATCATGTCCAGCACAGCGTAAATTACTTTTGTCGGCTATAGGAGTTGTTCACGTTCAGGACTCGAACCTAATAATTTTCGATCTAGAAAATAGTACACCACGTTTACCTCATCAAATGGCTTTCCAGATCCCAGTGATAGTCAAAAACAGGCCTATTCATAGGACTGTGATTGATGAGGGAGCCTCAACGTGTATTATGTCGATACAGTGTTGGAGATCGCTTGGTTCTCCTTCACTAAATCAATCCACGACGATTCTAAAGGCCTTTGATGGCCGTGGGTTTCATCCTTTTGGCATTCTACAGGATTTGCCCATAGGGGTTGAAGGAAAAACCGTTAATCTAGATGTGGAGGTGGTTGATGCCACTCTAGATTACAACCTTCTCTTGGGTCGTAGTTGGTCTTACGCTATGACAGTTGTCGTTTCATCGGTCTTTCGGGTTATAAAGCTTCCTCATAATGGAAAGATCGTAACAATAGACCAGCTGGCTTACTTTTCGTCCGACCCAGCCTCTTCTGAAAGCATTCAGCATGTCGGTAAAACGACTATCCCGTATAAGGATGTTGGAGTAGGACTAGTTAAAGATGCCGGTTTACTGGGAAATTTTCCTTTTCCTCCGATCAACGCATCGTCTTCTTTTGCAACCATTCATATGATTTCGTCAGACACCATTGTTTATGATGATCCTTGGACCATACCTTCTGAATCTGAGGGAGACTCATTTGGTGATGTTATGCCTTTGAGTCCATATGAAATTGCGTATGAAGCTGTGCAATCGTTTATTGACCCATCTTCAACCAAAATTTACTTAATGAATGTGGTCCGTGAGGAATCACTTTTCACATCAAGCTCGGATCTAACAACGTTTTCCGAACTTGTTCACTCTGATGAGCAAATTCGTGAAATCCTAAGTGTAGATGATTTACCATGGGAGGATCTCCATCACAGATCTTCGTTCTTACCCGAGAATGATCGTTTTGAAAATGATTTTTCATCAGTTTTTACGACTGAATATGTCAAGGAACCTCAGAATCCAATGAAAAATCCTGATTCAGAGTTAAATTTGGGAAACATCTCTCGAACTATTCCTATTGACATTTCGGTTAAGCCTGGAATTGTTGAAAACATTCATATAGGTGCCTCGTGTACAAAAGATGAAATTCAAATATATAAGGCCCTATTTCAAGAATTTCGCGACGTGTTTGCCTAGTCATATGAGGAAATTCCAGGAATTGACCTCGCAATTGTTGTTCTTGAAATCAAGACTTACCCGGATGCTAAACCCGTCCGGCAACGTTTGCGTCAGATTCACCCAAGAAAATTTGTTGCTATTAAAGCAGAAGTTGAAAAATTACTCAAAGCAGGTTTCATTTATCCGATCCTGTTAACAGATTGGGTATCGAATATTGTTCCGGTTAACAAAAAGCAAGGGACAATAAGAATATGTATCGATTATAGGGACATTAATCGAGCCTGTCCAAAGGACAATTACCCAACTCCCTATATCGATCAAATAATTGATGATTGTGACGGCAGCGAAATATTCTCCTTCATGGATGGTTTTTCCGGATACAATCAAATCAATATTCTACCTGCCGATCAACCAAAAACGGCTTTCATTTGTCCATGGGGGACATTTGCTTATTGCAAATTACCTTTTGGGCTCCAGAATGTCGGGGCAACTTTTAAAAGGGCCATGTCTTATGCGTTTCATGACATCAAGCACATTGTGCAACCCTATCTCGATGATTTGCCTGCTCATTCATTACATCGAGCTGATCATCTCATCCATTTACGAGCAATCTTTATGAGGTGTAGGCATTATCGGATTAGGTTGAATCCACACAAGTGTGTTTTCTATATAGAAACGGGTCGATTGCTGGGGTTTGTTGTTTCGAAAGCTGGCATTCGCGTCGATCCCTCAAAGGTTGAAGCTATTTGCAAATTGCCTCCTCCTTCGAGTCTTCGCCAACTCCAAAGTTTGCAAGGGAAAGCAAACTTTTTACGACGATTCATTGCTAACTACGCCGAGGTTACAAAGGGTTTTACCCGGTTGTTGAAACAGAATACTCCATTCTATTGGGATGAGATAGCTCAGAAATCTTTTGATGCACTAAAACACGCGTTGACCCATGCACCGTTATTGCATCCTCCCAACTAAAACCAGGACTACTTCTTGTATCTCGTCGCCTCTCATTCCACCATTGGAATGGTCTAGTTCAGGAAGATGAATTTGGTACTGAGCATGTGATATATTACCTTAGTCGAACTTTAAATCCAACTGAGCTAAAATACTCACATGTGGAGAAATTGGCATTGGCAGCTGTTCAAGTTGTCCAACGTTTTCGTCACTACATTTTACTACGTAAAACTACAGTAATTTCCGATTGCAACCCTATGATCTACATTTTGACCAAGAAATTGCTAGGGGGCAAGTACTCTAAATGGATTGTCATCCTACAGGAGTTCGACTTGGAATTTGAAAAATCTAAGTCTAAGAAATCTTTAGTTTTTGCGGAGTTAATGTGTGACTTCCCGCATGCTGACACGTAAACTGTGGCGGAGGAGCCCATTGCGGACGAATCCTTGTTTCTAATCAGCACTTTAGATCCGTGGTATGGGGATATCATCGTTTATCTCCAAACCCAATCCTTTCGGCCAAAAATTTCAAGGTCAGACCGTCGAAAAATACGATTCCAGTCCCAACAATTCAGAATTATTGGAGATACTCTTTATCGCCGTGGGGTGGACTCCATTTTTCGACATTGTTTAACTCACGAGGAAGCTGAAAGGGTTCTAAATGACTGTCACTCTGGAGCGTGTGGTGGTCACATGTCTGGGTATGTCACAGCCCAAAAAATATTGCGCGCTGGCTACTTCTGGCCGTCCTTGTTTAAAGATTGTATTAACGCGGTCCGAAAATGCCACAACTGCCAAATTTTTGATCGAAAGATGCGCGCTCCACCTACTCCTCTCCACCCTATAATTGTCGTTGGTCCTTTTGCCAAATGGGGTATCGATTTTATTACATGTAACCCTCACTCGGCGGGGGGCAAGCGTATATCATCCTTGCAGTAGATTATTTTACCAAGTGGGCCGAGGCGATGCCTACATTTGAGGCAGACGGCAAAACAGCTGCAATTTTCGTGTTCAATCATATAATTGCTAGGTTTGGTGTTCCACAAGCAATTATCACTGATCATGGGCGTCATTTTCGAAACGTTATGATGATCGAACTTACAGGCCAGCTTGGCTTGCGTCACGATAGTTCAACTCCTTATTATCCACAAGCTAATGGTCTGGTTGAATCCATCAAAAAAGTCTCAGTCATCATGATCCAACGAATCATTGGGATTCATCGGTCGAATTGGCATAACATGCTATTTTCAGCACTTTGGGCGTATCGAACCTCAGTAAAAACATCAACAGGGTTCACTCCTTTCCAACTAGTTTATGGTTTGGAAGCTGTGTTACCCATTGAATGCGAAATCCCGTCATTGCAAATGGCCATCGAGTTACTTCCAGCCACTTCCCAAGAGGAAAAACGTTTGTTATACTTGGCTCAACTAGATGAGAATCGACGTGATGCTGCATTGGCGATCGAAACTCACGCAAAACGAATGAAAGCTCAGTATGATCGAAATGTGACCCCTCAAAATTTTTCGGAAGGAGATCTAGTCTTATTGTACGATCAAGCTAATGACAAATTAGGCGCCGGGAAATTCGTTCCTATGTGGCATGGTCCCTATGTTATCAAGCGAAAGCTAGCAAAAGGGGCCTATGAATTGGTAGACTTTGACGGGGACTCTTTAGGTAAACCCAGAAATGGTCTTTACCTGAAGAGGTATTATGCTTAAAGAATGGGTATGGAGATTTTTAGTTAGGATAGTTTTCTTTCTAGCTGGTGTGTTTTAGTTTAAAAAGTGTGCTTAGCTTAGAGAGTGTTTTTCGTCATTATTCCTGCTTATCTTGGTTTTACTCTTGATATTGCAGATGTCGATGCCTCTCCAAACATACATTGGTTTCGCTGATGGTGCTTGTCGTAATACACGGAACATTTCTTCCGCAGCTTGGGTTATCTATTCGCCCTCTGACGAGTTGGTATCTATGCATGGGGTAAGCCTCGGTCAAACAACGAACAACATTGCCGAGTATAGTGCAGTGATTGAGTTATTATCTGAATCTATTTCATTTGGGATTCGGAGTTTAATAGTGAGGTTAGATTCTGAACTCATTGTATTACAGCTTAATAGAGTGTATGCCATTAGAAATCCAGTGTTATTGAGATTATTTTTGAGAGTGCGTCTCTTGGAACGTGAATTTGATTATATTGAATATCAGCATATTCCAAGATCTTTAAATACATTAGCAGATGCAATTGCTTCTCGAATGTTAAGTAGACATTTGCAATAATCATACATGTAAATTTAAAAGCATTCCATAACGTGATTTACAAGATAAGCGGGTAATAGTGATATATATATAGGAGTGTGTCAAAAAATACATCGTCCTCGATCATAGGTTGAAAAACACCTTATGATCGGCAAAAATGATAAGTACAAAAAGCGAAAATGTCATATGTGCCTACAATAGGCAATCATCCTATCACTGGTGATGATCTCTATAAGAAACCACTGTACAGGCCACCTTACAAAGGAACCTCCTAAAAGGTCCTGGGACCCCAATCACATAGCGCTGTAGTCGATGAGGAATGTCATCTATGCCGGTCTCTGGAATGTCCCCTGTCAAGCGCTCTAGATGACTCTCCAACTCGGCCAAGGTCTCTGTTGATTCGTCCTGTGGGGCTGGCGCCGCTACAGCTGGTTGTTTCCTCTTGTAAGGCCAGAGAGTGGCTGGTCGCTGTGGACCCACATCTGCATTGAAACTTTTACTATCAGTTTTGGGACGATATAAAAAACAAAAAAAAATATAAAATAGGAAAATGTTGAAAATGATTTTACCTGAATCATCCCATTGCTCTCCTGGTGGAAGAGCCATGTTTGGGTCACCGCGAAAATCTACCCCAGCATAAAAGTCCTGAATAGCAAAAACCTGGTTTTCTAACCAATGGAAATACTAAGGTTTGAATCGAACAACCTCTGTCCCCTCGTCCGGATGACGGGCCATAACTGCAACCCATCGCATCAGTTTGGGCTCTCGAGGAAGCCCAGCTCCAACAGTAAGGTGCTGCGGGACCAACATTGGGACCCTCTCCAGACCAAAACTCACAACCAAAGCCCCATAACCAAAGGTCTTCAGTTGTCCGTTCTTGGCTCTGGTCAGTTGGCCTTTTACATTGGCCAACACAGCATCGCACCAGTTGAAGATGGTGCCTCGAAAGCAGTCAACTGCCATCCGCATCTAGGATCCGGTGGCAATACGTAGTGCGGCACTCCCGCAAAGTCTGGTGACAATAAACGCGATCACCATGAGTTCAGGATGGGATATGGTTTTAATTTCTATCCCTTTGTCTCTAGCCTGGCTGTTGCAAGAACTCTAGCCGGAGGCTATCAACAGACTGGCCACCTGGCCTAGTCCCGAATAGAGTCAAGTCTTCGCCTCTCTTAGGCAAACGAGTCAAAAAGTATATATCTTCCGGCTCAATTTTGAGCTGGTGGCCACCAATGAAGAAGCACTGGTCCTGTATGCTCCACCTGTCTACCAGCCACTGTAAGAAATCCACCTGGGCCCTCATGCCAGGTATGGCCCAGAATTTGTACAAGCCGCATGCCTTCAATGCATCGATCGAAGGTTGGTGATTCAACGCGGCAAGATCCACATCCTCATGCTCCCGTTCTCGCCAATCAAGCATGATGTACACTCTACATCCAACAAAAAGGCAAATTAGAATGCAAGAAATTAAATTGTTTGGGTCAATTTTGAGAATTTTTGGGTTAAAAACCCTTGATGCGGGGTCTGCACCCTCTCCATTAGAGACAGTGTGGGGGTCCGCATCTTTCCTTCATGGAAGATGCGGACCCCTGACTTTTTCCCCATTGAGAAAAATTCGGGGTCCGCGGGCTGCCAGTGTTATGCCTACGGGCCCCCGCGCGCAGGTTTCTAGCCTAAAAACCCTCTGAAAAATCAAATAAAACCCTAAAACACAAATTGAAACGGTTGAAATTAAAGAGTAGGATGATGTGGATTACCTGGAGGAGACAGCGTTCGATTCCGACGGTTGGATTTTCCGCAATCTTCACGAGAAGTTTCTGAACAAAAGCACTATTTTCTCACCCAAATCTCAAACGGTAAAAATGAATTGAAGAAAGCCCTTTTTATAGGTTTTTTGAATAAATGAATTGTAAATTTGTTTATGTTTCACTTTAGAAAGGTAATTTTTGCAGCATTTTTATCCATTTCAAACAGGTATAGTAATGTTTGCAATTTTTGTTCAGGATAACGGATTATTCAGGCGAAATCAATCATTTTCGACGAAAAAACATTTAGAGTCACCTTTAAGCTCTTTTCTGACTCCTAAAACATGAAAAGATCACCGAGTTTTTCTTTTTAACTCGTTAAAACGGAATTGAAAAGACGGTCCACTTATAGCTCTTTTTCTGACCTTAAAAACATGAAAAGATTGCCGGATTTTTGTCGCTTCAAATTCGATATTGGTTATAAAACGACGTGTCGTTGATCGCTTTTTTACTTTTTCGGATCAAGGGCACTAATTACGAAAAGTACTCCTTGGTCGTAAAGATCAAGCGGTTCTCTCAAGTATTATTTTATACTTTTTGGGCTTGGGAGACACAAATTTACGAAAAAGGTCAACCCAGGAGTCTTCTTAAGTTTTTCAGACTCTCTAAAATTGAAAAGTGCCGAGTTTCTCCTATACTGGACTCGTTAAAATTTCACAGTAAAGGACCTGTTCAATTACAAACAGGAATGAACCACTCCTTCTTAGGGTTCGAATTTAAACTAAGTTGGACTCATCCGAAGGATGAGCTTATAATCAAGCAAATGTTATCCTCCTCAAGCTTGTCAAAAATAAAGAGGTACTTTCCAGAAATGGTGGGGGAAAAGAGAGAAAAATGAGCCTGTTTGTCATACTTTGTAACCACTCTTGAACACGACACTTTTATTCACCTGGGTTGGGAAATCCTTTGCCTAACAGTTGATCAAACCACATTGAAAGTCTTCAACCGGTTTCTGGGTATTAACTTTGGGTCAATTGTCACCAAACCATTTGTTGTGTCGTTATGTGTTCAAGAGGTCACTGCCAATAAAGCCATTCATCTGCAAAATATTTGTCATCCATCTTGACCATCCCTGAGTCAGTCCTTGCAACTAAATTTCTTCAACTTGATCTATGATTTTGTGTTGTGGGTTTGCCTGCGACGGATCGCTTTCTATCGACTTCAGCTCATTATCTAGAAAGATGATCTAGAAATCGTCAGTACCTTGGGATCTACATGCCTCAATGGCAGGTTTCTCGCCTTTGACGACAGGTTGCATCATTGACCTTCGATCAAAGGATTCCGTGACATGTTCGACATCAACACATCTATTCACATCTCATGGATTGTACTGGGTACTTTGAGAGCCATTGACATCACTGGTGGTTTCTCTCACACTTGTTAATAGTTTACATCATTGACTGGTAATCAAGTGGTTTCTACCATGTTCGACTTCAACACATTCATTCGCATGGATAGAGTCGTAATGTTTCAGGAAGTAGAAATGAAGACCCTGGTTCTAGTTTCCGCAATCCAGGCTGCGAGGAATTTTGTATTCATTATATGGTGGACTATTCATAAACAGATGGCTGCGTCCATACTGTGTCCACATGAGTCTATACTTGTGATGTATTACAAGATCATTCCTATATCAGAGCAGTAGTTAGTTTTCTAAGTCAGTTTTGATCTGAGTATGGGAATGCCTACCTCAGCAATGATATGATCTCATATATATATCTTGCATTGAATGTTTTTACAAGTTCCGACCGGGCTCTCCACAAGATGATCCTCGAAATGATAAAGTACTTCACTCTTCCTAAATGATAAATGAAATCCTTATCTACTACAGACTTCACACTTTAGGGGGCAATCTGTTACACAAAAATATCGTCACCATGATTATTTGCAGTCAGTATGGGTCTATCATCACTTGTACTATCCTCCTAAGCAAGTCTCAGACCCCAGCTCTTCAAGTCAAGCTTTGAAAATGAGAGAAAGACATTGAAAATCAACAAAGCTCTGGTTCCGCACTTTCTCTCACTGTTGCCTGCGGTCCCGCACCCCCTGTTTACAAATACTGCGGACCTGCCCGCTCTGTCCCTAAATGAGTGGGTGCGGACCCCTGTGAAAGTCAAAAATGCGCAAGTTTATTCTAAAAAACTCACTTTGGGTTAATTCTAGATGATTCTAGAAGGAATTTTGACGTGGATTGTCGCTCTTAGATGGTTCATGCATCCCAAAAGAGAAGGAGCTAATCCCTTGATGAGAGGAGCTATCCCTTTGAAGGAGGGCTTTATCCCTTTGAAGGAGGACCTAGTAACTTCCCTCCATTGCACTATAAATTAAGGCATTGGGCTGGTTGCTAGGGAGGTTAGAAGCTGAACATTTTTTAGGGTAAATGCTGGTGGAATTGAGACTTCCTAGTTAAGCTTGAGAGGAGAGATCACATACCTTTTTGGCTTCATTGGGAAGAGAGTGAAACTTGTCAAAGTAGAGGAGACTTCTTGTTGGACCCTAGGAGGAGCTTGTACAGCATCAAGGCACAGGTTGTAAAGTTCTTCTTTCATTTGAATTAATACAATCAGATTCATTTTTCTCAACAAATTCTCCTATGTCATTTGTTTCATGAATTCCTTGATCTTCATGTTAAGTATGTTTTATGATATTGGCTTTTCAGGTGCTATTTAATTTGTTTGCTTGTTTGTGTTTGCAGATTCGCAACAAGGGAGCTCATTTGGATCAAAGGAGCGAGGCTTCCACAAACTTGCATTGGACCCAAGTTAGACCTAAACACTTGTTTGCCTTTGTTTATAAATGCATATTTAGAGAAAGATAGTTTTTTATTGGCTTGCTTGTCACTAGATATCGTTAGATTCTAGGAAGGTCTATCTTTTCCGCAAGATCGACTCATTCCGTGTGACAGTTTCTATGGAAAATGACTAAAGACCAGGAACTAAGGCTAGAGCTCCCAAGCCCGACACTTTTATTTGTGCCTTCCCTTTTCCCATCACGCCCCTATTCTATTACTACGAGAAATGACCGAGGATCAAGGCTTAGACCATATCCCTTCAATATTGACACATTACTTCATGCCTTCTGTTATCTCCAGCTCTACTACACCTCTCCTAAAGGATTGTAATGGTATAGATCTTGCAAAATCAATAAAGGGAGTCATCTCTCTTTAGCACTTAACTCATGGCGCCATGCGTATTGTGGAAAGGAGTTTCAGACTTAACCACAACTCCGATAATCCAAACCATTCGATGGTTTCTTTTAAGCCTCCCCCAAGTAAAATGCGCACTCCTTCAAACTAGATCACCCTCCATCCACGTCCCCCACTCATTTGTACCAACTCCAATGACATCACATGCACGAATTTTGAAAAGTCAGCATTGGTCCGACGGTCACAATCAATTCTGTCTAGCAAGAGGCTTCCTCTATCCGTAGTACTGCCTTCCGTAATGTAATGGGGACCACCTGCCAGGTGGACTCCTCCCACCTGCTCATCAAGATCGGAGGCCACAGGGCTTGAAAGGTAAAAAGTGCAAGGTAGAGGGTAAAAGGTAAAGGTAAAAGCTCTGATCTATTCACACCTTTGAAACTCACAATCGTTGCTATAGACCAATCCCCAGCTGCCGCATGTCATCCTACACCAATCCCAAATTTTGCCACTTGGGAAGTTGGGCCCTTCTGTTATATAAGCACCTATTGCCTAAATTAACCTCCCCAACAACTGCTATTTGGTCTCAGTAAGAATATCCATGCCTGGTCATCTGCGCAGGATTTACCTCTCCGCATACTCCTAAATAGAAAGGACCACCTCCAAAGTCACTTTCGAACACTCCTGCAGGCTCCAGGTAACCCAACACCCCGACCACTTGTATTCTTGTTTATTCACTCAATAAAATGAAGCAGAACGCTCCTGCAACCCCCATAACCTGTGAGGTCAAGTCCACTGGTCTCGAACCCTTGGTCGATGCAGAGAGTCAAATTGCAAACCCCACTTGTCCTTATTCGCTTTCCAACCTCTGTTGTGATTTGTTTGCTAACCACGTAAGGAAATAAGACCCTTTAAGGGTTGTCAATTCTGATTTCTACTTCCAAATTTCACCTACTGTTCACCATCTCCCCGAATTTGTATCTTGGTTGGTTGAAGCGTACCAAGATGAAAAAAAATACTTCATCTTTGACTAAGGGGTTAAAATTCTGGAAATAACCCCTACCCTAATTCAAAGGGCGTTAATTTTTCCCACTACCCCCACATTACAATTTTTCACCGATGCCAACCTAGTTCATCACTTGGTTACACTTCCCACTGAGGAGTAACAATATTTCTTGGACAAGATTTTTGCCCCTGAAAGAAAACCCCTTCCCTCTGAGAAGTGGTTCCCTATAACCCTCTTTCAAAAACCCGTTTGACCCATCCTGACTGCAATTACCTGCTTAATGGGTGAAGATGACTCACAAATAGTAAATAAAGCACCTTGGGCTTTATGCATAAGATGAAGCAACCAAACTATCTACTTAATGTCCCTCTATATCTATCTGTTGCTGTAAGCATTCAACTTTGTTTATTCCCTCCTTCCTCCTATTTTCGTTACTACTCCCTTCTATTTTACCTATTCTTGTATACTCATGTCGAGGAGTTCCAATGTTTGGATCTCCAAGTGTTCTCTCTTAACAGAAAACAAAATTATGTCTTTGACTGGAATGTCTCAGTGAGGAATAGATCTGACTTAGGTGGGTATTCCCAATTTATCTCAACTTTCGTGGCTATTTCTTACTGTATTATTCATGGAAACCCTCCTCCCAGAATCTTCCCACAGTAGAAGGAGTTCCTCCAACTCAACAAAGATGCCATGATAGGGGATTGGTACCTCTATGAGGATTACACATAAATGCGGGTTTACGGTTGTGAACTTCATCCATATTGTTTGCCAGTATTCATGCTAATGAGGATCTTCACCCTTGAGTTCATCCAACAGATCCTCAGTGTAGACCTGCTTCATTTTGTACCAACAAAGAAGGGTTACACCTTCAAAATGGGACAAACAGTAGGCCCTTTTGTGGTAAACATAAGGCATAATTTTAAAATAGTTTAGGCCTTACTAGAATCCATGGAGCTAGAAAAGGGTGACACTTGGCACTACGATCCCTAAGGCATCATTGCTCAAAGGAGAAAAAAAAATTAAAGCTTTGACTTACGTGCATGACCCTCAGCCCAAAATTGAATGGAAAGCTTTGACTGATGACCTCTTAATACAGAGATGGAGACCGAGTCCTCAGTCAGTACGGACAAAGCATCAAAGAGGGTTGTTGACTCAGCAGGGGGTGCCGATATAATGGAAGATCACATAAATAAAAAGGCCAGGGTTCAAGATCCAAAAGAAGAAGAACAAGAGGAGGAAGTAGGGATACAGTTAGAGAAGTCTGTTTCAGATCACCCAGGCTTTCATATCAACATGGAGAATCCACCAACATACATTACTTCACCAACAACTGAAGTAGCCATTCCAGATCCTGAAGACAATGTTGCTACTACAAGACCTAGTTGGTCCCTAGGAAGGGTCATTAATGAGAGCAACAAAAATATCAAAGAGAGATTGCAGAGAACAATGGCTGCCCAATCTACTCCTTGTCACACCTGATTACTGACTACCATGGACTTAGAGAAGGATGAAATGAAGTTTTCACTACGACATCCATCAATACAGATCTTACCTGAAGGACCTCAGTTCAAGACCCTGGATGTATCCTTGAATTTGGTCAGTGTCCCTCTCTCAGACAAAGTCAACTTACATAAGTAGGTTGGTGAGATGTTGTATAATGACTTGGGTAAAAACCTTATGACTATCAATAGAGCAAAGACATACATAGCAAAGGTCTCCAATAAAATAAAAGTAGAAAAGGCCAACTCAAGAGCTATTTATCTACAGAAAGAGTCATATAAGGATTTGATTATCAAACTAGGTGTAAACCCAGATGACAGATCAACAGTAGAGGCCATCCTACAAGCAACTCAAAAGGAAAACCAAGAGTTAAGGCACAGACTAAAGATACCCGACAGTGAACATGTTCAAACACAGGAGCTAGCACAAGTGGAAAGGGAGAAAGAACAACTGACAAAGGAGTTGGCAGATAGTAAAGAAAAGGTATTGGCTTTGGAACAATCTGTGGCCGAGTTACAACAAAATATTGACTCTCATGTATGCATAGTAGTGGTGCCCAAAGATCCCCAGAACCCCACTAATCACCTCACTCAGGCCTTAACTGAGTTGCAGCTCTCTGAAGGTGAAATAAAGAAGATCCAAAAGGATTTAGACACTGCCAAAGTCAAGCTATCTCATAAGAAGAAACATTTGCAAGCCTCATTTACAAATGTTGAACATGTCACTAAAACTCTACAGGCTGTAACATAGGAAATAACTGAGCTAAAGGCTAAGCTAAAAGGGAACATGTCTCTCCTTAAAGCCAGGCAGTTGGTCTGGGACAAGATCATCGAAGAGATGAATATCAACTGGGAGCATATAACTCTGATACATGAGAAAAGAGCCATCAGTGTAAAATGTGGACCACCATTGACAAATTCTAAAGAGATGAGTATAAGGAAATCCTAGTTTTCACTGTAATTCATTCATTTCTTGAATGATATGCCAACAAAGGAGTTGAGGCCAATGGATATAGCAGATCAAATTAGTGTGGTCATGGATATTTCTAAGGTGATTTGAAAAGAAGAAGCCTGAGTCAAAGCGGAGTAGAGCCTCATCAGGGTGCAGAAGGACGTGGTTTCTTTCAATGAAGAATTTGATAGGATCATGCAGGTTGGGTTACCTAACCTTTGGGGACCTCATGGGGAATTGTTGCCATAGGAGCAGTACAATAAAAAGATGATAGAAGCAAAGAGTAAGGTAGGGTCATCCCACGAGAAAACAACTACTCTAAAAGGAACAATTGTGGTAAAGTTCTTAAAGAAGTAATTTCAATTACTCGGTATGGTTAGGAGTTTGTTTCACCACAGTTTGGACTACTCAGGGGTAGTCGATTTCAAGTTCAACTATACAAGGTTTAGCTATGATCCTTAGCCTCCTCTAGCATATGGGAAATATGTGAACAATTCGGTAATCCACTTATCATGCAAATGGTTCATCCTCGGGATCTGCATGCGTCTCCCCAAGCCTCATCATCCAACTGCTCTTGAAGATTCTTCAGATCATGCCAAGATTTGGTATTTTAGACTACTCTTGTGTTATTTTTACTTACTGTTTTTTACTTTGATTAATTATAATGAGTACATTTTAGTTGAAACAACTGTGCATGCAGACACACTAAAGACTTAAGATATTTTTGACATGATGAACTGAATCAAGAAAGAATATCACTCTAATGTCCTATCTCTATTCATAGAGGCCTATATATGTGATTTTGATGAACAAAGAAAAGGTTCATGATTTTGGAAAGAAACACTATGTTATTTTTAAGAACGTTCTCGTTCTTTAGATGTATGTGTTATTCAAAATATTAATGAATATCAATGGTGATTCCTTCATTCCGGGATTACAATATGTCTCATCTCATTTGTAATTTCATAAATGTTCATGTTCTTCTTATATTTTTCATAATGTAGCTGCCATACATGTTTCCTTCCTTATACAGATTCATTTGAATTAATATTTTAATGAACATGCCTGTATGAATTTTTCGAAGCTAGATCTTTAAATGCGTTCCGTGAGTCTTCACATCTATTACTATTCCATAGCTATCATTTCTTTCTGAATCTAGATAAGTGTATAATACTTGATATCTTGAGCTCTATATGATGGGTTTCTTCTGTTATTTCTTCTATTGTCACATTCACATTAAATTAAATGAGTTGTAAATCCTTGGGTGATTTTCGCCTCCGTTGATTGAAACTTTATATTATTGTATACCTCTTATGTATAAAGAACTCATAGGCTTTGTCTTTCCTAAGTTTTTTGAACCAACTAAGTTCAATTTGTAAGAAATATTGTAAATGGTGTTTTAAATCCTTTGAAGAATTATCAGAGATGCACCAGATTCAGATGTACTAGGCACTGATCTCTTCGTAATTGAGAGGATGTCTCTAGAATCAACAACACCTTCTTTATAATCCATCGAGCTCTCCCTTACGAGATGAGTTATCAATGTGGGGTCCGCCTTGTACTTCCTTTGGCCAATCAAGGGCATGCTGGGGTGAATTATCTCCGGCGAAGTGTCTCAACGCTTATCGATTGGCGTATTCCCCTTTGCGCACCTAAAACTTTGCCAGCCTCCAACCAATGGGATGATTTCACGTCGACATCACCTGCAATCATCATCTCCTTGAGCCAATCACATGCTACCACTTGTCCTGTTTTTAGAGAGGGTCCACCGAGACCTTGTTTTGCACCAACTTCCTTTGTTAATAAAAAATCATCGAATTCCAAAATTCGGCTTTGGTACCACTCCTGAGCGGATCTTGGTTTTGGGAGGGGTATCCCCGAAGTAGCTCTCTGTCATTGATCTATGCGATCAAGTGGGAGGGAAGCACGTGAGAAACCACTTCTGCGATCACAAAGCCTGAGAATATTTACATCTTGAGGTCTGTCAGAATGTTGTCACATGGCTCAACGTCTAACTCCTGGTGCTTCCTGGTGAGCCCTGGTATTGCACCAAGAGTGCTGCAACTCCCAAGGGTTTCTCAACTCTATTTATCAACCTGGGGTTCGTACAAACTTCGAGGTGACAATGCTATATGCACAGTAGATTCTACTTATTCCACCCTCAATTAGGACAGTTGATCAATGGTTCTCCAAGGCCATTCCTCCTACTGAATCAAAATGAAAACTAGCTAATGAAGGTGCAATTTAGAAACTACCTCTAGCTATGAAAAAGGACATGCTATTAACCTCAACTTGCAAATGATATTGAATCAATACATGAAATGCCAAGAGCTACGCAGAAAGGAAACTACATTATCATGAAATCAACCATCTAACTACCAAATCTACTTGCAGACAAGAAGCTAACCTACCAAATCATAACTCAAGATTCCATGTATCATCTATCTAGATCACACTTGCATATAAATCAATGTTTTATTTGTGCAAAATCTGTGATAAATAAACTAATGCTATTCTATTTTGTAGTGAAGGAAAAGGAGGGTTTAGAGTGGCCTAGGAGTTGCACTTGATCATGGAGTCATAGCTGTGGGTCAACCTACTTCTAAGCTAAGTCCAAATTACAGCAAAGGTAAAAACTGGTGAGGAAACAGGTTGCTACAAGTGTGCTACAGGTGCCCTGTACTGCCATAGGAAGGCCTGTAATGCTATAGGAAGGATGCCAAGAAGGTTTAAGAGGTGGAAATGATGGGTTCAAGGGATGGTAAGGTGGATGAAGGTTCATGTAAATGGATGAAGGGTGGCCAAAGCCCCTATCCAAGCTCAGAGCATTTTGAAGGCTTGTTTTGCACTAGGAGAGTTGTTGACGGTGGTTTAGGAAAATGATCTCAAGAACAGAACTTTGAAGACATAATTTGGGATTCATAAAAGAGGGGGAGGAAGTCCAAGATGGAGGTGGTGAAGGTTCCCTTGCCTTCAGATCAAAACAACCTTGAAATCATCACATGCATATGCTCTTTTATCATTGACAAAATGAAACAACTAATAGTGGAAAAGATGAGTTGAATTTAAATTCCATTTAATCTATGCCAAAAACTTTGATCTAGTCAATAAATCAACTCATATGCTATAGTAAGCACATGAAAGACAAGATGACTAACATAAATATTCTTCCAAGAAATCATAAACATAGTATTTTTGAAATATGATTGTGATCCTTTCATTCATGCTCCCATGGGAGAGATGAGGTAGAGGTTGCAATCACATAATTTTGATGGGTTATTTTCTAATGAAATGCAAGAATCTAATAAGCACCCAGCACTAAAAGGAGATACAAATACACAAGAGGGATCTAAGCCACTGGGGTTGGGCCCAAACCCCAGAGCCCCAACCCTTTGGAACTAACTAAGTGATGAACCAATAAGCAGCTTCTCATTATCATTGCATCAATGTTTAATACATCACATAACAATAAAAAATAGCAGCGCCAAGTACTTGAGCTCAATAACTACCTAGATGAAAACAAAACTCGAATCCTAATGAGATATTTTACATTTTTATTTATACAAGAGGATAGCTACTAGTAGCTCCCTAGAAAATAGTAATGTTTGTCTCCAATAACTCGAGAATGGTGGATCTTGATCTTCATTAACTGCACTTTCTTGGATGCTAATGACCTCATCTTACTTGGCTACCAATGACCTTGAGCTCATGAGAGAGAGTAATGTGACCTTGGGCTGATTGAAGGAGTTAAGGAGGTGGAAATCATCCTAGAATATCTCCCTGTTGTATAATTCAAGCCCCTGCATGGAAATTATCTCAAAAATTCTCCATTTCCTATAGTTAAACCATAAAAGGCTAGATGACATAGAAAAACATCTTTTACCCCTCTCACTAAGCATAATATAACAAAAATTGTAAATAAATGTGAGAAAGAGATAGTTCTAAAGATGGAGGATGGCATTATGACCCTTATAATGTACCTATTGATGAGCCTCATCATCACCCCCTACTGAAATTGTTGCTCATCCTCTGAGCAACTCAATCATCTATGTGCATTTCTTTCATGGCCCTGGTGGCCTCCTTGACATCCCAGGGTTCCTCAGATGGTTTGCCTTCTTGGGGATAGAAACCTGCATTCTTTTCTATTTTTGTCCACTCCTTATGCTCTTTTGCTTCATATCTTCCTTCCTGTAGGCATAACAGCAAAGGTGGATTTATCTTGAGTCCTATCCTCTTAAATTTTAATCTTTGCATGATTCTCTTATATAGGGGTGTGCTCTCCAAGGAATTCCTCAACCTTTTAGGAGAGTGATATTCTCTAATCTGAAGGCTGTGGGGTAAGCTATGCCATCTCTTCTGGAAGACTTACAGGATTTTTGTTCCCAACAACTTGAGTGCGTATTCAAAATCTAAGATGGCTTGTTCCTAGTTGGCAAGCTATTTAGGTGCTAAGTGCGCATCATTGGAGATGATGCTATGATTGCTAATGACAACCATTGGGCTTACTAGCTCCGCCCTAATATATAATGGTTCCTTTTCTTCCTTTTCCATGACTCTCTGCACTTACTCAAATATTTCCTCCTCATGAGTAATCCAGGACACTAAGGCCATCAACTGTGTATCCCCCAATCTTGCATTGGGATCCCAAATATTCATATCAGTCAAAGTGAGGTTATGAATGTAAAATTCAACCAATTTTAATTTTTCCTCCATGCTAGCTTGGTTGCAAAATTCAATGAACTATTTGTAATCCTGAAATGGAAGAGATCTATGTTGTGCTAAGGTTTTGATTTGGAATCGCAGCCACTGTTCTTTGAGAAAGAGTGCATAAGACTTGGATGGTTTTCTGCACTATAGTGTCTCCATGGAGAGAATTTCAATGGTGGCAAGTAATGTTTCTTTCTCCTGCATCTTCTCTCTCAACCACATATTTTATGCCTGGAACTTCTCCTTCATTGTGGACTCCCTCATTCTCAGCTCACTTAATTCTTTGCTCATTTCAAGGAACTTTTCTTCCATGAGGCCCACATCCTCTACCTTCTTAGACTTAGCAATTTGCATCCACTTGTGGGTTCTTCCTCTTTCTGCTTCTAGCTCATAGAAAAGTGTGATTGCAAATTTTTGGGGAATAATTCTCCCTCCTTTAATGGATTTATAATAGGAAATTAGCCTATGTTGTGGACTAGGCTCCTGGAGCTCTAGGAAGTCCTTCTCAAATGTTTTTGGGGAAGCTGCTACCTCTTGTAGCTGTTGTGTCACATTATGCCCCTCTTGTTTCTCATTTTGCCCCTCTTGTAGCTCATTATGCCCCTCCTGTAGCTCATTCTGCCACTCTTGTAGCTCATTCTTCCCTTCCTGTAGCTCATTTTGCCCCTCCTATAGCTCATTCTTCCCCTCCTGTAGCACACTCTATTTTTCGTGTAGCATACTCTGCCCCTCCTATAACATACTTTGCCCCTCCTGTAGCTTCCCCTTTTCTTCTTGTTGGAGGGTGATTGGTGTCTTGGGTTGTTTGAAGGAGTTTGATCTGGTGGTGGGCCTCCTTACATATGCTATAGGAGTCTATTTTGAGGGTTTTGGAGAGGTGACCTTTTTGATTTTTCCATCAGTTGGTCCCACCTCCTCTCTCTTGCTTGGGGAATCCTTGATTGTGATGGGGACCTTTGTGGGAGTTTGTGGCCTCCCTTGCTTGATCCTGGTGCTTTTCTTGGTCTTAAAGACAGGGGGTCTTGCCTTTGTATCTTCCTTTTAGGTTTGACCGGGGTGCTTAAGGTAGCTAAAGTTGCAGTTACCTCCTATTCAGTGGTTCCCGGAGACAAACTTGTTTGCTTTGGGGGTATATTTGTTTCTCTAGGCTCAGTAGTCTTCTCAGGACTTGATTTTTCCTGTTTCTCTCCCTCTTCTTTTTCATCTTGTTTTCCTCCTACCTCTACCTCTGGTTGTTCTACTATCCTTTTTTCTTTTGTTTCTCTTTCCTCTTCTTCTGACCCTGCTACTTCTTCCTCTTTTTTCCTTGCCCCTTCTTCTTCTTCCTATGTTTTTCCCTCTCTTCCTCCAACACTAGAGGCTGGGGTCTCACCTGGTGTGAGGGTTTGTGTCTCAATGAAGGCTTCTCTATCCATGTCTATGAATTTGGACCAAAGGACATGGATTCTCAACTTGCTCAAGGCATCCACCACTATCAATTTAATGAGGCCATGGTGGCCTAGGTGTTGGTGTTTTCCCTCTCTCACTTTTGACTCATGTCCCTGATGGACTGTAGGAGGAAGTATGGCACACTAAGCCTTTGAGAAAGAGGCAATTCTACCTGGAACCTGAGTTCATGAAGTAATCTAAAGTGGTAGGTATATACCACACTCATTATTCCCTCACAAGATATGTATTTTAGAATATGGTAGGCCACCTCATCCCAAGGATAAGGTAGGCTTTCCCTCCTAACTCCATTCTTGTCCTCAATAGGCTTTTCATTGGAAGTGAATAAATTATTTTTAGCAGTGACACTAGTGGCTTTGTCCTCTTTGTTCCGCTTGATCCCTAGAGGTAAGGTTTTCACTCTGCTAATCAATTTAGGGCTGAGTGAGATAACCAATCCCCTCACCACAGTGGTGGAATTGTCGCATGTTTGTGAATTCAGAGCCATGGCAAATTCAAAGGAAAAGTCATCATCATACCTTTTCAACAACTCGAAGAACCCTAGCCACTGGTGTATTCTAAAGATGTCTTCCACAAGAGGGTGTTGGTAGATTCTCTTGGTATCTGAGGGCTCCCTTATGTTAAATCCTCCCCCCATTTCTTTTCTATGTTCTCAATCAAGTGAGGGAGAGATACTTATTCAATAATTTAGTGTACAATTTAGTGCAGCAGTGAGTTAAAAAATCATTGTTAATGACAATTGTTGATATTCACATTCATCTACTACTCGAAAAGACCTTTTAATTTCATAATTAGATTGCTATTTGTTGTAGAAGTTGAAGTGAAATTTGCATCCAATCTGATGGATGGATGAAGGAGATGGTGGAACTTACTTTTTATCAAGTATTCTGGGATGAAGGTGGTAATTCAGAGACCAATTCAAACCTCTATGTCTTTCCTCCACCTTCTCAACTTTCATGTGGCAGTCTTTTGACCCTCCTGTAGCAATTGTAGGCTTATGTGTATCTCCTTCCTGTAGAAATTGCAGAATGGGGTTCGAAACTCCTCGATGGCACCCCAAGCTTGTCCTCTCCCTAATTATTTTTGAAATGAGTGATTATGCATAAGAAATCGAGCCCCAGTACATAATATGCCATTTTTGGTTTAGGCCTGGAGTGCTGTGGTGACCTAGCAATGACACAAGGTTTCCTCTTTTGGACTATTGTCCCCACTCGGAGTAAGTATTTCTTCTTTCCTCGTAATCACCTGATTTGAAATGGAGCAGATTATTAATGTTGTGCTAATTCCCCATTCAAAATATAAAAATGTGCCTAAGGTTTGTACTCCAAAATAGCAACTAAAAACATGAATTTTTATGTGTTTTTACTTAAGGTAGTTTCATGAAGAAAAATTAACACATGAAACCAAAACACTGAATGGAAGCATGCATCAAAAGTAATACACCAACCATTGTTAAAGGATTTCACCCCTCCTGGGCTACATCTCCTTGGATCAGCTCTAAAGGCATGATCCCTTCTCATTATGCTCAAAATTCTTCAGTAATAAAGAGTACATAAGTGTGCTGACAAAAAGAGTGGCTAGTTTCCCCTTCAAGGAAACATACTTCTCCCAAGAACTCTCGCTCTAAACATATGACAACCTACAGTTAGTCATGAAACAATAAGCAAGCTAAGGGCTCTCAAATCAAGACCCCATACTCCAACTTCCCAGAGCAAAAACAATACTACAATCCACTAGAAGTACTTAAACAATTCTCTTTCTCCATGCACATATAGAGAAAAGAAGAAATAAAGCTACAACACTGTTGTAATGGCTACTGCAGAAAGTACATGGAGGCTGGAAGACCCCTGCAAGGTCATCTCCATCTTCATACTCCTCCTTAAACTGAATCAACACTCTGGTTGACCAGAGCACCCATAGGCTTCACTTTTCAAAAAGCCTATCCAGAAGTGCTCCTTTGATCTTGAAACCTATTCCAATGAGTTCAGAATGTCCAAAAATGTCTATCTAGCCTCCTTTTGCATCCCATTTGGTTGAAAATTGCCTTAGTTATGAATTTTGTCAGTCTATCCACAATTTTCTCCTCCAAATTTGGCTTACTGCCAGTTAAATTCATTATCTGCAGTTAAAACTGGCAGTTCCGCAAAAACCGGTAGTCCCACCATATTTCCCACCTGTCTCGCAGTTAAGGGCCGAGTGGTCACATGTGGAGTGAATTTTCCATCGTAAAGGCGACAGTTTCGCACCCTGTCAGATATCACAATCACAATTAGCTATCAGCAGAGAGATGGACGAAACACTTTTCGGAAACTGCGATCGCCGATTAGCAGCGGAACATCACAATCACAATCCTATCACATATCACATTGGTTCTCTATCACATTGGTTAGGCAGACCCGACGGGGATTATAAATTTCAACCCATACTTTATCGCATCCACGCCCTATCGAATATCGCAATCAACGGATGTCCTAGGGTTTTGTTTATGCGGGACTTTGTTTTCCTGCGAGTTACGATTGTGATTTGCGATCGCATAGCAACCTGTTTGTGTTGGGGTCGATTCTTCATGCTATTCCCTTCTCCAATGTGCGATTTCGATCCATCACAATCGCAACTCCGACCGATTTCTGAATACCTTCCTGCCTACCTTTATCGCATCGCACCCTTCCCTTCTCAGGGGCCGATTTTTAATGTTGAACTGCCTGCAATTGTGATTTGCAACATGCAGGGGCCAATGACAGCTTGCCACTTGGCTCTTCTTAACTCACTGGGACCTTTTCCATGTCATCCAATCTTGCCACCTGGACAAGTCAAACCTAAACTTTGACTTGCTATAACTTCTGCACACGATCTTGGATTTGAGTGTCGTTCACACCATTGGGTTCAGAATGATGAGATCTTCAATCTGAAGCTAAGCTTATCAATATTCTGACACTTTGAAGTTTTGGCAAATTTTGAGCTCCTGATCACTCTTCCCCATTGAAAAACTTTTGGTCTCCAAAATTTTACTTTCAATTGTTCATCATTTGAAGGTACAGTTCCTTCATTTTTCCAAACTCGATCCAATCGATGTTTGCAGTGCCCTGAATTGTACTTGCCTTGTCTTTTTCTCAAGCTGAACTTAAAATATAAGTTGACCAAAGAATTCAAGTTCGATGTTCTTCTCGCTTGTCCATGTCACTATGGCCATCCACAACAACATCCTTCCCAAGAAGAATTCCAAGGTGCTCATCTACAAAATCCTTATCAAGGATAACATCCTAAAATATTTTGCTAAATGAACCAAAACAAGCCTCACATAGTGAATACTTGTATAACTTGAATTCTAAACACATTTGGAACAAACTAAATGTGTTGCAACTACTCATACAACAATTTTAAAATCGACGGTTTGAGAAATCATTTTACAAAATGGAATAAACTTGACTCCCAAATTTTCCATTCAAATTGACTATCAACAAGCCAAACTAGCATTATAATGCTTAAAGAAAACACTGTTGCATATAAGTGATTTATTTATGAACACCACTTTTACAAGTTACCCAGCTATGGGGATATGCAACTAGTGCAAAACAGAAATTTACAAACTTCAATTGGACAAATAGTCCGCCCATTTCTTACCCAACCAGGTAAATGAACCCTCTATTTGAACTTTCTCTTCTTCTGAAGCTGCTTCAAGGATGGTCTCATCTTGCACCACTTTTTATTTTGTCTCTTCCTCTTCTGGTGCTTGCATGATTTTCTTTCCCTTACCATGATGAAGTTGTGGAAACAATTTCCAACACTTCTTAACCCAATGCCCACTGATATTGTAGTGAGTACAAAAGTTCTTTTGAGCTCCTCTCGGCTCACTTGCCTTTAACTTTGGATGGGATTTCTCTTTTCGGTCTTAATTCCAGTAGACATAAACATCTTCTTGATGACTGCTTTCCTTTTATCGCACTTATCTACACAACGGTTAGTTGAAATACAAAACGTGCATGGAAACATATTCCTCAACATGTTATTCAAATCTGCGTATTGTTTTCCATTATGAACATCATTTGAATTAACAGAACGAATATACCTTTGTTTGATGTCCTTTGGCTTACGCTGCTTGCATGACAAGAAGAATTTAGCTTCCCTTCTTCTTCAACATCTTCATCTCTCTTTGGAGACACTTTTCACTTTGAGTCCTCCTTAGGCTTGAGGAACCAAGCGGCAACCAATTCTAGATGCAACTCCCAACATCTGGCATCCTCATGTCCTTTCTTACGGCAAAAGGAACACGATATCCATGTGTTGTCGCTAGAAGACCATTCTTCTTTTGCTACATAGCCTAAGCCTTCGTATTTAGGCCTCTCCTTGGCCTCAATTGGATTTTTAATGCCTTGCTAGTTTACTCCAAGGCCTCCTCCCTTGTAACCCATCTTGGTCAAGAGCTTGGATCCAATGCCTTTACTATGTTTTTCAAAGGTTGAAAATGAATTTACGTCAACACTTTCGCATAAGGAAGAAGCATGTAAATTCTTACCATTTTCCGCATCTTTGGACTAGCATAAAAAGATGTTTTTGAACTCCCTTTTGATTTTGGATGTGTCCTCTTGGACTCTTTGGCACTCTTCTTTGAGCTCCTCAAATTTGGGTGCGGATAGAACCTCATATTCCACATCATGTGCAAAAAAGGTACAAACTTTTCCATATATCTTCTCTGAAGGACTTTCTACACTAGCATCTTGCATAAGAGTTGTAGAAAAACATGAAGAATGTGGAGAATATGGTGGTTTATTACCATTATTGTTACCTTCTTCCGTTGGAGAACATTCTTCTCTTGGAGGTCTAGAGCTTTCACCTTGCAATTTGGTATTCCTCTCTTCATAGAGGACTTTCACCATTTATGCCATGTCTATGAAAGCCTTTTTAAAAGAATTCACATCCTCTGACATTCTTGCAGTCTCACCTCCTTGGGACATGCTTTGCTTGAAGCTTCTACTGCAATTTGAGGTAGAACTTGGAGGTAGAGATTGTAACAATATTTCTCTCCTTTCCAAAACCTTCTCCTCAATGAGCTTCAAAACACATTCACTTGCAAACAAAAGTCAATTCCTCCTTGCACAAAGCAAACCTATGCTCTGATACCAACCTGATCTGAAATGGAGAATATTAGTAATGCTATGTTAATTCCCCATTCAGAATATAAAAATGTGCCTGAGGTTTGTACTCCAAAATAGCAAGTAAAAACATGAATTTTTATGTGTGTTTACTTAAGTTAGTTTCATGAATAAAACTTAAAACATGAAACAAAAATATTGAATGGAAGCATGCATCAAATAGTAATACACTAGCCATTGTTAAAGGAGTTCACCCCTCTTGGACTACATCTCCTTGGATCAGCTCTAAAGGCATGATCCCTTCTCATTATGCTCAAAATTCTTTAGTAATAAAGAGCACATAAGTGTGCTGACAAAAAGAGTGGCTAGTTTCCCCTTCAAGGAAACAATATTTTTCCAAGAAATCTCACTCTAAACACATGACAACCTACAGTTGGTCATGAAACAATCAACAAGCTAAGGGCTCTCAAATCAAGACCCCATACTCCAACTTCCAAGAGCATAAACAGTACTACAATCCACTAGAAGTACTTAAACAAGTCTCTTTCTCCATACACATATAGAGCAAAGAAGAAATAAATCTACATCACTGTTGTAATGGCTATTGCATAAAGTACATGGATGCTGGAAGACCCCTACAAGGTCGTCTCTATATTCATACTCCTCCTTAAATTGAATCAACACTCTGGTTGACTAGAGCACCCATAGGATTCACTTTTCAAAAAGCCTATCTAGAAATTCTCCTTTAATCCTGAAACCTATTCTAATGAGTTTAGAATGTCCAAAAATGGCTACATAGCCTCTTTTTTCATCCCATTTGGTTGAAAATTGCCTTAGTTGTTACTTAGGTCAGTCTTTCCACAAATTTCTCCTCCAAATCTGGCTTACTTCCAGTTATATTCATTATCCACAGTTAAAACGAGCAGTGCTGCTGAAATTGCTAGTCCCGCCATCTTTCTCACCTATCTCGTGGTTAAGGGCCAAATGGTCACATGCGAAGTAGCTTTTTCGGTGGTAAAGGCGAAAATTTCGCACCATGTCGGATATCGCAATCGCGGTCGGCTATCGACGGAGAGATGGACGAAACACTTTTCATAAACTGCGATCACCGATCGGCGGCAGAACATCACAGTCACAATATTATCACATATTGCATCGATATCGACGGACCCAACGGGGATTATAAATTGCAACCCATTCTTTATCGCATCCACACCCTATCGCAGATCACAATCGGCAAGTGTCCTAGGGTGTTGTTTATGCGGGACTTTGTTTTCCTGTGAGTTGCGATTAAAATTTGTGGTCACATCACAACCTATCTACATCGAGGTTGATTCTTCATGTTGTTCCCTTCTTCGATGTGTGATTGTGATCCATCACAATCGCAACTTCGGCCGATTTTCGAATACCTTCCCACCTGCCTTTATCGGATCACACCCTTCCCTGTTCCGGGGCTGCTTTTTGCAACTTCGGTCGATTTTCGAATACCTTCTTGCTTGCCTTTATCGCATCACACCCTTCCCTGTTCCGGGGCTGATTTTTAATGTCGACTTGCCTGCGATTATGATTTGCGACATGCGGGGAAAAATGGTGGCTTGCCACTTGGAACCTCCCGATTCACTGGGACCTTTTCCATGTCATCCAATCTTGCCACCTGGACAAGTCAAACTTGAACTTTGACTTGCTCTAAATTTTGCATACGATCTTGGATTTGAGTGTCGTTTGCACCATTGGATTCAAAATGACGAGCTCTTCGATTTGAAGCTAAGATTATCAAGATTCTGAAATTTTGAATTTTTGGCAAATTTTGAGCTCCTGATCATCACCACTCACTAATTGTGATCCCAAGTCGGCTAATGTGACATGTCCACATTGCATGAGTGCTTACCATCACTTTTAGTTTACTAGCCGAGGGTGGCCAAGTTAAGTGGCCACCTCCAGGCTATTAAAACATCACCTCTTGACATTTACACATGTTCGTTATTCACACATTAGGAGGAGGTGAGACTTTACCATACCTGTGCCTACCTCATGATCGAACTGCTACAGGGATCTTCATGCTGGAGTTGTACCACATCATTGACATCAAGGGAGTTGACTTTCTAGCTTATTTCCTGTGTATTTCTTCATTGCTCCTCATGATATTTGACTCCTGTGTTTGTTTTGTGTGTAGGTACCTTTTTGATGTTCAAGCTACTACTACTGGTGGAGAGTCCTCCTGGGAGCGATATGACTACTTTAGAGTGGCCTCATAATTTTCTATCACCGCCTACTAATGATGAAAAACAAGATCAATGCTTTCTGTGATGTGTGCACGAGCTACCACATGAGGGGGTTTTCTTCCTGTAACAGTCCTGTCCTTTTCCTCCGAGGTCTTCAATCTGCGTGAGGGTGATTGGACAAGTTGTAACGAGCCCCGAGGACAATGCTAGGACCTTGAGGTAGTAGTGTAGACTTGTAGAAATGAAGATAATGGCTTCTATGTATTTTTCCAAACTTTCAACAGGGGTAAGATGGAGTGGAGGAATTGAGTGATTTTTTTATGGAAAGGGACAGATGAGTGATAGATGGATGATGGACCATGGTGGGGGGACCTTATTCATCATTCTCAAGGTCATAGGGTCCTTGTTGGGCTATCCTTGTCCTCATATATCCCTCCTATAGCTTTTTAGAACTCTTCTGTAGCACTACAAGATCTTCCTGTAGCAATTACAGGTCCTTCCTGTAGCAGTCCAAAGAGGGGGTGAAACTTGAATTTTAGGCTAATGGGATGATGGAGAGAGGTGATCACATGAGTGTGGATGATGGATAGGAAGTGGATGGATGGAGGAATGAAGGAAATCTTGAGAATTTTGGCCCTGTAGCCATGGAATCTGCCACTATATATAATCCTGCAAAATGACAAAAAAATTTAGCAGACATGGTATAGATCCATTTCTTATGTTTTTTATCTATTTATTTGTTTTTTATTTGAGACACACAAGTTGCCTCAAAGGCGGTTTTCAACCTGTATGCCTGCCCTAGGTGCCTCAAGAGAGGTTTTCACCTAAGGATATTTATTATTTTTTCTTCTATTTTTTAGCTCTTGAGCTACCTCAGAGAGGTTTTCAACCTAGGAGTTGGCCTCAGATGCCTCATAAAGGTTTTCGTCCAGGCCTTTTATTTTTCTCTTTTTCCCTTTTTTTTTTAAAACAAAAAGATCTATAAATGTTGTGGACTGGAAGTTATGCCACTCCCAATCACATTGACTTCTCTGTTGATTGCACTGACAAATTCTTCCTTAGACATAGGTTTTATGTATACCTTCAACATGTAGCCATTGACAAGCAAAGGGACCCCCCTCATCAATGGTCCTGATTTAAACAATTCCATTGTCAATACATTTTTCTATCAGGTATGGGCCTAACCATCTTGTCATCAGTTTTCCTTCAAAATATTTGAACCTAGAATCATATAATAATGCCCAATCCCCTTCTTGAAAAACCTTTTCCTTGATATGCCTATCATGCCAAACCTTCTTTTGCAATTGTATAACTTCAGTGTGGAGGAGGGCTTGCATTCTAAACTCATCTAATCCATTCAATTGGAGCAACCTTTCTTGTTGTGCTTTGGTGACATCTAAGTCCAATTAGGCTACCATTCTCAAAGTATTATATTCAAACTCAATAGAAATCATAGCTTTCTTTCCATAAACCATATCATATGGAGTGAACCCAGTAGTTGTCTTCCAAGTGATGTTATAGGCCCAAGTGGCCTCCACTAATCTATCTTCCCAATCTCTCCTACTACTACTCACAACCTTGGTGAGGATGCTCTCCAATGCCCTATTTGTAACCTCTACTTGCCCATTTTCTTGAGGGTGATAGGCAGTAGATGTTCTGTGTTTGATATGATGCTGCCTTAGGAGATTCTCAATCAGATGTGATGTGAAATGAGGCCCATGATCGATGACTATCTCCCTTGGATATCCAAAATTATAGAAAATATTTTCCCTTAATAACTCAACCACCTTCTCCTCTGTTGTTGCTTTGACAACCCTTGTCTCAGCCTAATTTGTCAATTAGTCAATGCACACAATGATGTACTTTTTCTGCCCTAGTGGTGGATCAATTGGCCCAATGAAATCCATGCCCCACTTGTCAAATGTCTCTAATGCCACTTGAAGTTGTAGAGGAATTTCATCCCTAGGTGTGGGTTTTCCCATCCTCTGGCACTGATCACATCTGTTGGTATACCTTCTTACATCTTGGTGGAGAGTGCGCCAATAATAGCCATCTTGTGGAGCTTTGAAAACGGTTCTCTTGGCAACAAAATGACCTGCATAGGGCCCATCATGGCAGGCCGATAGGATGTCAAAGAGTTCCTCTTCCCTGACACATCTCCTTAAAATCTGATATGGTCTTAACATGAAAATATTGCCCCCAATCCAAGTGAAATGGGCACTTTTCCTTACAATTCTGCTCTTCTCTTTGGATGAAAGATTTGGAGGAAATCTCCCAGCAACTAGGTAGTTGGGTATGTCAACAAACCAAGGAGACAACACTGAGATAGAAAATATGTGCTCATCTAGAAGCTAATCATCGACCATCCCTTCATCACCCACAGACAAAGAAAGTCTAGACAAAATATTTGCAACTACATTTTCTTTTCCTAGCTTGTCAATGATAGTCAAATCAAACTATTGTAACAATAACAACCATATAATTATTATAGCATTCATGCCAAACTTGTTCATCAAATATTTAATAACTGCATGATCAGTATGCCCAAAAGTTTGGTATCTAGTGATGTAGTGTCTAAATTTGTTTAAGGAGTGTACAACAATTAATAGTTCTTTCTCAGTGATAGTTTAGTTCAATTCAACATTACACAGCTTTTTACTAATGAATTAAATGGCATAGGGTAACTTATCATATATTTTCCCCAAGGCTGCCCCTACATCTTTGTCGAAATGGTATTTCTTGGTGGATTTGTTCAATTCTATGTAATCCGCACATATCCTATACTTCCCATTCTTCTTTGGGACTAAAACTAGAGGGGACACCCACTTACTATATGAGATGGGGTATATGAACCCTACATCCAGCAACTTTTGCAACTCTTCCTTTACTATGTCCTTGAGGGTTGGGTTCATCCTCCTCCGAGGTTTGCACATAGGTTTGCATCCCTCCTTGATGTAGATGTGATGAGTACAAATCAAGGGATACACCCCTTTCATTTCTTTATAGTTCCAAGCAAAGGAATTTAAGTGTTCTCTCAGCATATTGCACAATTTATCTTCTTAGTTGGATGAGAGAGGGGGTTAATCTTCAAGGTTCTAGATGGACTAGATTCTACAACTTTTACATGAGCAAGACTTGGGTCAACTAAGCATAATTCATTCCAAGGACTACTCTCAAACTCTTTCACTAGCTCATCAAGAGGTACGGTATTGGAGGGTTGTCTCTGAAGGATCTGGTCAATGAGGTTATCTTCATAAGGTTTCCCCCCTCCTATAACAACATCTATGGTACAAATTAGGTAGGATGTTGTATGATACACTTCATCTTCCTCCTCCTCTTCTAGCCACAAGGGTAATTCATGCTCAATGGATGGCTGAGCAGGAGGATACAATACCAATTGTTTGGACAAATGCCCATTCTTAATGGTCATGTTCCCAACCCTGAAACTAATGTAAGCATCAAAAGTGGCTAACCATGGCCTTCCCAAGATGAGAGGATAACCATTGAATTTGGTTTTGGGTTGGAGAACCAATAAGTCAGTAGGATACTCCTAGGAGTTAATGGAGACCATGCCATCCTCAACAACTCCCTCAGGAGCTATTGTGAATCTATCTGCAAGTGGCAACATTGTAGTGGTATTTCTCAAGGCTCCTTGGAGGTTTATTTTAGCATGGTTTATTTAGTAATCACATTGATGGAAGCCCCTAGATCAATCAGGGTATGAGGGACAATGATTCCATCAATGCACACATCCACTACTAGACTTCCAAGGTCTAAGTATTTTGGAAAAATTACTCTCCCCAACATCAAATCAGATAATTGACCAATAACATTGATGGTGGGGGTGTCTCTTTTTCTTCTTCCAGGGTGTTTGAAACATTTCTCCTTGATCAACTTATTATAGATGGGAACATCCTTAATAGCTTGGAGAAGGGATATTTTAACACACATATTCTTTAATTCTCCCAGAAGTTCAATTTCTTCTGGGGTGTGCACTCTAGGGTGGATCAATCTCTTAGGAAAAGGAGGTGGATTTACTTGAGGGGTACTCTCTTCCTTTTCCTCTTCAAGTTCTTCAAGTGGAGATGGAGGTTGGTTATCTGGAAGCACTCTTCCATACCTAAGGTTGATTTCTTGGATCTCCACAACATAGGTAGGATAAGATGTCTCTCCACTGTAGACCTGTTGTGCTTGCTTGTTATTCAGGTTTAGACTGGGCTAAGTAGACATCTGAGGTTGCTTGGGTGGAGTATGATGAGCAAGTTGTGGTTGAGGTGGAGGTGGAGGTAGTAAAGCAGGAGGTTGGTTGAGTTGAGGCATCCACCCTTGTGATGGTTTGTTCCATTGAGGAGGTTGGGAAGCATATTGCTGAAATGGTTGATTGACAAGTTGAGGAGGATATTAAGGAACATAAGGCCAAGAAGGAGGTGTGGACCATGATGGATGAGTGGAAGAGTACCAGGGTGGAAAGGGTGCATTCTAGTTGGGATGGTAATAAGAGTAAGATGCACCTTGCATGGCCTACTTGTATGGAAGAGGTCCTTGAGGCCTCCTTTGACTTATAAAGTATAGTTTCTCAGCCCTAGCTTCTACCCCTTAGTATACAACTTTTAAACCAAGAAAATAAGGGCATTTATCTATGACATGGTTTTCCTCACAGACTGAGTAGACCTCTATGACATTTAATGGGCATTCATTTCTGGGGTGCCTTCTAGTGCATTTAGGGTAGAAGATAGCTAGGGCTCTCCCTAATTCCTCTTATTTCCTCTTAATCTACATGGTATCTATTTGCAAAGAAAAGTTATGCAAAAATTCACTTTTAAAGGCCTCCTACACATTCCAAATCTCATTCTTGATGGATGTTGTAGAAGGAGAGGAACTGATCAAACCTTGACTAGCCCTACCCTTCTTTCTAGCAACCCTAGAGTGATTTTTTAACATTGTTTTAATGTCATCATAGGATAACTGATAAATATCTCCGCCATATAGCATGTTGAGGGTTTCCATCATGTCCTCCCTAATCCCTCGGAGAAGAACTAGCTTGAGTGATTCAGGATCAAGGGTGCATCTGGCCCTCCTATAACTGAGTTGAAATCTCTCCTCATAGTCCTCTAGGGATTCATTAGGTCCAAGAGTCATTCTAAAGATTTCTTCCTTGGTTTCTTTGGACCTACAATAGTCCATGTACTTTTTATTAAAGGCTTGTTGCATTTGAGCCCAGGTAGTGATGCTACCCCTAGGCAGACCCATAAACCAGCACAAGGTTGCATCCTTAAGGGTAGATGGGAATAACTTCAACTTCTGGTCATTAGAGGCATAGTCATAGGTCCTACAGACAACAAAAAATTCAAACATAAAGGTATCAAGATCCTTAGAGGCTAATCCATGAAAGTGTGGAATGGAATTAGGGCCGATATTCTCCATTCTAGCCTCTCCACTAGTCTCTATGATAGGGAAAAAAATCATTGTTCCTATTTCCAGCCATGGTTTGGGTAGGTGAAGTGGGTACTTCTCCTTCCCGAATAGGTTCTTCAAATATCTCAGGTTTCTCACCTAGAGGGTCTTCTAACACCCCTAGAGTCAGAGAGGGAAGCTCGCAGTCACCGGAGAAGAGTGAAGGTTGACTACTTGAGGGTGTGGGGTTGTTTGGTAAGAGTTTTCATTGAGTATCTCTATTCTTACGAGGCATGAAATAAAATTTGTCTCTTTTTTCTTTAGGTTAATTTTTCAAAACTGTATGCAAAATAGAAAACAATGCTTCAGAAAAAATAACATCTACCTAGACACATCCCCGACAACAACACCAAAAATTGGTGAGCCCTGGTATTGCACCAAAAGTGCTGCAACTCCCAAGGGCTCCTCAACTCTATTTATCAACCCAAGGTTCGTACAAACTTCGAGGTGACAATGCTATACGCACAGTAGATGGGATTCTACTCATTCCGCCCTCAACTAGGACAATTGATCAATAGTGCTCCAAGACCATTCCTCCTACCGAATCAAAATGAAAACTAGCTAATGAAGGTGAAATTTAGAAACTACCTCTAACTATGAAAAGGGACATGCTGTTAACCTCAATGTGCAAATTCTATTGAATCAATTCATGAAAATCCAAGAGCTACACTACTTGCATAAAGGAAACTACATTATCTTGCAATCAACCATCTAGCTACCAAATCTAATTGCAAACAAGAAGCTAACCTACCAAATCATAACTCAATATTCCATGTATCATCTATCTAACTCACACTTGCATATAAATCAATGTTCTATTTGTTCCAAATCCATGATAAAGAAACTAACTTTATTCTATTTTGCAGTGAAGGAAAACGAGGGTTTGGAGTGGCCTAGGAGCTACCCTTGATCATAGAGTCATATCTGGAGGTCAACCTACTTCTATGCTAAGTCCAAATTGTAGCAAAGGTCAAAACTGGTGAGGAAACATGCTTCTACATGTTTGCTACAGGTGCCCTGTATTGCTACAGGAAGGCCTGTAATGCCACAAGAAGGGCCGAGAATGTTTAGGAGGTGGAAATGATGGGTTCAAGGGATGGTAAGGTGGATGGAGGTTGAGGTAAATGGATGAAGGGTGGTAAAATCCCCTAGCCAAGCTTAGAGCCTTTTGAAGGCCTATTTTTCACTAGGAGAGTTGCTCACGATGGTCTAGGAAAATGATCTCAAGAACAAAACTTTGAAGACAAAATTTGGGATTCATAAAAGAGGGGGAGGAAGTCCAAGATGGAGGTAGCGAAGGCTCCTTTGCATGCAGATCAAAACAACCCTACAATTATCACATGCATATACCCTTTTATCATTAACAAAATGAAACGACTAATAGTGGAAAAGGTGAGTTGAATTTAAATGCCATCTAATCTATGCCAACAACTTCGATCTAGTCAATAAATCAATTCATAAGCTACAGTAAGCGGATGTAAGATAGGATGAATAACATAAATATTCTTCCAAGAAATCATAAACATAGTATTTTTGGACTGTGATTGTAGATCCTTCCATTCATGCTCCCATGGGAGAGATGAGGTAGAGGTTGCAATCACAAAATTTTGATGGGTTATTTTCTAATGAAATGCAAGAAACTAATAAGCACTCTGAACTAAAAAGAGATACAAATACACAAGAGGGACCTAATCCACTAGGGTTCTGCTTAAACTTAAGAGCCTCAGCCCTCTCGAACTAACTCAATGATGAACCAATAAGAAACTTCTCATTATCATTGCATCAATGTCTAATATATCACATAACATTAAAAATAACAACGACAAGTAATTGAGCTAAATAACTACCTAGAGGAAAACAAAACTCAAATCCTAATGATCTCTTTTACATGTTTATTTATACAAGAGGGTAGCTACTAGAAGCTCCCTAGAAAATAGGAATGTTTGTCTCCCATAACTCGAGAATGGTGGATCTTGATCTTCATTAACTGCACTTTCTTGGCTGCCAATGACCTCGTCTTGCTTGGCTACCAATGACCTCGAGCTGATGAGAGAGAGTGTTGTGATCTTGGGCTGATTGAAGGAGTTAAGGAGGTGGAAAAAATCCTATAATCTCTCCCTGTTGTCTACTCCAAGCCCCTGCATGGAAATTATCTAAAAAATTCTCCATTTCCTGCAATTAAACCATATTAGGCCACATGACATAGAAAAACATCTTTTACCCCTCTCACTAAGCATAATATAACAAAAATTGTAAATAAATGTGAGAAAGAGATAGTTATAAAGTTGGAGGATGGAATTATGACCCTTATAATGTACCTATTGATGAGCCTCATCACTTCCATTTTGCATGCCATTTTAATCATGCTAGATGATTACCTTCAGGCTATCACAGTTGGGTGGGCTCCACCCACTGTATCCCTTCCCGAAGCTTACAAATTTTCACCCCATTTGAACCAATGAGGTGTGCCTGCTGGGGTTTTGCTGTCGGGATGGCGTCATCTTGGTTCTCCTCTTCCAATTCACTTAGACTTGGGGAATTTCTTAACCTTCCTCTAGGATACACCTCGCTGATTCGGCAAGTGGGCCAATCCCCGGCCAATGGCACCACCTCAATGGTGCGGGCCCAACCAAATACCCCGTTTACGTCATCTCACTAGGCCTTTCCCGATGCTTACTAACGCACCTTCCTTTCCTCCCTCAAGCTATTCTCCCAGGCTTATGTGGACTACAGGCCATCCCTCCATCCATTGGAAAGACTACCACGCACACATCATTTTGCCAGCATCATCCTGATGCTTATTTTTGGCGCTTTCGTCTAATACTTCTTTTAAGTAGTCGAGTAGGGTTGCCCCTTCTCACCCTCCTCGCTTGTGATTAGTTCACATGGAGGCTCTACCACATCATCCTGCTCCTTTTACCTCGCTCACTTCCACTGAAATCTCACAAATGTTTCAGGGTGAGCCCAACAGGATGACCTATCAAGGCGACCACCACCATCTAATAATGTAACCGTTAGGTTAGCGTGCTAGTGAGCTCATCCAAACTACCATCATATCGCTCCCTTACTGGCATGTGCTCGTGTTTCCTCCAGGCTTGATCCACTGGGATACATTGTCCTATAGTTGTCACCTCTGACCAATAGCAGGGTCGCCAGGCTTATGTGTTGGCCAACTTAGCCTGCCAACTTCGTCTCGACCGATTCCTTGGGTATTTCAAATAAACTACCAGGATGGAGGTTCCGGGCTACGTTAACTCCCTTATCCAATAGTGATACTAGGGAAGTCTTGACAACCTATGTGTGGCTACCATAAATAGGGTTCTGCCTAGTTAACATATGAAGTTGTTGGCTTCATTATAAAACCAAGTCTCTGCCCTCTTCTACTGCGATACTACTCATGATCAAGCTTAACCATGACCCGACTAGGGGGACCTTACCAAGCCTTATGCGATGTACGCAATTTATAATTTATTGAGTATCATGAGAGCTTGATCTAGATCTTTTCCGAGAATCTTCCACTGGTTGTTTCATCCATGATGATGATTCAGAGGTCTCGTAGACCTCCAAATCAACACCAATGTTCAACACCTACACCTATGGATTATTAAGGTGCACTACAGTGCTACCCTTCCTAAGCTTGGGTGAAAGCCACTCCAATGAGTTCCTGGCCATTTGACATTCCCCACCTTGATGTAGGGGATTCAAAGCATGCTGGCACAAGTGCTCCTGTGGCCCTTACCGACCAAGGATTAGTGTGGGTCCCTGAAGGGTTTCCACTTCTCTTGTCACACGTCAAGTGTTCAAGATTCCATGTTAGAGCTACAAGCAACTCTATGGCACATGCCAATGGTTTCTAGGGCATTTGGATATTAGCATGGACTTATAGTTCTCCTCACCATAGCCACTGGTGCAAGAATGGAGGCTATTGAAAATGCAAGGTTGAGACGCCTCTTATGCAGGGGTAAACATCTTTAAGGTTGTGAGAGGGAGTTTCCCTCAACATCAACACATGAATCACATCTCGGTGCACAATCTAGAAACTATTATAAGTTATAAATGTGCATAAAATTTTACAGATGCAGACCCTATCAACATGCGTCCCTTATGTAACCATTATTCATTGATAAAAGAGGTTTTTATGCTAGCCTTTGTCATATGCTTGGTGTAGATATTTCTATATCTTTTTAGTTCCTTCAATGATTTACTACATATATTATTTATTCAGTCACAATAGAGCACATTCATGACTTTCTTTGCACACCATTCTAACCCAAAACTATAACCCAATCTTGCTTATTAAGTGTAGTCATTGCATCTTATACCATTTAGAATCTTAGTGATAGAATGCAGTCCCATGTTGTTCTCTACAATACTATTCCCAAAATAGGAAATGAAACAAACATTCGATTTGGTTACACATACCATTTTAATCTAGAAACATAAACATGTGTTTATGGGAATTGCGTATACATGAGAGCACTGGTAGACTAAGTCCAGAAATCACAACCGAAGTCGTTAGAGCTTGTAAATCAATGCCTTGCACAATGTTAGTGGTTGTAGGACCTATAACAACAAGAATTATGCCATTGTAACATGAAAGGGTCTCCATGCTGCTTGTTATCAAGGAAGTGCTTGACACACACATATTATTTGCAAGAAACTTCTGTTGAACATCCTAAATAATGTCATCTCATGAATCATGACTTCATTGCAAGATTACAATGACTCTTCAGCAATACCAAGCCATATATATTAGTTGACCTATGTAAGCAGTGAAACCCAATAAAAGGATCAAACAGGGATAACATCAACTCTCAACAGAATATGAATACTTATCACTGGCCATTAAGAACATGAAACACTCATATTTATTCACACATATTTACATGGGTCATAACCAACCATTCAACAGATAAACACAAGTGAGAATATTGTCATGCAAACCCTCAACATATCACTCATTCATACTTCAACATGAAAACCATACAAGATTATACAGAAGGGAACTTATCTTGGATTATAATGAAGATGAGAAACTGAGTTCGAGACTTCAACTCTCCACCCAATCGTAGACAAGTTGCAGCCAAGCTACTTGCAGTTGTCACCACGAAACCAGATTCTAAGGGTCTGAGGTGGTCTTGCTCAAGGGAATAAACACCAATCTACCAATTGAATTAGGGACTCCAGAGGTTCATCTTCCTCCACCCACTAGCTGCTCAACAACTCACTAATGCACAGGGATTTCCAGTGGTCAATTGCCTCTACCCTATAGCTATCTAATGAAGGACAAACACTACTGGGAGAAAACCAGAGGCTGGTTTCCTCTCCTCTCTTTTGTGGTGCCTCCTTCAACTCAATCCCCTTTTTTGATGAATTTGAGCTCTCTCCTTTTGGATGAACCCCTGCATGAGTTTCTTGTCTTCCTCATAATGAATGAACCCCATGTGCATGTCTCCTCTCCTTCTGTTTTTTTTTGCTGCGCAATTCCCTTCTAGTACCCTGTCTCTCATTAATTTTCCTGCCCTTTTAATGTTTTTTTTGCCTTTTTGTGATTTCCAAGCCAGCATTAGCTTGTCCCTAGTGTTGCAGCCAATTAATTTCCAATAAAAGTCCCATTTCATAGACCATCCTTGAGCATTTAATGCTCAATAACCATCCTTTAATGGTTGTCATATACTTCATACTTTTATCCCTTTAACAAATAAGTTGAAATTCCACAGCAACTGACCTCCCTAGACCTCTTGGAATAAGTGTCTCTTACTCAACCCATTTAAGTTTTAATAATTCAATTACGTGACGAGATTACATGGCCAAATCGAGCCATTCATAGCTGGGTTGTTACAATAAAAATGCGGGTATTTGTATTAATCAATGAAGTCATTGATTGACTATTTATTTTTAATCTATATATATTTTTAATCTCTCTCTCTCTATCTATCTATCTATCTATATATATATATATATATATATATAGAGAGAGAGAGAGAGAGAGAGAAATCAACGTTGAATCCATTTTGTTTAAGTGTGGGGCAACAAAGAAGCCATATAACAATTATTATTAATTGAAATTTATTACATTCTTAATTCCACACAAAAGAACCTAGTTTCTATTTTCCAATTGAAAATTTTTGATATCAATAAAAAGATTAAATAATTTAATATTAACGTTAAAAAGGACTTTCTGTATTGGCCCATATACATGTTTGAAAAAAATGGAGTTCTAAAGTTGGTTCAGTTAATCCAGAATATTATGGTTTGAAGGACAAAATTTGGTCCAATTTGGCACTTAAAACTTTGCTAAGGCAACATTAATGTTTATATTTCAACCAAAAGGGAGCGCAATTTTGGAGCTTTAAACAACAACAACTTATTGGAAGAGATTTTCCAACTCTTTCCATTTTTTTTCAAGTACTAAGGTTTTTAAAATAATAATATTTTCTAGATTTTCTCCCTTGATAATTCCTAAATTCAAATATTTTAAGTTTCACATTTATGATTTTAGTAAGTTATTTTCTTCCCAATATGTTTGCCTCAAATAATTGTAAAGTACTAACTACTATTAGAGAATTCAACGGATTTATTTGTCTTCAAATGTCAACCATATGGTGGAATATTGATTCTCCATAGCCACGGTAGATAGATTAGAAATGAGAATCGACCCAGGAGCCTGAGTATTTCCTATGATCTAAATTACACATTGACTTTGCTTTAAGAGCTGTGCTAATTAGTGACACTGAAGGAGGACATACATGGTAAAAACACATTTTGATTTTACGTGGGAGGGCAAAGTATAAATCACAAGTTGATGCATTCGTAGAGGATGATTGGAGGCTATATGTAAAAAATTGAAAAACCCCCAAAAGAATGAATGTACAAGGAATCGCGCTGCTTCAAAAACCATGTTGAGATTTACAAGGAATCATGTCACTTCAAAAACCATGTTGAGATTTAAAATTTGTAAGAATGTGAAGTTGAAATAATTGCTATATTGTTATAACGATATTATTGATCCAAATTCCCTTGCAACCTTCCATGTGAGGGGGAGAAAATGGTTCTCCCATCCCAAAAGAAAATCATAGAATCATTACAAACCCCATTAAAAATGTGTATAGGCAACCTAAATGTCCAAAAGTGTTGAAAGATAGGCTTTGATACCATATGTAATGGACTGAAATTAAAACATAATTAAATATGAAATTACTTACATAAGTTTGAGACCATTAATTAACAACATGCAAACACAATTGTTAATAATATGAGCGAGGGGAATTGTACCTAGGAAGTGACGAACCCACCTTACTTACAACTTGTGAACACTAAGTTGTTGTGATCCTCCTGACCGTGACTAATGTGTTGGGGATGAATCTCCACCCAACCATAGGCTAAGCTACACTATATCTTTCTACAATTGGCCACCCTCGAGTCCTCAATGAACTACCGATGCTAGTGAATCCCTCCTATCCCAGAATTCTCCTAGGAAAGAAGAATGTCTCGCATACTCCTTCTCATCCATTAAATAAATAAACTTGTACAAAAAATGGAAGGAAATTCTTCATGAACATAATCCACGTGTCATCGTGCCATTTCTATTGTTTGTCCTAAGTTTTTCTTAACTTAGCTTTATTTCATAATTTACTCTTACTTATATTATTCTTTTTTTTTTTATTATTAGTTTGACTTTTTTTCCATAAGTTTATTCTTACTATTTTTATAGTTTCCTTTATTTATTTATTTTGAACTTCACTTTATTATTTATTATTATTATTATTTTGTTGTTGTTGTTTTTGTTGTTATTTAATTTTATAATATGGGGAATTATATTCTCATGGTTGTTCTTTGAATCCATGATTAAATTAAGAATTGAGGATTAAGTATAAATACCCTGCTCCACTCAAGCAAGATGGGACGGAGGAGAATCAAAGGATTGTAATTGTATTTTGCTAAATTCAATCAATATAAAACTCACCAATTTTTGTTCAACTTTCTTCGTGCATGTGATGTGTCGATAGTGTAGATATTTAGTTGGACATTTAACTAATGCCTTGTCTGAGGAGGTAGGGGCCCCTCCTTAATCTAGTATTTACTCTACTTATAATAGTTTTTATTTCCATTTACATTGAGTTGTTAATAAGTTTTTATGCTTTCTAATTCTTAATTGTTGTTCATATTTATTGATTGAGTTGGTTATCAATTCAATCTGTTTTCCAATTATGCAATATTGTTTATGTTTCAACTCATTAATTTAGATTTTTTTTTGGTGGTTTCAACCAACAATTTTCTAGCATTCCAATATCAAATTAATTCATATCAGCAATTTTGTTTTTGTTATAGAGTCAATGATCAAACAAACAACTTGATTAAGTCACCAATTTACTTTCTTGTCAATGTGTTTGTTATGGTACGAGATTGAATTCCTTTCCTACAAGTGTGTTCCCTTTCAGCAAAGTGTGATTTGCTTCTTTGCAAGACTGTTTCCTTTTTTGAAAGAATGTTTTCTTTAAGAAAGTGAGTTTCATTTCCTTTCAACAAGAATTTTATAGTTAACATTTCAATTCTTACAAGTGTGAATCTTTCATTTCCTACAACTATGAATCCTTCAATTCCTACAAGTGTGCAGTTTTGTTTTTCCTAGTGACTTGATAAAGAACATTAACACCCAAGCTTGTAATACTTAACCAATACTTCAACTCCATTAGCACTTAACATATTGTATTAGCATATATAGTGCACGATAATTTGCAAATTCCAAATGAAGACCAAATTGGCATAAAATTATAGTTTCTCATTTATCTACCAAGAAAGTAGAAGATAATTGATAAAATCGTCATTTTTGGTGTCGTTTTTGGGGAAGTGTCAATAATACAATAGTTGTGTTTTTACTTGGCTTGATTCTACTAGTGTGATACTTATTTTTTTTGTTAATCTTGGCAGGACCATTTCATTTTCTATTAAACAAAGGCAAATTTACACCATATAGATTGGCTAGGTGGCCTTAGCTTGCCCCAAAGGAAAACCAAGTCTGTTGGCCACCTATCTACATTGTAAGCGATCCAAAAATAATAGAGTCTTAATCTCTCTAGACAAGCTATATATGTCTCTATTTCAAGTCCATACACTAGATATCTATCTAAACTTATACTTGCATAACAAAAATTAAAAGCTATCTGCATTAAATAAAAGTAAACATGGGGAAGTGGCTAACCTTTTTGCTCCTCCGAGGCCGATTCCACAGGTTCTAGGTCCTTAGTTGTTGCACCAGGCATCTCATTCAATTCCAGGATGCATGGGATGTGAAGATCAATTCTATCTAGCCTGATGTCTTGCTTATGAAGCTGGAATTGAATTTTCTACAAGTCTTGCTTGTAGCTCGACATACCTTGGAGTGTCACTACCATTCCTACCGATATTTGTTCCATTGCTTTTCCCAACATACTCTTCATCAACCAATAGAGGTATAGGGTCTGTTTGAACTGCGTAATTCTTCCTCTGGTGTTGCCTGGGTCTGGGACTAAGGTCCTCCAGTTGTCCATATCCTCCTCTGTCTCACTGCCCTATTTTATTTCCTCCTTCCACTCTTCTAACAATTTCCAGATTCCTTCATCAGTCCCCTCATGGTAAGCCTCAGCTACTTCGGTGATAAGATTTTCTACTGACTTTCTGCCCTTGCAAGGCTCCGACGTACTTGGATCTTTATCCTTCCTAGGGGCCTGGCCACACCTTCCTCGTCCTCGTCCTCTCGCAGGCTGAACTATGTCAGAGTTTCCTGTCGCATCCCTATGGACTGTTCCTCCAGAATTTGTCCACGTCCTGTTGTGTTGTGTGTTCCTAGAAGAGTTAGGACTTACTCCCAACTAACTTGGGACTCACTCTCACCCTCTCCCTCGAAAGTGAAAGAACCATTGACACAAGTAACACTTACAATAACTAGGAATGCGAACCTCACTTCTCGAAGACAAAGCATACCACTCTCCTGAGCTGACAAGAAAGAGTTGAGGCAAATATTTAAGATAATGGCAACTCGGTCATCATACAGGATGGGACTCCCACACCAAACGGTGTGAGGTCTATTCGGGACTTCATACCGGGGTGATTCCCTGAATGTTGGCGGGTCTAGCACCGTCAACATTTCTGGCGCTAAAAGGAGGGCCACCAGTTGTATATGGTTGAACGTCCTCTCACACTCATTCATCAACCATATGGTCAAGGCAATAAATCACACTCCCTCTCACCTACGCACAACTCTGCATTTGGTTACTCCTCACCTCCCAGGACTAAACATGAGATTCTGTATCATCACCTTCACTCTGTCTGTTCCATCACTTGCCAATTCGCGAAAGTAGTCGAACTGATCCTAGGCATACAACATCTTCCATATGCATCAAGGAAGCCAAAATCCACTCCTACCGGAGTTGTTGTATCATCAATGGAAGAAGCAGTCCTTACCACACTCGAAGGTCTAGCAGAAGCTATTGAAGATGGAGAGGAACCTTCGGTCTTCCGGTAAGGCGAACAAGGCACTCTTTTGATCTTGGGATCAAACTCTGGTATAAGAGGCAGAGGGGAAGGTAGCGGAGGAGACAGAGGCGGAGATGAACCAATGGAATTAGAGCCGGAATCGTCAGATTTTGAAAGAGAGGAAGAGGACAAAGAAGAAGAGATGGCTGACCCAAATCTGGAATGGATGACTCAGGGACCATTGGCTCTCCCGGCTGTTCTGCACAAGATGTCGAAGCGAGTGGAGAGAATGAACATCAAGTTTAACCCTAACAGCACGGTGAAGGAAGAAGATCACTTGGACAACTTCTACCTACAGCTGCAGACCCTTGAGGTACGGTATGACGACGTAGCATGTAGATTGTTTCCATGTACCTTGGATGGTCGTGCAGCCACATGGTATCACAGCCTTCCACCAAACTATATACAGGACTGGGTGCATTCAAATGCATGTTCCTTGAAAATTTTGCTGATGACAAGACCCCAGCCATGCTACTCAAAGAATTGGGAGGCCTCAAGATGGAGGGAAAAGAAAAATTAAAGGACTTCAATCATATGTTTACACGCATATTGAACAAGTTTGCAGCTGACACTAAACATCATGACTCCATCACTATTGATTACTACACGTCCTCACTGCCGACCAGCATTATGCAATTCATCAAGCGGGCTACGAAACCAACACTTTTGGAAAGTTGTGAAGAGGCTATTGCTGTTGAAAAAGACCTGCACACAATTGGAGTCATCAAGGATGAAGAACCAGAAAAGGAATCCAAAGAGGTGAGCAGGAAGTCCCAAGCAATGGCGAGAAAGGGTAGAGACAAGGAAGCAACTGATATTGAAACCCTTAATCGCCTCATCAAGAACTTGACTACGAAAGTGTCTGAGCTCAAACAATGGAAAATGGACACATCTGCAAGCAGCCATCCGCCTAGGCAGAGGTAGGTAAGCAGCTCATCAGGGAGCAACCAGTTTGCTCCAAAAATTGCACAGAAATTTGTGTTCTAGGTCGAACAGTGCGCAAATCCCAAGTTCTGTTCATTCCATGAATAACATCACCCTGAGAACTCTTTTTCGAAATGGAAGCAAGTCGTAAGCTCTGTATGCAGTCATACACTCGATGCGGGAAATAGTATGCAGGAGCAGCCAGAAGACACTGATGATGACAAAGAGATTGCACCTGACGAACCATCAAGTTTTGGGCATGTGGTGAACGCATATTAGTGTTCGCAAGCAATGTCGAACATGAACACAGAGAAGTAGCCCCAAAAGCAAAATAGCCAATATAATATCAGGAGTAAAGGGGCTCCCCTTACACTTTGGGAAGCACAACAGAAGATGAGGTTACTAATGAGGAAGGTCGATCCACCGGCTGCCCCAAAGAAGAAAACACAAAACAAGTCCGAGAAGACAACAGCGGACAAGAGTACATCCATGAGCATCAAGCTGCAAAACACTCCACCGGACACCTCAGTGAGTTTACCACCTCTAGATTACAACATTGTTGATGACATGAAGAAAAATTGGGCACGCATCAGTTTGTTCGAGTTAGCTAAGATGTAGATTCAGCGATACATTCTATTGTGAGCATTGGGACAGACAACAACGAACAGTGCAGCCTCTATCAGCAAGGGAGCAAGCACACCACCCGGATCACTTTCCACTATGCTCAACACGCTCTGAATGGAAGAAACAAACTCAGGTTGCCCTCCATTCCTGCTAT